>CADCXT010006967.1:0-625833 GCA_902806775.1 Microtus agrestis | reverse complement strand
GTTTATACCAATTTAGCAAATAGTCCTTTTAAAAACGAACCAGAATAAACTGGTACCAGCATATCTCTGTGACAGACTTGACTCCATTGTTTTGGGAGGATTATGGAAGGACTTTGAAACTCTGGGCTGTTTAGCTTTCAAAGCTTGGAGGGCTGTTCTGTGCGAGCTTGGAATATTAGAGTATTGAGTGAAATGCAGACCACAGAGCCTGTCTTGTGAACTTTCAGAGGGACTGCTTGCTATTTTGAGTTAAGATTCCGTGGTTCTGGTTAACCAAAGGCTGAAGGTTAACAAGATACCAGAACAACTGAAGTCAAATCTTTGCTTTTCTGGAACAATCAGTGCTGGAACTGAGACATTAGCGGTGACTAACAAGAGACCAGCATCATGGAAGTGACATCCTCTGGGAAGTGTTTTCTTAGAGGCAACACACTCAAGCTGTGCTCCAGAGGTGACTAAGATTATATACTATAGGCCTGCAGCTGAACTTTGTAGTTTAAGAGTCACCCAGGTGGTACTGGTTTTGATGTCATGAAGGGTAATCAGCTGAGGCTTGGTACTGTGTGGCATGGCTGGAGTACTCGAAGAAAGCCCAGGAGAGGCTATTGGGAGAGTAGCATAGTTGCAGCAGATGCCAGCATTTTGGAGATGTCAGTACCATGGCGTGACAACGGAGGATAGCAGCAGGTATGCAGTGAAGGCAGCCAGAGCCTAGGGGACGGTGTGTGTTTTGCAGCAAGCAAAGCCAGAGAAGTGACCCAAGCCCTTTGGAGGAGTCCAGAAGTTCATGAGTGCATCCCAGATACTGGACATTGAGTAGATTTATTCCGATGGAGTTTTGTTTTGCTTTGGCATGCATGATTTTTTTTTGAGACAGAGTTTCCCTGTAGCTTTGAAGCCTGTCCTGGAACTACCTCTTGTAGACCAGGCTAGCCTCGAACTCACAAAGATCCACCTGCTTCTGTCTCTCAAGTGCTGTACTTAAAGGCGCGTGCCACTACCACCTGACTGTGACTTTGATTTTTTAAAAGAAATTTTGGATATATTGAAAGAGAAGGAAATTTTAAAGTATTTGAATTTGTAAGACTATGGAACTTTTTAAGTTTATAAAATGTTTTATCTTGTGGTGTTTATATTAAAGTGTGATCTTGGGGATGAACAAGAAAGGAAGGGTTGGAGTGAAATAGTGATGTGTTTCTGTGTCAAGTTGACAAGGGGTCAGTTTCTACTGAGTTTTATGCCAACTTGGCACAAGTTAAAGTCATCAGAGCAGAGAGCAAGCCAGTAAGCAGCATCCATCTCATATATCTCAGCCTCTGTATAAGGTTCTGCCTTCAGGTTCCTGCCCTGCTAGAGTTCCTGCTCTGACTTCCTTCAGTGATGAACTAGACGTGGAAGTATAAACCAAATAATCCTTTCCTTCCCAAGTTATTTTCATCATGGTGTTTCATCACGGTAATAGAAAGCCTAAGGTACCTCTTAAAGGTCAGAGTTATCACCTAGCACAAAGAAGTATACCTTCCTGGATTCAGGTTGGTCATTTCATTATGGACAAGGATTTAAAAATAAGTGGTTTACCACTTAATAAGAAACTAAAATATGAAATACAAAAGAAATTTCCCTATGTAATTTGATTCTCTGTCTTTACAGACATGTGAACCCATAAAGGTATAGCTTTATTGTGTGTGGATAGAGCTTTAACATGAGAGAATCATATCACATGTAGCCTTTCATGGCTTGCTTTGTTTACTCACTGTTTACTCTAAGTTCCTAAGACATATCTAATTCATAATGTCTAGATACCATCAGGTGTCCCCAAATATAGCTGTACCCCAGTATAAGCATTCATTTACAGGTTTTAACACACTTTACAATGCAGTTCTGTGTGTCTGGGTAAAGTCCTGAGTTGAGACCTGAAAACGGAACTCATCCGTTATATTCTCTTTTATCTTTGTAGCCAAAATTGACAGATGCCACAAGAGTATCTGCACAATTGACATATCACCAGCAAGTGGATCTGAATGCCTAGTAGGCATTTTTCATCTCCAAATGTAAGTTTTCCCAAATACTTTGCTGTAGTTCCATTTTTTTCTAGTAACCACCTAGTTGGGTATATTTGGTACTTAAAATGTTTTGAATCTCTTTCCTGTGTTATGCCTCAGGAGGATTTTCTTATTTGCTTGTAATGTGTGGAGTGCTAATCCCCAAATGTAAATATAGTGGAACCCGGACATGATGTTGGTGGCTACAGAAATAGCACCAGCTACTTTGTAAGCTGGTGAGACTCATGTATGGAGTCTTTCCAGGGACACCAATTCACAAGACAAGTGACATCTGTAATGTCACCTTAAGTTCACTGAGAACCTTATCTTTATCCTAAATCACACAATTTGAAAATCAAACCATCTCGCTTTTTCGTTTTAATAACAATGACTTCTTGTTTTCACACAGGATAAAATTCCACCTTAACACAATGTAACTGCTCCCTCAGTATATGGGCTCTTTTCATCCCACCACCCCTCCTCATCCAGCTCTGTCACTTCCTCTCCGAGGATGCTTTCCACCCCACAGCCTTAACAATGCTCCCCCACTTCTGGGAAATTCTCTCCCATGCCTTTACTTGGTCAACTCTTCCTCTGTTTTCAGACTTTAGCTCACAATCCTTTTCTCTCTTGTTCAGATCACGACACAATAAGATATCTTGGTTTCCTGTCATGTTCCTCAGTCTTTTTCTTCCATTGCTCTTTTGACAACATTTAACGATGTGTTTACTTGCATGTATAGTTGACTGCCTCAACAGATTGTCGGCTCCACATAAACAGGACTGTGTGTATTTTATTCAACACTCCACTACCCAGCAATACAGAAATAGTTGACCTTCAATCAATGACTGAGTGAGAATAAATAGTACTAATTAATGGTTAAAATGACAACAACTTAAATTATAACTGGCTCAGTGCATAACTAGAGAATTAACTATTGATGAGCCAGTAATGAGAATGCAATATTATTGCTCATTTTGTAGCTCTAATAAAAACCTGAGTGAATCTTATTTCAAATAATAGCCACAATATAAATCCTCTTGCACCACAGTCTAATATATTTATTTCATGTAACCCTTGGGACCCTTCTGAACAATCTGAAGAAGAAACTTGAGCATTGGACAAAGGAAATAAGAAACATGTCAAATAGAGACCCCACAATTCTAACGGAGAGCACCTTAACGAGCCCTCGGAAGCTCTTCGTCAAGAATGCCCACTTTTGAAATATTTCTGCTTTATGCTTACATGTTTTTTAAATGTTACTAAACAGTAGTTCTCACAATAGGTTGCTTTGCGTCAGGACTTTCTGAAAAAAAGAACATGGCTCTTTGTAATATTGTTTGTGTTCTAAGACTCAAGCTCACACATCAGCCAAGTTAGGAAGAGATTTAGAACTATAATAAATCCTTCCCTGCTTTTCCGGCTCATGCATTATCTCATTCAATTGGAAGGGTGGCGGGGGTGTGTGTGCTGATTTATGTGTTTGCCAGTCCTGTCCACACCGCCAAGACTCTGGGGGGATTTTAGTTGCTCTTCTCTTTAACCAGATATAAATAGATTCCTTCAGTCAAGACCACGATCAATATTTTTAACAAGTTTCCCTATAAATCTCTGTACAAAGAAACAACATGATACCAAATCAGATCCTCTGGGATTGTGATTTTTATTTTTGTTTTGTTTTTTTTTCCACATATTCGATAACATCTGAGTTTCAGGAAAACTTCTCTGATAAACATTTAAGTTGATGGATACTTCTGCAAATTATTTACTTTTGAAATAAGGACTAAAGACAAATGTAGCCATGATGCTTACCAATGTGTTTTTTAGCACAACTTTTACAGTCCTTTCTAACTTATAAAGTAACTTCTAGTATTAAATCTCATTCTATACAACAGTAAGCATAGGGTATAAAGATATTCTTACTTTTCTATCTAGGGTGACCCACCATTTACACAGTGACCTCAGATGGAAACCCAGATTCTTAACATGCTGAAGCTTCCCATGACATTTACCTCCCACAAAACCCTCCTGGCCACTGTGTTAGTGACTTCTTCATAGATGTGATGAAAATACTTGCAGGAATAACATAACAGACAAAGGAGTTCTTTTGGATGAATCAGAGGCTTCCAACCCATCACAGTAGGAGAAGGCATGGGGCAAGTGTCTCTGTTAGGGGTTATAAGAACATGTGGTGGTAAAGGCTAAAGATTAGGAATGATCTTTGAAGAACTACTTCTTGTGCCCCACTTCTACCAGCTGGGCTCCACTTTTGAAATGTCCTCCTGAGTTTGTGCTGTGGAGGACCTTTTCCTTTCAAACCATAACAATGACCCATCCTCTCTTCGACATCCTACAACTGCTGTCTTAGTTCTGGCAAGTGACTCAGTTCTGTTTCAAAATCTCTTGCATCTTCAGGTTTATTTCACTCAATCAGCTTCCATTAAGCTGTAAGAGACCTCTTTGTAAATGAATAGGTTGGTTTATGTCTCTTAGTTAGGTTTACTATTGCTGTGAAGAGACACCATGCACAAGGCAACTCTTAGAAAGGGAGACATTTAAATGGGGTGGCCTGCTTAGAGTTCAGCCCTTTATCATCATGGTGGGATATAGCGACGTGCAGGCAAACATGGTGCTAGAGAAGAAGGTGAGAGTCCAACATCTTGGAGACAACAGGACATGGTCTGTTTCACTGTGAATAGCTTGAACATACATGAGAACTGAAAGCCTGTCTCCACAGTGACAAATTTCCTCCAACAAGACCCCTCCTACTCCAATAAGGCCACACCTCCTAATAGTGTCATTCCCTTTGGGGGTCATTTTCTTTCCAACCACCACAGTATGTAACTTCCCTGACTCATAATTTGTAAGGCAGACAAGTATCTCTGAGATCTGGCTGCCAGTTGTCCCATTTCCATCTTACTGATACCACTCAACATAGTCAAATGGTCTTGAACAATCACCCAGAGATCCACAGCAGGACAGGTCCCTTTCTATGAGCTCCTAGCACTTGACTTGTTTCTTTCTGTTCCCTTCTTCCTTCCCTCCCTCCCTTCCTTCCTAAAGTAAGCTGTATTGCTTGGTGCTAGTCAGGGCACAGAATGATCAATCTCTTATTTTTACCAACTAGTTAGTGTTTATTGAGTTTTTTATGTTTTAAGCTGAGCTAAGATCTTTATATTTATTACTGGAGTTGTTTTCTAAAACAACTCAAGAGAGGTGGATATTATTATTAACACCTTTCTTTTATAAGTGAAAATCCATCTGAAGAGTGCCTAAGATATTTATCTGATGTTCCTTGTCAGTGAGTCCATTTATGATACATATGCAGGCATATTTTCTTTTCTTTTCTTTTTTTTTTTTTTTGGTTTTTTCAAGACAGGGTTTCTCTGTGGTTTTGAAGCTTACCCTAAAACTAGCTCTTGTAGACCAGGCTGGTCTCGTGCCTCCCGAGTGCTGGGATTAAAGGCGTGCGCCACCACCGCCCGGCTGCAAGCATATTTTCTAAATGGTAATATTCACTTTAATATAGGCTCATTATAGTATCTTAATGTACCAACACTTATATTTTTGAATACTGTATATATATTAGAATTAGATATGCCCCTTTGCTCCCAGATTATGAGAGATTGACTAGCTACATGAATTATGAGATTGACTAACTGCATGAATTGTCCAAGAGACAAGATAAACTCTTAGAAAGTTCATACATTGGAGTATTTTTTTTATTTCTGGTGTCTGGAAATAGGTGGATAAAAGGAAACCATCCTAGTGAATGTTTCTTCACGAAAGCTATATGAAATTCAACCTTCCATTGCTGTGTTCTGAACCTAGAGGGTTCTAGTCACTGGTGCTGTGGTCCCTTGTCTTACACAGTTTAGAGTATAGTATCAATTCTGTGTAGGCAATGAAGAATTCAATATAATAAGTAAAGCTGAATAAAGTGTTGACTTAAAGCCTTTGGTGGAAAGAACTTTTTAGTTCAATCTCTATAAGCAATGTGTTTCTAGTCTGAGTAAAAAGAAAAAAAGATAAAGTAATTGTCACTTACCAGGCCAGCAGTGACAAACATAGCTGTTAACAGTGTCTTCACAGGTAGCATTATTATGACAAGGCTTTGACCAACAAAGAGGCATCAAGGTCTCACAATGCATCCCCGTGAATCCACTACCTGTGCAGTCGCAGTGGTAGCTAGATAGTAAACGAAAATCTCATGTCAATTCTTGGTCATCTTGAAATAAATCCTCTTTATTCTGTCTCTATTTGCTCATTATCCTGACCCCAATGGCATAGCTTCATACTTACCTCAAAAGTACAATGCAGTTATCTCTGAAGACCTGAATGGTTGTGTGTTTCCATAACAACGCTTTGTCATTATTGATTTAAAAATGACAGTAAAACTTCATGCACCATTATTTGGAAGCCAGTTTCACCATACATAAACTGAAGACTTAGGTCATCAGATCATAGTGATAATTAAATATATATAAAAGAATAAAAACATCATCTCTAGTATATCAGGGTAGTAGGTTACTATTAAATGGTATAGTAACTATAATTATTAGCATTTTAAGTTAGTAGGTAATGATTTGCAGCAAATAAGGTCTATTAGAAAAATTAAATTTTTTTCTTAATAGAAGAGCTCTTAAGTATATTGTGATTATGGTGTATTTTGCTTTTTAATTACATGAATATTTTAGTTTTTCTATTTCCAATTATTATGGACTAAAACTATCTCAAAATTTAGTTTGATGGCATAAATTGTTGAATTTTTATAAATAGTAGGTTCTTAATATAGGTGATGTCTACTCAAGGATTTAGTGTTATGAAAATTAAAAGTGGATCTGCATTATTAGGTGAAAAAGAAGGGTGTTTTGAGGGAATGCTTCAATCATAGAACACTTGTAAACCATTCCCTATGGCTGTGTTTATCACCACGCATAAATACTGGGCTACTTAAGACTCTAGAAATGGCAGCTTGCAAGGGACATAGTTTTTATGTCTCAGATAGTTGGGAAAAATCTGTTCATGATTTTGCTTGATTAAAAATATTAAAAAAAAATAAGGCTAGGAAGATGGACCATCACATGTAGGTCCTAGCTGTATAAGCCTGAGGGTCTGAGTTCAATTCCCAAACCTACATAATGAGGAGTGAGGGAATGAACTTCATGGAGCTGTCATTCCAGAATCTCCACATGTGTTCTGTGACCCAGGCACCTACACACACACACACACACACACACACACACACACACACACACACTACTACTACTATTACTACTACTAATAATAATATTAATAATGGCCTGTAGAGATGGCTCAGTTGTTAAGAGCATGCATTGCTCTTCCAAAGGAACTGAGTTCGATTCTCAGTACCCACGTGACGTGCTCACAACCACTTGTAACTCCAGCTTCAGGGAATCTGATACCTCTGGCCTCCTTAAACACCTGCACTTACATTCACATTTCAACAACACACATATACATACACATAATTAAAAAGCAAATGCACGCCTTTAATCCCAGCACTTGGGAGGCAGAGGCAGGCGGATCTCTGTGAGTTCGAGACCAGCCTGGTCTACAAGTGCTAGTTCCAGGACAGGCTCCAAAACCACAGAGAAACCCTGTCTCGAAAAACCAGAAAATAAAAAAGAAAAAAAAGAAAAAGAAAAATGCCACCTGAAGGCTAATGATTAATAAGATGTTAAAAAGTAGTAATCTATTCTATGTGAGACATTAGAGGCCCATGTCCTATATTAAAGGAGCACATCCAAGTCTCTAGAAATGGAGATCACATTTGAAAGCTCCTTTGGTATGCAAGAATCAATTTTCCCTTGTGAATTATAGGAAATATATTAATTTTATTGTGTAAAAATAAACTCAAACCACATTGGTTGATCCTCACAAAAATTAGATATTAGGAGACATAACAGTAAAACAAAGAAATGAATCATGCCACCAATAAGCTGGGTGGTGGTGGTGCACACCTTTAATCCCAGCACTTTGGAGGTAGAGATGGGTGGGTCTCTGTGAGCTTAAGGTAAGCATGAGCTACAGAGTGAGTTCCAGGACAGGCTCCAAAGCTACAAAGAAACCCTGTCTCAAAAAATAAAATAAAATAAAATAAAAGTAGAGAATAAAGGATGAAGGTTTCCAGCCTGTCAGCCTTCCCATCAGAACCAAAACCCCTGTGTTTTCTGTGTTGATGCTTTCTAGAGAAAACAGTACGCATGGCAGAGAGCTTTCATTCCCTTGGAAGTTTCAGTCATTCTAACATTCCTGTCTCTGTGGTGTCCAGTTAGCTGCCGCCACCAGGAGTATAAACTCCCTTCATAGATTCATTGATTGTTTGCAAGGAAAAGTGAAACCAAGACATAGAATATGATTTAAATTGTGCTTCATATTTTTAAAAAGAATTTTTCACTCTCTCTGCTCTATTCAAAAATCTTATTATCTTATTAACTAACTTATGGACATATTTGAAGCACACATGCCTTTCATTACATTCGTTTTGAGTTCTAGTCATTTTGAAATTAGATTTGAAGTAAGTTATGACTTTCTTTATTTGTGTGCTCTTGGGAATTGAACCCATGGCCTTGCACACACCAGGCATATACTCTACCACTGAATTAAATCCTCAGCCCCATGTCTGATTTATTAATAGGAGGAAAAATGATTTTATTTCTACTTTTACAAGAAATTAATGATATGAACTCATGGGAGCATCTAACATCTCTTTACTCCAGATTCCTTATTAAAATTAAGGAATGGCATATATTACAATTTGGGAACAGTAATGCTCACCATCATTCCCACAGGACTGCTATCAAATGAGGGAATTCCTGGTCCAATGCTATCAAACATTATTCTGCACTTAACAAGTCTGTATTCATGGCTTAAGCAAGTACGAGAATTTCTTTATAGGGTTATATTATTTGATGTGAACTCAGCTATCACTATACAAATTAATTATATTTAATCACACAAAGATATAATGTAGTGTTGCCCTTTCCACACATTCCAATGAAAGACTCATATTTGGAGGTGAATTGAGTTATACTTTTTGATAATTACGCTTTCTCTAATAAATTCACTCAATTCCCCATGCACCTGGAAAGCCGAGATAGAGCAATTTAATATCGGTGCTCTTGCAGCAGCCTTTACAGACGAATTCAAAAGGATTTATTTTTCCCTTTGATTTATTTGCTTGTTTTCATAAATATAAACCTTATGTTCACAATTTTAACAATTGATAGCCTTGCTTTTGCATCTTCCTTATCTGTAACAGGTTTATTACATGGAGTTTAGGTGTTGGTACTTTTCTATGATGAATGTAGTTCTCAACCATTACAAGAGTGTGTTGGAAAACCTTCACTCAGTACAGATGTCCACTAAATACACATATATATTACATATATTTAGTATATATTTATTAAATATATGTATATACATACATATATTTAGTAAATCAGAATGCTGCAACTTTTCATTACTTGGTGTAACTTGCAACAAATGCAGGCTGTGAGAACTTGAAATTTGCGACAGTCATAGAATAGTGCTTAGTCTCTGGAAGCCCATCACTCATCCATAGAACACTTACCCGTTTCCTCCATCCACGCATAGACCTCCATGGAGACACGGCTGACTGGCACATTCATCAAAGTTGAACTCACAGTGGTCTCCAAGGAATCCAGGTGCACAGTGACAGAAGTAAGCCCCGAGAGCATCCTGACATGTGGCGCCATGCAGACAGGGCTGGGATCCACACTCATCAATTTCCAACTCACAGTTCACACCTTTGAGAAAAGCCAGCACACGAAGCCAGAAAAGTTTGAGCAAAGTGAAAATATTTTAGCTGCTTGGCAATACTTTATTTACTAAAGCACTTGTGAAATGCTATGTTACCCAAAATAATTTTCCTCCTCTACTCTAATTGCTCTTAACTCTGTGTGCTTGTGGGAAGTTGCAGAGAGCAGAGCAGCTGTCGCTTGAGAGAACTGCTGCCTGCAACAGCTTGTGGCGTTTTTGTCTGTGGAAACAAATAAGGTATTTTTAGAGCAAAGTTATTGTTAACTGTACTTTTGTTGGAATACTAAAATGCACTGTTGGTTTTATTTTCTTTCATTATTTTGAAACACTTGGTTTGGTTCGGCCGCATACAGAAGAGCGGGTAAAAGCTCAGGCAGGCTGGGTTGGTGTTTGAGCACAGGCAGTCACTGGTTGTGTGTTCTGGTTGATTTGTATAGAAACTTTAACAGCACAGAAACGGACTGTCTGTGCTTACCCATTCTGTGCGACTGTGCCTCTAATCCAGGATAACAAATCACGCATTAAAACATCAAGAGACTTCACAGTGGCTCCGAGGTAGTGCCCGGCTTGACTTTGTTCTCTTTTCTTGATCTAAAATTCAGTAGAAATGTTCCAATAATGTCTTGTGTTGTTTTTTTTAACTTTTATTTTGTTGAGAATAAAAGCATTCCATCAGTAAAAATGGAAAATTGTCCAATAGCATTAAGCCCACTCTCATTTACTATTCCCTTTGTGACCCTCAGAATTCATTACTGGAGTCCCTAACCATCCTACCTCCTCACCACTTAATATGCAATCCCTAAAGAATACAAATATTATTATGCCAATATTTTCAGAAAGTTTTTTTTAATAGCTTCTCCTAACATCTTCAGAAAAGTGAAGTTTTCTCTAAAAGTCAATTGCAGCTTCTAACCGATGGAAGCCATACTCCCTGCTGTGTGTGCTTGCAATGGACTGATCTGTCCCCACATGGATGTGCCTTACTAGCAATGCCTCATTCATTACCCTCTACTTCCCAAGAGATGGGCTGAGTGGAGCAAGATTTTGGAAATTATACGTAACTGCTTATTTAAACCTCTGGTGCTACCTCACCATCCACCCAAAATGCCCTGTAATATCAATGTATTTATCATATTTCTTATTCCTCTGCCTACAGAATGGTGACTTCTTCAGTGTCAGAGTCTCTTATTTTCTGTGGTATTTGGTATATATTTTTGAACAAAGGATATGATCAACTAATTTTCAATGGATATTTGTTGCAACTGTATGGTAATCCTTCCTTCCCCCCTGAACAATGAGCTGGTGAACCAGGGCAGAATTTCCAGGTGCTTCAGTAAAGCTGGATGTAGTGTCCCACAGGAGCAAGGAAGTCAATTAATGGCTTTGACAAACATTTAAAACCAGTTGCAATCAATCTTTTTGAGGCCCGAGTCTTTCATAATGACACAGGGGCCCAAACGGAGTAGGGATCCCGAAAGCACACCAACAGAGGTAAACCCCAACACAGGTCAGGATAGGGCGCCCACACCAAACAGGGTGCCCGTGATCCTACTTAATCCCAGATGCCTTTATTTGAGGAGCCCAAGGCGGGCGACTATGGCAGGATAACCCCCAACCAAGGCAGGCCCGAACCCTAGAAGGGAAGGGAAAAAGGCCGGTCCCCACACCAGGACACGCACCCCCGTTCCCAGGAGAGGGATTGCTCACCACCGAGAGGAGGGTCTCTCCTGTCTCAGTCCCTTCTCCTTTGCTCTGACACCATGGTGACCGACTGGTGCCCCACGATAGCTGCCTGCCTTGTATGGGAGCGGGGGATCTGTTGGGAGCTGTTTCCCAGAGATCATTGCAGGAACCATTGCCCTGGGAGACGGAACCCCACACCCATGGTTGTACTGGAATTGGTTCTGTTGCCCCACACCCAGTTGAAGCTGTTAATGGAGAAAAATAAAATAAATAAATAAAAAACAAAAAAAAAAAAAAACAAATCATGTATTCTCAAGGACTGTCCTAAACTTATGATACACATTTGGAGATATCTGTCCCTTATTGTGCACCTTTTGACAATTGGGGATCCGTGTTAACATTTCTGTGCTACTAGATAACACACATCATACGCTATCAGTGTGGAGCAGGTCTCACACAATGGGCTGACCGCATCACTCACTGCAGCAGGCAGAGAGCACGTGACATGGGAAGGATGGCCATAACAAACCACCCTCAACACCTTGCCCCTTATCTGCAGGGTCCATGCTTAGAAAATCACTGTGCCCCAAGTTAATTATGTTAAATTTCAGATTCCATGCAATATATGTGATCCCAATGCATTCTATAAACAATAAGAATTATGTTTCCTAGTTATGGGCTCCTTATGTAAATCCACTATACAGTTATTAAGGCTTGTCTATGACATGAGTGTCTATGCACACAGTGCAGGTAGATCTCAGTTCTGTTGCTGCTGTAAACACTCTGGTCCACCTTCACACTTGCATGCAACAACAAAATTTTAACCAGAATGCCAATAACACGTACTTGGACTTCTTCCTTTCTTAGTTACAGCTCCTTCATTTCCTCCACTTGTTTTATTGTCCTAGGTAAGATTTCAACTAATATGTCGAGCAAGAGACTGGAAGTGGGCATCATAGAGTTCTTAAAAGATGAAATAAAAGGGCTAAGAAAAAAATCTAAAATATTTAATGTAGTGATGAGGCAAGCAGGCCTGATTTTCGTCCCACCCAGCTCCCACACGGCTAGCTTTACACTCGAAATAACAACACACAAATTGTATTCATTTAAACACTGCCTGGCCCATTAGTTCTAGTCTCTTATTGGCTAATTCTCACATCTTGATTAACCCATTTCTAATAATCTGTGTAGCACCATGAGGTGGTGGCTTACCTGCAAAGATTCTAGCCTACATCCGTCTCGGGTCGAAAAATCATGATGTCTGACTCACTTCCCTTCTTCCCAGCATTCTGTTCTGTCTACTTCACCCACCTATGTTCTGACCTATCAGGCCAAGCAGTTTCTTTATTAATTAACCAATGAAGGCAACACATAGAAAGAAGACCCACCTACATCAATTTAATGTCTTATGATATCAGGAAAATTCAAATAAAAACTTCCTTGAGATTTTACCTGAACACAGTCAGAATGGCTAATTTTAAAATGATTGCAAATGAGTATGAGAGAAAAGGGAGCTTATTCACTGATAGCAGATGTGAAAAATCACTCAGCCTCCTTGGGGAGGAGTTATGTGGATTCTCCAAAAAGATAGACATAGGTCTACTTTATGATACAGCTACACCACTCTTGGGCATATACTTAATGAACTCCAAATTCTAGTAGAGAAATATCATCTCATCCACGCTTATTGCTGTCATGCTCATAATAGTCAGGAAATGAGAACAGCTTAGACTTCCACCAACTGATGAATGGATAATAAAAAATGTAGCACATTTCCATAATAGGGTATCATCCAGCCATTAAGAAAAACAGCATCATGAAATTCCCAGATAAATGGAGAGAACTAGAAACAATCATTTGGAGCTAGCTGATACCCAGAGCAACACAGGCTGAATGTTTCTTTTCGTTTATTGAGATTACTTTTGGATACTCAGATTAACATGTTTCATGTGGAGTATCCATGGAGGTCAGAAAACTCATAATTAGTAATGATGGTAGTACCCTATTGCTGAGGACACCACATACCCAAGTCATAGAAAATGAGGAAATCGAGTTGTAAGTGACCTGAGAGCTTCATTTCCAATATACAGCTTTCATAGTGATTAACTCATCCACAGTCATACCCAGCTAAGATATATGTGAGCTACAATAACGAGTGGCCAGGTAAGACATACCCACTGGTACAACAGCGGTATGGATGTCATGGGAGTAATCACTTGCTTTTGTGTGGTTGTCTTAGCTTCTTTTCTTGTTTCTGTGACAAATTACCCTGACCAAAGCAACTTAAAGAAGGAAGGGCTTTCGTGGCTTCCAGTTCAGTCAGGAAGCAAAGAGAGGTAACATATTGAACATATTGAGTTCAGCTAGCTTTTTTGTTGTTGTTGTCATCCAGGACCCAAACCCACAAAATGGTGTCACCCACTTTATCATGGATCTTTCCACCTCATTTTCCTTGATAAAAATATTCCCTCACAAGCATGGTCAGAAGATAACCTTTACCAAAACAATCCATGACAAATGTGCCTGGAAGCTTGTCTTCTAGGTGAGCCCAGATCCTGTCACAATGACACTGTACAAACAACGTTAGCATCACATGGGGACTTGAGCCTCATCTCAGATCTGTGGAATCAAATACTGTATTCCACAGAAATTCCTCAGGTGAGTTGGATCATGCTAAAGTTTGAGAGGTGTTGGTACACATTATATGTTCATTATGTTGAAAGTATCACTGGGAATTTCAGCACATGTTTTTATTAGAGGCATCAACATTTCCGTAGGTAAAAATAGTGTGAAAATATTCTTTCTTTGAAAAATGGTAAGTGAGCCTTCTTCCTGGTCACTATCAAGGCTGCCTTTTTTTTTTTTGATCACCACAGTAACTCTTCTAGGTAAGACCCTAAAATTTTACACTTTCTAAACTATGAACTAAATTTCATTCTTAAAATACAACAATTTTATTTATGAAATAGAAATAAATATAAATATTTATATTTACAAAATAAAAATATTCGTTATGCTTAAAAGTAAATTTAATGTGTACCTTATACATAAAACTTAAAATTATGTTACTCTTATTTTAAAATAATTTATATACTAAAGATCTATTTTTAATTTATTCATTCATCCATCATTTCATAACTTATTTTTTGTGTTTTTTATATGCATTATGCATGTACACATACATAATACAACCAGAAGCCAACACAGAGTAAATTCCTGGATGCCTTTCTACATTTTTTTTTGAGACAGAGTCTTTCATTGAACCTAAAACTCACCAATTGGCTGACATGGCTAGCCAAGGAGCTCTAGGGAGGTCGGGATTACAGACAGCAACTATGAATTGCACAGACTTTAAACTGAGTGCTCTGAGTCCAAACTCAGGTTTTCATGCTTGCTCTGGCAGGCATTTTACCAACTGAGCCATCTCCATAGCCCCTCAAATATTTATTTTATAATGAAGGAATGGAATATTTTCCTATAGGTTTCTTTCACTGAGAATTTCAATACATGTTTTTACTTGATTTTTATTATCCAATTGTTTTATTATCCCATTGGCTTTTCCCTGCCCTCCTACAACTGCTTTCTAATACTGCAAGCATTTTAATGGAAAAGGTATACACTATTAATTTCATCAGTACGAAGAGGACTTCAATTACATAAAAATTTGTTGCATAAACTTAAACTAAAACTAGACAAATGCTCCAGGTCAAAGTCCTTTTCGCTAAAGAAACCTTTAAGTACCCACTTGAGCTTCAGCTGTAGCTGATGCTCATGAAAACAGACTCTCACCTAAGGCTTCAGTTTGGCTCAGGTTCAGCTCATTTTCGCAGCCACTGAATCACAGCTCGTGAAGTGCAACGGAGTGCACAGAGGATTCATGCAGCGTGAACCCTCTCCACATGCTGTGGCTCTTTCCCCCATCCTACCTCTCTGTCTTTTAAAATTTACTTCCTTTTCTTGCTTTGCGGCTCACAAGCACACAGTGTTTTTTTCCACTCTGTAAACCCGGTTCTTTATGCTCACTCTAAACTCAGATACGGCACACAGCAGCTGGGTCACTGTAACAGTGTACAAGATTCATTAGAAGATCTAGGTAGAGTCAGGGAACGCAAGAGCATCCATATTGAGTGTTCATGCTCTTCTTTCTCCCTCATCAACTTTGGCTTTCTCTTGATTCTACCCGTCTTCTCTGGGATTTCTGGTAATTGGTCCAGACTACCACAAACATCAGTATTGACGGGACAGCTATGATGTAAACCAACAACCAAAGTCTCTATGTTAAGTTCACATGAACTTAATTTCTGACTCCCATTCTTAGATATTAACAATTAAATTTGACCCTTTGAAGATAGGATCTGGACATTTCTGTTCCACATTTCTGGATAATTGGTATTCAGGGATGAGAGCCAAGATAGGCTACCAGAACACGGCTACTCTACTTCGGCAGGTGACCTATTCATTACAGCCTGGTGGGGTTACTTGTGGGAACACAAATGAAAACAATGGCTCACGCTCTTCCTGATTCTATTGGGAGCAAATAGTTCAGTAGTGAGAAGCAGTGAGGCATAAGGCCACCAGAGTCCCTGTCTGGATGCTGATCTAGCACAGGCTACCCCAACTGCCTTGAGTCTGCAATTCTCATGGCTGTGTCTTATCTAGAAGATGGCATTTTGCAGCCCTTCTCCTTGTCTTCCAGCAATTATTAGCTCTCTGACCCCTTTTCTAAATGTTCCCTGAGCATTAGAAGGGATGGGATAAATGTTATATTTAGGGATGAACATTAATTAAAATCTTTTATATAGCCTAAATTTAGACATAAAGAATGTCAAGAGTATATTCAAAAATGGAAAATTTTGAAATTTTACAGACAATACACCTCTCTCTACAATACTGTTTGTTGCATGATGTCTGCTCTGGGCTCAAAACAACCAATGTTCTTTGCCTGATAAATAGAAATGTAACAAGCTCACTGATAAAATGGTATCATTCCAATAATGCTTTATTTTTTCTCTTGTTTTCTAAGCAACCAGGCAGATTTTTATAACTCAGACTTTTATGAGCCACATTTAAAATGTAATCACAAAATAAATTTGTATGAAATACATATAAGGTCGTAAGGTTCAGGACTCCTCATAGTTGGCTATGTTTACTTGGCTCCAAGGATACAGTCAAAGGATGGTTTATTCACCATCCTTGAAACTTCGTACGCAACCGATGTGATGTACTATTATTGTCTTCTAAATGATGATGTAAGAACTGGCTTTCTGCCATTTATCTGCTAGAGCACACTTAAGCACCAGAACCTACCGATTTGTACCCTGCTTTCCTAATAGGCTGCATGAAGTATTGGGCTTTGGGCCATAGAGGGTAGGGCTAAGACAGGACTTAAGAAAGAGAAGGGATAGAAAAGCAGAACTATCTGATTCTGAAAGTGACTCCATGAAGTCCATAGACTGAATCTAAAGGTACTTGTCCTTCTTGTTGTTTTAAAGTTTTAACTTATTATGAATTGAAATAATTGTAGATTTTTATGGACATAATGTTGGAATGTATGTATGTGCTGTTTATTGACCGAATCAAGCTAATCAGTACAAGCATTTACTGTTTTTCGTTCTGTGATGAGAATACTTAGAATTCTTCTTATGGTTGTTTGAAATATACAGTATAACCCAGTATAGTCCTCAAGCAATAGAACCCTAACTCTTACTCCCAGCTGTCACCTTGTACTCATTTACCAACATCTTCCCTTTCCTTGTCCATGCTCCAGCCGATGGCAGCCACCATTCAATACCCTAGTCTTTGTGCCAGTTGTTTCAGATGCCACATAGGACTGGCCCTTCGTGCCTGGATCTGGCCCTTCGTGCCTGGATCTGGCCCTTCGTGCCTGGATCTGGCCCTTCGTCCCTGGATCTGGCCCTTCGTGCCTGGATCTGGCCCTTCGTGCCTGGATCTGGCCCTTCGTGCCTGGATCTGGCCCTTCGTGCCTGCATGACTTCACTTAACATAATGTCTTCTAGTTTTATCCAAAATAAATTCTGCAGAAGCAGAAGACAAGTGACTGATAGATACATGAAAGGATTTCCAACATTTCTGATCACAGAGGAGTACCGACTGTGACATTATCTTACAACTGTGATATTGGCAGTGTTCAAAATAATGCGTAAAAGTAAATACTGGGAAAGCTTTAGGAAAAGGGACCTCGATTTTATTGATATATTATGAATTTTAGAAAACAGTATAGAAGATTCTCAAAAAAAACCCTGAAAATTAGTTTACCATGTGACCAAGTTACCCCATTACTGAATAGATAGCTTAAAATATGTATAATATGTAATATATAAATATGCATTGTCTTCTCTCATTCACTGACAAACTATTTACAAAAGCCAAGATATGGTAGCAAACTAAGTATCAATCAATTGATTGTGACGTTTTATTTAAAAATGGCATCTATACACAAAAGAATACTACTTAACACTTGTGAAAACTGAATCTAAGCTTGCAGCTGTGTAGAGCTTCTACTGAAAAATTAATACATGCTCACAAACGCAGCAAATTCACTAGGTTTTCAGGATTTAGTAAGCTTTCTATCTAGTTATTAGTACCTTCTAGAATTTGACCGTTTTCAGAAGTGATTAGACATACATATTATTGAATATAAAAGGAAAAGTAAACCAACCATATATTCAGGGCACTGATGTAATTGCACTTACCAGAATACGCTTGAGGGCAGACACAAGTGTATCTCCCTATCTCATTGAGACACACAGCCTCATTCATGCAGGGGTCAGAAACACATTCATCTACTTCCAAGTCACAATGCCTGCCTTGGTATCCAGGCACACAGAAGCAGGAGTAGCCATTGATCCCATCCTGGCACACAGCCCCATTGTGGCAAGGGCTGGAAGCACACTCATTGTGGTCTGTCTCACAGAACTTTCCAGCATATCCAGCAGGGCAGATACAGACAGGGTTCTCAGGGTCTTTATGGCAAGTGCCTCCATGTTGGCAGGAGTTTCCCCCACAGGAATCGGTGGCAGTGTCACAGGTCAGCCCGCTGTACCCAGGAGGACATTGACACAGAAAGTTCCTTTCTCCTGCAGTGTTCACACAAGTGGCATTTCCTTGGCAGGGACTGGAGAAACAAGGGTCCTTCACATCTTCACAGTCTTTGTCCAAATCGTTGTCTATGTCTGAACAACAATTGTCTTGTGGAAAACCCTTGCATGTAGAATTGTTTGGGCAAGAATTCGAGAGGCACTTGGTATTGTTTTTATTGCAAGACGAATCTAAAAGGAAATATAAAATATAAAGATTAAATTTACAAATGGTTGAGGGTAGAATTAAAGAACACCTTTTCAAACATATTCATTATCGAAACACATAACTGGATATGTTCTAATGTTGAGTTTTAATTCTTCATTGATCCAGAAGTTTTCTATAATTCGTAATAAGAAACTAAGATGGGGCTAGGGAGATGCCTCAGTCAGTAAAGTACTTGGCTTGCAAGCATGAAGACCCAAGTTCAATTCCCAGATTCCACTTTTAAAAATCAAGGTTTGATAGTAGACACTTACAATTCCATCACTAGAGAGGTAGATATTTGGGACTCACTGGCTAGTAAACCTAGTCAAGTCAATGAGTAGCAGTCCAATGAGAGACCCTGTCTCAAAAGGGGCAGATGACACCTAAGGAGAAACATCTGAGGTTGTCTTTGACCTACACGTTTGTGCCCACATTCACACTTGTACACATGCACATGCATAAGTACACACACATGCATATGCATGCACGCATGCATGCATGCACACATACACACGTGAACAGGAAGAAAAACACCTTCACCACATTTCTTCTGTGTCTTCCTTTCCTCAGGTCTAAGTGCATTTGAATAATGAGAACCAAACACTGCTAATCCCTCCAGCTATTCGGAATTCTGATGCCTGCTTTCTCTTATGGAAGACAGAAAATATTAGATCACTTACAAAATCATCTGCGAATCAGTTGCTTAACAGAAACACATACTTAAAAGAATTCTGTTTCTTGGTTTATCACTAGCTGTTTAATCAGCATCACTATTTTATCCTCTCAAAAACAAAACATAGAAAAATGAAAAGATAATAAAAATCCTGGTTATCTAATGCGATACACTGCGTTAAACATTCCAGGACTTCACACATAGCATTTCTCTATCACACAGCAACACAAAATAGCTACATACATTTCACAGACCAAAAGAGACAATGTCCCACTGCAAATATACTGAAGCCAAGGGGACAAACTTCATTTTCCCGAAAGCTTCTCTGTTCTAGGAATCCATTTTTGAAAATACAGCTGAAGTAATAGCCCCAAGAAAAGCAATAATTTTGCGACTCTCTCTAAATTGATTGGATACACTTCTAGTTTATCATCTGAAGCATTGCATGCTGGAGGATATAGAACATTTTAGAACTCCTGAGAAGGCCATGTGTTACGATGCCTATAACCCTAGTACTTGGTAAACAGAGGCAGGTCTCTGTTTGATACCAGCCTGAGGTATGTAGTGAGACACTCACGCTGGTGCATGTGTGTGCACACATGCACACACACACATACCCACACAAGAGGAAGTCATTGTATATCAGAGTTATATGCCCAAGTATACTCGTAATTTAGTTTGATGAGAGGAAAGCATTTAAGTACTCACAGATTCAAAATGTACTCTTTTGAAATTTCAGGAAGATTCTGGGGGAACATGAATGAAAATGACAGGGAAACCCAGAAAGAAGACATTCATTCTAGAAATTCTGTCAGGGATCTAAGAAGACAAAAACAAACAAATTTTACTAAAAAAGAAATCCCAGCAGCCCAGACGTGCCATCAGTATCAACATTAAGCAGACCGGAAAGTGGAGCCTCATGAGGGATGTGTCAGAAAAGAAAAACGCAGCATTCTGTGTATGAGGCAACAGCAAATAAACAGACCAAGCCTAAAACGCAAAACAACATTTGTCGCTATTTATTTGAGGGGAAATGCTAAAAGCTGGAAAAGAAAGGAAATTAAACCATTGAAGGTCGGTAAGTAAAAAAAGACTGAAGAGAAAAGAAAATTACAACTTATGAGAATAACACTCTGCTATAAGATAACAAAACACTGTGATGGATATTGGGAGCAACAGAGTTTAGTGGGGTGTGTGTGTGTGTGTGTGTGTGTGTGTGTGTCCTGTTGAAGAATTAAGTCATCTTTTGCCACAGTACGATGCCAAAATTTTTATTTTGTTTTGTATTGCTTTGCTTTGAGACAGGGTCTCGATATCTACATGGTCCGGGCCTTTCAGGAACTCATTATGTAGACCACACTGGCCTCACGGAGATCTGCCTGCTTCTTAAAGGTGTGTGCAACCATGCCCAACTAGAATACTGGTGTTTTATGTATCTAAAGATGAAAGAAATATCCAGGAAATACAAATAAAGGCAAGAAGAAATTGTTCGGTGTGGTTCAAGGAATTTGTCCTGGAGTGTGCACCTCTGGCACATGAAGCAGATAAGTGCTTCCTCATAGCCCTGGAGATTCTGAAAGGCTTACCGAAATAAATTCGATAAAATGCTTGCAAAGCAAACCAGGTGGATCTAACTACAGTCCACACCCTGTCCCCATTGTTCTGTTTCTGTGCACACTGCGACATGCTTTCAGTGGGGGTCCGAGCCTCACCCTTTCCTCCCCTGGTGTAAGGTACCACTGACATTGTCTACTGTGTAGGTTTGTGGATGTGCCCCTAGATGCTAACAGGTTTTCCTACAGAAGCAGGCAGCATATATGCACTAACTAATGAGAACAATTACCTGTCAGAAAGAAAATTCTATTTTTCAAATTAATAAAACAACTTCAGTTCACTCCATTTGATTTGACATGGCAAGGCTCAGACTTGAACTCTTTCTGTCTTTGCTTCCAAAATGTTGGGATTAGAGGCATGTGTCACCCTGTCTGGCTAACCTAATGCTTTATTGAGATGAACAAACTGAGTAAATAATTAAATAAGCAGCTAAGGAAACAGAGTGAAGGCCAAAACCTAGGATGGGTGTCCATGACCTAAGGATCATGGTCACTCCAACTTTTCCACGATACTTGAAGTAAAAAACACACACGTGTTCTTCTGTGCCTGGCTCCCAACATTCTCTCAGTGAAAATAAAAATCATTTCAATAATTATTATGCTTTAGAAACAGACTCATTAATAAGATTTAAATTGATCATTGGGATTTAGTTCCCAGGAAATGGGCGCAAAGAGTTTAGCTTTCCTATTAGCTTCCTGAGTAGGAAATTTCACTCCGTGGTTAACATTCACAACAATCCGCAGGCTACAGCACGTGTTCCTCGCAGCAAAGTTCGCCATCTACTGGCGCTCTTAAGAAATTCTTCCTTGGAGAGCTTTAAAACTATCCCTTCCTTCCTTGTCCCTCTCAGAGCTGCAGAATTCCTTCAAGGAGGACATCCTGAGTGATCCCAATGAACATGGTCCAATTGAAGCACCGAAGGGGCCCTTGCTGCGAATGCAACAAGGCTTCCCCCTCCTCCCTGGAGACGCCTGTAAGGAGCCGAAAAGGCTGAAAATAGTGGCAGAAGGAAGGAAAAAGCATTCCCCGTAAATTTTATAAGTAACTATTTTTGCAGTTACCATTTCCATCTTAAAATGAAATGATTCTTTTTGTTAATAAATGGGAATTAATTTTACCAGTTTTAAAGATGCTAAAGACTCATATTTCTTTGCATGTATGTTTATCCTGTAATTAAGTTTAGATGAAAAACAGGCATGCTGGCAATTTAGTTAATTGTGATGCAGACCATATTTATTCACCTGGTGAAACAGGAATGACTCTTTCCAGGGGAGCAGTTTCATGTTTTCAGAGGCTGCTTTTGACTCTTCTGGTTTTCCTCTGCTTACCAAAGAAGCAGATAACTGAATGACTTTTTGAATATTCAATTATCTAAAAAATTATCAGCTTACTGTTTACTATCTCTTGTTTGTTAACTTTTCTCTTAACCAATAAAGAGAGAGCAAAGCAGAGGGGCCAGAGGGACAGCCCTGAGCCTGTGTTTGCCTGTGCAGCCTCTGTCTTCTCGTCTGTGAAACCAGAGCAGGGCAATGTGTCTCAGGGAACTTTACGGAGATTAAATAATTAGACTTTAATCCGTGGCAAACATACTGAGTACTAGATAAATGCTATATATGAGGTTGTGATAATGATATAAGTAACTATACCAAGAACAAATTGTGTTGTGTTGTGCTCAGCATCCATTTATTCTAAAAGCATGCTCTACAGTTATTTCCTGAGTTGAATTATGCAAGCCATGCCTCCTTAACGAGTCTTTATAAAAAGCATGCACGTGTATGTGGACACCAACTACAATCACCACACGTTACCCATATGTAAAGAAGTAATGATTAATACTCATTTAAAAACATGTTCACATAAATATTCTGCTGTTATCACTTTCTCAGTCTTTTCTCAGGATTTAGGACTCCAATCATATCTGCCATTCATTCTTATTGATACTGAGCTTAAGCATCAAATTTACTGTCTGTCATCAGAAAGGCGGTTGGGGGAATGGATGGAACTATTATGTACCTATCATATCTGGGTCAAAAATAGCAATTTTAATGTGCCCATATTTAGCCAAGCTAAACACTATCCACTCCTTTCCCAGCAGTAAGTAATATGCACACTTATTTGGGTTCACATTGCTCAGAGGCATGCATTTTCCTGGATTTATTTATTTATTTTTGTGTTTCTCAGACTAATGGGACATAGCCAAGGACTTAGAGAACCCATTTCTAAAGGATGTGCTAGGTTTGGCGTGGAGTAACTTTGAAAGCATGACCAGGCTGTAATGAATGCTTTCTGATGATTGTAGAGAGAAGATTAAACATTTTACCGATGAGATGCTGTTTAAATGGACTGGGAGAGAGAAGTGTGTTGGCAGAGTCGAGCCAGAATCAACAGGTCTAAGAATTTTAACTTATGAAAATGAGGGCACTTGCTGAATTCTCCTTAGCCTGACTTTCTGCAGAAAATGAAATTCTATTCTAAGTCTGGGCTGGGTAGGGGTGGACGTGTATCTTTATTCAGGACATAGTCTAAATGACTTGCACATGGTAGGTGGTGAGCAGACGACTGTTGAATAATGAATAAGGGAGCAAAGCCAGCTGAATTCTCACGTATGGCTTGCTAGGAAATTCTTTCTTTGACCTCCTTTGGTAAAATCAAGCAGAACGAGTCATCAGTTAGAGCACTTGCATTGATCCACGGTATGACAGAATCAGCAAGGAACGGGTAAACTGAGATGGAGATGGATTCTTTCCAGACAATCCCTTCCCCTGGCATTTCTGCCACATCCTGAAAGCTAGGCAATCAGTGACATATATGCAGTCATTTCTGAGCATGTGGTCTCAGATACCAAATCGAGGCCAATATAGTGCCATGGGAAGCGTACAGATACATGGCTCGCTAGCTAGATTTAAATTTTGGCTCAACTAACTTCTGCCTCTGTGACTCTAGGAGAACAATTATCACAGTGTCTCAGTGTCCTTTTATTTATTTATTTATTTATTATTTTATGTGTACAGCATTCCTTCCACGTGTGCCTGCAAGCCAGAAGGGGGCACCAGGTCTCATTATAGATGGCTGTAAGCCACCATGTGGTTGCTGGGAATTGGGATAACTCACAGTCATGCGTGCAGCAGGTGAGCACACAGGTTTCAGATCCTAGGTATACATTTTGGCTCAGCGACTTACTAATCTCTGTGGGTTCTGTCATGTAGATACAATTGTGCCTTAGTTCTCATTGTCATAAAAATGGTACTGTTCCATAGAATCACAGCAATGGTTAATTATCCAACACCTAACGGTGCGTGGCACAAATGAGCAATGCCAGTTATTGGTAGATTTGCTGCTATCATCACCAAAAACAGAATTAATGATATACATAAAGTTCCTTGAAAAAAGTCAAGCATTAAGAAGTTTTTAATCAATCCCATTTGCTTTCTATAGACGGTCCCAAGCCCAAATGCCGTAGCAGCCCTCAGTTAACTAGGGAAGGTCAATTTACAGAGTTGGTGCTTGATAAAAACACTCTCCAGTGAATAAATTCAGGAAATGTGACTTTATGATATCAAAAAGGACATTTTGTGTTTTTAGAGACCTAAGATATGCAGGTTTATTGCCATCAATATCCTCTGGAAACCAAATGGCGTACTCTGTCTAGGTAGAGGCCAACACCTCCATGCTTACAGTTACCTCTCAGACAAACCCTCACGTGCGGCTTCCTTGCTCCAGGTGAGGAGCCTGTGGCCACAATTCACTGATGCCACTTGTACCTCAAAGTCTGTAGTCTAATATTACTTCCTTAAAGGGTTCATGGCTTTTTGAGAAACTTTCCTGTGGCTACATTTTGAATATCTTGAAGAAAATAAGCATTTTGCTATGTTTTCGTATGTATTTTCTGATTGCTAATGGAATTAAGTCCCTTCCCATCCAAAGATGTAAGCTTCCCTGTGTAATAAAAGCATCTAAGCTCGACACTCTATAGCCTGCACACCTAAGAATAAGGTTGGAGTGGGTCTTGGTCATTATGGTTTGGGTGATACATCACATGACTTCTGCCTTGGGCTACAAGCATGCACACTGTATAGGAGGTGCTTTCTTCTGTCAACCTCAGGAAATGACGAAGTAATGCACATTGTGAAAATCACTTTTTAGTAAATGTTAGTCATTGAACATTTGAATAGCGTTGCTTCATGTTTCTTTGCCATTTATAATCTATAATCAATCAGTCCCAGGCTCTGATATTATTATAACCAGTTTATACTTTAATAATGATAGAATTATACTTCATAGAATAGACTTGCACTTTATTATAGCCATTGCTTTTAGTAGACCAAAGTGGAGATTCTCTCTGTATAACTAAAAATATCCTTAATAAAAAAGAACAAACTTTCTGCAGTATATAAGACTATAAGACCATGTTTTAAGAAGTGATCTGCAAACACAGCTACAAATTGCCTTCCATTGCAAAGCAATAGTAGAAAAGCTTAGAGACACTGCCTTGCCTCTAAAAAGAAATGAACAGTTTTTATTTTACTGTTACAGTCTTATCCATGTGCTAAGTAAATTTACTGTATATAATTAAGGCCAAAGAAAACACTAGACATAATTGATACAATACATTGAAATCAGCCTTTTGAAGTCTAAAAATTCCTTCTAAACACTAAAATAGTATAAACAATCATTTGAAACATATATATGGAATGTTAACAAAGACACTCTGTAGTGGGGGCAATGCCTTTCCTAGACACCTTAGGCTATCAAATAAATACTCAGTGCCCGGAATAGGTTACCTCTCTTTAAGTTCTTGTCAGTGGGGACCCATAGACTGCCAACACCACAAGCCATTGCATTCCTCTTGCTTACACTCCCGGACTTGATAGTAAGACCCTATTGCTGAAGACAGCACATATTTAAGACATGGAACATGGAGAGAACAAGCTGGTATTAACCTCAAGGTTTCATCTCTACCAGGTGGCATTTATAATGCCAGAGGATTATACTTACATTACAGGGTTGGGGAGTGTTCATTCCTCTGTGAACACTGTGAGCTACACTAATGATTGACATGGCAACATATGCCCACAGCTGCAATAGTGACAAAGGAAGAAAGGAAGGAAGAAGGAAGGAAGGAAGGAAGAAAGGAAAGAATGAAAAAAAGAAAGGTGTTTTTCATTGTATTAAAGCCACTCACAATATAGAATTCATGTCTAGTGCTCTAATTTGGACTAAAAGTTTGTAACACATGTGCCATAGACCTCAGAGAAGAGTCTCATACTATTATTCTGTTAAACAGTATTAAACAGGCCCCAAGTTATTATCTTTATAATAGACTAATGCATCTCTCAACCTTCATCAGAAAAGCTTTTCTTGTAGAGGATGTAGATTAACACTGAAACTCATAATTGGTTGCTGTGCAAAGAACAAGACACTGTGATCTTCTCTATATAAATCAGGTACCTGTATCATACCCCTCAACACACACACACACACACACACACACACACACACACACCCTCAGGGATTGTGTTTAAATGGGGAGTGAAAGACTTAAGGGCCAGAAGCAGTGGACATCTACAACAAAACAGTGTTTGTTGGGCATAACAGGGTCAGTGCCCATTGAACTCACAACAGCTCTATCTGCATAAGTAAAACCAGCACACGACCAAGCGTGGAGTCCTGAAGTCTCACTCCTAACTGAAAAGCTATAGGTAATAGATGGCTTTGGGGAAGGGATGGTAATTTTATTCAGGTGTATGGCCTCAGAAAGGCTACCTGTGCTCCAGTAGATGGTTCTGTACCCATTCATATAAGATAGCACTAAGAGAACAGAGTAGGCTTTTTAAAAAAAGAGAGAGACCACAGGCGAGAAAAGTGGTAGTGAGGACATGAATTAGAGGGAGGAAACAAAGGTGTACTTGATCAAAACACACTGTGTACATGCACAAAAATCCTGAAAAAATACAGTCAAAATAATAAAAAACATTAATGTTGTTATTGACATAAAATGTCTCTAAATTTTTGCTTCCTGGGGATTAATATATCTTCCTATAATTTCATTTAATTTCTATGAAAATATTATGGGATGAAGAAAAGTTATATTCATCTTATAAGTGTGGAATTTTCTGGAATATCAAATAACTTCACTGGTTTTGTGCATCGAATATGTAACAGAACAGAATGCTAAGGGACTGCAAGACATTTATCTAAAAATAAAGAAGTCTAATAAGAAGAAAGAAGCATGAGGAGAAGCACTGAAAAGGTTATTTCAACCTGTTCTTCCTGAGCATCAGTGTTCATCCGAAGCTCAGCAAATGTTGTTAAGCTGTAGCTTCGGCACGTGTGGGTTGAAGCCTGACATTTGCTTTCCTAGGAAGCTCCCAGCTGCTGCTGTTGGCCCAGGACTACATGGAAATAGAAATAACATGTATTTGTACCAGCTCAGCCTCTCAGCAGGTGAATGGGGGCCACATACCGTGAGTGTTCTGTGAACTCCACTAAAAAAAAAAACCCACATAGGATCGTGGGAAGGGCTCAGCGGATGAAGCCACTTGCTGTACCTGAGTTCAGTCTCTGGGGCTTGCATAGTGGAATGAGAGAACCAAGTCCCCAAACCCAAAAGCCATGGCACGTGTGTGTGTGTGTGTGTGTGTGTGTGTGTTTGTGTGCGCGCATTCATACAAATAAATAAATAGTAAATATAAAGATACAAATTGAGAAAATTAATTTTAACTTATTTAGTTTAATCAAGTATACCAAAATATAATCATTTCTGTATATAATCACTATAAAAATGACTGAGATAAAATGCTGCCATTTGTATTCTCTTTGAAATCTGATACATACTTTACACTTTGACGTGTTTTCAAAGCCACATGTGACCAGGGGCTAATAACCCAGAGAGTGTGGCTCTTGATGTTCTCATGTGTTTGTAAAAGCCACCAAGCCCTAGAAGAATCATGCATGAGTGGTGACTGTGCATGATATAAATTTCTCTAATTTAAAATGTGTTATTTTATTATTGTTGTAACTACAAATAAGGCATCTCGGTGTAACTGTGGGTAAGTAAAACCATGAAAGCCTGAAATGAAGGGAGTAATAAATATTTATTGGAGAACACTCAAACAAGGTAGCAAGCCGCCGTGGCTCTGTGGGCCATGAGAGCTGTGATCAGATATCCCACCACCACCCAAGAGAGAGTGAGAGAGAACCCTTCCTTCTCTCTTAAACACAATCACAACCCAGACAGAAGACCACACCCCTAAGTCCAGTACCACTAAAAGTTATTAGGTGAATGAATTCCCATAGCACTTCTCCCTTTTTGTCTAAACAAAAGGTTTTTAAATCTAGTACAAAACTATATACAATAAGGACAAATATCTAGTATTGTCCAATAGAAAGAAAAGGCACTAACAAACACGAAATAGAACTACAGCCATCATTATGAAACACATACTGAATGCCCAGGCTATAGGTGAATAGGCAACTAACAGAGATGAATCCAATTGCTATCCTGTCCTGACGAGTCAAAGTCTTGTACCTAAAATGTCTTAGCTAAGTTGTGAGAGGAAAGTCATCATGACTGTCTAGTCTTTATCCCCATCAAAGACTTGAGAAGGAAAATAACATTACCTGATTAAGCAGGAAGCACAAGCAAGTGACTTCCAAAAGGTACAAAAAATAACAGAAACTTTCATGCTCCATGAGAGTCATTTGTAAGGTATCTTCAAATAGTGGCCACCCTCAGAAGCTCTGGGCATGGCATGCAAGGCATCACAACTTTGAAAAGTGTGCTTTCTCTCTGGTCCTTGATTATACATTCTGAATACTCCTATGAGTCTTGAATAGTTTGGAGAATACATGCTGATTGTTGTTTTTCTGGTTAATTGGTTTCGCCGGGGAAATTGGTTTTGCTCACTCTATGGCTCACTACACTTGAACAGAGGGAGACTGGTTTGCTTCTGCCAGGTCTCTCTAAGTTGTGGATGGAATCTGGGGGGAACCCAGGTTACTGTGGCTACCAGTTAACTTGGGAGCTACCCTGAATAGATTCACTTTCTTTGTTCAGCTAAAAGCTCCAAGGCACTGAGCACAGCAGCTGCGATGCCACCGTGCCTCTGGTTTGGATATGATTTTGAGGAGTTTGAGTGGCTCCCTGCCTGGCGAGTTCTGGCACATGCTGTCTGAGCAGGGCCCTGGTGCTCACAAATATGCCTCAGCTCATCTGTGCAACCACACAGCACACATGCAAAGCAGGTCTTGATCTCACAAGGACTCATATGGCAAACTCTCCTCAGAAGGGAAAGGCAAACGCATATGTAATGAATTCCAAGACTGCATTGCTTAGCATGAAACTCAAGGGAAAAGGCAAAACTGATGCTTGGGAGCTCCCAGGGAGATGCAGGGCTGTTGACATCCTTCTGAGAGCTGGAAGAGAGCATCTCATATATGGAATTGGCAGCCTAACTAAAGAGAAAAGCATGAAGGCATGGAATGGCTCTGTTGTAAAATAGTCCATAAGGAGTCATGCCCCGGAAGTACCCGATCTTAACCACGGCCATGATGTGCCTTTGTGCTTAAAATATTTTGCAAGCTAGTGGGAAAAGAAAGGTGAAGACAAGCAAATAATTCATGAATTCTATATCTTGTAAATTGAATATTCTAACTGAAGTTTTGTCTAATAATAGTATTTAACGTTATAGTATTTTAAATGAAGCCTGTATATTAGTCATTACCGTGCATACCTCCCTCAAAAATTATATCCAGTCCACTACCAACCACTCCTGTGTCCTGTGTCTATTGTCTGTCCTTTGATCTTGAACTTAGAATCGCTTAAACAGTCCTTCTAAATGAGATGGGTGGGTGTCTTTGTTTTGTTCTCTTATTTTTTCATAATAAAATTCAATGAGTTCAACAAAAGTACTAAATTCCCTTTCACAACACTTTACTGACTTGTAAGTCAAATAGGGGCCATCCATGATTTAGAGCATGCTGAACGGTGTGACAAGATATGAGAAGTTAAGCTGCATAGAGCAGAAGTATCTCCACATATGGCAGAGCATCATTGTGTGGCCACCGTGCTAGTGTGTATTATTTCACTAAACCCACAACCTTTGGACAATCTATGTGAAGATTAAAATCTTGTTTTATGAAGGCTATTTGAAGTTTCCCACATGTTTAGTGAATACTATAAAATATATATCTTTTTTTTTGTGCTGGCGAAATGGCTCAGTGGGTAAAGGTGTTTGTATCCAAGCCTGGCCTTTAGTCCAATGTAGAGGACCCTCACGTGGAAGGAGAAGACTGACTTCTCCAAGTTGGCTTCTGATCTCTATAACTGTGTGCAACACGCACATAAATTATAAATAAATAAATTAAAATCCAGTGAAAATTTCTATCTGTCACAAATATTTTGTACGGTTTAAACATAGTGTCTATGTTTTATTTCTTTTGTATGGGTGCTATTGGTATCCAGAAGTGAAGGCGCCTAAAATCTCATCAGCTCAAGCCAGGATTGTATAAAACCGTTGATTGTTTAATCTTCAAAAATTAAAGGGATAGTTTTATGTCTTATCAAATAAGCCAGGTCTTCCAAGAGGATACTAATTCTTGGAATAAAAGGGTTAAAAAACTCACGAAAAATCCATTTGCCTCTGGTCCTTTTCAAAAGCACCCTATCACGTTGTTATAGAAACCACTTGCAGCTGGAAATCCCCCATCATGATTATTGCTATAGTAACCACTAACTGACAAGAAGCAAGTCTTTCATCCATTTGCCATCATCCCCTTTCCAAGATGGTTTTGTTTCTACATATTGCTGGAAACAGAAAAAAAAAAGAGTGAATTTAATGAGTATGGAAATTGAGAGAAAAGACTCACTCTAAGCCATCACTAGAACAGTGGAGTTACTCTGTACTGTTCAGAGAAAAGCTGTGTTTCTTGAAATGAAATTTTAAATTGTTCACCCAGTAACTTCATTTATTTGAGTTTAGAGTATTTTAAAAATTGAATATAAAATATCCTTTTTTAAAAACCATCATTCAAAATTATAGAAAATTTCCCAATAATATGCCTTATAATCTATTCTTACATATTCAATTTGTCAAGTTAAATGCATAAGATTATCTCTCATAACAGTTCATAATAAAATATTAATTTAATATGGTATCATATTGAAAGTCAACTTCTGACAAACAACATTGAATTAATTTATCTCTTTCTCAATAAATGCAAGGTTTGAAACAGTAACAAACTGCTGAATTTTGGCAACCTTGTGTAAAAATTATTTATGCAGATTAAAGCAAACATATGTCCATCTTTTCTATCATCTATACATCTATCTACTTATCTGTCTATCTATTTATCTATCTATCGATGATCTATCGATCTATTTATCTATCATCTATCCACCCACCCACCCATCCATCCATCTATGTATCTATCTATGTATCTATGTATGTATGTATGTATCTATCTATCTATCTATCTATCTATCTATCTATCTATCTATCAACCATATAATCTCTATCCCTACCCCGCATCTTTCTCTGCCTTGGACTTCATCTCTTTATATGGATCACCTTATATGTTACTAAGCAGCAAATCTTTTATTTGTAGACATATGCATAATTCTGACTGACTTTTAAAACGTTTAAAATCAATTTGAGGAGAAGATAATGCAATGATAACAGCAGTGTAAGACATTAGCTCAGAAAAGATCAAAGACATTGTTACGGTGTAAATTAAAACCTGCAGTCCTGGTACATTGGACTGCACTGCTGCAAACCAAAGGCTAATATTCAAATAGTTGATCCCTGAATAAAGATTAAATGCTACCTTTTAGTCTCAGCTTACCTACAAGATAATCATTATAGAATATCTACAGAAAGATATAACTGTTCTCATTTACTAAGTATTTTATTTAAGGAGAAAAAACCTAGATTACTCAAATCTGAATAAAAATGTATCTGGAATCTCTGAAATAAGAGGGGGGTACTTGGAGTAAACTGAACAACTTGACTCATTGCCTTTGAATAGCATTTTTATTAACTCCATTCTTTATGGAAATCTAAAAATTTGGCTGCTGCCTTTGTCTGGATATTTGTATTCACATATACATTTTATACAGAGGACCTACATGAGAGAATAATCAAACATTGCTTCTGATACTCGTCTCAACATGTGTGGTGGGTTTTGTACATCTCAGAACATTTTGATTCCTATCTGCTTATTTTGCATCACTGTAAGGAAATTCTCTAAAACTGGCTTTTGTTGAACCGTGTTAACATTGTATCTGCAATTAGCTCTGGGATTATTTCAAAGTAGCTACTATGATCAAATAATAAACTATAAACTTGAGCAAGTGCTGCACACAATCTTGTGTGTGCACAAAACATTTTTGTCCATTTTGATTACATCACCTGGGTGATACGTTTTTCTGTGATAGCTCCAACCAACTTACATGACCATACTTGCCATGACCCTGTGTCACAGGCACCCCTTATATGTAAATGAGTCCATGATATAGAAACAAACTGCTGAGTCCATTTAGCATTGCTCATATGTGTCTGCTTTTAGGACTGATCACTTAGCATCGGATAACCAGCCATGGTGCTCATTCCTGGGGAAGACGGTTTCTTCTCTCAGTAGTCATTAACACATTTATGTCAGGAAGACCTAGTTTTGTGTCCAAACTTTACTGAGTAAATATGGAAATTGGAAATAAGCACAGTTTTCTAGGGATTGGTATAAAGACTGAATTGGTGAGATTATGAAAAGTGCTTCCCCGAGTTTCTAGGCTAGTTAATTTATGAGAGCTCCCTCTCACCATGTTTGACTGAGTTATTTAATTTGTAGGATTTTGATAAAAACAACATTAAGCTGAGAGGAAAACACTACAGGACATTGCAATCATGTTATGATTTTCCCCCAAATCACTTAGTAGAGTCATTATTTTATAATCTTTTTTTAAATGAATGATGTTTTCTCACCCTGAAAACAACCATAGAAACACTACTCAGCAAAGAACCACATAAAAAGTTACTACAGAAAAGGATGCCCCCAGAACCCTTTAAAGTAGAAAATATCAAAGACCATGAGCTTGGAATAGCAAGGACCTGTCTTTGCTATCTATCACAAAGAGCAAAGCCCTCTATAGAATGAGCTAGCACATTCTTAAGGGACACAGAACTGAAAAAAAGCAGATAGTCAGGGAAACACAAGGGACCTGCCTGTTACTAGGAAGGAATTTCAGACCCTTCGGCTGGCATTGTGGTGCCTGTAGTTCACTCTCCTGTTAACTGACACACAGCAACCACACCTCACGAATTTCTTGGTCCTGATTCTCAGCATAGAGTCTGTATATTAAAACCAAAAGCCAAAAGAATGAATGTATGGATTTTTTTCATTATAACTTTTGATGTTCACAGGCATGTAGTACTTTCAAGGTCTGACATTGTGCAGAAGTGATTTTGAGCTAAATTCCAAGTATTATTGGTGGAAAGAATCACATACAGATGGTTTGAAAAGTTCTTGGTGCCAGCATGAAGGATGCATGTCTTAGATATTGCAGACACTGAGGTGTAGCTTGGTCTAAGAATTGCATTCCTTCGTGAATAGTAAGTAATATTTGAAGAATTTATTACTCTATGCATATAATTTAACTTAGATTTTTATATAATTAGAGTTAGAGAACTGATAGGAAATGGCATTTGTTCTATTGAAGTGTTATAACATAAACATTTCACATATAATGGATGATCCTTGAAAATTAATCATTGGCACTGAACAAGCAATGTATTTCTGCCTCCACCTACCACCTACCATTTAACTTTTTTTGCCAAAGGAAATTTGAGTTGTTTTTTGGTCCCTTTCGGAGAAAAGAGCCTGTAAGTTAATAGTTTGATAGCAGTTTTCTCTTGTGAATTCAGAGTGTTTTGTCTTTCTTAAGAAAATGCCCTTTTTCCAAGTTTATTCAAAATAGTCACATATTTTATTCAAAAACATATAATTTTAGCTATTCATGTAGCTCTTTTCAGATTTATTTAGGTATAATTAATAAGCAAATTATATGTATCTAAGGTGAATACTATGATTTTTGATATATGAATTTACCATATAATCTAGTTACTAATGTCTGTGCATACACATGAGAGTACATGTGTGTGTATGTGTGTGTGTGTGTGTGTGTAGGTAGGTGGCAAGAACATTTACATTCTATTCTATAGAAAATTTCAAATAATAATCCAATTGTACCAACTGAAGTTACTGTGCTGTGCATTTGGTTCCAAAAGTTATTTATCTCTAACTTAGAACGTGAATCTTTTTTTGAACAGTTTTTTCTTTTTATTGATTTTTATTCAGCTCTATGTATTTCTCTGTTCCTCTCCATTCCTCTCCCCTCCCCTTCAACCCTCTCCCAAGATCCCCATGCTCCCAGTTTACTCAGGAGATCTTGTCTTTTTCTATTTCCCATGTAGATTAGATCTAAGCATGTCTCTCTTAGGGTCCTCATTGTTGTCTAGGTTCTCTGGGATTGTGGTTTGTAGGCTGGTTTTCTTTGCTTTATGTTTAAAAACAACTTATGAGTGAGTACATGTGATAATTGTCATTCTGGGTCTGGGTTACCTCACGTAAAATATGTGAATCTTTTAACTAACAGATAATCCTAGAACTCTGCTTTGGGGTTCAGCTTTTTCGGATTGCATATGCAGGTGAGATCAGACATTATTTTAATTTCTCTGAAGAACTTATTCTGCGTAGCATAATGCCTTACCATTGTTCCCAAGGTTTCCTCTCTCATGAGTGGATAATAATACCCTACCCTGTGTGTTTGCCAGGTTTCTTCTCTCCATTCGTCGTTACCCATCTATGAACTCTTAGCTTGTTTCTGCATCTTTACTGCTGCAAATAATGCTGTAAGGATCTTCTTTAGATGTCTGAGAGTATGTCAAGACAAAACAACTAAAATGAAAATATTTTAGCTGAATTTTATTCTTTGCTGCACCCTCTACTTTGATTTCCTGAAGTTGGCGATTCTTAGCACACTTTACTAATGTTCGCAGTGGACACTGTATGGTTCACTTATAGCCACCGTTGGCTTTGCTTTATGTAATTAAGTTTCAAAGATGTTAGCAATGAGCCTCAATCTGCTAAAAGCTCTAGTATCTTATTTTACTTCCCAAAAAAACTAGATAGCAAGCATTACTTTCTAAGATGAGTAAACTCACCACTTGCATTGTGTAGCTTTTTCCATGTTAAAAACCTAAATATTTAAATTGAAATTTTAACAAAGTATTTACAAATAAGAATATTTACGAGCGTCAGTGATTGTTGAACATTTGTACATGTGATGAGTGTGTGTGTGTATGTATGTGTGTGTGTGTGTGTGTGTTCTTACTACTGTTTGACCATGTACCCAGAGGTCAGAGGAAGGCATCAGGTGTCTTGTTGTCACTCTTACCTTAACCTTTTGAGACAGGGTCTGTAATGGACCCTGAAGCTAAACCAAACCAATGGCGAGCAAAGCCCAGCTGTCCTCCTCTTTCCAGAACAACAGGGCTGGGGTTAGAGACACACAAGCCATGCCTGGCCTTTGTCTCTTCTTTTTCTAATGCTTGGGTGCTGGGATCTGAATTCAGATCTTCATGCTTGTACAGCAAAACTTTGATATGCTAAATACTTTCTTTAGCCTTGTACTTGAACATTTTAATTTTAAGAAGAGCATAGTGTTTTTCCATACAATTAACAATGATTTTCAAAGACAGTAAGGGGTGATGGAAAACATCCAGCAGTAGTCCTTCGGGCATGGCAATGGTTAAAGCAAGAGAACGGCTGCTAAAGGACACAGGAAGCCCTTGAAGAGTACTGTGTTCTATTACATATCTAATAGATCTGTTGTTCTCCCAGTTTCCAGCTTTCTCTTTTTCAGTTTATATACAATGCATGCCATTACCCTAACTCCAAAAATTATTATCTACTCTTAAAATTCCCAGACTTCCTCTTTTACCATATAATTACACACATCTCTTGAAACTTGTTTTTCTTTATTTGTATATGTATGCATTGATGGAGGAAGGTCATTGGCTAATAAAGAAACTGCCTTGGCCCATTAAATAGGCCCAGCCTTTAGGTGGGTGGAGTAAACAGAATAGAATGCTGGGAGGAAGAGGAAGTGAGCTCATATGCCTTAGCTCTGCTCTCCGGGGCAGACGCGATGAAGCTCCGACCCAGGATGGACGTAGGCTAGAATCTTCCCGGTAAGCGCATTTTGGGGTGCTACACACATTATTAGAAATGGGCTAGTCCAGGTGCGAGAGTTAGCCAAGAAGAGGCTAGATATAATGGGCCAAGCAGTGTTTAAAAGAATACAATTTGTGTGTTGTTATTTTGGGGCATAAGCTAGCCAGGTGGCTGGGAGCTGGCATCAGGAATGCAGCCCACAGCTCCTTCAACAATGCATATTTGTACAGGCCAGAATAAAGCTTTGGGCTTTGTTCCTTAGGCATCCTCCACCTAGCAATGGTGATAATTTGACAATCTTATTTCTTGGACTAACATACAATATCCAAGTTCATTTTATGATCTAATGTTCTTTAAGCCATGAATGCCTTTTCCGTACATAGTTCTGAACACAGAATCTGTAATTTACAGTAATTTCTTATGTAATTTGAGTTTCTTTCCATAGATGATCTATTTTTAATGCAGCATATACTAGCCAATAATTATCCTTGTTGGACTTAGTGTGTAGGTGTCAAGTATGTAATAATGTTTGTTAATGAAACAACAGATTGTAAATTAAAGAGTGAAGAGACTATTGGCTATTATCTAAAGTAAAAGATATAGGGTCTGGAGAAATGACCCAGATGGTAAACTGCTTGCTGTTCATTCAGGAGAACATAAGTTCTGCCACCAGAAGCCAAATAAAAAAAGCCAGGAGGACATACGGACTTGCTGGCCAATCAGACTAACGAGTTAGTGAGTTCCAGGCCAGCAAAAGACATTGTCTCCACAAACAGAAAGGGAGGCAAAGGGGATATGGAGCTGAGGGAGGGAATTCAAGAAGAGACAGCTAGAATTTGAGGGGTGGTATAGAAACCTACTGTAGTAGAGACCTCCTAAAGTGTATGAAGGTGATCCTAATGAAGTCTCCAAGTAATGGTTGACATGGAGTCCCAACTGGCCATCTCTAGTTACCAAACAAAGCTGCCAGTGCTGGGACTAAGTTGCATCTAATTGATTTCTTGGCCAAAGGGGTCCCATGGAATTTGACAAACTATGTGGGAGCCTTTGCTTCAAAGAAACATATTCTTCCTTTCTCAAGAGCCATTGGAAGTAACCTAAATGTCCCTTGACAGAAGAATGGTAGGGAAAATTTGTACATTTACACAATGGAGTACTACACAGCAGAAAAAATAATGCCATCTTGAATTTTGAAGGCAAATGGATGGAGCTAGAAAACATCATTTTGAGTGAGGTAGCCCAGACTCAAAAAGACAATTATCACATGTACTCACTCAGTCATAAGTGGTATTAGGCATAAAGCAAAGAAAACCAGCCCACAAATAACAATCCCAGAGAATCTAGACAGCAATGAGGACCCTAAGAGAGACATATATAGATCTAATCTACATAGGAAGTAGAAAAAGACAAGATCTCCTGAGTAATTTGGGAGCCTGGGGACCTTGGGAGAGGGTTGAAGGGGAGGGGAGTAGAGAAAAATATAGAGCTCAGTTTCTTACCTCACATTGATAAAGGCAGAAATGTCCATTCCCTTATAAATTTCAATGTATTCATTATCACTATTATTAGTTAAAGAAAATTTGTATGATTAATGATAAGAAAGGAAGTTTTATATAACTATAAGTGTTACTAGTTGGAGTTTAGTATGAAGGTGTAAGGGCACTCTATCTTGTGTAATTATTACTCCTTTTTATAGTTGATTAAATGGGATCTCATGAAGCTAATACTTTGAAGTAGAAAACTGGAAACTATGTGAAAACATAGGATTAAAGTATACTGAGGTTTCATTTCTCATTTATAAGGTATTTGTTTTAAACAAGAATAAGGGTCTGTTTCAATGAAAAAAAAATTACATTTATTGCCAGAAAACCAGACACAAGAGAACAATTTTCTAAAATAGGGTGTCATTTCAATAAAGATACTTTTATTTTAATAAACACACAGTTACCCTCTATCTTGGTGATTAGGTTTATTTTTATAGAATTAAGGTCCTCTTAAAAGAAACACAAATGTAGAATAAAACAAATGAAATTTTTGAAAAGTGTAAGAGAAGAAAAGGAGATTACCAAGTAACACAGAGGTAAAGGGGGCCAAAATGAACATAAGGCTCCTATGCGTTATCCTAGGTGTTGTCCTGTGGCAGAGAGGAGGAGGGCCAATGCATCTGTATGTTAGAAGTTTGCCTTATAATGACATAAAGATGAGCTAGAGGGATCTAAAATGAGATTCCTGAATGAAAAGTAAGCGTTTCTATTACCAGACATGTGGGAGAGCAAGAACGGAGCAAATGTCTGCCTGTTAACACATCTGATTTCCAAGAAATAAAAACAGCAGGACTTTGCATCCATCAACTTATTTGTCTGTACAAATTGAGATGTCTTTCTGATGTGAGATGCCCCTTTGTATACTGTTAATTAAATTGGTTAATAAAGAAACTGCTTTGTGCTTATACCAATGAAGAATAGGGCAAGGCGGAAAATTTTATTGGAGATGTAGAGAGAGAGAGAAGGCAGAGTCAATAAGAAGCCATGTAGCCACAAGAGCCTGAACCTTGCCAGTAAACCATGAGCCTCTTGATAAAATATAAAATAATAGAAATTGGTTAATTTAAGATATAAGAACTAGCTAGAAATATGCTTGAGCCATTAGCCAAACAGTATTGCAATTAATATGGTCTGGACTGCTGGGAATGAACAAGCAGCTTCCTTCCAACACCATTTCCTCTAAAACACACACACACACACAAAGAGGAAGGAGGAGAGGGAAAGAGAGAACCATACCTGAAAGGAATATTAAACCTAACTGAGCCAATTGGCAAATGCATATTGAAAATACTTGTTGGGTAACATCCATGACCACAACATAAAATGTCTTTAAAAGTTTCACAAAATGCCCACTCCCATATCCCCACCCCTACTGTCTGTGGCAGTTAGGAGAGCTGGCCCTGAGATCATAAGAGCTGGAGAACTGGTCAGGTCCATCACCAGCTGCAGCACTCTGGAGAGCTGCCCCCATGCCAAGGGCTGAGCAACACAGTAGAAGTGGCCCTGAAGGTGTAGGTGTGGGAGAACCTACTCTGAGGATGTGAAAGCTCTTGCTCATTACTATAAGAGGTAAACTAGCTTGGGCAATGCAGGAAAGCTCACCCTGGTGGTGAGGACTAAGAGACCTGGTAGACTCACCAATCCTGCAACTACCTAAGCCCAGAACCAGGGTTATGGGTTGGCTCACCTGCTCTGGAATAATCTTGTGCTCTATGAAAATGTGTTGCTCTCATTATAAAAAATAAATTGCTGATTGGCCAGTAGTCAGGCAGGAAGTAGGGCAGCCAAATTGAGAGTGCTGGGAGGAAGAAGGGCAGAGTCAGAGGAGTCATCAGGAGACACAGAGGGAGAAAGACATGATGGAGGATAGGTAAAGCTACCAACTATGTGGCACACATAGATTAGTCATAGGTTAATTTAAGCTGTAAGAACTAGTTAGTTATGAGCTTGAGCTATTGACCAAGCACTTAAAATTAATATAAGTCTTAGCATGTTTATTTGGGAGCTGTTGGTAGGAAAGTGATGGAGGTGGGTCTTGTATCTATCTGTTGCTTTCATTAGTTAATTAATAAAAAAACTGCTTGGCCTCTGATAGGACAGAAAATTAGGTAGGCAGAGTAAACAGAACAGAATGCTGGGAGAAAGAAGTCGAGTCAGAGTCACCATGATTCTCCCACTCCAGACAGACGTAGGTTAAGATCTTTCCTGGTAAGCCAGCTTGTGGTGGTACACAGATTATTAGAAATGGGTTAATCTAGATGTGAGAGCTAGTCAGTAAGAGGCTAGAGCTAATGGGCCAAGCAGTGTTTAAAAGAATACAGTTTCCACGTAATTATTTCAGGTAAAGCTAGCCGGGTGGAGGGAAGTGGCCCGCCGCCCATATTTCAACAGGAAAGAAACTTCTTCCTACACCCATCCCAACATCCACCCCATCTGTGATCTGCTAGACCATACGAAGGGGTAGGTCATATAGACCCAAAGCTGACACAGGGCAAAAATAGCATCTCCAAGAGGAGGCCCACTGAGGGCCCGGTATTGATAGGGTAGCAGAAACTAGAGTCCTTGAACCAGACCAATGCCTCTTTGCAATGAACACTTGCAAGCAAAGATATATGGATAAAAGAGTACACTGTGTGACTCACTGTGTCACACTACAGCTTCCATGAAGATATTTTTCTTTCTTACTTACTTTTTCTTTTTCTCTTAAAATATCTTTTATTTTACTTTGTGGGAGGTTTGAAGGACAGAGGGTGGATAAAAGGGGTGCGGAGAATGGAATCAAGATGCATGATGTGAAAGACACAAAAAATAAATAAAAAGAAAGTTTATAATAAGATAAAAGTTTAGTAATGAATTAGTGTAACCAATACACAAAAGACTAAATGGGAAACCCTTGAGACACTGGACTAACAGATACTGTTTTTATACAAATGGAGGAAAATAACTCTGTAAGATGAGTAAGCATATAAAATATCTATATGTACATGTATATACACATAACTATGTGATTTATAAGCATCTATTTATATGATATTTAGTACACATAAAATATATATTTAAAAAAATAAATTTAAATTATAATAAGATCACAGTATGCAAAATAAATAAGTATATTTTATTCTGTGTCTTGTATATATGTGTTCTAGGTGACTCTATAGATAAAGTTGCCACTGTGAATTATTTCATTGGCAGAACTTTTGATATTTCTACCCTGGAATTTCAGGAAGCAGTGCTGGAGGTGATCTGCCAACAAAGATGAAGACTTTGACTTGGATTTGTTATGGTGCATTGTAAATGAGTCTAGAGAGAGAAATGTTGACTTGAGCAAAGACAGCTTGCCATTTCAGACAGTGAGGGAAGCTCCTGATAAAGCTAAGCAAGAACTGTCCTCATCGGTGCAGAATGAAATCAACCTGTCATGCTGTACAATGGGTGCTCTGGACCCTAAAGTCTGAATATAAAGCTGCCTCAAACTCGTTTTGAAGGCATTGCCACATATATAACCAAGAGGACTATTGTTCCATACCAGGAAGCTATATAAGATCCAGGAGTCAGCAAGAGTGACATAGTAGAGTGATCGTTTTTGGTGGCATGGACTAGATGCTCAAGGTTCAGCAGGCTTTGCAAGATTTTTTTCAGCTGAGCCCCAAGTAAAGCTGTCAATCCTGGAGAGACGGGGATAATTGGAGCCATCATTCAGGGAGACAAGTTGGCTAGTGGTGTCACAGCTATGATACTCCTGGCTGTCACTCCTGTCTCTGGGTATTGAGTCTCTGGACAGTGTCTTTGCTAAACTTTTTAATAGAAACAACACTATTCCAACCAAAAAGAGCTGTGTGTTTTCTATAGTTTCTACTGCACAGACTCAAGTAGAGATTAACGTGTGTCCAGATAACAGAGAGAGATAGTAAGAAACAGCCAACTTTTTGAACAGTATGATGGGTATTCTCCAGCCCCTCATGGAGTCTGAAGTTACATTTGACATTAGTGCCAATGTTGTTGTACATGATTCTGCCAAATATAATGCATGGGATATAATCATCTGATTGCACTCCAATCATCTGCTGCATTAAGCGATGATGATATTGAAAATATAATTAAATCACAGAAAATTGTGCTGAGAAAGACAGGAAAAAGAAGGAACAAGTTGAAACAGTTATCAAGGTAGAAGAAAATATTTATTAAACAGAAACCAGGATGGAAGAAATCACGAACCAGTTGCCTACTGATGAGGAAAAAAAGCTAAGGGACTCTGAGGAAGAGAGGGCTCCTTCTCCTCTTGAGAGTGAAACAGGAAACACTAAGGAAGCATCACCTTCCTTTCTGCGTTGATGCTCTTCAAATGGTACATGCAAAGATGGTATCTGAAGAAAATGCCTGGAGTTTCTGGCATTGGGTAACAGAAGGAGGAGGAAGGGGAGGACAGTAGGAGCAGCAGTGCAATAGCAGAAGTAGCAGTAGCAGAAGCCAAAAAGCAACATGTGCTGACTTGGAAGTGAAGGCACCTTCTGGTCAGAAAGGTGCAAACTTTTTTTTGCAGTATCCTCCATAATTTCCTTAATATGTAAGTGCAGTGTCAGTTAGATAACTCATTTAGTGGGCAATAAATCCAGCAGGAGCACGTTCACAAAATCTGTCCCTAGCCTGTTATATTTTTGCTTATGAAAAAGGAGTTTGGAGTAGGTGGGACTCTTTGCCAATTTTAAAAATTGGTTAAAAATATTATAAAAAATATACCATTAGTTTATGCAGAAATGGCCAATTCTTCAAAGGTGTTTGTGAAACTCATTTCAGATACAATGCTGATAATCTGCCTTGGAACATGAATGAGATCAACCGAATCAGATATTTCGTGGCCAAAAGTACTGCTATTAAGAACTACCTATGCATACATGGGATTGATGCTTCAACTGAACTTGAAAACCATGCCATCTACCTGCCTTGTTTGTATGTGCAGAAGCCAGATCAATGGAAAGCAGCTATGTTGATGATAGTTTTTAAAATGAAATATGGTGGTGATGAAGTCACTCATAATCTTAAGGCATATCTTTTTTTTAGCTATCCTCTTGCTTGGCCTGTGTCAAGCACAAGTATCCTTGATGAATTCTCTTTTTCATTCATTCTGTATTTGAAAATAAAATGAGGAGAGCAAAAAGTTATGTATCTGTGAGTGTGCATGTATGTATATATAATATATATTTGCACACATATTAAAATGTATACCTAAAGTTTTTGTATATAAAAATATGTATTAGGTACCTTCACAGAATAAACTTTATTTTCTTTGCAAAATCTAAATAGTAACTTCATCACAAGCTTTGAATTAATCCTGGAAGATTATTTAAAACCATTCAGCCTCAGAATAATGTTTGACAGAGAGAAGAATAGCAGAATTTACTCATATGTTACAGGCCACGAAGCATAAGTCAGAGATTCCCATGAGCCTTATATTAATATGAATGGTGATCATATTTGAACCTAAGGGATAGAAGAGCAAAAGGGCCACAGATAGGTCAGTATCGACATAGAGTCTCTCGGTATGGACGAGAGTTTATCTCCTCTTGGACTTTTTTGCCTAAGGAAACACCAGTTGGTGTACATGTGGCCTCAGCTCTGTGTCTTTTCTGAAGTTCATGGAGTTGTAACAGTGAGGTTACTGCATGCAAAAATTTGTGGGAAAAGTTGCACAGCACCAACTCTCCCTGCTTGCAGCATTCCAAAGAGCGGCTGCAAAAGGAAGATAGAGAACAAAACAGAGAGGACAAAAGAGAGCTAGGCCAGAAAACAGTTTGCATTTCTGCAACAACTCATTTATATAGATTAATCCTTTAGTTAATTTATGGTTATTTTAGGAGAAAACATAGAACAAAAGCTGAGTGTCCTAAGAGGGAGATAGCTGAAAGTACAGTCGTTTGTAAAGTCAAACGATCAAGTCATCTGTGTGAAGAGAGTTACTGCTGCAATCCCACAGCTGCTTCTGCAAGATGCAGTGCTTAATTTGATACGACGTGATGGCTTGTCTGGAACTGCCCTCTGTGCAAAACATCCTGAACTGGACCGAGACTAAACTGTAAACCCAGCCTCATTAGCACCCTGCTCTCGCCAACTTGCCTAACCGTAGTTACATAAAAGTTTCAATGAACTTTGAGTTTAGAGAAAAGAGTCTTTCGTCTGGAAATTGCTGTGACAATGTGAAGATCCAAAAAGACCGTGATAACAAGGTCAATGCAGGCTACATACCAGCACCTCCTGCCTTTGCAGATTTCACTCAGAAGGGTGAGGCAGCCGTTACCGTGAGCATTTTTTTAAACTCGGAACAGCAGAAAGGTGTAATAGATACTTGATTATTTGGGACTATTTCTTTCTTTAAACAAATTTCCCCAAATCCTGGAAATATAATGTTTGTAATTTTCTCCCCCTGGCTGATTTCCTACAGCAGCTTCAGAGTGCACAAGTCCTGACCATTATGTTTTGGGTTCTGCTTAGATTCAGACGGATCAAAGGTTGAAAAACCCCCCTTATGTCTCCTGATAGCTGTATTTTGAGTGCATGCTTTAATATGCCTTGCCTTGACTATATTGGTGGGCTTAATGATGGCTGCTTTGTAGGTTTATTGCAAAACTTGAAGATACTATTAGTAACATCACTTGTACCTACTCTTATTTTCCATCAGTCTACTCAAATTGTAGAGAACACCTAGCAATCTTTCAAAGAATACAGGCAGGCCCCTGCCTCAGGACCTTTGCATTAGTTGTTTTCACCAGGAAAAAACTGTTATTCACTATAATCTTCATTGTTCGTTATCTCATTTATGCTTTTCCCCACTGGTGATACATAAATATATAGTTTCTTTATTTAGTTAGTTTTTGTCTATCTTAATAAAGGAAATTTAAATTTCATAACTTCAGAGATTGGGAGTCTTTTATTCATTACCTTTTGAAATGTAGAACAAAGTCAGATGTATACATTTTGGGCCTCAATAACTATTCAACCTGTAAATCAGTAAACTAAGAAGTGATTAGATGAAGTTTTGTTGTATAGCAACTAACCCATCTTGATACTAGAGACAACTTACCGTAGTCCGTTTCCCATAACCATGAAGAAAATACTCATGATTCCTATAGTCATCCTACAGCCTCATGGGAAAAAGAAATGCATCAACACAAAAGTAATGAGTTTGCAGTTTAATATACATAACATAGAACAAAATTTCAAAATGATATGTAAGTAGACAGGGATGCTAAATCTAATGTGAAGAACCAATGGCATAAAAGGGGAAGTCTCTTTGTTGAAAGAACAAAACTGACTTCCTCAGAGATTTCCTAAGTAATCAAGAGTATAACTGAAAAGAAAACAAAACATCCTTGCTGTCCTTGCCTACTTGATACTTACAGTATCAAGCTTTGATACTATAAGAGCATAAATGGTAAATCACTGAAAATCACTAAGGTGAAAATAGCACAATATTCTTGAAAAAAAAATCTGGTCTGCTTACAATCAAGAGAAATTAAAGCAAATTCTGCAGTGATGTGGGAAACAATGGGTAGCTTCTATGAAGTAAAACTGAGGAAGAAATTACTTCCTACGAAGAAGCAAAGAACCCGTTCCCCACTTGCATTGTTGGCGAGCACTGTGAAGCACACTGCTGAGTGAGCATCTAGCTTGTAGAATCAATATCAAAGTTCTAAACCGTCCTGCGAATGGAGAATTTTAAAGAATAAGTGGCTATTCCATGGTGAATTAAACCAAGCTTCTCTGATCTTTTGAGAAAATCCAATTATTCCTTAATAATTGCTTAAGGTTGGATAAATCAAGACTATATCCTGTCTTCATAGATCCTATTTATCTTTAGGAATCTCTCTTTATGAGGACTTTATTCAAATTGTGTTATTTAATAATCACTAGCTTCCAGAAGATGAATGTTTCTTAAAACTCTTTTATACCATCCACATAATCCTAATAATGGTTTTCTCAAATGACATTCATGTTATGTGCACTGATCATGCTTTGAATATAAATTAAAAGAGTTCACATTATTCTATACCTGACAGTCACATAGAAAAGATTCCATTTTCTCCAACGTTATAATAGACTAATGTAAAGGACATACAAACTGCTATGTAATTGACAGTTGCTTTAATATGGTAGATTCTTGGAAGCCTCACACAGCAAGCTAATATCAAAGTCCAAACAGAGTTATTAGAATGTGCTTCCACTATCTAAGATAACTATAAAACAATGGGCCAGAAGAGGGTCTCACACAGATAAGAGTCTTGCTTAATATGTCATAAGAAAAATAAAAAGGCCCTACTTGAATTTTTAAAATATACCTGATCCTATACATCTGAATACATTTTGCAAAATTCTGGGACAGATACAGAAACAATCAAGAGAGTAGATTCACTGAAGGCCCAGCTAAGGGCAAAGACCACGTACCTAGGAACAGGAAGAGAATGTGCTCTGTAGAAGTTGGCTCCAGTATCCTTCATGGTATATATCCTTAACTGCAAGGCCGTAGAGAGACAGGGCACTAAGAGTAAACAGCGTCTGGCTGACAGCATTTCGAGGCATGACTTTATAGAAGTGATACAATCTGGAGCCAGTAATAGCTCCTTCCTCTTAAACTTAAGAGAAGAAATTTCAAAGTGTGAATAAAAACTAGTATGATATATGAATCGCTAAGTTCTCCTGTCTCTTTGCGATGTTCTGAGTGTTATGATCCTCGTGCATTGTAGTTGCATGGGAACAGTACATGGAAATTGAGAATACCAAGTCAAGAGACAGACCCTCAGCTAAAAGATCAAAAGTTCAAGGCCTGCCCGCCTTTACTACAAAGTGAGTTCAGGGCCACCCTGGAAATTAATGAAACCATTTGAAATTAAAAAATTGAGAGGGACAAGGGAATAATTCAGTGGACGAGCACGTGCTCAGCATTTATAAAATGCTTAGATTTAATCTTTAGCATCACAAAAAAGAAATTAATGATAAATTCAGTTCATTGAATGCATGGTGGTACATACCTGAAATCTCAGCACTTGGGAGGCTGGGACAGGATGTCACAAGTTGGAGGCTAGCCTGAGCTACACAGTGGGTTCAGATCTAAGCAAACCTAAGCCACCAATAGAAACTCCATTGCCCGTAAATAGTGCAAATGGAATGTTCTGAATATAAAAGTAGTATCATTTCACCTTTACAACAGACAAAATGGAATAAAATAAGCTTCAAATTTACCTTTTAAACTAAGAAAACATTTTGAAGGAGAATGGATTCAGTAATTAAGATTATTTGTTTAGAGCCTATTGATAAAGAAAGGGAAATGAAAAGTGTGTATGCTCCCGGGCATGTTTCTGGTTATGATTCTCTTTTAAATAGATACATAGATGAGAGGTTACATATTTGAGCCCTAAATAACACTCCAGGAAATTTAATAAATCTTGTATCAAAATTGCAAAGTCCTTTGCTACAAAAATGTTCCCGAACATGGCATCCTTTTTCATTTCATGTCTCCTTTCTCTGTCTTGCCTTCCACTTGTGTCTACTAAGGTAAAACACCCTTCACTCACTTCCCATTGCCTGGGTCCCATTCTAAGTTTGAAAGGGATGAATTACTCTTTAAATCACACCTCTTCAACAAATACATCTCTGAAATCTTTTCTCCGTGTTTTGCAATGGGCATGTTACTATTCGTCTGTTTGAAGTTCGGTCTAGGTTTTCTGGATGTGTTTTCAGTTACCCAGGGAGAGTACCTGCTTGTGACTTCATCTAATCTTTGCTGTTTGTTTGTTCAGCTGTAAACCACACCAGTAAGAACTCACTGCACTGTTACAGCCACAGAAGGTGACCCAGATTACACATCACTGCTTTAAAGACAGTGGTCTCCCACAAAGGCAGCTGCTCTCTGCTTTGCTGTATTGATATTCAAATGGAACAAACGCAAATCGCCTGGCCCCTTTGACAAGCACACGCTCTCTCTGTCTCCATTTTAAATGTATTTAGTAGCTACTGTCCTTCATAAACACACAGCTAGGGCCACTCACCCCTGACTCACCATACTGCCACATAACTAACAAGATTATCCCAGGGGGAAAATACATTGATTTTGTTTATATTTGGAGAAGTTGGTGAAAATGATATCTTCATTCATAAAACAGAAGCACACAGCTATAGGACTAATTCTCTAGCAATTAGGGGAAAAAGCACAGTTTTAAAGATTCTCCTTTGGGAAGTATTGAGATTATCCCTCTGATTATAAGAGTAACTAACTGTAGCAATACAGTATTATTTAAGTATGACAACAAAAGCATAGTATATGAGATTGAGACAATTTAACTTATTAATAACATCTTTTTAAGAAAGACCAACTATAAAGTGCCAAAACTATTTCATAAATGTGCATATCCAACAAAATATTCTTTCTGCATGGCCCTTTTATTCTGTTTTGTGTTCACCACTCAAGAGATAAAACATTTTGAGAATCCAACTACTACTTACTGTAAATCATAAAACTTGGATGAAAAGCACTGACTTAGTGTGCTCGCTAACACTTATAAGAACACATACACCCACTTTCTAGTAACTATATGCAAGTGATATAAGGAGCCAGGAAGCGTGGCAGGAGTGAGTGGGAAGGGCTTACTCTTTATGCAGATGAGCAGCGAGGAACTGAGGTAGGAGATGAGAAGGTAGTCAATTTTCTTGAGCTTCATGGTCTTACTTCAACAACAGCCTCGGACGTGCTGCTGATGCTGTCCCTGTCTGGTTCCTGACTCTTGTCTGGTTCAGAGAGGAGCAGGTGCCTCAGAGACCCAGGATGCCATCCCTGGTCCACTGTCCCCACAGCTCCTCCACAGACTTAAATTCAAAAAGCCTTGTGCTATGAGCGTCTCACTGGAGGACAGGGTAATCAGTCAAACCTGGAGCAGACTCTTCCAGCCTGGACTGGATTCATGCCCCTTTGGGCATTTTCTACCAGTTTTCTGCTGTTAATAATGCCTCCTGGAAAGGATCTACTTTAGAATAGGGTCTTTGCTTGCTCTTAATAGAGAAATTAATATCTTCTGACTGTCTTGGCACATGGTTATTCTGATATGGCAACTTTTAAATAAATACTCTATAACGCCATATATTAACATTGGTTTTAAAATTCCAATTTACGAAAAAGTTTTTTTTTCAGTTTCTAAATCCTACAATGATAGTTAAGTAGTGTTTTTTGTTGGTAGGGTAGAAAAGTTGTAAGAAAAAAATAAAGTATCACATAAAATGAGAAGAACTGTAGAGATTTTGTGGTAGCTTTTCTATTACAAATGTTTACACTCTGCTCTTGAAATTAAGACCTCTTGGAATTCTTAAATTATTTCTTTGTCATCATTAATTTATAGAAATTAATAGGTGCATGACAAACCCTACAGTTAAAAAATGGAATGCCTGATTATGTGATTTTATATGGGGAAAGCTGGCTATGCAGTTTAACATTCCTATGACTGATTCTGTGTAAATCTTCACTGTTCAGTTAGGTGTTTAATGATACAGCATCTATTTTTAAGGAGCCCATGCTATCCTTATAGCTAGCTTAATATTTTTTTTAGCAGTGATATTCTCTGACCTCTCTCAAGACATTTTATTTGATAAAGTAGAATTTACTCATTAATATTACTTATTTTAGTTTCATGTTGGGACATGTGTCTGAAATGGTACAGAGACTGAGGTCGGGTGATCACTTGAGTCCATGAGTTCAAGACTAAATTGGGTAACCTAGCAAGAGTCCATCTAAAAAATTATATATGGAAATAAAACAATTTATTTCTTCAGAATTCATGACAGTCAATACTTTTTAAGATTCTACTACTGACCAGAAATAATTTAATTTATAAAATTTAATTCAAAATGATTTAAAGTTACACAACTAATTTTGCTGTTTGTTGTTGTTTTGAGATGAGAGTCTTGCCTGTGCTGTCCAGGCTGAACCGATCTTGTGATCCTCAGCCTCACCATCTTGAGTGCTGTGAATTACAGAGATGTGCCTGGCTCTGAACAGATATTTCATATTTCTTGCTCAGTTATTTGTGTTTTGCCAGTCGGAGAAATAAGATGCAGAGTAAACATTCTGTATTCTCGTAATTATTTGCTGATTTCCTAACAGCCATTTTCCTACTAATATCTAGAACATTGATGATGATGATGATGATGGTTAGAAACTGTCATTATTCTATGTTTCTATGTCTTTCCTAAGAATCACCTTCTGGAAAACCTATATGCCAGACCATCATGATCGTCCTTCTCCATGGAGTTAGAATCTAAGGAATTGGTCACATATGAAGCCAATCAATACACTCAAAATCACAGAATCTTAACCACTAGTCCACCATGGAAGTGGTCAATGGTACACTAAAAAGATGATGTGGAGCTTGAAACTAAGACTATAATGGCAGCAGAAAACTTCCTCTTATGTGTGTCTAGTTGTATCATAATTACAAAAATTGAAATTTGTAAATTTCAAAAGAAAAAAGTATTAAAAAAATAAAAAAGTCATGAAAAGTGCCTTATACAAAAAATACTTCTAGGAATTGTACTTGTGTCTAAACATAAACGTTAAAGAATTAGGCCACTAAACAAATGAGTAATAACTTATTAGACTTGTGGTTAGTCAGGAGATTATTGGCAAAATATGTGTATACCATAATCTGCATAGTTATGTTCCCCTCAAAGTTCATAATTAAAACCTAACCTCCAGGGTAGTACCCTTAAGAGGTCCACCCTTTGTGAGCCTGCATGGAGGGTGCGGCCCTCATGTGCCTTTTTCTGGTTTAGGTATTGGAGTTAAACCAGCTTCACAGAAGGGGTTTAGGGATGCTCCTTTTGTTCATTTGTATCTATCTATCTATCTATCTATCTATCTATCTATCTATCTATCTATCTATCTATTTAGAGTAGTTTAAAATAGACTGACTGTAGATCTTTGAATGTCTGGTAGAATTCTGCTGTGAATCTCTCTTGTTGTATGGAGGAGCGGATGGGCTGCATCCCCAGCACCCGGCCGCCTGCTTGGCTAGCTTATGACCTGAAATAATTACACAGAAACTGTATTCTTTTTAGTCAGCAGTTTAACTCTGAGACTGAGCGTGCAGCACAGAAACTCTTTTTATCCAAGTTACAGCCAAATCTGATATGCAGAGTACTGTGCAGTCTGAAAACATGTCTCTGTATGGCGGCAGGAATCTGCCATGCTCTTTTGTCTGTCTAAGCCTGATTTTGCTGTCTGCCCAGGTGTAGGCGGGGAGCCCTGAGCCATGGGCAAGGTCTTAGAGCACTCTCCTTTTGATCCCAAGCGGGAACAGAAACATCCAGTCCCATAAAAGCCATTGAAATGTTTTAAAGCCAGAGTTTGTATTGGCAGCATAGCCCCAAGAAGCTGCGCTTTAAAATGACAGCAGCATTTTTTTTTCTGCTGCTGTTGCTGAATCAGGAAATCTCTCTACAGCACATCACCAACAAACAGCAAAAATCTGTGTTAAACTCTCTCTCCCTTATTTTTAAGCCTTTTTAGGTTTTTAAGTGGATTTAGCCCATCATGTTGGAGCACCACTCTGTTGTATGGAGGAGCAGAGGGCCTGCATCCCCGGCACCCGGCCGCCTGCATGGCTAGCTTATGCCCTGAATTAATTACACAGAAACTGTATTCTTTTAAACACTGCCTGGCCCATTAGTTCCAGCCTCTTATTGGCTAGCTCTTACATATTGATCTAACTTATTTTTACTAATCTGTGTAGCCCATGAGGTGGCTTACCAGGGAAGATCTTTACCTGCGGCTGTGTCGGGTGGGAGAATCATGGCGACTCACTTTACTCTGCTTTTTTCTCCCAGCATTCTGTTCTGTTTACTCCACTCACCTAAGGGTTGGCCTATCAAATGGGCCTAGGCAGTTTCTTTTTTATTAATTAACCAATAAAAGCAACAGATTAAAAAGAAATCACTCCCACATCACTCTCTGGTCCTGGACCTGGACTTTCATTTTTTCCTGAAAGACTTTTTATCATTATGTTACTTTTTCAATTTCCTCACTTGTTTTTGGTCTATTTAGGGAGCTGACATTTTGGTTTAGTTATGATGGTTTGACTGCCTCTAGGAAATCATACGTTTTATTTTAGACTTTCTTTTAGATTTTCCAGCTTTATGAACTTCAAGACTTTAAAGAGTCCTTTATAGTATTCTGAATTTCTTGGCATCTGTTGTAATATTTTTCTGTTCATTTCTGATTTCATTAATTTGGGTTTTATCTTTCTTTCCTTTTGTTATTTGCACCAAAGGTCTGTCCATTTTGTTTATCAGCTCAAAGAACCAGCTTTTGGATTTATAGGGAGTTTTGGTATTGTTTTCTTTGTTTCTACTTTGGTGATTTCTGCTTTGATTTTTATTATTTCTTGCCATCAACTGAGTTTAAAATTGGTTTGTTATTGTTTTTCCGACTTTTTGAGTTGCTTAATAAAACCATTTGTATTTGATATATAAAAAATATCCTACTTTGGATATTTTTTAAATGTGGGTACTAAGAGCTAAGAGTGGTACGGGACAATTGTTTATATTCTGTCAATTATATTTTAAATAAATTCTGATTGGCCAGTAGCTAGGCAGGAAGTATAAGCAGGACAACCAGACAGGAAGTAGAGGTGGGTCAATGAGAACAGTAGAATTCTGGGAAGAGGGAAGCTCCCTCTGCAGTCCTGTCCTGACACAGAAGTAGTAAGATATGACTATGCTGCTGAAAAAGGTGCTGAGCCATGTGGCTAACACAGATAAGAATAATGAGCTAATGTATGTTTTAAGAGTTAATAAGAAGCCAGAGCTAATGGACCAATCAGTTTATGATTAATGTAGACCTCTGTGTGATTTCTTTGGGACTTAACAACTGCGGGAACTGGGCAGGACTGAAAACCCTGGCAACAAAATTTCCTTATAGAAATGTTTTTACTGTGCCCCAGAGGATTTCTATTGTGTTCAGTGCTGGTGAAATCAAGGTTATTGGAAGGGAATCCACAGACCCACTAATTCACTAAACCAGCACAATATATACACATTTGTCCTTACAACAGTCTGTATATATTTGTCCTTAAACCCATAGATGGGTATAGTCTTCACCCCTCATCAAAGAAACATCCGTTTGCAATAGATGGAAACCACTACAAAAAAAAAACCCACAACCAACCAAAATGCAGAATTATGGAGCAAAGTTCCAGTGGATGCATCTACAGAACACTCCCACACCTATAGCTCAGGCAACATTGCAGATGTGGCAGAAGAATTACGAGAGCCAGAAGTCAAGCTGTGAGATTATGTTTCCTACTAACATCAGAAACTATAACCATAAAGTCTCAACAATATGTCTACCCAAATGTTAGCTGAAAAAGGATGACATAACTGAACACAACAAACTAGACAGCAAAAATTATATGAAGACTTGACCCAACAGAGAACTATAGGCAACTGAATAAATCTAGAAGGAGAGATGGGAAGAACACACCAATTGTGTTGCTCAGTGATAAATGACTAACCCTGAAAACACACCTGCAAGACACATTATATGAACTCAACAGGTTACATTTAGTAATATATATGCATAAGCAAATACATACGTGATGCAATAACAATTAATGAAAAAAAGAGGCCATGGGCTTGAATGAAAGTTGGAAGGGTTACATGGGAAGGTTTGGAGGAAGGAAAGGGAAGGGAGATACGTTGTAATTAGTATAAAACCACAAAAATCGACAATATCAACAACAACCAAAATATAAGGCATAGGTACAGAAAAAGCCCTAACTAAACTATGTGTGTGTGGGGTTTAAAGAGAAAGAACAAGGATGACAGATAAGGATGCAGGAACTACTCTAAAACAGCATTCCAGTCCCCGATTCATATTGCTTCAGTAAAAATGCAGGCAGATGTGTAACACTTAGCCTGTAGCTCCTTAGTAACTGCAGCTGAATATCTGAATAATGCAGATGATTGTCAGGCAGATGAGTTCTAGGTTCTTCAATGTAAGCATTATGCTCCACTAATCAAGATGCACTTAACTATGGACTCTTATAATTACTGATGCTTATTGCTAATGTGCATATAAGTGACTGAAGCATGTTAATTCTCGATAAGTATTTTTTCTTTGGCTAGATTCACATTTAAAACTGAATTCTTAGAGTACAAGTGACAGGTTGATTTAAGAAAATAAAGGATTCCATCTCAGAACACTTAAGGCCCTATACAACAGAAAGAATTAATCAGAACAGGATTAAATAGGATAGAACAACAGAGACATAGGGCCCAAATACTAAGAATTACATAGTCTTGCATCATGATGACTCCATGTAATAAGTTGTTTACAATAATTTTTCCTGTTTCGTTCCAGGAGAGTCAGAGTGGCCAGCCTAGGGAAAGGAGGTGCTTCCTTGAACTTACAATTCAGAAATATAAAGCTGTAAGAGGAAAACACTGATAATTCCTAAAAGGTTTTAACATACTCCTGTCAGATCAAAGAGGAGTGGAATTCAGCAATTACAATAAATGTCCACCACACAGCTCAAGAAAAAAACTACAAATCCATCATAGGCTTGAGCATCTCTTACAGATGCATAAGAATCTACTGCAAAATTATTACATATCAAAATATACATTTTCTGCTTGTGAGTTATGAAGAAGTTGATAACATTTCTAGAAATATAAATATTATAAATTGTTACATGAGAAAAATAATTATGTGGTTACTTTATTGGTATATGTGGATTTACTTTATTAAAGCCCCATTACTGCCTCCTGAAATTATTTTAAAATACATGTACAAATGTCTTTATATTTTTTATTTGTGTGTTAGTGTGTGTGTAGGTGTACATATGTGTGGGGGTGTAGAGTTTCCTTAGCAGCTCTGGTCCTAATTAACCTACGTCTTGACTCAGAAATGAAGACAGCTGAAGATTGTTTGCTCTCTAATTATCATCACCACTAAGGAGTAAGAACAGCAACAGAACCTGAGAGTCAAGTAGGAGAATCAACCCAGAAAAAGGAATTGAACTGTCATAAATCATCGTGACAGTGCTGAGGACAGAACGTAAACAATTCTGAGTTGTTGTCATTCATGACATCAATTTTAATTTCTAAAGTCCTTCATGGGCTAAAGCCTTCAGATTCCTTGGCATTTTACATCTTTCTATAATGATTGCCTGGAATTTGGGTGAGCATCATTCTTGACAATGGAGAACAAAGAGCACAGAAAAAATTCACATTGATGATGCTTGTCCAGAAGCCAGGATTGCTTTTGCAGGTGAGTGACAGCAAAATGTATGGGTCAGATTTTAGAAAACTTTATATCAACAGACACATTGGGACTTCCTTTCTTTGAATTATATCTTTAAAACTGTGTCTAGCCTCCTGTAGATGAGGAGAAAAGTTTTAGGGGTTGAAAGACTGGAGAGAGTAGAGTAGAGCCTTAGAGATCAGAACAATAACTTCCAGAGAACTTTTCCATTATCATCTTTAGGACAGTGGGATTTTTGAGAATGTTTATGTACCCAAGTGCTTATTACAAAAACAAAAACAAAAAACTAAAAATCTCAGATCACGATTCTTTTTATGAACTCTCTGGGCTTATTTGTAAATTTTAATAGAAATTATTAACACAGCCAGCTATTGCTCTTTAAAACATCAATATTTTAATAACACACTTAGTGTTCATTAGAGAAGCTCTATGCGAATTTGGCAACAGTTGGTGCACAGAATCACAACTGGGTAACAAGAAGAGAATGGATGATTGTGGGATGCTAAATCCTAATTGCATCATCTATATCACACCTTCCAGTTCTCAGAGAGTATAACAAAAGAGGAGTCAGAAGGAACATACAAGCTTGAGTGTGGAAAGACCTTCTGAAAACCAGTGTCTTTTGGATAAAACATGACACTCACTGAGTAAAGATTAATACACAAGATAGGATATGTAACCATTTCATCATGCATGGAAGATAGACTCATGAGACTGCACCAAAAACTATCCCAAAGGCAACATTATAGAGGCATCCAAGTCCTAAGAGTGGGTAAAATATATTAATGTTAGTGGAATAAACAGATTATTTGGATTGCCTTGACTAACAAGATACTGAGAAGCGATATGGAAGGCATATTGGAATAGGATGGTAAAGTAGTTTTTCTGACAGGACTGTCAAAACTTTGGGGAATCAGCACAGCACTATAAGGAGGCAGCTATGTTTCAACTTGACTAGGCTAGACGATATCAAGATTACTGGTAACATGTTATTTCATCTTGCTTCTGTGAGGTTGCTTCTTGTTGACATTGACCTTTGAGTGAGTAGAACTAGTTAAAGAGATGTTTACCACTATGAATAACTTTCATTGGATACAATAAGAACCTTCCTCCTTCTGCTCCTCATTGGGATCTTGGGAGCTCATTTCGGTGCTCCAATGTGGGTCTCTGTCTCTATCTCCATCCTTCGCCAGATGAAGGTTCTATGGTGATATACAAGATATTCATCAGTATGGCTATAGGATAGGGACATTTCAGGTTCCCTATCATCAGGTGCCCAAGGAACTAACTGGGGACATCGCCCTGGGCACCTGGGAGCCCCTTTAGGTTCAAGTCTCTTGCCAACCCTACGATGGCTCCCTTAATTAAGATAAATACTTCCCTGCTCCCATACCCACCTTTCCTTTATCCCAAACATCCCATTTCCCCAAGTTCCCCCCATCCTCCCCTTCTCACTTTTCTCTCCCCATCTCCCCTTACCCCCATCCCATCCCACCCCCAAGATCCCAATTTTTTGCTCTTCGGACTGGAGAGGGATGGGGAAAGGAGTGGGGGAGGGGGGAGAACTGGGAGGAGTGGGAGGAGGGGGAGGAAAATGGGAGGCTGGGAAGAGGCAGAAATTTGTTTTTTCAATAAAAAAAAGCAACTTCCAAACACACAAAGGCACAACACAGACACACCTACAACCACCCACTCTCACTGCCTCCCCACACACAAAGGTGAAGAAAGGGTAAGTTTGAGTTGTGCACCACCATCTTTTAATGCCCTCGAGCTTTGGTGCTCCTGGTTCTCAAGCCTTTGATATTGACCTAATTGTATCATGTTTCTTGACCCTCCATCTTGAAGAATACAATTTATACACTTTTAATCTTCTAAATGCCATGAGCCAATTGTGAATTTCCATCACATATCTACACATGCACACATATACCACTTATACACATATTTTCATACTTTGTGTTTAAGTCTGAAAACATTAATACATAATCATTTATCAGAATTGATCAATTTCAGGTATAGCATGAGAGACGAAATGGGATTACCAAAATAATAGAGACTGTAAGCATCTAGGGTAAGTTGGCATATAGAGACTACTTATTATCTCCTTCTGATGACCAACTCTATAAATTAAATTAAAAATCTATGAATGTTTTATAGTTTTATTTATTTTTTAAATACTTAAAATTTTAAAATAGAACAATATTGCATGGCATTTAAATTTCTGTGTTCACAAAAATGCATTACTGAAGCAAGTTATATTCATTTGCACATATATTTTCTGTAACTGCACTCTCATGACAATGACAGAAATGAGTATTTAATCACAGTCTATGTGACCCATGAAGCCTAAGACATTAATTATAAAGAACTTTGCAGAAAATGTTTGCTGATCCTTGATCTAGGATATATATGATCTCTGGACAGATAGATCTAATATGAATTATAATCAGGCATGTTCTACAGCTATGAGTCAGCGCCACCTAAATATAAACGAGCAGTAAAGAGAATCTCCAGGTCTTCTATGTAGCACTAAACTATCAACTGAAATAATGTGAGCGCTAGACAGCAAAATTTCCTCAAAAGCATATATCATACTGCAAAGCTGGGAAGGAACAGGGTTCTTTGAAACGAATATCAAGGAATTTTTGTTAGATATAGACATATTCCTTTAAAAACAGTATTAAAGAAAGGAAGCTCTGAAGGATTAATTTACAACTTTGATTTTAGAAGAAGTGCCATCATCTGAAGAGAGAAGAGTAGAATAACAGTCAAAGCTCGAGCTTTGATGCCCAACAGTCCTGAGACACGTCCTGCATTCACGACTTCATTAATCTAACACATGATTGAAAACATTTGCTAATAAAGATAGTCTTACAGTTCACTTTATGATTTCTAGCTTCATGGTTGTGTGAAAGTGATGTGCATCTACCATAAACCGTGTATTTTCAGTTTTCCAGGAGTAGCGGTATTCCAGGGGGATAGGTAGGTTACCTTCTCATGATACTGGAAAATGCCAGTGAGCCAAAGCTCACAGCAATCATGCAATCAGAGAAATCAATACTCAAGGTACTGGATGACAGAGCTCTCATATTCGACAGGAGCAAATTACACAATACATTTTAACTTCCCCTATTTTCAATGTAATATTTACTTATCTGTATATGACATTGAACAAACTTAACACCACTAACATTTTTTTATTAAAAATATTTTATTACATTTATTTATTTAGTATGGAGTAGAACACATGATACTGTGTGTGTGTGTAGAAAACCTGTGGGAGTCAGTTCTTTCCTCCCACTGAGTGGGTTTTGAGAATCAAACTCAGGTCATCAGGCTTGCCAACAAGTTCCTTTACCTGCAATGCCATCTCACCAGCCCACTGACCCTGTTCCTTATACAAGTATATGTAGGTCTACTGTGTAAAAAATCAAAGAAGTAATATCATTAACACCTTCATTGCAATATATACAGGGAAAATTTTCCTACAGTGTTTTGTATCCAGAATAGCTCCAAGTACTGTAGATAACAGTTTATTTGGGTTCCCACATTATTTCAGAGACTTAAAAAATTGTGCCTCATTTCAAAACTTGCAATTGTTGTTCTGTGATGGAAATCTGATGCTCTGTATACAGAATTCATGTCTGTAGCCAACGCACTTCACTTTCTCCCCAAGCAAAATAAAAATAACAAAACATGAAAGTCAGTGTTGTATTTAAGTTTGGGTTTTTAATAAATTATTAAATAGTAATTTTAATAAGGAGTAATTAAAGATTCAATATAAAGATAAGAACTACGAAGTGAGCAAAAATGGAAGACAAACAGAACTCAACTCATCTGAAAACAAGTATGCAGATCAGTGGCATTCCAAACAAGGAGTATTGAGAGGCTCCATTGAAAGAAAATCATAACACACACACACATGTACCCTAATGCACAGGAAAAAAAGCAAGGAAAATAAGCATGGTTTCCTTTATGCTGGTACTGGGAACTGGAATTAATACATGCAGGTACCCTATCTTTGAGCTCTGCTCCCAGAAACATCCAGAGACCTCTTCCTGATAGAGTGGGCTCTTCTCAAAGAAAATGACATCAGAGCTGCACGTGGTGGAGGCTGGGCATAAAGGTAAATTAGACAGGAAAGTTAGTATCCAGCATGATATTATCAAACAAAATAGAAATTAGCAGGTTTTTTTTAAAATTTTGCTTTTTTATATCTGTTGCTGTAATATGCCTAAAGCACTCAACTCATATAATTTATGTTGACAGAACTCCCAACGTGACAGCTGATAAGAGATATCAACAGAATACAAGGAAAAAATAATAAAGTCATAAAAGAATCTAATCATAGTGTCTTTAGAAAACACTAGTCATCTATCTTAAAAATGAATAAAGAAGAGAAAATGAGACTTGTAAAGAGGCTGCCCTATAAAAGCAGTTTTCTAATATCTTGGAATAAAAAGAAACTATGTACTTCGTTTTAAAAGACCTGGGTCATGAAAGTATAATGCACCGAAGAAAGCAAAGGAGTTTCCAGCCTGTAATCTCAGTGTTCTAGCTTGGGCTCCATAGTGAGTACAAATGGTTCTGGTATGCACCAGGAGACCTACTCTTGTCCCTGTGAAGCAAAAAGAAACATGACTTTCATTACCCAGATCCTAGCCAAGGATGAATTGTTATTATAAATTACTTGAATTACTTAAATAAAAAATCAGTAAATGATGTAGCATAAAATATTTCATAATTCTCCAGACTTTAATACAAAAAGAAAAATTATATGGATATTAATATGTATTACCTGATTGAAAAAGAAGCAACAGGGATGGAGATGTAGCTCAGTTGATAGCGTACTTGCTATAAGGCCCTGGGTTCAGCGAATTACAGAGTCCTACGCCTAGGGAAGGGAGGTAAGAGAACTAGGAGTTTGAAGGCTGTCCTCAGCTCCAGAGAGAGGTTGAGACTAGCCTGGGCTCATGAGACTGGAAGGAGAGGCAAGGGAGAGAAATGAAGAGGAGGGGGAGAAGGAAGGATACGTTTCTCTGGAGAGGCAGGAATACAAGGAGCTCATAGAAATTAATCAGAATGCACTGTAAGTACCCAAGGCCATAAAACCCAGAATAGCACATACACAAAAAGCAAAGATCACACAGCCTGCTCAACCTGATTGGTTCCCAAATACACTATTTCTATCATTGATAGATTTTTCCATTGTGGATTTTTCCAGCTAGCAGCCATAATAATATTCACCTGCATCTTTGGTACTGGTCTATCTACCAAAACACAGGTCTTGGTTTCTAACATATTCTTTCCTGCAACTTTTGTCTCCCTTAAGCTGAAAATATATACCACAATTCTACCTACATTTATTCTAGCTAGAAAATACAGTGTTTTTCCCCTAAAGCTACAAACAATTCCAGGTAACAAGAAATAAAATTCACACTAAGAACCGTCTTCTTTTAACTGTGATGCACACTAGTTTCCTCAGTCCCATTGTACTTACTCTGTGTAATTATTATCTCACAGTATTCAGAACACCTGTGGCTTAGACACCTCCAGTCTGTAATCATTGATTTCCTATCCTTCATTCAGGCCACTTGCATGCGTTTGAGAGCTTGTATATGCACTATTCACAAAACGTCCTTCCTAATTTTAAAATTCTGTGCTCTGTTTTATTGATGATTTCATTGTAATTATAAAGGTTTAGAAAGCAATATGGCTATCAGAAGTGTACAAGCTAAGTGTATGCCTTAATTATTTAATAGAACATTAAACAGCTGCTTATATACTATTTTAAAATTATTTTCATTTTGACAATTTCATACATTCATACAATGTATTGTGATAATATTGGGCCCTTATTGCTCTGCTTTGTCCCTCCCGGCCCTGACAAACTTCTTTCCAAGGAGCCATTTTCTAATTTCATATTTTTATTTTATTGCAGATTTTGTGCAGGTAATCACATTTGCTTGTTCATGAGTGCGACAGCCATGCAATACACAAAAGACAGAGGTTTATTGCATTGTGCCTCATTCTCTGGCTCCTATTGTTTTTCTCCTTGTTCTTTCATGATGTCTCATGGGCACTACAGGGGCTATGAGATACCCTGTTTAGGGGTGGGTACTCAATAGTCACAGCCCTTTGAGTAATTAGTTTCAAACATTACTGACTGCAAAAGAAATTGTTGGATCAAGGTGAGATCAAGAGTAGCTATGGATAAAACTATGACTATTTATAAGGCAATTAGACTACATGCCTATTTAGCAAGGCATCGGTAGTAGATTCTCTTGTCAGGCCTCAAGACTGAACTCTAAGCTACATTCAGCTGGTAACCACCTGACAAATCAGGGTAACAGGAAACCGAGATCCAACATCCACTCAACAAAGGAGAGACAAGATTTCTATACCATGAAAGACTCTCAACAATCTAATTTTAAATTCATATGGCCTATCACAAAATACACCATGAATAGCCAAGATAATATATCTTTACCAAATTTCCCTACCACCACAGTAATGTCCCCCAAGAAAAGTAATACTTTATAAGCAATAATAATAAGCATAATTAAGGAAATCAAAAAGGGTATTGGTAAATGCAGTAATGAAGACTGTGAAAAATCAAATAGCAGAATAAAATAATGAGAACAATTCAAGATATGAAAGTAGAATATAATAAAGAGGATCTCTGAGGAAAAGCCAAGTGAAACAGATTCCCCCTAATATCTGTCGCTCCATGGCCATAGAGTTTTGACAAGACTCATAAGATCAGCAACATGTTCACTCCTGTGGTGTGGGCCTTAAGACGATCAGAAAGTGGTTCGTTGTCTCCAAAATATGCATGCCACTACTGTAGCAGTAGTTGCATCTTGTCTAGCTGGTCTATATTGTAGCACTTAGGGTAAACAGCCAGGAAAGACTGTTGGTGATTCCTCTCCCAATCAACCTCTTAAGTACCTTCTGACACCAGGAATGCTATCCACCAGGGAGAAAGCCTCCAGTTCAGTTCCAGCTTGATTTCTCTGTGCACTGTATCCAAAGGATAGACTATCTTCAGTGGTAAAATCACACCATCTAGTTCTGATGGGCAACCATGAGCAAAGCTGTTGACAAATTCAAACACACACACACACACACACACACACACACACACACACACCTGTGTTAGTTCCTTTCACATCAGGATAATAAAATATTTAAATCCATCTAACCTTGTAAGAAAATGTGGTTTATTTAGCTCATGTAAACTACAACCCAAAATAGGCAGCACAACAAATCCAGCTTCCCATGATGTGTGTTATCTGCCCAATGGCAGTAGCATATGAGGAAACAAAAGATCACATGCCTAAACAGGATGCTAGACTAGGATAAAGGGTGGGACTCTGATATGGAATTACCCTCTGTATGCTGTTAATACCATTGGTGAATAAAGAAACTGTCTTAGACCTGCACAGGGCAGAATAGAGGTTGGGGGGCACTAAACTGAATGCTGGGAGAAAGAAGGCGGAGTCAGGAGAAGCCATGGAGCCACCACTGGAGACAGTTACCGGTAGGCCATTGAGTATCATGGTAAAATATAAAATAATAGAAATGGGTGAAACTAAGATGTCAGGGTTAGCCAATAAAAAGTTAGAGCTAATGGGCCAAGCAGGGATTTAATTAACACAGTTTCTGTGTGATTATTTTGAGGCTGGGAAGCTAGGAACTAACAAGCAGGGACCTACTACAGGATTCCACTTGTAACAAATCACTCTGAGGAAGCATTTCTTCAGGAGACCATCATTTCTTTCCAAGGGAAGCAACCCCAATAGCCCACCATCTTAGTTATGGTTATTATTGATATGATGAAACATCATGACCAAAAAGCAAGTTGAAGAGCTTGCTGATGCTTCCAAATTGATGTTCATCATCACAGGAAGTCAGGGCAGGAACTCAGACAGGGAAGAAATCTAGAGGCAGAAGCTGGTGCAGAAGCCATGGAGGGGTGATGCTTACTGACTTACTCCATGACTTTCTCAGCCTAAATTCTTATAGAACCCAGGACTACCTGACCAAGATGAAACCACCCACAATGGACTGAGCCCTCCCCCATCAATCACTAATTAAGAATCTGCCTCCAGCCCCTTTGTTTGTTTGTTTGTTTGTTTTCAAGATGGGGTTTCTTTGTGTTGACCTGGCTGTCCTGGAACTAACTCCATAGACCAGGCTGATTTTGAACACACAGAGATCCACGTGCCTCTGCTTCCCCAGTTCTGGGATTAAAGACATGTGCCACCACCACCGGCTTAGAGGCATTTTCTTTATTGAGGTTCCCTCTTTATAATGACTTTACTATGTGTCAAATTGATATAAAACTATACATCACAGCCACCTGCTTCTCACCAGACACTAACTTTAAAGACTCTCCCAGTTCATCTATGCTCACACTAGGCACCAAACTCTAGTGATGAACCTTTGAGGAGACAAAGAGTATCCAAACCAGAAAAGCACCATGAAAACTGCATGTATAACATGGACATAACATTCCTGTTATGAAAGAAGAGATTATAATGCACTCATTTTACATTTGTATAAGATATCATAAGAATTTGAAAAGAAATAATTTCTGCTAGCTGTTGCAAAGAGCTAACAGACAACCAAGATAGAGAGATGGGTAGGAAGTTTTTTTTTATAATATGACAATTGTTTCTTTTTTAATTTTTAATTAAAATACACACAGAAAGTGTTTCATGATCTAGACTGAGAAATCTGTCTCTTCTTTGGTCTTTCATCACATTTTGCTTCTCCTTCTCAAATCCTCAAGGCATCATAAATTATAAGAACATTTTAATGAAAAATAAGGCCCTAAACTGGGGATGCAGAGATGGTTCAGTTCAGTGTCTGGCACTAATGCCAGGTGGCTCACCACTACCTGTAAGTCCCATACATCTGACCCCTGTTAGCATGCATACTACACACACACACACCTCAAAATTATAAAAGTAAGTAAGGACCTAAACCAAAGTAGAATGAATCTACCTTTGGAAATCCCATACATTGACAAGTGTTAAATGGTAATTACCAGTTAATTGCTACCTACTATACTGCCTATTTATTCTAGCATAAACTTCAAAAACCTTGAAAATGAAACTAACATAGTAATGAACACAGTTTGTAAGGCCCAAACTGCCTTAACTCCACCCACTTCTCTTTATGCCATGGACTTTCTTATTATTTGAAATTTCTTGAATTTTCAGAATTTACCACACGATTTGATATTTGGTTAACACTTATCAATGCTCTTTCTCCTGCTCCTCTCTCCTTCCCTCCCCTCTCCCTCTCACTTTCTCTTTGTGTGTGTGTGTGTGTGTGTGTGTGTGTGTGTGTGTGCAGTAGATAAAGGCTCTTACATGTCTAACATCTTGAATTCAATCCCCAGGACTTGAGAACAGACTCCCAAAACTTGTCCTCTGGCCTCCACTTGTGGACTGCAGCATCTGGTGGGTTTACACACGTGCGTGCACACATCAGAATAAGTATAATTTGCAAATATTCATTTTACTTCAGTTTGTGTGACTCCAGAGTGTGGCTTCTTTATTCAGTTATATCTTGTTTCATATAATTTCTAATTACTGTACTTAGTCTTTAAATTTTATGACAAATTAACAATGCCTTTTGCAGATGGGAAGCCTGACAGTGGTCATTTTGTCCTCCACAGCATTATCTCTAGAGACCAGATGATTCATCACAACACACTTTTTGATTAGGAGGACATATTTTATTGAAAACTATGTCACCTTTAAACACACATTAATAATAGGAATATGAAAATGCTTTTCGAGACTTAAAATATGTGGTTTTGATACAAAAATATTTAAAATAAAAAATCATGAACATGAATAGCATTTGTAATTTTTGACTATTATCAGAGTTTATTCTCTGAGTTTGGACTCATATGGCCCAAGCATCTATTCTCAGTCAATTATATCATTTAAGGAGCAGTTCCATTTGGCAGTTGTGCTGGTGTGTCAAAGCTTAAAGTTTCTTTAACATGCAAACTCCCACTGGGCATTTTATATTTTACAGTCCAAACAAGCTGATTCCAACAGGATCCCAGCCACTCTCCAGGGAGCTCTGGAAAGCAGTGGTGTGTGATACAGCTCTGCTTATTTTGATGAATTCCTCCATGAAGAACATGTTTTTCCTGCCTTGCCTGTGGTCGATACCACCAGGGAACAATTCCACTGTCACTGATGAATGCTAGCTAGGTCGGACCTTGTCAGTGCAGATGAAAGTCTTGTGATTAGCATCCTGCACCTTCTTACTAATGAACCTTCTAATCACGAAATCTGTCTTTACTGCTAATATTCTACTAACGGTTAAATGCCCCCGCAGGTTAGTTAGGCTGGAAATAATCGCACTATCTTTTATATTTCCTTTTCCTTGAATCAAGCCTTTTGCATTCATTTAGGACTTACTGTTTATGACTCTTAATTACAACCGGTCAACACTGCGACTCTGATGACCTCAGTCGCACAGTTTCAAATTGTAAACAGAAGTTTACAGCTATGCAAAACAGTTAGAATTAAGAAGTACGTTTTGAAATATTTGGGGTTTTAGAGAGTCATTTTGCCAGTAGAAAAACCATGCAGTTTTTTTTTTTAATGGGAGATTTTGTTTGGAAAATTTTTTTTAATTATAATAAAATTAACACCATTTCCCAAATCCTTTTTCTTCCTTCAGTCCCTTCCAGCTACCTTCCAACCACTCTGTTGTATACCAGAGGTGAAGAACTAACTTTGAAGTCAATGTTTAACTAAAAGTTTGTTATGTAATCTGCTGCATTTAGCTTAATATAAAGATAATACATTTAATTATGCAAGGATTTATTTACTATTGTACCAGACCAGTTATATAGTTGATTAAGAATAAAAAACTTGCAAAGTACATTATCATTTTACATATCCATCATTAACAAAGAAACCTATCATCCATTAATACACAGCAAGGCATTGAGGAGGCTATACATGATAAAATGTGGAGACTACTATAAAACTATTAAAAGGTACTAATTGGAGGTTAAGATGCTAAAATGTGAAAAGGATTTTTTTTTAGGATATAGTATCTAGCAATTATAAAAGTATGACTGAGTAGCAGAAACAAAGGCAGCCTCAAGAAACATCTTTCTAAGCCAGTATTTCAACCAAATCAGTACCCATCAAGATTTGCCTAAAACTGAATAGAACCTACCTGAATTTGCACATCATTTTTCTTTTAATCATGTTGGTACTAATATGCTATAAATAACATGAACAACTACTAAATAGTTTTTAGAAATATATATATATTATTTAGAAAGAGTACAGAAATACATTGAAAACAATCTTGGATGCATCAAAGGAGAGTTATAAAAATGTTCAGTAAACCAAAGAAGGCAAGAAAAAGAAAATATGGAGGAAAACAGGAAAAAAAAACAGGAAAAAGCTAATTACAGACTTAAACATAGTAAGAATTATATACATGTAAAGGAGAAAATATACCAATTTAAACATATAGGTCTGTAAATTTTAAAATGTGACCTAACTACATAATATCTGTAATATATCCACATGAACTTTAAAGATTGACAAAATAAGAGTAAATGGGCATAACGTATGTGCTGGGCAGTTAATCACTAAAGGAAAGCATGGACACTTGTCTTCATATTAGTTACATTTTCCTGCAAAGAAATCTGTCAAATGCAGAGATTTAAACAGTTAGAATACATTGCATTTTGAAATTATATATCAAAATTCCAAAATATTCCAAGCAAAGAAAAAGAAGCTACCAACTTGACAGTGGGGAATAATAAGAGGTATTTGAGAGGATAACTGGGAGAGGCTGGAGGAGGAAAGGTAGGGGGCAAATGATAAAATTCTATTTCAATTTAAAACATTTAAAAGTAAAAGTAAAAATAGAGAATTGAGCAAGATAAAAGTGAAATATTCCATCTAAAAATTTGGAGCTGACATTAATGTTAAGAGTAAAATAAATAGCACTAAACATCTACTTTGGAAGAGTTCACACAGCAACAATCTAAACATAACAATAATAAGAAAAACAGAAATATAAAAAATACACAGACATCAGTGAAATTGAGAAGAGAGAAATTTAATGACAAAATCTACATTTTTGAAATGATCAATAAGTTGTTAAACCTCTTCTAAGATCTCAAAACAAAAAGAGATACATCAATCATGAATATTAGAAAGGAGAGGAGTATTGTAATTAGAGGCCCCAGGATCACAAAGAGGATGATGTGAACAGATCTGCCTACAAATTCGATAACATAGATCATGTGGTCCCTTCCTTCAGACACAGAAATCATAAACTCACACAGAAATACTAAGTAATCAGATTATTCCTTGCTGTGGTCTGCATTGTTTATTCACATCAAGCACACACTAAAGCATTCACCTCTTGTCATGTGATACTTCACTTTGCTTTGGGCTTTTGTTAGCATAAGGACCATCACCAAATGCATCCCTTTAAGTTTGTGCCTCTAGAACTATGAGCTGTATATCAGGTATTTCTTTAATAGCACAAAGATGACCAAACAAGAAGAAAATGTTTACTATTCACAGTTATACTTCTTAAGGGCACCACACATGTGCAGAATTATGAAAGCACAGCCTTATTTCTTCCCATAAGCTTTTGTTCTGGAACTTATAAGAACATATAAGAGTTCTAAGTTTGTCCAAAGCTAGGACCAAAAGGACTTAAAGAAGAAATGCAGTGGCTACTAGTATTGAATGGGAAGCCCAGCCCAAAGCACATGAAGAGATCAAGATTTACCTATGGCTTCAGTCCTGGGACAGGGACATTCTTAATTGATGATGAAAAGATCTGATCTGAAGCCCTGATTTTATTAACTTTATTCTTTATTAGTTAATAAAGAATGTTCACTCTTTTTAAAAAAAATGTTTCTTTTATCCAACTAATTTTTGGTGAAACACAACATAAATAAGCTTATTTTGTTCTTTTTCTGGATCGTTCTCCATATTTTTATCCTGGGAGGCAAGAGGAAAGAGGCACCTAAGAAGTAAAGCCCAGCACAGGCACTGGGGTGATGAGGTGAAAGGGGGGTGGAGTGAAGGATGATGGGGAGATAGAGCGATGGGGCTGCTGCGCATGGGTGAGAAAATGCAGCAGGCTGAGTTTGTGATCTCAGATTTCTTCAGAAAAAGCCAGTTTTCTCAAATGGGTGTCCCAGCATAAAAACAGATGCTTGGGAAATGGCCAGCACATGAGCTGGTTTAGGCAAGAGAAGTAAAGAGGGATTGAACAAAGCCCCTCTTCTTTGCGGCTCTCTCTGTGTGAGTGTGGTTTGGCATCCTTTCATTTCTTCCTGAACAACCTTCTTGTACTCAGAAAGACATCACTTAGCACTTGCCCATATTGTTGAAAGAACAACAAACTTCTCTTTTGTAGTGGTGAGATTCCTAGCATTTAGAAGGTGTGTTTGACCCACATGTGATAGTTGATTAAAATAGTTGATAGCAAATTAAACAATCTGAGTCAGTTTCAAAGAAGTAACACAATGAATGCTTACACAATAAACATGGGCTTAAAGAGACAGTGAACCATCTAGAGCAACAGTTCTCAACCTTATTAGTATTGTGACCCCCAATCATAAAATCATTCTGTTGCTACTTTGTAACTGTAATTTTGCTATTGTTATGAATTCTGATGTACATATTTGACATGTGACCCCCAAAGGGGTGGTGACCCACAGGCTGAAAATCACAGATCTAGAATGACTTATTAAAAACAAAGAATATTTAGAAGTCACCAATGAAAGACAAAAAGATAAGTTATGGACATGGTAGAGGATGGGAGGCAGAGAACTGCATTTGGATTACATTCATTTTCATTGCTAAAGTATTTCCACTTCCTTGAAACAATTCTTGATTATACTAACTTGAGAAGAAATTGTCATAGTATGTTGGTTTCAAAGACTTCATTCCCTGTTACTGTAACAAGGAGCTATTTGTTTTTCCAGGCTGCTCAGAACCAAAATAACGACACATAAATTGCATCCATTAGCTCTAGCTTCTTATTGGCTAACTCTTATATTAATTTGACCCATTTCTATTAATTTTTATAGCACCATGTGGCAGTGGCTTACCAGCAAAGATTCTAACCAGTGTCTGTCTCAGGTGGAAAATTCTCCCTCCACCTCTTCTTCCCAGCTTTCTTCTTAGTTTTCTCTGCCTAGCTGTGTTCCCCTATAGCTCTGCTATAGGCCCAAAGCAGTTCCTTTATTAACCAATAAAAGCAACACATAGACAGAAGGACCTCCTACATCATTTCCTCCTTTCTGTTTAAAAAGGAAAGCTTTAACCTTAACATAGTAAAATTACATATAACAAAATAGGTACCAAATAAGAATTGCAGCTACAATATTTATATCTACTTTATCTTTTAACATAACTAAGGAATACTATAACTATAAATTCTTCAACTCCATCAAAGACTCACATTCATCAGAAGGATATGATATTACCTAAGTAAACAGGAAGTACATTGTAAGCAACTTCCAAAACTCTAGAAATGACAGGAACATTTCACTGCCTGGACAGTCACTCAAAGTCTCATTTGGAACACTGAACCAACCAACTTTGGCTAAGGCCCCTAAAGGGTATTTTGCCACTAAGGCTGAATATTTTTAGGTTCTAGGGACTAGGACAAGGTCAACTTTGGGACCATTGTTCATTGTGCTACAAAAAGTACCTACTATTATCATCTCTGACCTACAGAAGAGATTCTTTTCAATGATTTTGGGTCTTTGTGTAACATGATCTCAACTGTAAATAGCAAATTTTCATTCCCCATCATGGGCACTCCTGTCTTGTGGTGTACCCAACAATTACCTAGCCTTTTAGTCACTTCGTTCATCTAGATACTAATTAAGCTGATTCTTTCTCACTCACTTTGGCTCAGTACTTTCTCCTTGACACTAATGCCAATCTACCAGCAGGTTTTCACTACTTCCCAGAGTCCTTTCTAGGCTTGTAAATACTGGCAGAATGCTTTAATATTGTACTCTGTCCAATTTTGTGATGCATCTTGTTTTGATTCCAGCTTCCTTGGAATCTAGTCCCATGCCTACTCTCCTGGCAAAGGACCAGTAGAATACCATCTAAGGGGAGTCTGGCAGCAGATAGATGACAGCTGTGCTTTCCAAATGTTAAGTGCAAATTCTCGAAAAGTACCAAAACTAAGATGGAGATGAGGTAGTACTGCTCAACATGCATTAAGTAAATGTTGTCTCCTCTGATTTAAAGTCTCAAGAATACTTACTGAAAATGTATTTACATATTTATTCAAACTGTGCCACTGAGTTGTACCACAAGTTCTATAAATTTTAGTTTTTAAGGCTATCCTTTATGCTATCATTCAGGAAACATCACACCATGAATAAAGCATTCATCGGGTCTCATACATTTATTTGTCATGGTGCATTTTTGTTAGTGAATGTACACGTCTAATGCTCTGTAGGATGTCATGCCTGAGGACATGCTGGGTATCTTTCGCTCAGCCTCCTGCTATGTGTATCCTATTCTACTTCTATATGAAATGCTCTAGCCACTGTCTTCCCCATGCTTGCTTTTATAATTTTTTAACCAGAATTGTTTTTCTTATTAAAGCCACCCAGCGTCACATGCTACTGTGTTGGAGCTAGGCTCCCCACGGGTCTTTATAATTTTTTTCAGGTCCTGCATTTTAGGTGACATGGGATTCGTTAGTTCTGAGAGTCAGGCTGTTGATAAACAGGAACACTGCATGGGGATAACTCATCTTCCACACCTTTATTCCACCTATACTTTTCCTCCTCCATTTTTCATTTCTGGTTAAGTGCTTTCAATGCTTCTTTGCTCTCTCAACTTTCTGGATCTGAAGATTCTCTTTGCTGCTTCAGGTCATTTTGAAGAGGGCCTGTGAAGATGGGAGATGAGGGCACAAGAGCTGAGTAGGGGCTTTCTTTTCTCTTGCTCTTGAGGGCAAGATCACAAGTGGGCTGCCTGCCTGAAGTAAGAGGTGAAGTGAGAGAGGACGTCGGGAATGAAAAAGGGACTCTTCTTGCCTTTGATGTGAGACTGGCTACTGTCAGACTTTCAGCTGATTGATGCAACATTCACAACTCGGAAGCTTTGTGGCAAGATTTTCCATTTCTCATATACTATGATTCTGTCCCCAGGGCATGAGTATCGATTCTACTCAGTGAATTTTCTCTAGACCTGAGAAATATTTGGATATTTTTAGCAAAGTTGTAGCTAATATTCATTTTGTAGTTATCAGCCCATACAAGTTGGAGAGATCATATTTGTGTGATGCTAAATATAAAAAATAGTATTTCAGAAAAATCCTGAATCTTACGTATCTAGGAGCATGAACGTTGAGTGATCTTTTATCTCTTGAAAGCCATTAAAAAATTAAATACTGAAATTGGTCAGTTGAAACAGACTAACAATTATGATTTTCCTTAAAACAATAGAGAAGAATATTTGTGTCAAAATCCTTGCTCATGTTTTGATAAATGCTGAAACAAGTATTAAACTAGTTATAGTGGGTGCTATGATGTAAAAATAATGAACTAGGAATTTCAGGTAATTATTTAGCATTTGAGAAAATGTCTGAAATGATCTAAAATTTTTCATGAAGATGCTACCAAACCTTCTCTGTCGTGGTACTGGAATCAGCTCCAAATTCTTGATGATGTTATCTTTTATAGTGTTTATTGTCTATAGTGGAAGGAAAAATTTACTCATAGCAGGCAACAGAAGATAGTCCTCTGTTAATCTCCTAAAATACATTATAATGTATTTGATCTTAAGAAGAAAACATCACAGTGTCCACCCCAATCAATCTTGATTGCTAAAACAGCACACATTTGTTTAAGACATATCTGGAGGCTGGAAGTTCATGAGCAAGCTGCCAGAGTAGTGGGGTTCTTGATGAGGTCTCTGCTCCTGGATATGCCTCTTAGGTGATGATTTTGTTGTTGTTGTTGTACGTTTGTAGGTGATTTAAGGTAGGGTATCCCAGGTTATAGTGAAATTTACTGTAGAATCCAATCTAGCCTGAAATTCATGGCAATCTCTCTGCCTCAGTTTCTGAAGTGCTTGAATTTTAAGCATTAATCACCACACCTTGCTTTATAATGACACTAATCTCATCATAGGGTTTCTATAGTCATGACTTTATCTAAAATTATCTTACCTTTCACAAACCCCATCTCCCAATACTATCCCAACGAAAGCTAAAATCTCAACATACAGATTTAGGGTGGGCAAGAAAACTCATCAAAAATTGTAGTTGCCTGATTACAAAAGGAGAAATATAATCTGGCCTGAATTAAATTATTTTAATAATTGATACTGGATAGTAGATCATACTCCACAGATTATCATTTCTTCTAGAATTTTAAAATTGATTTTTAACTAGAGGTGCAAATAACCTCTAAAGCAATTATTGTGCAAAAGGAGAAAGCATATTATTTATTTTAAAACATTAAAAGCTAAAGTTATTTGATGACCTTGTAGCAGAATCATCTACTTAAGAAAGGATATGGGAGGATGTTGTTGAAGTTAAAGCAAGAGACTATAGGTTTCACCTTAGCAGGATCTGCTGATAGAATTAGAAACAGCTGTATGTAACAGAAAAACAAAAAGCAACCCCCCCAAAACAGAACAAACTGCCAAAAACAATAAACAATATATCATAAACCCAAACCACAAAACCCAGCAAAAGAAAACTCTTTAAGATCAATGGTTAAGGGTGGCAGAAAGCTTTTCCTGTCTTGCTTTGCTATTCTGTCCTCCTGAGCCAAGCACTCAAATGGCTGTTAAACCCCAGCTGCTCTCCATACACTTGTGGAGGACAAGAACAAAACATAATTTGGAGCAAGCCCTGAAGGGGCACAGACCTTATTTTTAAGGATATTTCCTGGAACCTATACACAACACTTACAGCAGACATTTTATTGCCCACTTGGTTATGTGGTCATGCACAACTGAGATGGGGAAATTGGTCTTTCACTCTTTGTGACAGGTTGCCGTAATAATGCTGGTGTTCAGATGAAGAAAGATGGAGTGTAGGACCCAAGGATACATGAGCCATGAAATAGGATATAAAGCTAACTCTTTCTTCCATTTTCAACTCTGTCATAGTCTATGTGTTGGTAATTCTATTTTGTGGTGGACATTGGAATTCAGCATTCTGTGTATTGAAGTAGCAAGAACCATCTTTGAATTCCAAAAGAAACCAACATGTGTTATGCCTTTGAGGCAGCGACTATGAAAGTGGGGGGTTTTATTTTAATCCCATTTTTTGTTAGTGCAATTGAAATTAGACATTAAATTTCACTTTGAAATTAGTATTCTTTGAATACTCATGTTATAATGATCCACACAGGAAAAATGATGCTGTTTGTTCTTTGAGAATGGGTTTTGTAACCTGAAATTTCCTCCTTTTGTTTAAACCTATATGGGAGTATCCTATTGCACTGTTATTTAATGTGTAAACTGTTTTGCTATGCATAAAGTTATTTTTTAAATACTATTTTTCCATTACTGAGACAAAATCAAAGACAAACTTAAAGATTAATGATAATCTGCCACAAGATGACTTCTTTAAAGTCATAATTACAGGGGTTTTTAATCAGTTTAGGCCAAGCAGAAAACACACACACACACAAAACTGGGCAACTAAGCAACAATTGAAAGTGTCTACTTTCTGTATCTAAAATAAGCATTAAAATTAAGATCTGGGTAGCAAGAATTTAACATAATTGTTAAATACTGTTGAAATCTGTGCCTTGAGGGATGTCACTTGCATTGAGCTCTAGTGCCACTTTATGGATTTGGGAGGTCATTAGCATCTTTTGTTTATCATCTATGAAATGGAGACTATGGTATCAACCCATGAGACTGAGGTGAGGATTAAGCAAATAACTGAAAAGTTAAAAATTATGTCACTGCACTAATAGTCAGTAATCAATAAATACTCTTAGCAATAGTCACTGTTTATGCATCTAATAATCTCAAGTCTATATGTAGAATCTAATAAAAATATTAAAAAATTCAATCAGGTGTGTTGTTTAGCTTTATGCTAATTAAATCCACATTAAATATTGGACTAAATATTATTGAAGTAATAAAGCAAAATTTATCTATAGTTTATACAGAATTTTAAATGTATGCTTAGACTACAAAAGACAGCAACTATCAAAACTTCATAGTATTACGGGTGAAATTATGCCATCATCATTAATGTTTAGTATTTTAATACATTTTACAATATTAACACTGAAACTTCTAAAGTTGGTATTCAAAAATATTAAAAATAAAAATTGCATTTAGTTTTTATAATCCTTTATCCTGACTAAATCACAAGTATTTTTGTTTAATAAATCATAATTTCCTAATGGCAAATTTTTATTTATGTATAAGTATATGAAATCTGTTCAGTATTCTTTGTGTTTTGGAAATAATCCGTTCTCTGATATTTATTAAGCCTACTCATTAAAAGAGCCATGGAAATGTTGATATACTGGCAAATTGCACCCTCCAGTGGAAATAATGTTTATCCGTAAAAAGGAAATCTGTTTCTATGCTACAGTTTGAGCATACTCAGCTCTCCTTCTGCAAAAGAAAATGAATCCTTCTGTGCCTACATCCAATCTTAGGATCAGTGCTCTGTACTCTGATAAATGTATAGCTCGCTCAACTTCACATACGAATTTTATAGTGACAACACCAGGTTCTCTTTGGCTGTTTTTCTGTTTGTTGGTCTGTAGTTTTTTTTTGTTGTTTTTTTTTGTTTTACTAAAGTCTTTCTAGTGACACAAAGAATACGGATGACAAGAAGCTGGAAAACATAGCCGTTAGTATCCCATCCAGAACAAGAAATGTCTTTATAGGAAAATGTTGCATTTTAGCCCACCAATTGTTCATCCAATACCAGTGGACAGGCCTGAAGTCATGCACAGAAGTGACACTAACTGGATTATCAATTTGTAGATATATATTTAGGCATATAATATATATATAGGCATATAAAATGTGTGTGTGTATGTGTAAAACAATAACAATTAAAGAAAAAAGGTCATGATTTTAAGAGGAAGCAAGGAGAGAACCAATAGGAGGGAGGAAAGGCAGGAATGATGTAAATGTATTTTAATTAAAATTAGTAGTAAATGTTTATTACTATTCACACAATTTTATATTTTCAAAAATAACTAAATACTATGAATATCTTCTTTCTCTCGACTCTAGTTTGAGAAACATAAATTTAAGCTGACACTAGCAGGATTTGAGGGGGCATGGTGGAGTATTATCCCACAAATTCTATGCTGCTTTTGTAATTAGTCAACTTTTATCATTCCCATTATCTTTCCTTTTAAACAAGATTTATTTTACTTTTATTTACGTGTATGTGTGTGTGTCCACGTGTGTAGGTATAGTATGAATGAAGGTGCCCTGGAGTTCAGAAGAGGGAGTTAGATCTGCTGGTCTAGAGATAAAGGAGATTGTAAGCCATCTTCCATGGTTGCTTGTAGCATGAATAATAAAACGCAGAGACTGTTATTGGGGTTCAAGCCAAAAACCACGCCAATGCTGCAGACTAAGCAGATAAGCAGACTAAGCAGACTCAGCCTCCCTCTCCTCCCATTTTATAATCCCTCTAGTGCTGGGATTAAAGGTGTATGACTCCCTAGTACTGGGATTAAAGGCATGAGGCACCACCACCTGAATTTGTTTATGCATTGATTTTGTGTGCTGGCCTTGAACTCACAGATCTATCTGCGCCTGTCTTGCAAATCCTGGGATTAAAGATGTGTGCCACCACTGCCTGACCTCTAGTGACTTAGCTTTGCCCTTCTGATCTTTAGGCAAGCTTTATTTTTTTAGAACACAAATAAAATATCACTATAGTTGCTGGGAATTGAAGTCAGGTCTTTTGGAAGAGCAGACATTACCCTTAACTGTGAGTCCTCTTTAAGGTCCCTTTCTGTCTTCTGTTTTGCTTTTCTTTTTTTTTTTTTTAAAGATTTACTTATTTATTATGTATACAATGTTCTGCCTGCTTATATGCCTGTAGGTCAGAAGGTACCAGATCTCATTACAGATGGTTGTGATCTCATTACATGGTTGCTGGGAATTGAACTCAGGACCTTTGGATGAGCAGGCAATGCTCTTAACCACTGAGCTATCTCTCCAGCCCCAACTCCCTTTCTGTCTTCTGATGGGTAAATACTACACCACAGAACTCAGGTACAAATGGGAATCATCGTATGTTACTGACAGTGCTCCTGGAAATTCCTCGCTCTTTTAAAAAAATTTCGCTTCATTACTAGTTGCGCTAAATAGTTTACGTCAACCTGACACAAACCAAGCTTGCACTACAAAAAAGCCTCTATAAACTCAATTTGTAGGTAAGCCGGCAGGGCAGCTTCTTTTTTTTTTTTTTTTTTCGAGACAGGGTTTCTCTGTAGCTTTGGTGCCCGTCCCGGAACTAGCTCTTGTAGACCAGGCTGGCCTCGAACTCGCAGAGATCCGCTTGCCTCTGCCTCCCGAGTGCTGGAATTAAAGGCGTGCGCCACTACCGCCCTGCCAGGGCAGCTTCTTAATTAGTCCTTGAGAGCAGAGGGCACAGCCCATCGTGGGTGGTGTCTCCCTGGGCTGGTTGTCCTTGATTACACAAGAACGCAGAGAGATCGAGCCAGTAAGCAGCACTTCTCCATGGCCTCTACATCTGCTCCTGCCTCAGTGCTTGTCCTGAGTTCTTTCAAGGATACACTACAGTATGGAAGTGTAAGTCAAATAAGCATTTTCCTCCCCAACTTGGTGTTGCTCTCAGTGCTTCATCATGGCAATAGAAATGCAAACTTCCACAGCAACCCCTTCAAAAATATCCTCCGCGTTTCGTTTTTCTCGTTTGCACATCTTGTACCCCTCAGGAGAAAGGAAAGCCTTGCACTCTTGGCTTTTATTTGCATCCTTGGCATCCTTTTTAGAGGACACAGTGACCTCCTCCTCAGAAAGAATTAGGGTGAAGAAAAATTCCTTATCGCATGTTATCATTTTCCCAAACATTTTCTGTCCTTGACAAAGTAGAACTAAATCTTTTCAAAAGCAAGCAAATATAGTGATTAATATTTACCTTTGCTTCCTAGAGCTCTTACCACCTATGACAATTCCTGCAGGACCCTGTGGCTCCCTCTCCTCAGCTCTCGTATGGATCGGCCTAGCACAGGTATTATTCAGCCATCAAAAGAGAGTTATCCTCACTCTCATCCCTGTTAAATCATTGTTTTCATGTCTCTGATTCCATGTCTTTTTTTTTTTTTTTACTTCTGAACTTTTACGTTTTCTTATGAGTTTTATTTTACTTCTTTTATATGACTGATTTACTGGGTTCTTAGCTTCTCTCCACTTGCTTAGAAGGGTAACCTCCCTCTCCTAAATTTTTATCTTGGATATATGTTTTGATTTTAATGAGAAATGTCCTTCACAGGCTCACGTCTTGAACACTTCGTCCCCGGGTGGTGTACAGACTTCAAAAGTGGGGGTTGGATGAAGGACAAAAGCCCGCAGAAAAAAAATGTTTCTGGAAGCTCTGCCTAATTCTTCAACCTCCTTTCAGCTGCGACCTGCCTGTCAGTGTACTGATGGCTATCTGCCTCTGGGGTTTGTCTAAGAACCAGGATATCTTGACCTGTGGTGAGCAGTGGCTGTCACACTGCAGTAGAAACCTTTAGGGTCACTGGGGCACCATACCAACTACCTGGTGGGGAATCTAACTAGCTCCAGGCCTCATCGTATGCAAAAGTACTCTCCTCCGTGCAACCATAATTACATTACATAAGCATTTCCTAACTTATATACAGTCTCTTAAAGATGCTTTCATTGAAATAAATTAATATAAGTCCTGCACGTAAAGGTGTGCAATTCTCCGGCTCTCAGCATGTTTGTAATGCTGAACATGCATGACCTCTAGCTAACTTTATAATGTTTTGCTGACTGTGTAGCTATTTCCTGTGCTCGTTGGAGGCTCATCAGGAAAAGAAGCAAAATGTGCAAGGTTCAGCAAGGTCATGAAACTTTCAAGGCCTGGGGAGCTCAGAAAGTTACCTGATTTATAAGGATCCTTCTCCAAGGTTATGAAAGCAGTAGATAATTGTCTAGCTGAAGAGAACACCCAATGTAGATTCCTATTTGCTGTACAGGGAGCTATGTAGGCACAGCTTTTATGAGTCTTCTCCCATACAGGCACAGGATTTCCAGTGATGCTTCTGCCTCTAGGTTAACTATGTCCCTGTAAGTAACTCAATAAACTCAATAGTTTACTAAGCTAGACTTAGATCAATAGCTTCCAGTTAGTTGTTGCTGCTCCATCAGCAACAGAGAGATGTTTATTTATGTCTCCATGGCACAAGTCACACAACAAAAACAGGACTTGAAAAATACTCAAAAAAAAAAAAACAAAAACAAAGATGAACTGAGGAGTGGCTGCACTGGCTCTGAAATGGGTGGTGAGACATGCAGCATAGACCTATCTGCGTGAAGGTGGAACATGCACAGAGTCAGGCCTGGTATGGCTATGTTTACCCATGGGATCGTGTGTGTCCTTGCTGTAGTGATAATTGCTTGCTCCCTGTGGCGAGTGACAAGATATGCAACCACACCAAAGTCATTCCAGAGTAGAGTATCCTTCGGGGGGATTCTCGGGATGGCTGTCTTTCTCTCCATGTTATGGGATAGTACTACTTATTGATGAATGTAGTTTGCTGTCTAAATATGCTAATACTACCCAAATGAAGTATGTGTTAGGAAATGCATTGCAATCCCTAGTTGTATATAAGGTATGGGAACTGTAAGGAGGTTATGATGGCAGTTGTGTAGCTTCTGTTGTGTGTGAGAAGACATGTAACTGAGGCATTAAGCTTTGATTTAATGGGAAAAGTATAACAAAGGAAGGAGAAGATTGAGATGTTGGTTAGTTATTTCTTACAGGTGGCAGGGCCCAAGGGGCAGACAATAGACATTGAATCTATTAAAACATAGAGTATTTTGGGGATTCTAACAGATTACTGATATTTTCTTTCTAATATACAGAATATGTTGGCTTTATAAAATTTCCATTGCTTTACTTCACAAACATAATGTGGTTCTGTATCTTTTGATCATAGTATCACAATGGGAACTGTAATTATTTTGTGCTTTTACAAAATAAAATTTACAACTATATCAGATATAGTAGCCTGGATCCTCCAGAAAAACAGAACTCTCTCTCTCTCTCTCTCTCTCTCTCTCTCTCTCTCTCTCTCTCTCTCTCTCTCTCTCTCTCTCTCTCTCTCTCTCTCTCACACACACACACACACACACATACACACACACATAAATATATAATATGATATATAATATATGTGGTATTTATTAGGGTGGTTTACAGAATGTGGTTCAACTAGTCCAATAGTGACTCTTTCCTGATGGTAGTAGAAGAATCCAATAGATTTTTTCAAAGCATGAGGCAGGATGACTCAGCTGGTTCTGGTTCTAATACCAGTGAAGGAATGCTTCTATAGCAGAATATATGAAGTTGCCAGAGAGAATTGGGACAAGAGGACAAAAATTAAAAGCTTCTTTCTTCCGTGTCCTTTATATAGATTGGCAGGAGAAAGCTTCCCAACTCATGAGTATGCCTAGAAGTTTGGATTTTTAGTTAATTACAGATATAATCAAGTTGACAAACAAGAATAGCTATCACATCAACTTAATACTAAAAGAGAAGCTCGAAATTATCCAGAAACAGTGCTATTGTTTCTTTTGGTATTCTTCTTGGTATGTTTGGAAATATCCAAGTAGGCTTCCATACCACCCCTCAAATGCTCTTCAATTCTCATTGTCTCTCCCCTCATTCCCTTCCTCAATCTTAAATCTCCTACCTCTTCCCACCTAGAGCAATGGAGCCTTCCTATAATATATGGAGGTGATCCTAATGAAGTCTCCCAATAATGAGGGAGATGGAACCCCAACATGCTATCTCATGTCAACAAATGAATATTTTAGTACTGGGATGGCTTTTATCCAATTCAGTTGTTTACTGAAAGGGTTCCATGAAAATCCCCAAATAACCCAGGATATTGTCATAACAATAGGTTGCTCTCCACAAATGAACAGCAAGTTCCCATTGCTAAAGACAAACCCCACACAATTCATTGAACATGCAGAGGTCAAGCTGGTGCCTATGTAGAACATTCACCCCAATAATCTAGTGTCTATAACATACAAAGGTACTCTGTAGGCTACCAAAAGAGAAATGTAAACACCAACCTAACCAGAAAACCTTTCATTTACAGTGCTGCCCTGCCTGAAAAATATGCTAGGACAATGGTGGCACAGAGCTAGTGGAAGAATCCAGTCAATGTGTGATTGACTTAAGACCCACTCCATGAGATGAAAACCATACCCGACACTGCTTGGGTGACCAAGAACCAGAGACCAGATGGCTCAAAATCCTAGGGTAAAACAAATGCTACTGGTCAAAAAAAATAACAATAAAGTGACGCTTAAAAGTATTCTGCTATACTCATAGATGTGTGCCTTATTCAGTCACTGCAAAGATGCTTCCTCTGTAGCAGATGGAAACAGATACAGAGATCCACAGATAAACATTGCACAGGGAGAGATCTTTGAACACACAGTTATCTACCCAGACTAAGAAAGACAAAAGTGGTATGTACTCATTCATAATTGGATATTAGACATAAAACAAAAGATAACCAGCCTACAGTTCACAACCCCAGAGAAGCCAGGAAACAAGCAAGATCCTAAAAGAGACATACAAGGATCCGTTTGGAAAGGGGAAATAGATAAGCTCTGAGGAGCAAATTGGGAGTTGGGGGAGGGTGAGGGTGAGGGTGAAAGGGGACTTGGGAGGGGAGGAAGGGAGAGGGAAGAGTACAAGAGGGATTAGGGAAGGATTGAGAGGGAGAGAAAGGAAAGAGATATCCTGATAGAGGGAGCCATTATGGGGCTAGTGAGAAACATGGCACTGGAGAAATTCCCAGGAATCCACAAAGGTGACTCCAGCTAAGACCCTAAGCAATAGTAGGGGGTACCTTAACTGTCCTTCCCCTGTAATCAGATTGATGACTACCTTCATTGTCATCATAGAATCTTCATCCAGTAACTGATGGAAGCAGGCACAGAAATCCACAGCTAAGCTCTGGGACAAGCTACCAGATTCCAGTTGTAAAGAGGGAGGAGCAGTAGTATGAGTAAAGGGGTGAAGACCATGATGGGGAAACCCACAGAAACAGCTGACCTGACCTGGTGGGAGCTCACTGACTCTAAACTGACAGCTTGGAAACCTGCATAGGCCCGAACTAGGTCTTCTGAATGTAGATGAAAATTGTTTGGTTTGGGCAGTTTGTGGAACCAGTATTTATCCCTAGTGCACGAACTGGCTTTTTGAGGCCTACTCCCCATGGAGTGATACCTTGCTCAGTCTAGATACAAGGAGGAGGTCCTGGCTGAAGTGATTGACAGACTTTGTTGACTCAGCTCATCCTCTCTAAGAAATGGATAGGGAGTGGGGTGGGGAGAAAGTGGGAGGAGTGGGGGAAAGGTGAGAGAAGTGGGAGGAGAGGAGGGAGTGGGAACTGGAATTGGTATATAAAATAAAAAGATTGTTTTAATTAAGAAAGGAAAAAATATAAAATGGGGTATCTCCATCAAATCCCTTCCCTCAGAGATCAGGGAACTCCATGGAAGAGAAGGCAGAAAGAATGTAAGAGCCAGATAGGATGGAGTACGCCAGGAGAGCAAGGTACTCTAAATAGACTGGCCAAGGCTCTCATGAACTCATCAACAGTGAAGCAGAAAGCTCCATGGCTCTGCATCAGATCTCATCCATATATTAATGTAGTATGATTAATAAAAACCCAGAGACAGATACTGGGTTTCAACCTGAAGACCAGAAAAGAAAAGCAGCCAGCCACTGGCTTTTGCCAATTTGTGCAAAATTGGTGATCCTACCTCTGGAAATCCCTAGAATGAGACTCAGAGTAGGTGGGGTGACCAGACTAGGAGAATTCTGGAAAGACAAAAGGCAGGAAATCAGTCACAAGCAAGACACAGAGGAAGCAAGATGAGAATGTCTTACTGAGAAAAGGTACTAAGTCACATGGTAAACACAGACAAGAATTATGGGTGAATTTAAGTCATAAGTACTAGTTAGCAATAAGCCTAAACAATAGGCCAAATGGTTTATAAATAGTATAAGCTTTTGTGTGTTTAGTTGGGACTGAATGGCTGCAGGATTGGGTGGGATAGAAACTTTTTTTCTATAAATGGCACCCAGTGTTCAGCAACTACATCCACATAAAACCAGAGAGAGATTGGGAAGGGATTTTAGACACAAAAAGAACAGAGTCAAGCTTGGCTTCTTGGTAGGAGCATTTTCTTGGGTGGGCTCTGTTTGTAGCTCCTTTACGAGAGGCTTCCTGCTGGGCAGTGGTGGCAGAGGCCTTTAATCCCAGCACTTGGGAGGCAAAGGCAGGCAGATCTATATGAGTTCAAAGCCATCCTGGTCTACAAGAGCTAGCTCCAGGACAAGTTCCAAAGCCACAGAGAAACCCTCTCTCCAAAAACCAAAAACCAAAACCAGGCAAGCAAGCAAAAACAAACAAAAACAAAAAACCCAAAACAAAACAAACAAACAAAGAAACCCAAAAGAGGCTTCCTTACTCAGTGTTAGTGGCAAAAACCACATTGGTCATTTAAGTTTAAACAGTGTTTATGAGCAGCTGGCAGCATGCTCCTCAGTGGTGGCATGGACCTAGAAGCTCCAGAGAGTTGTGGCAATAACAATGCTATTTTCAGTACCTCCACCATGGAACTAGACTTTCAGGAAGACAAGGAATGAGGTGGAGACAGCCTCCAAAGCTGCAGCTTTAATCCTAGCCACATCATTTAGCAGATTAAAGACTTATGTGCTCAGAAAAAGATAAATATATACAATAAAAACAGATTTAGACAGAAAAAAACTCTCAGTGGTTTACAATGTGTTTAAAAATATATGTAGGCTTGGAAGTAAAAAGAAAAAGAATAGAGAAAGTCCCTTAAAAAGAAATAGAGTAGCTGGGAGTGGTGGTATATGCCTTTAATCACAGCACTTGGGAGGCAGAGACAGGTGGATCTTTGTGAGTTGAAGGTTAGCCTGGTTTACAAAGTGAAGTTCAGGACATCCCAAGATACATAGAGAAACCCTGTCTCAAAAAACCAAAAATTAAAATTAAAAGAAATAGAGTTAAACAAAAAAGGCGAGGATGGAAAACACAGAACATCTGGATACTGTATGTTATTGTGTTGTCTTTGAATTGCTTCACTGCTGTGGAAGGAGCAACAGCTGCTAAAAGACATTTGATTATAAATGCTGCTGGATAGACCCAACCTATATATTTTGAAAATGACTTGACTTCAAAATATAAGTCAAAGACATGTTGTTTGGAGAAGAGGTTTTGCTTTTGTTTCCACAGGAAATGAGAGGCTGTGGATTCATTCTGGGTTAAGAAAAATCAGGTTTGATTGAGGAAACCCCCCCCTGAAAAATCTCTGATAGGAGCAGATGGCTTAGATGATCCAAAATCTGTGAGTGCCTCTGTTGCAGTTTCTTCTGAGTGTACATCCAGAATAGCTTCAAGGTAAATGGTTGAGGTGATCCAGCCTCATAGAATACTCAGTCAGGATTTGATCATAATCCTAAATTTTCTCAGGGTCCTCCAAAGATCACCAGCACCCCCAATCAGCAAGAGGTAGCCTAAAAAACTAAGCACATACTCCCAAAAAATAGATTATGGATGTTTGTTTTTGTTTAGCATGTTGATTACTAGTTGTTATGAATAATGGTCAAGAAAAATGTTAAACAAAGGAGATTAGATTTAGGGTTCTTGTTCTGAAAAGAAAAAAAGGGGAGATGCTGTGGGATAATGTTCTTGTACACTGTAAATATTTGTCGCTTGTATTGATTTAATAAAATGCTAACTGGCCAATAGCCATGCAGGAAGTATAGGCAGGGAAAACAGACCAGGAGAATTCTGGGAAGAGGAAATGCAGAGAGTCAGCCATCAGCAAGACACAGAGGAAGCAAGATGAGAAGGCCCTACTGAGAAAAGGTACCAAGCCACATGGCTAAATAGAGACAAGAATTATGGGTGAATTTAAGTCATACGAGCTAGTTAGTAATAAGTCTGAGCAATACACCAAACAGTTTATAACTAATATAAGCCTCTGTGTGTTTATCTGGGATCGAATGACTGAGGGACTGGGTGGGCAAGAAACTTCTTTCTACATATTATAGCTTTCAGCTTAGTATTTTTTATGGGACTTCTGATTGTGTCAACAAGTGGGTCTCTGATTTTTTTTTTTTTTTTTTGGTTTTTTGAGACAGGGTTTCTTTGTGGTTTTGGAGCCTTGTCCTGGAACTAGCACTTGTAGACCAGGCTGGTCTCGAACTCACAGAGATCCACCTGCCTCTGCCTCCCGAGTGCTGGGATTAAAGGCGTGCGCCACCACCGCCCGGCGGGTCTCTGATTCTTGAATGTGCTTTTGAGGATCCTTTCCTTTAGCTGCCTTGCCTTGTCCAGCCCTGACATGATGGATTTTTTTTAATCTTATTATGCTTTATTTTACCAAAAAAGAATAAAAAGAAACACATTTAAATAAGAAAAGAAGTTTAAGTAGATTATTTATTTCAATTTACTTACTGATTGCTGACATCTAGAAATTCTACTAGTTATTAAAATAGAATAGTGTAAGAGATTAATACAGGTTTTTCCTAAACAATTTTTGTCTGATAGGTGAGCTAGATAAGCAACCATACAATATCTTATATTAGTTTATCTTCTGGTGCTATGATAAAATGCCTGGTTTAAGAAGCTTAGGGGAGAGAAGGTTTATATTGGTTTTATAGTTCCAAAAGGAGAACATCCACCATGGTTTGGAAAAGATGACAACAATTAGGAAGGCGTGACATCAAGAGGAGGAAGATTGCTGATAGCATTGCATCCACATTCAAAAAGCAGAGAGAACAGAAAGTGGAGTCAGGCTATAAAACCTTCCAGCCCTCCCTTAATGGTGTACTTCCTCCAACAAGGCTTCGTGTCCTAAAGGTATATACCATTTCCAAAACTAGAAATTATATGTATTCCCTGATAAAATCACTACCTGAATAATGAACAAATATTGTCTCTTGATCTTTTTAAATCTTTTCTTTCCCCATACCAACTCAAACAACATAATGACCATCTTTCAAACACTTATAATGTGATATTTGATCATATAGAAATAGTGTTTGAAATTTACTTAGTTATTGAGACTCATTTATATATTTATCATTAGTTTGTTATTTTAATTTTTTAATAGTAGTACTTACTATGTGAATATGTGATATGTTTATTTATTCATTTGTTTTTGTACCCAATGAGTGTCTTCCTGTTTGTGGTTATTTAAAATAAAATGAAAATAAATTTTCATATATGAGGTTGTGAGGACATATGCTCTTGTTTCTTCTCCATTAGGTTGGAATAGTTATCTGGTACAAGATTTTTGATGTCGATGTGCTGTGGGACAATGGTCTTGTACCCTGTAAAGATTTGTCACTTGTATTGATTTAATAAAATGCTCATTGGCCAGTAGTTGGGCAGGAAGTATAGATGGGATGACCAAAACCGGAGAATTCTGGGAAGAGGAAAGGCTCAGTCTGCAGTCATCACCCAGACACAGAGGAAGCAAGATGAGAATGCCTCACTGTTAAAAGGTACCAAGCCACATGGCTAACACAGACAAGAATTATGGGTTACTTTAAGATGTAAGAGTTAATAAGAAGCCTGTGCTAAGAGGCCAACCAGTTTATAATTAATGTAGACCTCTGTGTATTTCTTTTGGGACTGAATGGCTATGGGATTGGGCAGGACAGAAACTTCTGTCAACATTGATGTGTGGAAATTACTCAGCTATTTATTATCCATGGCATTTATACTATTTTGCATCCTCACAGAGAGGGTTTGGGATTTTTAGTTGACCCATATACTCACTTAGATGGTTTTATTGAGACTGGCCCCCATGGGTTCATATATCTGAAAACCTTGTCCCTAGTAGATTGAACTATTTTGGAAAGGTTGGCAACTGTGGCCTTATTTGGAGGATGTGTGTGTCGCTGAGTGTGAACTTTGTTCCATCTTCCTGTCTTCTTCTTTGGATCAGCATGTAAGCTCTCAGTTATTTCTCCTATCATGACTTTGCTTTGCCATCATGGACTGACCCTGGCCCTCAGAAACTGGAAGTCTAAATGAGACACTTTCTTTGATAAGTTGCCTTGGTCATGGTGTCATACCACAACTGAAAATTAACTAATGCAGTCATTGTCTTAGTTAGGTTCCTGCTGCTGTGCTAAGATTCCAGAAGCAACTGAGCCCCATCCTAGCAACCTGTGGAGGAAATGATTTATTCCATTTCCACTTTCACGTCACAGTCTATCCTCAAAAAACCAGAGCAAGAACTCAAGACTGGAAGCAGAACTGAAGCAGATGCCATGGAGGAACGCTGCTTCATGATTTTATTCTTGTGACTTGTTCAAACTGATTTGCTATAGCACATGGGGGCACTGTCTACAATGAGGTAAACCCCATCACATTAATCAATAATCATGAAAATGCCCCATGGGCTTGCCTGCAGACCGATTTTAGGAACGCATTTTCTCAATTGAATGTCCGTCTTATAAAATGACTCTAATTTGTCAATTTGACATAAAAATCGAACCATCACACTTACCAACACTTGATGTAGTATCTGTGTATATTCTATTATTATAATATAATGTCTGTGTATATTCTATTATTATAACAAAATTAAAGAAATATAAAGATCTATGTGCTTATCTTCTAATGAAGTGCCTTTTCAAATCTCTTCTTACATATATTCTATGGTGCTACATATTTTATCATTTTATTAGCTTTTCTTAAAATATTCCAAACATAGGTTGTTTGTCAGTTACATATTTATTAACTGCCCCCTCCTTTTGAAACCTTATGTTGTCTTTTGGGAAAAAAGTTAAAATTACTGATGGTCTAGGATGGAAAACAGCCTAAGAGCACTTACTGTTCTTGCAGAAGAACATCCAGTTTGCATGTGTACCACTTCACAACTCTCTATACCTACAGCTCTGGGGCAATCCAGTGCCCTCTTCTGGTCTCCACATGCAGCAACATTCATAAGCACATATCCACACAGACACATAGACACACCTATAAACAACAAAAGAATGTTGATGAACATCTAGGCTGTTTTCACATCTTGATACTAATAATAGTTCTTTACGTAACAGTGATGTGCAAGAGTCTATGTGACATATCGATTTGGGTTCTTTGAGTAAATACTCTGGCATAAAATAGCTGAGGTATATGGTAGATCTAATTTTAGCATTTTGAGGAATCACCATACTGAATCCCAAACTAGTTGACTAGTTTACATTCCCAGCATCATTATAAAAAGCTATCTAATATATGAAGGAACATGCCATCTGTAGGAAGGTGCATGAAAGTGGGTAGTAAGTCAGGCTCAGACACATATTGTATGTTTTCTCTCATTTGTGGTCCCTAGATTGCAAATATGTTTATAAAGTCATCAATGTACACATGACACGAGAGTAGACAAAGGAAGTAATAGTAAGAGGGATGCATGGATTATACTCATTACTGATTAACTCTGAGTCACCCATGCATCAGTGTCACATTAAGGAAAGATATGAGATCACTTCCCCTTGGAGTCATTTAACCAAGAGTGAGTCCAGATTTGAATTCTCAATCTGGGTCTACCTTTAGGCCCCCTTGTGACTGTTTGTCCTTTTGTGTCTGTCTTGTGTGTGTCTGTATGTGCTATGTGCCTGTCCCTAACAAGAGTTTTTGCTCTGTTTTTATTGAACAGCATAGGAAGCATCACATGAGGGAAGGAACAGGGTACGTTACAGACACCTTTAACAGAGTTTTACAGGGGATTAACTCGCTGGTTTCAATAGATCTCAAATGACTCAGAAAGCAAACATCATTGTTTATCAAGCAATATCCATAAATGATTGCTTTCATCCTTTCTGGTAAAGAGATGTTTCAGTTTCTGTATTTGCTGCTTCCAGCAATCGATGTACATGTATTATTCTGTGTCAGGGGCACAGAGGAGTAAGATTATGGCTATACATTAGCTTAGGTTGTAAAAGTTGATTACATGGGAAAGACAAGGCAAGTAAGGTTAGTTTTTACTTTGTTCTCTTAACGGAAGGTGTAACAAATAGTTTGAGTATTCAGTATGCTAGCAATTTTAAGTGAGTTCAAGATGTATTAACTCTGGGTGTGAGGGCCAACAAAAGTTCCAGTCTCTTAGAACGTAAATTATACTTCCAGAATATTGTACTGCCACAGGGGAAGGAAGGGGAGAGTACAGATGTGCTAGTAGGAGTGTGCTCCAAGTTCGTTATATATTTTATTAACATGTTTACCAGTACCATATACAATGCATATCTACTAATGGGGAGGAGTAGTTCAATATGCAATCTAACTTACTTATGTATCTGAATCTATAGTAATTTGAAGACAGCTTTGCAATACTGATTCTTCCTTTTGCGATTATGGTGAATGCCCCACCTTTTCTGCATGCACGAAAACTTAATCTCCAGAATAGAGACTGGCATGAGAGCTCTGTCTTCATGAATTAACATGACTTAAAAGGTTTGAGTTGGAAATATTTTAGGACTTTTACTTTCTGTCCCTTATCACAAGAGGTATCTCTTCCTCTGTGTAAGAATGGGGGATGGGAATGGGCCCTTACTGGACACTGAATGCCAACACTTCCATTTTGGTTTTCCCACATTCTAGAAATGTGAGAAATAAAATTATATAGTTAATAAATTATCCAGTTTGGAGAGCCTCGTTATCCATAGCAGAGGGTCTGAGACGTCAGAGAACAATTACTCTCGAGTGAAATCTAACCAATGCTTGGCCTTTGTGTAGTATGGTATAAGAAGAATGTTTACATCCTAAGCTTCTAAAATGCAGAAAAGGTGAAAATACAAATGATTATTTGTATTAATAACTGGCCTTCCTTTCCCCTAGCTTCTCTGATGCCTATTGAATCAGATGTTTTGGCTACTTTGGCCGTTTGGTCTTCTGGCCTGCAGCTCCTCTCTTAGCTACCACCCTGGCACTCAGCCCCGTGCCCCCCATGGCCCTGTCTGCAGGCCTGTGTAGCGTACCATGTCCATCTGTGCTCTATGTACTACCATATAGTTCATGAAGCGGGCAAGGGGCTGGAGGTTAAAACACACAAAGACTCACAGACAGAGACACAGGTCATCCTTGAATTCCTCAAGAATGCCCCCCTTACTGTGTCCATGGGCTGCTTATATAGGGATCCTTAACTGATAATCACGCTGCAGCCAAACCCACCAGAAACCACTCTCCCTGCCATCAGGAACTCCCGAGGGCCTCATGCTTAGAGCAGCTACAAGCATTACAAGTTGTTTACCAGAAATTCAGAACCTGGGGGGTTCACAGCTCCCAACAGGCCTGGTTCAGTCTGGACACTTCCAGACACCTCTGGCTCTTCTTTCCTCTCACATCTAAAATAAACCTTGTCCTCAACCACAGCTGGGAGCCGTCATGTCTTCATTTTTTTTTCATTCAGTTGTGGGAGCTAGCAAGTGTAAAATCCACAAGAAAGTCAAATAAGCTTGAAATTTAGGCAAGAGTTGACGATTCAGTCTTCACGTTGCATTGTTCTGGGGTGAAAACACAGGCGGGGCTTCCCTTTGAAGCCTTAGGGAGGAACTGCTTATTTGGATAATGCCAGTCTTTGGCAGCTGATAGGGCAGGGGGCAGCACACTACTAGGGAATTATCCACATCAGTCTGTTCAGCACATCCACAAGGCACTTCCATTGCAATGCCTACCCATACTAGGGGAAACAAAGCCGAGGCATTCTACTACGTGCTCCCCCTGGGTGTTTCCTCGCCTCATGGCTTCTAATGAGAGGCTAGCCTTTTCCAGATGCCCAGTGACATGTGAGTTATGAAGAGGGCGGTGTTTCAGGTGGAGAGGGGATGTCCATTTTCTTTGGCCATGGCCTTTGTGCCATTCTTCTTAGGTCTGTACAAACAAGATCTAGAACCTTCATCGCCAGATGGGCAACATCCGTTCCCTGGGCATTCATTTTGTTGGAGATGCAACACGTTAGTTAGGCACCCGGTCTGAGGATCTAAGTGCCTTTAGAGTTTTGGCTGTCCTTTTTTATCAGCTTCATACCTCCATTTCCTGGTCACAGTAAGTTAATTAAAAACAAACTGCACAATTTCAAGTGTGCTTACATTTTAGATGTATTGTCAGTCCGAACGTCGCACAGCGACTTCTAGCCCGCACTTGGGGGTCTGCCACTATGGACTGAGCAAGCTCCCGGCGGTGGCTCTTTGGTGACAAACTGGAAACACACCGGTTGTCACCGTGCCAATTCCTTCTAACTCCTCATCAGAGGCAATCTTCGCTTCCCTTCCTGCAGCTCAGTTTTTCTGGTTCAATCAACGAAGGACCCGAAGTCACCACTAACACTGGGTATAACGGACTTAGGACCTTGATAGGGCACCTAAGGCAGCAGAAGGAGCTGACGGAGCGCATGCGCGGGGGGGGGGGCTGGAAAGGCGCGCGCATGCGCTCTGGCGGCTGCCCGGGCTCGCCGGCCTCTCGCCGCGGCTAGGAGGCTGCGCGCGGCTGACGTGCCAGGCGGGCGGCGGCGGCGGGACTCCGCGAGGGGAAGGAGCGCCGCTGAGGTGGATGAGGTGGGGGGCCGGACCCGGAAGTGGGTGGGCGCGGGCGCGAGCGCGCGGGGATCGGAGCTGGCTGCCCCGAGCCGGCGCGGCGCGGCGCGGGAGCCCGGGGTTTCCCGGTAATGGGCCTGTGGGGCGCTCGCCCGGACAGCCAGGGAGGGAAGGGTCACGGGCGAGCGCGGCGCCGCCGACCCGGGCCTGGGCAGGCTGCGCGGCTTGCAGTGGTCGCCCGTGCCGACCCCGCTCCCGGCGCCCCTCCTAGGGCCGCACTGCTCTGCCCTGTGGCTTTCGGAAGGTCTGTCGCTGCGAAGCTGTGCCGCGCTCGCCCGGGGAAAGCATGCTAATGGAGAGTTGCTTTCCGTGGCCGCGCTGGTCTTATTGTCAGTGTCCCAGCACCCAGACCGGGACTGCAGCCCCGGCGTGTCTGCACGGTCCGCAGCCTCGGCGGGATCGCCCTCTCTGTGTTCTCTTCTTTGCACCGTAGTGGTGAATCAGGCCTGGAAGGTGTGCTGTGCCTTCACTTAACACTATTCTTTTGTTGGTTGTCTTCCCTAAACCCAGCCCTCCTCCTTCTCCGCCCTCAAAATCGTAGCTGCTGGTGAATGTGCCGTTGACTTTGTGATTAAGTTACAATTTAGAAAAGATTAATCGACAGCACCTTTGCTTATTTCAGATTGCTTTGCTGTGGAGTCCTTACGTGCTTCTCACTGTTTTGCAGACCGTGAAACGGTGGGGCACGCCCCTTCAGAAGCTGTTGTTCAAGACAATCTAGTTTTTGTTTCAAAAACCTCGTAAGTCACTTATGAAGTTTCCTGTTCAAAAATTGCAGTACTGCAATGAAGAAAAGGAGAAGGGTTACTTCAAATCTTGACGAGAAGATCCATCTGGGCTATCACAAAGATTCTTCAGAAGAAAATGCTGGTGTGGAGTGCGGCCAAGTGACCTACACTCAGTCGACAGACAGACCAACCCCAGAGGCTCTTCAGTGTTACCAAGACCTTCCTCCCTCTCCAGATCAGAGAAAGCTTTTGAGTTCTTTGCAGTATAATAAGAATTTGCTGAAGTATTTGAACGATGACAGGCAGAAGCAGCCGTCTTTCTGCGACTTACTTATCATAGTAGAAGGAAAAGAATTTAGTGCACATAAAGTGGTCGTTGCAGTTGGTAGTAGTTATTTTCATGCGTGTTTGAGCAAAAACCCCAGCACTGATGTCGTCACCCTGGATCACGTCACACATTCGGTTTTTCAGCATTTGCTTGAGTTTCTTTACACGTCAGAATTTTTTGTGTACAAATATGAAATACCTCTTGTTTTAGAGGCCGCGAAATTTCTGGACATTATCGACGCAGTGAAACTGCTGAATAACGAAAACGTTGCTACTTTTCAGGCAGAGCTAACTGAGAAGTCATCTCCCAACGAAACACTAAATGAATTAACTGGAAGACTATCAAGTAATCATCAGTGCAAATTTTGTAGTAGACATTTCTGCTATAAAAAGTCCTTAGAGAATCATTTGGCTAAAACTCACAGGTCCCTGTTATTGGGGAAAAAACATGGGTTAAAAATGCTGGAGAGAAGTTTTTCTTCCCGAAGGTCTAAAAGGAATAGGAAGTGTCCTGTTAAGTTTGAGGACACTAGTGACGATGAACAGGAAAGTGGGGGTGGGTCAGACAATTTGAATCAAGAAAGTTTTGACAAGGAGAAGTCAGATAGGAATGATTCTGAGGATCCTGGAAGTGAGTATAATGCTGAAGACGACGAGCTAGAGGAGGAAATGTCAGATGAGGACTCTGACACTGAGCAGAGTGATAAAGATAACGATGCGGAAGAGGAACCCGAGGCTGGTGATTCTGCAGGGAGCATCCACGAAGGGTTAGCTCCCGTCATCATTCAGAACAGTAATAAGAAAATCCTGCAGTGCCCCAAATGTGATAAGACATTTGACCGAATAGGTAAGGAGAGCCTGTTTCCTCGCTCTAATTAAGCATATACACTGTGACTGTTTTAGAGGTAATCATTAAAAACTAAACTTGGAAAGGGACTTGTACGAAGAGTTCTATTGTAGGGAAGACCTCTGATTTTCAGCACATCGTTTATCTTGTTAATTTAAATTGGTCGGGCATCAGAAATCCGGTATTTACTCTTTAACGTTTTTGTCATGGTGTCTCTACAGGTTGTAGGTTCTATATTTGGGAGAAAGACTCCAGAAAAGCAGCAGTTATTGTATATAGCTTTTGACCACCAGTTTCATTTTAGAAGTGCTAGTTTTGAGTTACATGTACATTGATTATAAAATTGTTAGGTACATTCTGCACATAAAATTATTAAAGCAGTTTGAGTAATCTGATCTTGTAAAAGAAACCATGCAGTTCTTTCCATACATAACTGTTTTGTCCTAGGTTCCGTATGCTGTTTGCATAGATCAAAATTTGGTTCATAAGGTATTTGTAATCATTTGCTATCAAAATAGGTTAGCATATAGACTTGTTTTACAGTGGAAACTTTTCTTGTTTGCTTTTACAGTATTTTTTGAATGTATTTCTAAGGATACTCTTCTCAGTTCAGTTTTTAATGATTATTAATTTTACTGTGTTTCATACACAGAAGTAACTGAACAGCTTAGTCAGTTGGAAGAGCTTATGTGTACAAGAAACTTGTTAGTCCTGGCAGTAAATGTCACTGTAGCTCTATCAATGTGAGTATGGACAGAGAGCAGCTTTTTGGAGCTGAGGTACCTGGTAACATTTTATCTTAGAATATTTTATTTTTCCTACACATCTTAGACTTTGTACTCCCTGCTTATGGTATTCTACAAACTTTAGCCTCATTTGACTTGGAAATCAGTGAGCAAGGGTCAGTTCACTGCGGGCATTATAGGTCCAGCATGTGGGTCTCAAACTGTTCTCTTGAGTCTGTGAGGTGCTTTGTTGAGGGAGGACTTTCAGTTCCATAAGTTTGGGAAACTTAATACACAGTCACTTTTAACTTAATGCAACTCTGTAATAATACTAGAAAATATGTCTGTTAATTTTGCTTAACCTAACTTTTCTTCAAGTCACTTTATAAATAAGGTATCATATGAGTGCTTTTCTTAATGTCCCCAGGAAACTAGAGTTTTATGCACATGAATTCAGAAAACGGTACCTAAGATTGAAGCTGGAAAAACCAAGAAGTTTGCAAAATGTCTTTTATTAAAGTCATTCCATATATTATGAGAATCAGTAGATTACCGTGTACAGTTATTTCCAACATACTTTTCAGAATGAATTTTACATTACAGTCCTTCCCTTCTTTTGCTTGACTACCTTGGGCTTGGTTAGTGTTCACTCGTTCTTCTATGGCCAAGTATCTCTGTCTCTACGTGTGTCTATCTAGTACTTGTTTCAATCTACATGCTGATTCAAAAGCTTGATCTGGTGAAGGGTCACACTGGTAGGTTTTTAAATCTAGGCCTTGTGTGAGTTGTTTAACCTGTGGAGTTTCCACCCTTCATAAGTGAAATGAGCTGATGCTGATGTGTTGTTATTATATGAATGATTATGGTGAGAATTAAATGGGATGGTTCTGCAGAACCACTTAAGTACTGCACAGAATGCAGATGTACAAGAATATTAGCTGCTCCTGGTATTTATTAATTTAACACTGGATGCCTTTCAAGCCCTCTTAAACAGATAGGAAGTGATTCTCTGTCCACAAGTATCTGAGTACATGCAAAAATTATCATAGTATAATAAAGTTAATGTTATCAGGAGGATCAGGGAAATGATGAGTGACTTCTCGGAACTAGTAATACTGAACCTAGAACTTACAGAATAGGTGACATTTACAAGATAGAAGGGTCAGTGTGTAAAGGTATTGAGGTATGGTATGTTCTAGAAATTGCTAAGGTGTGGTTGTCTTTCAAATAAGTAAAGAGGCATAGAAAAAATGACAGGCTCTAAGAGTAGGCAAGTAAAGGAGAGCCAGCTTTGGGATGGCTTCAGTGCTATACAGAGGAGTATGTTTTATCTGATGAACCTACTGGGGAGGGGAAGCTTAAAAAGAGAGAACAATAGCCAATGAGTATGATCTATAGCTAGATCATACTGTCTTCAGTGTGAAGAAGGAAATTGGGTAGGGAAATGAGAAAACCAAAGAGGCAAGAAGGAGCATATAACAAAGGAGCGGAAGCATAATGCTGCTTGGATTGGGAAGTTGAGTGACACTGGCAGTGAACAGTGGGATGAGGATAGAGCGGTGTTTCTGGTGAATGTCCTCAGAGCAATTAGTGACAGCTAGAATGAAGAGTGTCAGAAGATACACTGTAAATGTTTTGTCTGCTAATCGCAAAACTTTATAGCTGTGTTCTGTCATTTTTCATCTCATGCTTATTCCTTTTACAGGATTTTAAAAAATCCTTCTCAAATTTTTGATTATCATTTTGCTAGTCTAACTAAACTGAAGCTGAAACTTATATTCTTTGTGCTTGGTTAGTGTACTTTGCATATTTCAGGTCATTAACATTTGCCAGCAAGCACTTACAGGCTTGAAATAAGTTTAAAGGGTGTTATCTGGATTTCCATTGGCTTGGACAGACCCTGTTAGGTTTCTTTATCATCTCCTTGTTTGGCTGCCTTAAAGAGGTAACACTCTGAGATTTCTGCTGGAACCATTAGCTGTATAATACATGACCAAAAAAATTCTATTCCATTATTTGGATCTTTTATTCTTTCTGGTGCTGCAAGTAACACTCTTGATCTAGTTAAGTCTTTCCAGAGACTACCAGCTGTCCATTTCTCATCCAATTCTCATGTAAATAAGAGTCCTTTGACCTTGCTGCCCCTTATACCAAAAACCTACTGGGTAAAAAGCAAAATAAAGAGATGACAGATGGGGTAAGAGAGAAAATTTGGATAATTTATATTTTTTTGTTTCCTACACAGAACTAAAATCTTTGTTTGAAGTAAATCACAATCTCTTCTAGAGACAAAAAACATTTTATGTCCCCTCTTCCTCTTTACACATGAGTTCATATGGTCTGTTGGGATAGGACCGTCCTTGGTTCTTAGTGAACTGTGACAATGGTGTAATTCTCTGCAGAATACTTTATGTGCTCTTTAAGGTGTGTTGTATGAGTAAACGCACTTGAGAGCAGCAGTATCCGATATGAAATATGGTAGGGCCATTCAGTGGTGCTTCTCACAAAAACTGCATGTGAAATTGAAAATAATAACCTGAGCCATATGAGGGAGTAAATTTTGAAATACATCAAGACAAATTTATTCATGTGAAAACATCTTTGGTTTGTGATTCTAACTTTGAGATCATTCATATTGAGATTTGGTTCAGAAGATGACTGCACAGTTTTCCACTATATGCTGTTCTCTATTTTTTAAATAGACTGTTAAGTTTGAAAAGAACATGCTGATTTTATACATGATATGGGAACCTCATCACACAGCAATGAAGAAATGAATGTAGATTGTAGATATTGTTTCTACCGATGAGTGCCCCTTTCACACCCCACACTCTAAGCATGAGATTTATTGGGGGATTATATTTTGTTTTTCTTCATAAATCTCTGGAGACACACTTGGATCTTCGGAGTCAAGCTTTCCCTCAAGCTTATCTGTAATTCTTGTTTAGAATTTCAAGTTCCTGGAGACAATGGGCTATGCAATATGGATGTGCATAAACTTTTGAATTTGTAACTTAAGGTTTTTCATTTCTGTGATTCATTATGCTACAGCAATTTATCTCAGTCTCTTGGCATGATTATATTTATTTTATTTTTTCTTTGTAAATTATTTAAATTTTGTTATAAAAATCTTGCAAATTAAAAAAAATCACATTTACTATATATACTTTATGTTTGGGGATTGGGGAAGTAGCTCTACAGATATGAAGCCCTGAGGACCTCAGTTAAGTTCCACATAAAAAGTTGAGAATGGCTGCATGTGTCTATACGTCTCAGATTGAGAAGTGGAGACAGGTGGGTTCCTGGAGTTGGTTGGCTAGAAGATAAGCTGATGGGCAAGCTTACTGTACATTGAGCCTCCTGTCTCAAGACTACAAGGTGGAGGGCCTTGAGGAGAACACCCAGTCACCCCGTGCTTTGCTCTGGTCTCTGGCTCTACGTGCATGGGCAGCCCCCACCAACAGACACACACACACACACACTCATGCATGTATGCATGCATGTATATAGGTATGTATGCATGCACACACAGGTGCTTTGAGCTATTTAAGTTTAATTTTTTTCTATTAATCTTTTTAAAACTACTGATCTAAGAAGGTGAGGTTTAATTTTTAAAAATTAACTGTCTATTCTATGATTTTAATATTCAGTATATATCTCAACTTTTATTCCTAGTAGAAAAAAACCTTGATTGCAAATGTTATAAAAATGCTACTAAATACTAGTGTAAGATCTTTATAACTGTAATATGTTTATAGAAAGTAAGCAACTGTCCAAAATTTTTCTTATACCTTATATTTTTAGGTTCCATTTGGAACCAAAACTGAAATTGGTGCATTAGAGAGTTGATACGTTGTTTCCAGTTCTGAGACTCTGTACTAAAGATGCTGATGGTAATAGTGACTAACATTTATTAGTGTTTACTAGGTACTCGAATGCTTTAAGTATCATTTATGTATTAATTCATTTATTATATACAAACCCATAAAGTTTTACTAACTCAGGTCCTGAGAGGCTAAATTTTTAGCTTAATTAGGACACAGCTAACTGAGGAGGTGGTGGATAACAGTCTTTGTTTTCTGGACAAATGTATGTAAGAAGAGGATACAGACTGTTTTACGGAAAATTTTATGCATATTTTGTTGCTTGGGTGAGGAAGAGTTGAAACAGAGAAGTTTTTATTCTACTCTGAAATTTTAGTCACAACATAGCAGATTTGTTAAACTTAATTTTCTTCTTCATTGTAGGGAAATACGAGAGTCATACCCGTGTGCACACAGGTGAGAAGCCTTTTGAGTGTGATATTTGTCACCAGCGTTATTCGACAAAGTCTAACTTAACTGTTCACAGAAAGAAGCACAGTAATGAAGTAGAGTTTCACAAGAAGGAGCACAAGTGCCCTTACTGTAATAAGCTTCATGCGAGCAAGAAGACACTAGCCAAGCACGTCAAGAGGCAAGTATTGTCTTGCTTCCATTGTGTATGTCATTGTGCCTTCTAATGGAAACACAAGTACACTGGAAATGTCTGCAAGGTGCTTATTTCCAGTGCTGTCACTGCTTTATGGTTTTGCAGAGTTTACAAATCAACAAAAAAACAGCCAGGGTTAGTTTGTTGATATAGTTCATAGTTTGTTCTATTGTTGAGTTGAAGCCTTTTGGCCGCACAACAAGAATATGGCCTCTAATGTACAGTTTATGATGCAGTTTGAGTATCCTTTTTTTTAAAAAAAAATGGTTTTGACAAGTAATTCTTCATAAATATGTGGTGTTGAAACTCTTAGGAAATGTATTTTTCACATTCACCTTTAGTGTGGGAAAGTTTGTGAGTCATACAATGTTGAACATTAACTCTAAAAACTGAAATCTGCACACATGAAGATTTTATTTAAGAATATATTTACAAATACTTTTCTTAATTTCTTTGTAACTTAGATATATGCATAAAATCTTTAAAATGGTGGAACCTATGTTCTTACTATATGTACCTGTGATTATAAGAAAAATTGAGACCTAAGGTGGGTAAGGTTGCTGATGACTGTAATCCAGCACCTGTGGGGTTAAGGCCGATAGATTGCTGTAAGTTTAAGGCCAGTTTGGGCTATAGAATGAGACCCAGTAATAACAACACCAAAAATGAACAAATCATACCTCATTCTTTGTGTTTTGAAGCAGAGTTTTGATTTGTAGCCTAGGCTGGCCACCAGTACTAGCTCCACCTGCCTCGGCTTCCTGAGTGTAAGGTTCCAGGAGGCATGTACCACACTGGGCTAGTATCTGATTCTTGAGATCACTATCGACAGATTCATATGAAATATAGACTTAATTAGCATATATTCCTAATATTTTCTCTTTTTCATAGATTTCATCCTGAAAATGCACAAGAGTTTATTTCCATCAAGAAGACTAAAAGTGAAAGTTGGAAATGTGAAGTAAGAATTTGTAATTTCTCTTAGAAAATCAAAGCAAATGTAATGTTGTCTTATGGGTAACAAAGGTAATTGGGTTTAAAGTAATGGAACTTATCTCACTTTTAGAATTTTTTAAATCAAGTTATTTGAATTTTTTTAAAATTTCTCCTGAAAATGTAGTTTCCAGATAGTAGGTCTCAGAAATGGAGATTCTGTTTTGCTTTTTATTATTTTCTGATCTTGTCCCTGCATACAATTAGCAAAATCACTATGCTTTGTATTGAGAGTTGTGTATAATGATCTAACATTACTATGGCGGAATATAGACATTAAAATTAAACTCTCCATTTTCGGTTGTCCTTTGCTGTATAATAAACCATGTTGAAGTTCAAGGGTTCTTAAACTGCTTTTTACTGTTTCTCATCTTTTTGTGGGTCAGGAATCCAAACTGAAGACAGGGCTTTGCTAGGTATTTCTTTGATTCTGTGCTATGTTAATCAAACTAACTGGGTTGTTATAAAGTATTGGATTATTTTTTTTTCTGGTTTTGGGGCCCTTTCAGAGTGACTTACTAATATAGTGGTCAACTTGGTGATGCCTGATGACTGGGGTTAGTAAGGATGGATCAGGGAACAAGAGATTCCCTTCTTGCTCTTCTTAAAGCTGCTTGGGCTTCCTCCACCCTTCTAGTATAGTAGCTAGGTTCAGAGAGAGACAGAGAGACAGAGGAAGACAAGAGAGACAGGGAGCGGGCATACTCATAGAGACAGACAGATGGGGGAGGTGTGTGTGTGTGTGCTTTTGTGTGCATGTGTGTGTGTATGTGTGCATACATGTGCATGCCAAGAAGCCTAGTCAAGGCCTCAGAGGTCCCAGATCATAACTTCTACCACATGCTATTGGTTAAATGGTCAGTTCTAGAACAAAGTGGATGGGAGAAGAATCAGTGGGAGTGGTAGCAAAAGAAATCTGTTTAATCCGTCACGCCCCTAAGGATTTTTTTTTGTAGTATTTAGTTGTATATAGTTTAATGTTTAATATTGCTTATTATTTACATTGCTAATCTAAAGATTAACATATCTATCTATCTAGGTATATATATCTATATATATCAATCACACACTTCCAGAATTGTTCCTTCTCTGATTGCAGTTTCAAAACACTGAAGTTAATTTCCTTAACTCTACACAAGATGTCTTCTTTACCTTAAAGTTTTATCATCCTCAACTCTAAAAATGATATTGATAGTTATGTCTGCTCTGTAGCATTTTTTGAGCATTAAATAAAATAATCTTGGAATTGTGCCTACTTGGTACTGCTACCTGTTGCTACAGCAGCTTCACTCTTTTTAATCTGACTTAGATAACTTTTTGTTTGTTTGTTTGTTTTTCAAGATAGGGTTTCTTTGTGTAGACCTGGCTGCCCTGGAACTCACTCTGTAGACCAGACTGGCCTTACTCAGAGAACCTCCTGCCTCTGCCTCTCGAGTCCTGGGATTAAAGGTGTGCACCATTACCATTTGGCCATAAATCATATTTTTATATACAGTGTTTTCTTTTTTTTTAAATATTTATTTATTTATTATGTATACAATATTCTGTCTGTGTGTATGCCTTCAGGCCAGAAGAGGGCACCAGACCCCATTACAGATGGTTGTGAGCCACCATGTGGTTGCTGGGAATTGAACTCAGGACCTTTGGAAGAGCAGGCAATGCTCTTAACCTCTGAACCATCTCTCCAGCCCCTACAGTGTTTTCTTATTTCTGAAAACTGAGATAAAAGTTGAGGGGTTTACTGCGTTATAATTATTGATAATCCTAATTAAATATATGGTAATAATGATAAAGAAATCTTTTTATTCCTGATATAAATTTGGTTTTATTTTGTGGATTAAAAAAATTGATATTCATGGGTGGAGAGGTGGCTCACCTGTTTAAAGAACATTGGCTGTTCTTGTAAAGGACTTAGATTTTGTTCCCACTGAAAACCATCAGCTCCAAGGGACTCAGCGCCTTCTTCTGACATCCATGGGCATCAGACATGCATGTGATGCACATACTCATATGTGTTCAAACACTGACATGAATAAGTTAAAAATAAATCTTTTTTTTTAAAGAAATTGCTATCTAGAATTAAGATACTAAGAGTATGTTATAGTCATGTTAACTATAGAATGATTAGAAGTTCATTTAACTTTAGGGTTAATTTAACAATTTTGAACTATAATTCTTCTAGTGTTTCTTATCCTCTACCCTCCTTTTAGCATAGTCAGAAGATTGATAGTACTTTGGTAAGTTTTCTGTTGGAAGATGTTTATCTTTACCTGAACTTGTATGTTTTATCTTTATTATGAACTTTGTATTTTAATTCAGGCTCAAATTAAAGTAACTATATTTTATATACACTCTCATTTAGATTTGTAAGAAATCTTTTACTCGAAGACCACACTTAGAGGAACACATGATTCTGCATTCACAAGATAAACCTTTTAAATGTACCTATTGTGAAGAGCATTTCAAATCCCGATTTGCACGGTTAAAGCATCAGGAGAAGTTCCATCTGGGTGAGTTGTGTTTTCATAAAGCAGTCATCTAGTTTCAGATTATCTGAATCTAGAAGAGCTTACCACTGTTAAACTGTACTTTTTCCTCTAAAAAATATCCATTGTTTGGAGATTGTAAAGAGAAGGGGGAAATGAAGTAATTATATTATGATCTTTAAAAAAAAGTCTCCTTTAAAAGAGTAGTTTTAAGTAAATGAAAAATTGAGAAGGTGCAGGTCGTTATTGTATTACCAACCTCTGTATATAAAGGGTTATCCCACATCAGCATCCCCACCTCATGGCTATCAGCCTCTGTACACACATAGCATCCCCACCACATGGTACATTTTAAAAAGCAATGAATGTCCAAGTTTTGTTGATTGATTATAAAATGACTGCAGTTATCTGTTTACAAGTCTTGTTGTGTATATAAATTTTTAGTTTGCTTGGATAAAAACCCAAGAACATGAAGAAAAGGTCTATTGGATTTTTAGAATACATTGTTTGTTAGAAATTGCCAACTTTTAATAAGCTTAGCATGTCCTTAATTCAGTTTTCTTCAAATAAGTTTGTTCATTAAAATTTCAAAAAAAAAAAAAACGAAATTGCCATCTTGTCTTCCAAAATGATTATGCCAACTGCATTAGAACTCCTGTTACTTTAGCATTTAACATTTAGTATTGTCAGAATTTTGTGTTTCAGCCACTGTAATAATTGCTTACTATATCAGTAATTCTTTTGCATTTTACTGGAGATGTGGTGTTGAACATCTGTTCATGTGTTGGTCATTTGTCTTTGATGATCTGTGCTAAGTCTTTTACTCTATGTTTTAGTGTGGCTGTTTTGTTTTTTATTGTTGAGTTTTAATTGTTTTTTGATAAAACAGGTTTTTAAAATTATGTCAGTTACAAAATGTTAAAGGACCTTGAACTATTGTATTGTACCTCAGTAGAAGAGTCTGTCTGTTGTTATGATAACTTCAAGGCTATATCGTGTTTTAAGGCATATTTGATTTTTGTGTTTATAATATGAAAGCTGCTTATTGCTAGAAAATACAGTATTTTTTAGCTTATCCCTTTCCAAGTGGTTTTTGACTAAGCTCAATGTTTGCAATTCTAAAAAGCGAACATAGAAATAACTATTAAATATATTAAAAGTTCCAGTTAGAGACATCATGATTGCATTTACATGTGAGAAAATTATTTTTATACTTTATTTCAGGAATAACAACTTTATGAATGTGTTTGTACATTTTAGACTGTGTGGTGTATGTACATGTGTGTTTGCAGGTGCACCTGATTGTGCATGCAGAAGCCAGAAGAAAAAGGCTTATGTCCCGTATTATTATTCTCCACCTTGTTCCCTTTTGACAATATGCTTGACTGAGTCTGGACCTAGGCTGGTGACTGGCACCAGCAAGTCTTCTGTCTTTGCCTGTCTCACAGCTCTGGGGTTACAGATGCTCTGTCCTCACTTGGCCTTTGACCTAGGTTCTGTGGATTCAAATTTAGGTCTTTATTTTTACTCAGGACATGTTCTTACTCATCACCTCAGTATCTACCTATTTGTTATTGAACAATTAGTGGTTTCTTTTTAAATTGAAAACTCTAGTTAATTTTTTTAAAAAAAATATCGTGACAAAGAGATTTTTATGACTAGTATATTGATTCTTCTTCCATTTCTGTTTTTAGTTTTCTATTTCAGCTTCTATTAAACATATTATTTTGTAATCAGTGTTTGAAAAGTATCAGATAGAAGTTCTAAATTAAAAATCTAGTCCACTGTGTATTCTTATTTTTATAGCTTAAGAGTTAAAGTAATCAGTTTTATATCCTAGTTTTTTTCTATCAGCATATGCTGAGCTGGCTAACTCTTAGAGCTCATGAAGAGGATCTTTCTAAAAATGGTTTAACTGGAATTTTTGTTATTGTTGTTTATTGAAAGATTACTTGCTTTTTTAAAATTATATTTCACTATCTACTAAAAATGGTAGATAGTCAAGTTTAATTAATGTGTTAAGCTTTAGTTATAAAAATCAATGAAAAATTACTCTAGGAAAAGACACTGGACATTCAAAGTAGTACACACTTATCAAACAGATGTTAGCTTGGTAATGAGTCTGTCTTAGTGTCTAGGGAGATTGTGGCTCCATATTAAATTATAGTGCAGAGTGTAATCTAGCAGGCCAGTAAATCACAGTTCTCTACACACATGCTTAGTTACTGTGCTTAATTTCTGTAAAAGGTGACATTTACTAGGAAGACAACGTAGGTGTGATATCATGTAAATGAAGCATACAATCTATCATCTATCTATCTATCTATCTATCTATCTATCTATCTATCTATCTATCATCTCTCTCTCTCTCTATACATACATATATATATATATATATATATATATATATATATATATATATATATAGTGGATTTATTAGAATGACTTAAAAGCTGTGGTCCAGCTAATCCAACAGTGACTGGCTGTGAATGGAAAGTTGAAGAATCCAGAAGTTGCTCAGTCCACATGGCTGGGTATCTCAGCTGATCTTCGACATATACTGGAATCTCAGAGAAATAGTCTTTATGCCAGTGAAGGCATAGACTTGGTGATAGCAAGTTGAGAACAAGCAGGCAAAGGCCAAAAGCTTCCTTCTTCCATGTCTTATCTAGGCTTCCAGCAGAAGGGTTGGCCCAGATTAAAGGTGTGTCAAGATCTGGGTTAAAGGTGAATCTTCCTATTTCAAATTAAGTAAAAATCCCTCACAGCTGTGCCCTTCATTTTTGGATTTTAGTTAATCCCATTATAGTCAAGTTGACAACCAAAACAGCAATCAAAAAGATGACATGTAATAGGTTTTAAGTTTATATTCTCTTTCTCTGAATATATGTTATTTCCAGTATTATAGGTATTATTTTCAAAAACTCTGAAAAATATATTTCTGAAATAAAACAGTGAGCTTACATTTTTCATATTTAAGAAAAAGTGCAAACATAATAAACCATGTAGGTGATTGGTTTGAGTTCTGATCCCTTTCTCCCCTTTTATATAATGGTGCTAACAAATGGTGAATGGTGACGTGGCTCAGTACCAGAGTGGATGTGTGACATGGGAAGGCACAGATCCATCCTTAGCACCGCCAAGTCAATGGATGGGCAACAAAGAGAATGTTTAATGACTTATGTAGTAGGCAGTGTTGAGCCTCACCTCTATACTTTCATTGCTGTGAACTGCTGTAAACTTGAGATGAGCGATTCACAAGAAGCAGTGCAAGTCCCATCACCTGAAGAGGTTGTTGAAGCAGCTCGATCATGCTCTAGGGTGTTTGCTTTTACAGGTCTGCTCTACTTGTTTGGTGGTGCTAGTGATGCCAATGTTGCTATCACACTTAGAAGAACTCTTATTGTATTAAAAAATACATTCGTCTACAGAGAAACCCTGTCTCAAAAAAAAAAAAAATCCATGCTGCCTATATTAGGATTGTATGTTCTGTTGAGTTAGAGATCTAAGTAATATGATTGGAAGAGTTAAAGAACTTTTAATATATCTGCATTTGTAAGTGTGAAATTTATAGTCAGATAAACTAACTTTTGAAAGTCAGATCTTCTTCTATCCTGTGTATAGTTATTTTGAAGTTCTGCTTAATGGTAAGATTTTAGCTTAGCTTCATGAAATAGAGAGTTGAGAGAAGCTTGACGACATGCAAAGCTGAATATCCAGTGTTAGAAAAACCCTAACAAGTAACCGAACATGCAGGTGGATGGATGCTCTGTTTCTTTCTCTCCCTGCTGGGTACATCAAGTGTACAGAGAGTTAACAGGCTAGAAGATGTTAAGAATAGATGGCTATTTTGCACTTAACTCACGCTTGTCATGACAGGTTCCTCTTGCTCTACAGCCCATCGGTTTATTTTCAGCTTCGCAAGTACTGCCTTTCTTTCAACTATTTGGAGACTTTTCTTTTCTCAGTGCAGGGATTGAGGAGGGAGTTTCAGTGGTACTTAAAATGAATCAACAAATATTTGTTGAATTAGTTAATACATGAGTAATAAATTAAAATTCCATTCTCAAAGAAATACAGATTTAAATATGTTAAGCATGCATGGTAGTGATACAACTTTTCAAGCCTTGCCTCATTTCTAATGTAGAAATTTCCTGTATTTTTGGATCAGTTTTGCTTTAAATAGTCTAGTCTATGTCCAAATTCTGTCTCTTTTTCTTGTGCTATTATGATCAATTCCTCGTAATTCCTCCTTCAATTTATTCTTGCAAATTCTGAGACACCATCTTACAAGTGGATGGTTTCCTTGAACTGTATCTGCCGTGCATCCATCACCATGTTTTTCTTTTAGCTTGATGTTCAGTAGAACTTAACTGTCTCAAGTTACTTTACTTGGTAAAATGGTGGAAGTCAGAACTAGGAAAGGTCAGTATGTCACTGTGGCAAGTGTGGGTTTAATTTTGTAAGAGTGGGCAGAAATGTGCCGTGTTTTATATATATATATATATATATATATATACACTTGTATTTGGGCCTAAGTGCTAGAAATGCCTTTTGGGAATAAACAACCTAGGAGATAAGAGAATATAAACAAATAATTTCAGAATATTACAGATTTTGCATATGCTCCTGTTGGTGGTAGCAACAAATTTGTGTTAGCTCTATTGAATTTAGCGTAGTATCTATCTCTATCTTTAAACTCAAATACATGCTTTTATTTTTTTTAGGTCCCTTTCCATGTGATATATGTGGTCGTCAATTCAATGACACTGGAAATTTGAAACGCCATATAGAATGTACTCATGGTGGAAAGAGAAAATGGACTTGCTTCATTTGTGGAAAGTCAGTACGGGAAAGGTAAAGTTATCTGCACACTCAGAAACGTTGAAGCACTTAAATGTGTTATAAATTATTAATAAGTGTTATAGGAGGTAGATAACTCAGGACACAAAGTACTCTGATTATACTTTAGTTTAAAATGTAAATGACAGAGACATCACAGAAGCCAGGGTGTGCAGGATCAGATGGTTGGTTTACTACATCCTGTTTGTCACTTGCTGGTTTGTCAGGGTGGCCTTGTGAACTGTTGGAAAATCTGCAGATGGTGTCCATCCACAGACCCTGTTTGTACTGCCTTTTGTACGCTTTAGTGAGCTAACTGTAGTCCCAGTGTTGTTAGGACTGTGCTCACAACTCAGATTTTCAAAGGCATGTGCTATCTTGTATACTAGGGTGTGTGTGTGAGAAGGAAGCAGAAAGCATGGTAAATATGAGTGGTTATTTCTGAGGAGAGAAAGGGGAATAGGATAAGTGAGGGACCTGACAGTATGGTAATGTTTCAGTTCCTGAGCATATGTTTAATGCTGATCTTGAAAAACAGGTGTAAGTTTTATAAATTTTTGAGGCCAAGTTTAGTGACACATGTCTGCAGTCCCATTACTAAGAAGACAAAACAGGATGCTTATGTTTGTCATCAGCTCAGATTACATTGTGAAACACTATGCAAAAATTAAAACCTTCAATGTATTTAAGCTTTATGGTCTTCAACTTAGAAATAGAAATGCTAATTTCATAATATAAATTATGAATGTGGTAGGAAAGTTGGAAAATCATTATGCCACTTAATATGAAATCATATTTATAGGTTAGAAAATTATAAATTTATTAGGTGGGTTATGAATTAATTTCCCCCTTATATTAAAACAAAATAATCAGATGAGCCAAGAAGGAAAATCAGAACAAAATGAAGATAAGACTTCTCTGTTTACTCTAATTGTTTTTATATATAAGTTTAGAAATATCTGCAGGGATTTCCCCCACTTGTCAGGCTTGGTGGTTCTTGTAGATGAGCAGAGCTTCCGCTCATGTTCTGCCTTTCGAAGGCATCTGATAGTTTGACATGAAAACCAAACCAGGACGGTTGGAAAAGCCACCAGAAGTCAGGGACACTTCCTTTTACTGCTCTCTCCCTAAATAATTTTGTCCATCCTGATTCAGACCTTTAGGTGTGTAGAAAAACTTGAAAAGAACTACAAGTGTTCTAGCAAAGTGCTTGCTGAAGGAATGGTTAAACTGTAGTCCTCTGTTTTAATAAGGAGTTCGAACTCTGCATTTAGTATGTATATTGGCAAAAGGAATATAATTTGTTATCTATATCAGAAAATATGAGATTAAGAACTCTGGAATATATATATTACATATGTGGTTCTAAATTTTTAAACATAGGACAACCTTGAAAGAACATTTAAGAATACATAGTGGAGAAAAACCTCATCTTTGTAGTATATGTGGGCAAAGTTTTCGTCATGGAAGCTCATACAGGTAAGTTATCTTCCCTTGTATTAAATGAGATAAAATTACAGGTCTGTTTTAATTCTATTTTATTATAAGTGGATTGTTCAATTAAATCCTTTCTTAGACTCATTATATGCATCTGGGAAAAATTTTTACTGATTTCTCTTTAATTATTTCTATTCTCTGTGTAAAACATTGAATATTTCCTCATTATCAACTTTACCAGAGTCTTTACTAAATGTTCATTATTTAAATATTAAATTATTTTGTCTTTGGGTGAAAATAGTATTAAAACTCTGGTGTTCCAAGTTTTTTTTTTATTTCTTCATCCTTCATTGTAGAAGAATATATTTAGTATGGAAATAAAATTAAGGATTCTGGAATTCTCAGTTTTAGATGGCCTTCTGTGCATTGTTACTTGTTTGTCTTATGTCTGAATGACTGTAACTGAAGGTTCTGAATTTCTCCCTAAATAGGTAGGTATTTACTAAGAAATATGTATGGTTGTAATTTTTCTTCGTTAATTCTAGAATTATAATCTTATGGCTTTAATAGTCATAGTTTCATAGTTTCATTTATTATCTCTTTAGCTGTAAAGAGATTGTTTTGTCTAGCCACCTGGCTGTTTTAGTTAATATAAAGTCAACACTTATTTTAGAAATTTGAGTGGAAAGACTGTTCCTTTCACTTTGGTATACACAAAACATTGTAGGAGTAAAAGTGATTTAAACTAGGTAAATTTCAATAATCTAAACCTTTTATTGTTTATCTTTGAATTTAAAGCACCATTTTTTAGTGTGAGGTAGTTAAAATATTGTTTTTATAAGCCTGAGGTCTTTTAAAATATTATGATTTGCCAGCTATCAATTTGTATATGTATCATTTTTCCAGAGTAATATAATCATCAGTTGTTACTATCAGTAGCTGTCATTATCTTGTAGTTATTTGTATACTTATCCATTTGAACAATTCTAATTCCTTAAATATATTCTTGAGACTCAGAACAATAACATCCACAAATATTTGGAAGAGTCTGTGAGGTAGATTTAATATCTAAGAACTTAGGAAGTATTTAGAATTATATGGGGAATGCATATTTCGAAGTGCCCTTTTGGGAGAAGTGAATAAGAACCTCAGGATCTTATTGAAAAGACAGAAGGGCACTTAAAGTCCTACGTGCAGAGCAAATGATACATGAGGGTGCTGAGCATCCGGCCTGTTTTCATTCTTTCTATCACTAAATCATTATCAAGCATTTTCATTCCACGCCAGTTTGAGCAGTCTGTGTTCTTTTATCTTTATAGGCTGCACTTAAGAGTACATCACGATGATAAGAGATATGAGTGTGATGAGTGTGGAAAGACATTTATTCGCCACGACCACCTTACAAAGCACAAGAAAATACATTCAGGTAAGTTTTATTTTGTATTTCTCTTTCCAAAACTGTTTAAAAACACTGTAGAGAACATAATACCACTTTTGATTTGTGCTAGCTGTGGTTTTAATAGTTGACATTTGCTGATTACCCCTTTATAATGATGATTTTAAGACCTGTTTTGTAAAAGCGTCTGGAAATAGGTAAATAATCATAGCATGTTTACTGAAATTTTAAAATTTAGTTTTGAATAAATTCTCAAAGTTTATAATTTGCATATTATGCTGATGAATGCAGCAATACTATTGGTACATCCCTGAAGAGAGAACCGTATTTCTCACTGTGATTATATTTGAGACATTAGTGAAAGTTTATGTTGTAGTGGATTTTGAAGCCTTATATATGGAAAAGAACACCTTTGTAGTCCTGACCAGTTTCTCAGATATTTTCATTATAATTTTTGTACTCTGGGGATTTCTTTCATGTTTTCGTCTCAGATTAATGTTCAGGAAATGCTAAGAGCCAACTCTGTGAGCACAATAATGGAAAAGAGCCATCTCTATGTGTACAGTAGAACAGGTGATTATCATCAGTATTATAGACAGTCCTGAAGTATGAAGTGTAACAGATGGCTTTCTTAATGATCATAGCCAGGCAAATTGCAGCTATCCTTACTTCTAAGAGATTGAAGATCTGATGACATTTTAATTGAGATTGTGCATTTTCATTTCTAGTAAGGGCATTCTAAGTTTGTAATTCTAGAAGTCACATGTATTAATTGTGCATTGGTATTGAGACAGTGATCAGCCTTTGCATGGCAGTATAATAATAGGTAATCAGTTGGACTTTTCATGGTATTTATATTTTGGCTCATTGCAAATGTTAGAAATCCCTATAGATGAAAATATTTTAAAAATACAGAGATCTGAAAATGTTTAGGTCCTTTTTCTAAAGAGTGAAGTAGTTCATCTAAATTTAATGTATGTTTATTTGAGGTATTTCATATCTAGTTATGTATTTCTAATCAATATCCTGGGTTTGAAGTTATTTTCCTGTTCTGCTACATTGAAAGGTAAGTTTAGATGTCTACCATGTAAGGTTACTAATTTTTCCATGTGAGCAAAATATTCACTTTCATTAAATTAGGCTTGAGTTCTTTGGGAAAGATAATTGAATAAATGTTATAAAGGAAATAACCCAGATTAAAGGGTGGCTTTGCTTTCCTGGTGTCCCATTAAAAGAACTTACCGTTTGGTCATTATTTCGGAGAAAAAAAGAAAAAACTTAAATGCCTGTTATGTTAAAAGAAATATGTGGGCCTTTATTTTCAGGTGAGAAGGCTCATCAGTGTGAAGAGTGTGGGAAGTGCTTTGGTCGGAGGGACCATCTCACGGTTCACTACAAGAGTGTGCATCTAGGGGAGAAGGTGTGGCAAAAGTGAGTGGATGCAGCTTTCCTCTTTACCACTGCTGGCAGCATCATGGGTAGAGAACAACTCACACCTTTTGGTTATTCTGTTTAATTTGCAGTTGGTTTGTCTCTCTTTGGTTTCTATATTCCTCGAAGTTCTCAAAAGAAATACACACACACACCCACACGCACACATGATCAATGATATTATTCAAAGGCTAGAGAGTGTTAGACATTGACGTACATTTAAATGCTACTCATTCTACAGATGTCATAGTCCTGACAATTAAAATTTGATTTTGACCTTAACAATATTTGTTAGACATTCCACTATGCTGCTAACTATGTAACTTTTGGACTTATAGATTACTTATATCTGTGTGTAATAAAAACAAAAGATTCACATTTTATTTCTTTAGGCTTGAACTAATGAGAGCCATGCCAACTTCAATGAATGCAGCTTTTGAGATTATTTGAGTTTCTTTTAGTCAGGCTCAGCATCTATCTCTTCAATTAACTGACTTAAATTTACTTCAGATGAAACTCCTTGTACAGTCTGGTAATCATCATTGCCATCAGAATGTAGAATATTCTGTTACCACAAATTCTATGCTCTAAACCTCTTTCCCATATTGCCCAGTATTGATGTCTTTTTTATTCTTTTCTCTGTATTCGGTCCTTTGTGTATTTAATAACTAATTAAAAGTTGGGCTGATTTAAGACATTTTGAAGTTTTATTCTTACAAGTGTCTTTATAAAAGTTCTGTTAAATATAAATGGAGAAAGACCCGTGAGGCTAGCTCTGGGTTTAAAAGTACCCAATTCCTCCAGGCCTATATGCTTTATTGATGCGACATTTGTCTGTAGAGTTTTAGAGTTGTCAGTTACTTTTTATTATTAATTAAATAGATGAACCATTTGCTTTCTTAGATATAAAGCAACATTTCATCAGTGTGATGTTTGTAAGAAGATTTTTAAAGGAAAATCGAGTCTGGAAATGCATTTTCGGACACATTCAGGTAAAAGTTAAGGGTAATCAATGCAGATCTTTGTGTAGTTATTTAATAGTACAACATGTCCATATGTGTTATTCCTGACTGAAATTTTTACAAACAATATTTTTATTAAAGTTCATGTCATGAATAAGCAGCATTTTTGCTTTCTTCTCAATTTGAAGAATTTGGGAAATTATTTTGTGGTGAATAGCCCAAGCTTAAGTACTCTTTTCTCCTTTTCTTTGCCCTGTGGTTCTCCTGTGTGAGCTTTGTCAGGATTCTTAGGCCTCTATTGCAGGTATCTTCTTCTTTTGAAAGAGTTTATGCATACATTCATGACTCACATCAGGTTGTAATGTACAGGTTTCTTTCCTCAGAGAGCTGCTTGTGGCCCTCAGGCAGCTCTAGTAGTATTCTTTGCTTTTGATGCATTCCACTAACCCATGTAGAATGAAATATGGGGTTCATTTTCCCTCCTATACTAAAATTGAAGGTTTATTTTTTTCTTAAATCAAGAAATATGTTTATGTACTTAAAACTTCTTTGCTTTATACTCACTTTGTATATTTTATGCTGCTATTCTTAAAGAGACAAATTATCTCATGAATGTTAGAATGGAAGTAATTTAATTGGGATAATTTTAAATATTAAATAGTTTCCAGTAAAGATTTATTACTTTTGCAGTGATGTTGCTTAAAGCAAAATTATATACTTCCAATGAACAAGTTTCAGGAGTGCATACTTAGGAGTATAAACTGAAGAAACTTCGTTAATGCTGTTTTTCACCTCGATTATAAGTAAAAAGCATATAGAACTCATGAAATAGATGGTGAACCCACAGAAAATTAAATTGAGCTTATTGATAGTTTAATCCATAACAGCTGAATTATATCTGGTTATTTTATACGTGGTGTGAATTTAAGATATCCTTTTATTCTTTGAAAGTTGAGGAATAAACCCTACCGTAAAGTAAAACAACTCTGTTGTAACTCTGGTGGAATTTAAGGGGAAGAAATAATCTAAAGCAAAGGCCAGCAAGTATATGTAAAGAGCCAGATAGTAAATAGATACTCCAGACTGTTTTGGTCATAGTTTGGTCACTGTTTGGTCTGTGTTGCTGTACCACAAGAGTAGCTGTAGGTATTATTACAAGTAGCTGCATCTGTGTTCAGTAAAGCCATAAAAGCAGCCATCATTCTAGATCTGACTTACTGAGACCCAAACAGGACTTGACAAAAATAACTCTTCCAAAAATTGATCACATAGTTTCGTAAATCCATAACCCCGTGTTATCTGTGTATGAGAGTTAATATTTTGTGTAGAGGGGAATCTCACATCACATGATGATTTTTGAGAAGACAATATCCCAAGTGTCAGCTTATCAACACACATTCCAGAAATGTGCTCTTAATGTTTACTGGGTAGAGACCCCTTATTCAGAAAATAAATTGCTAAATTTATGAGGGGGAGGAATTACCAATTATATAGTAATTTTATAGGTTTGTTCAACTAGAGATGGTGAAGAATATTGAACGGTCTTCATTGAAGTGACCGGCAGTGCCCCTTTGATGACCAAAAAGTTTTTGTTGTCCTGGTTTGGGAGATCAATTAGTTGATTATGTCCTTGCCCTGCAAACAGAAGGACCCAGTTTTGATTCCTAGAACCCATATATGAAAGCTGGTGCTATGGCACCCACTTATAATTTTCCCAGGGGAAGTGGTGTTAGGGAAATGAAGACAGGCATGTCCCAAGTCCAGTTTTGGTTACCTGGAGAACTTCAGGCCAATGAAATACTCTGTTCCCAAAACAGACTGGACCAAGTCTGACATTCACATATGTATAAATACACACCTGTACCCACATGAATATCTCTGCATATACAGACAGACAATTAACAATTTTGTTCTCTATATTATTTTTAAGTCTTTAAATCCTTAGGGCATTACATGTTGCTGGGTTTCAAAATCTCCTTACTTGGTTTTTGTGATCTTTGAATATATCATTTCTACAGACAGGGTACAATATAGGTCATTTTCAGCTTGAATTTATCATGCTTTCCTATGACTAATGTCTAATCTTGCTTTCAACTACAAAACTGAGGGAAGTTAGTTGAGAAATAATTCTCTCCCATTTCTTTGGCCTTTGCAGTCCTCAGAATACATGCATGCATTCTCCTCACAGTGGCCCTGTTGGAATGTAGTGGATTAGTTAGAATTGGCATAAGGATGACAAGATGCTTAGGGCTTGATTTTCGGTTTGGGTTTCATTTTCTTTCTTTTTTTTGAAGTTCAACATATATTTTCTTATAAACTATTTTTGTTGAAGATAGCTCATAAAGTGCACAAATCTTAATGAAAAGCCCAGTATACTTTTTGTGATAAGTTCATCAGTCTCACTACTCAAATCAAATTATAGAACAGTGGTAGGCTGTTAAACGTTTCCTTCATGACTGTTTTTAAGAGGTAACATTCTTGAAAGACATGGCTATTTTGGTTTACATTACCAGAAATTAATTTTTTCTGCTTGAATTTTATATAATGTAATCTTACTATGTTTATTCCCTTTTCATCTTTATTTTTGTGGTGAGTGAGTCTACCTTTTTTTCTTGTTTTATGGGTGGATTTTTTCCTAGATTAATGCCTGCTTTCTAGGAAAAATAGATAAGATCATAACTTTTCAGGGTGCACAAGTGCCTTTTAATGTCATTCTATTTCTTACATGTGTTGTATAGATTTTAATTTTATAGCAATTTTAATAGTACATGGGACTATAAGGGCTTTTAGGGGTGTGGAGGGGGCTCTTGAAACTGAATCCTGGGCCTCATACTTTTGATGCAAGTGCTCTGCCCCTGCTGCATCCCCAGCACAAGCTTAAGCACTCCTAGCATTTGCTGTCCCCTTCCTGTGTTACTCTTGCTCTCCACCTTCTGCCTGGTAAACACAGTTATCACTGTGGCTTTCACTTTCCTTGGCCCCTTGTTCCCTTCCATTTTCAAAGTCAGCAATTTGGAGGTGAGTTCTGTCATATCCGACTTCCCCTTCATTAGTTATCAACCACTTTTAAGGTCTTCTGTACTTACTTGGCCCCTTTGATAATCTAATCCATCTACCCATTTCAAAGTCTTAAGCACACTGCAAAGCCTATTTTCTGTGTAAAATAACATATTCATATATTCAGTGGATTAGAACACACATACCTTCGAGGTGTTATTATTCTGCCTAGCACTTTGGCTTTAATAGGATTTTTTTTTAAAAAAAATAAAAAAGCAAAATAAGACTATAGTGTAAGAACCTGACTGCAGAAGAATTAAGAACTGATTTGACATTCTTAATTCTTTTCTCCAATGAAATTTAAAAGTTTTGATCTCTTGGTAGAAACCAATGTTACTACTTTTTATTCAGTTCCCCCCCTCCTAAAATGTTAGAGTTGCTCTTTGTTTTTTATATAATTTGTAAATCAAATGTTTTTAGTTTAATCAACCTTTATTTTAATTTTCAGTAGTAATAAAGTAATAGTGAGCAACAAGATTTATTAAGCACTTAACAACATACTGAGAATAGGTCCTTTTTGTTGTTCTACATTACAGGGAACCGGGCTTAAAAGTTTGGCTACTAAATGGTTTACCCAGGACTTAAGCCCTGATCATTTTGATGTTTAATTCATTATCTCTATGAGCTTGATAGGCTGTCTTCATTTATGATAGCATAAATCCTACTGTTTTTACAGGTATGCATGTGATAAATTTGCTATTTAAATTACCATCTTTATCAAAGGGTACATTATACATTAATTTTATTTTTGTTCATACAGGTGAAAAACCATACAAGTGTCAAATTTGCAATCAGTCTTTTAGAATTAAGAAAACTTTAACAAAACACCTGGTTATTCACTCTGATGCCCGACCTTTCAACTGTCAACACTGTAATGCAACATTTAAGCGGAAAGACAAGCTGAAATACCACATTGACCATGTTCATGGTATAAAGTCTCCTGAGGATTCTCTCAGTACTTCTGAGGAGAAACTTGTGTCTTTGCCAACAATAGAGTACTCATCTGATGATAAGATCTTTCAAGCAGAAACAAAACAGTATCTGGACCAGCCCAAAGTTTATCAGCCAGAAGCCAAGACTATGCTGCAGAATGTGTCTGCGGAAGTATGTGTTCCCGTAACGTTGGTTCCAGTTCAGATGCCTGACACATCCAGCGACCTGGTGCCTCATACCACTACACTTCCCCCACCATCTCACGAGATGCTGCCACCACAGCCGCAGCCAACTGATTATCCACGGGCAGCAGATCTAGCTTTTCTGGAAAAATACACTCTTACTCCTCAGCCTGCAAACATAGTGCACCCAGTCCGACCTGACCAGATGCTGGATCCTAGAGAACCGTCTTACCTTGGAACATTATTGGGCCTTGATAGCACAACTACTGTCCAGAATATGTCCAGTAGTGAGCATCGCTCATGAGGAAACATTCCATAGACATTTTGATGCTTATATGCCGACAGCCAGAAGCTACTCACTGGCTTTTCAATTAGTAGGGCTGCTATTTTTTTTCCATTTTTCCCCTTAATTGCTCAAGTCTTCAGGACAGCTTCAAATCAAGAAAAATTTATTTCTATTGACTGAATACTTGGACACATTTTGACATAATATTTGAAGTATGATTTTTTTAAAAGATTATTTAGTACTAATTTTGAATGGATTTTTAAATTTCAGATTATTAGCTGCTGACAATGGTGGAGGTATTTTTTTAAATCATCAATGGAATTTTTCTATTTCTTTCCCCCTTTTTTTTGAGACAGGGTCTTAGACTGTAGCCCAGGGTGGCCTCAATTTGTGGCAATCTTTCTGCCTTAGCCAACCAGGTGTGAGCCCCAAGCCAAAGTTTACTTTTAGTTATCTCTTTTCTCCCATTGCTATGGAGTTTTAAGAACCATGTAGCCTATAGAAAGGAATGTAAGCATATGTCAACATTGCAAATTTTTAATACTAATTAAATATCATTTCATTCAGATTTTCAAGATTGAGATTTGAAATTTCTTACATATTTATGTAAGAAATTCTTAATACATCTATGCTGTCATCTATCCATTACTTTTGCCATCCTATTTGGGGTTTTCACAAGCTGAAGCTAAAAGCTAACAAGTATAATATTAGGATGCTAAATAAAATATAAGATTATTTTAATCCAGATAATTGGACCTATACTCAACTATGATGAATAATAAATACCAACAGATCTAGGCATTAAATTATCTAATTAAATATATTTTAATGAAAAACATGACAGTTTTACCTAGCTACCTTTAAGACATTTGTATTTGGTATTTATTCTACATTCATAGTATGTCTCAGCGTCTAGATGAGTAAAGAAGGCACAGCTGTAACTAAATGAAAATGTAATTGAATAATGTATTTAGCATTTGGCTGGCTGGAACAGGGAAACAGAACCTAGATATTTCATATATAATTGTCAGAAAAGGTGCCAAACCCATTCTCAAATTTGCTCAATTTAGCATAATTGGTTTTTTAGCCAAGTACACTCCTATTTGTATATACTCAAGCCAGATCTTTAATTCTGATTAAGATCTTCTGAGATCTGTCTCTATTTTTTATTCTTGGGTTTGGATGAGACAGTAGTGGACAGCTTGTTGAAAGGCAATAGCAACCACAGAACACCTCACCAGTAAGTTTAATTGAAGAGAAAGCCTGCCGGAATTATAAAGATGTGCACTTTGCTTTTTTTTTTTTTTTTTTTTTTTTCAGCTTGGTTTCCACTTAACCTAGGATGAGGTTTTCCTGGTGAGCTTGCTTGAAGGTTAGACTAGGCAGGGTTGGCTTGCTGTTAACATTCAATTTGTATGTAAACTACTGGGAAATTAGCAGCTTTTAAATTTTTCTATTTCAATTTGTTTACACTCCTAATTGCTTTTAGCACTTTTTTGTGTGTAAACTGTTAAGTCTTGCCTAGCCCCTGTGGGTTTTGAAAACATATCACGCATAAAGTAATGAACTTTAGTGAATAAAACTTAATCAATACTGAGGAAATTGTTTAAGCACTTAAGAAATGAAGGTACTTTATAGGAACAGTTGCCATATTAATGTTCAAAGAGCATGTTGCAAATTGAGGCATTAACCAAAGTAGCTGATATAAATAATAAAGGTGACCCAAGTTTTGCCTCACTTATAAAAGTTTGGTTGTAATTGTCTTTGAACCAGTAAACTTAATTTTATATTATTTCTTATTGTTTAAGCATTCTTATTAGTGTGGAAATGTTTATGGGGACTAATGATGGAACTGGGCTCTGATGCACTATGAGTCCTAGACTTTCAAATCAAATGTCAAGAATATGGATTTATGATTTTTATCCTAAAGGAGATAAAGATTTTTAACTAAATATCTTACTGAAATTAAAAGATCATACTTTGCCTTAGAGATAAGCTAATGTAGAAAAATTTGGGTTTATCAAAAAAGGCAAACGATATATATATATATGTGTGTGTTATGTGCATGATATATTGTATATTTTGGCAGAAAAGGAGGATACAACATTTCACAGTGAAAATAATACCTTGGGTTTTGAAGGTATTTAAGGTTCTTTTAATAATGATGCTCTAATACTTAAAATATATGATTTAATTTTAGAACTTGGTTTACATAGGACTTTTCAAGGATATAGTTCTTATGTAAAGTGAAATACAGTTGTATAATTGTAGTTAGTTATTACTGCAGACAAGCTGGAATACTGTATTATCTAAAACATTTTCTCATTTGAACCTTGTAAGCAGTTCTGAAATACAAAGGGAATGATGTATTTCCATGTGAGAGAGAAAGGACTCATTTTAACTCTTGTGGCAGATGGCAGTTAATGGAAGGAGGAGACAGAGCATTAATGAATGCACACTATGTGTCAGGCACTACTTTCTCTTGTTCTTAATGGAGTCTGGAGGTAGGCAGTTAATACTTAGGAAGAACTAAATAAAATCACAATAATGGGAAAATTACCTTGCTTTCTGCAGTTTCCAAAAATATAAGAACATGTTTTTGGGTAATTTCAAAGTTGGCACAAAAATTACAAGATGAGCCCCATCTTCTTAGTTTACCTTTCTATGACTGTAAAATCATTTTGTAACTAAGCTTAAAAATCTGAATCTCACAACTAAGGTAGCCTCATTGTGAATATTTTATTTTGTGAGTATAATTTATTATTTTAAATTAAATTTTGATAGATAACAGTTAGCACTTAATCTGTAAATTGAATAAGTTATTGAGTACAGAAATTTATTAACTTACTGTCTCTGACTTAATGCACCAAAGATTTTGAGTAGGTATTGGATAGTTTAAAAGAATTTAAATTCTTTGTTGTTTGACTATATCTTTGTCCAAAGAAGCACAGTTGAAGTCCTTGGATAATAGATTAAAAGATAAATTGTTAGTTTGAATACTGAGAGTAAGTATTAAATGTTTGTGTTTATATGTATAAAGTAAGTAGGGAAACTACTCTGGGAACAGTCACACTGACCAACCAGTTACAAGTTAGAATACTCATTCCTCTCAGTTTAGTTGGGTGCAGTTTTTTAATGAACACTATGGAATAATGAGGTTATATTTTACACTACATTATAAAAATAATTTCTGCCTTAGATTTTTTTTTTTAAGATCAAGTTGAGGTTATTTTTATAAGAAACTCCTTTAGTTTTGGCAGCCTAAAATACCACTTAACCATAGGGTTTGTTCCTTATGCCAGCAAGATACCTTCAAGCAACTATAAACGCAATACAGTTTGCAGACCTTTAATTTAGATCTCTACTGCTGGGGAAAAGAGGAATAAAATAGCATTTTAAACTGGTGCTTTAATAAAGTGACTGCCTTTTAAGTGATGGTAGCATAAGCGCAGTACACTCATTTCTCAACTTTAAAGCGTGTCAGAGACACCTTTCCAGAGTGACTCTAAGTGTTAAGGGCTAACAAATACCATCCATTGCTTTTCACTCAGTCACAGCCTAATTAAACACATTTACCCTGTTGTATTTAAGAGCTTGACTGTTGTTCCTACCGTATCACTTTAACTTATTATTGACCGGAGACGTTTTGAGCATTCATTCTTTAGTGTGTTCTTTTAGACCATCTTTTCTGGATTGAATACTTTGTACTTTGTACTTTTTCAGAGATGTGTAATTGTGTAGTGGTTTTTTTTTTTTTTTTTGACTACCTATAGTGTACTGGTAAATAAATGGCTTGTTTGTTTTGTTTTGGTTCTGAGTCTTATGTTTGTGTTGCCTGCTGGCTGGGCAAGAGCCTTTTATTTTACATTGTTTTATGTTAACTTAGAAAAATTGGCATTAAGTGATAGTGTGAACGCTGGTTTTTATAATTTACATTTTTTTTTAAGTTTCTGCTATGGCCTTTACAGTTACTGGAGTCACTAATCTGACAGAAGGAATAGTATGTCTGCTCCTCATGCCGCTCTCTATCTCTGATTGCTCTCGTGAGCACATAGCTCTGCACTGAAGACTTAGTTCACCCTTCCTGAACTCAGCATGATTGATGGTATGAGAAGAGCTGCTCCTAGGGAGCGCCAGCATCCCAGTCAACAGACTTGAGTTGATGACTCAGGAAAAAGCACGCCCTTTCAACAGAGTCATGTTTGAACATTTTAAGATTTAGTGCCAAATTTAAAAAGACTGAAAATGCATTATTTAGTAAGGAGTAAGTAGTGTTTCTAAATCTTTAAGTAGAATTATGTTAAATCTTACCTGCTATTAGTGTGAATAATGGATGAAGATTATTTTCTACACAGCATATAGGAACTAGACAGTTCTATATATGCTACTCATTTCTTTTGCACATTTTCCTTTAAGTACCCTGTGTGTGCTTCTTTTTTTGGTATCCTCCCATGCTTATAAAATTTCTGCTGACGATACTTTTCCCTTTGGTATCAGCATGCTTTCTGCTCTTCCTCTGAGGAAGTAGATCACTAATAATAAAAGCAATAGGATTAGATTGTGTGGAAGATGAGAGAAGGAATGATTTGGTAGGGGGGTGTGTTTATGTTTTAACTCGCTGTATATTTATCTAAAGTCTATGTCCTTTGAAAGATCCAGAACCAGTTAGTCTCTGCAGCCATTTATTTAGAGAGAATTTAAGGATGTTACTTGGAGAATAGATGTTATTCAAAGATGAAAACCTTTATAAAAATGTTTCAAATTCTTAAGTAAAGCCAAGTAATTGCAACAGTTGTGCTACTGCTGGAGATTCTGAACTGTCTCTTGAATGAAGAAAGAGCATGTGCACATCTCACTGTCACTATGCCTCTCTGTTGGATATTCCTGCTTGCGTAAAGTTGAATAATGTCCTGTGGTGTAATACTAGAATTCCTTTATTCAACAATCAGACTTTTCTCCTTGTAAGTAAAGCTCTATCACAGTTGATGAGAGTGATTGCCAAACATTACACAAGCTGGGTATTTAGTTGCTCCATGTTGTGTCAAAACTGTTCTGTTTAAGGGAGGGATGATGTATATTAAAATGGAAATGGTTTTGTTTTCTGTTTCAAATCATTATTTTTGTTTTTTAATTAAGGACAGTTTTAAAAGTAATTACAAAGGAAAATCTAAAATATCAAAATTGATTATTTCCCATTGTATGTTAAATGTTGAGTTTAGTATCTACTTTGTCTCGTGTTTCTTAAGTATAAATGTCTTTGTAGCAAAAATTCAGTTCCTTGTGACTAGTAGTTGTCATCTTGCATATTGAATTCATTCGTTGTGTTATTTTGATATTTAAAATAAACAGAGTTCTTTGGCCCTAGTAAAGCATATCCAGATTCTTTTCAAATAATGTTTTCAGTGTATGGGAGCAGTATTCTGCATTCCTCTATAAAACAAAAACCATGAGCAAGTAGAATACCAAGTATCTTGGGGACATTTTTGAAACCTATAATTCTAATAAATTACATAGCATTTAAAATATTATTTATATATGTATATTATTAAATATATTAATAGATCTCATAAATTCAAGTTAACAGTGGTGACTTATTTGAAGCAGTCATATTGCTTTTAGATAAGTCTAAAAGTGTAGCAAAACTCCTATTAGTGAAATAAGATACCCTATATAAAACTAAGAATGGGCACTCTTAACCTCTCTCCTGCTCATTCCTGCAATGATTCATTCTGTTTTGTGGGAAAAATGCTTGCTGTAAAATGTTAATACCTGTATGGGCTACTACCAGAACCTTACCAATTTATCTCCATTTCTGTTACAGCCCTCAATAGGTTATCATTATTTGATCATGGTTATGGACCAAGGCCTTGTCTAAAAAACAAAACAACCTAACAACATGCTAACAGTTTTCTTTACATCTCTGTTCAGCCTAGTAAACTTACAGAGTAAAGCTGATTAATTCTGGGCAGGCCTATCATATAAGAAGTCATGGTTTAGCCGGGAGGTGGTGGCCCACACCTTTAATCCCAACACTCAGGAGGCAGAGGCAGGCGGATCCCTATGAGTTCGAGGCCAGCCTGGTCTACAAGAGCTAGTTCCAGGACAGGCTGTAAAGCTTCAGAGAAAAACCTGTCTCGACAAACCAAAAAAAAAAAAAAAAAAAAAAAGTCATGGTTTATATAAAATTTCTTGGCTCACTTAACAGTTGTGTCTGGTTATGTGTGGCACACAAGAGTGTCAAACTTAATGATAGTGTGGCAAAATGCTGGTAAACCATACAAGTTATAAGAAAGCAAAATGCATATTAACTGCCCTGAGACAAAACTCTCACCTCAAAAGTGTCTCCTTTTGGTCCCGTTTTATCAGAGAGTTTGTTCAGAAGTCAAATATGAGTGGACATGGCCTAGGGACACAGATTTAGGTCATCCCAAATTTCATGTTCCAACGTGGTAAAACTATGACTAAGTTTTTACATTATTCAAAGACACTTTTCAAATAATAGGTGGAAGCATTTAATGTTAAGGCAAAAGAGAAACCCTTTATAGCCCCAGATGCTGGCAGTACTTGGAAAACCAATACTCTTTACATTACAGTTAATTTACACATGTCACAATACTAATAGGCCACTTAAAAGGTTGACATGATATGGCTATTGAGGGCGAACGATGTTCCCCAATAACTGTTAGACTTGACCTCCAGTTTCTAACCTCGCCACAATCACTGACTTTTGAATCAGTTTCTCATCCTTGCTCGGTACGCCTTGAAGGTGCCTTTTCTTCCCGGGAACCTTTGCTCACAAGTTGCGCTCAGCGATTCTGGAGCATATGCAGCCGTGGGTTGGACACAGTGATGATTCTTTCCCGTCCTCGTAGCGTATTTAAAACAACAGAGGCAATTTCATTTCTGAGCCAATCCATGGAATTTTGTTGCCTTTTCATCTCCTCTCCAGGCAGCCGTGACAGCCAAGCCATCATTTAAACAAAGCGCGGCGGTCCCATTGGCCAGGAGCGTTCGCTCAGTCATTGGCTCTTTAGTAGCTGTGGGCGGTGATCTACTCGCTGATTGGTGCGCTAGCAAGGCAGTTCTCGCTGCTGCCATTGGTGGAGGGCAGATATTTGAACCGAAGCAAAAGCGGCTAGTCTACTTTCCTCGGGCTTTGGTAGTCTCCGGCTTTCTGATCTTTGTCCTGATCCCCGGATTCTGAGAAGGCGGAGGGACGCGGACAGCGGGTACCAGACCGCCCAGAGCGGGGCGGCTGCCATGGCTACGCGGCCGGCCGCTTACCACCTGGAGGAGAGCGGGCGGCGCGTGCACCGGGATCCGGCGGCCGGGGATTCGTCCCCGCCGGTGCTGTTGCTCAGCCACTTCTGCCCCTCTCCATTCCTCTGCTTTGGGGACGTCCGCGTGGGCGCGACACGGACACGGTCTCTGATCCTGCAAAACCCGCACGAGGAGCCTCTGCAGGTGGAGCTGTCCCTGCTGCGGGCCGCAGACCAGGGCTTCAGCGTGGTGCCGAGCCGCTGTGAGCTGAAGGTGGGTGTGAGGGCATGTCCGCGGGGCGTGGCCCCCTTGGTTTACAGCGCGAAACTCGAAGAAAAACTAAGTTAGCTCCCACCCAGTGTTGACGGTGGGGGCTTCTGCAGAGATGGGGCTGGGAATCCGACACTAGGGCAACTTCCTGTTTTGGTTCTGGGACTCTTCCATTTGCAGGGTAGGGCTGGGATAGAATAGGACCCCAACACCAAGTCAACTCCGTCTCTTGACTGTGGACGGGCTTTGGTACTGTATAATTTGTGTGAATACATGGCAAAAGTGGACAGTAATTTGCTCGGGATGATGAATCAAAGCGCGTATACCATCCTTAGAAGCATTTCAGAGAGTTTCTGTTACACGGTGTTTTTTGTTTGCTTGTTTGTTTTTTGTTTCTGTTTTTGTTTTCTGTTACACGTTTTTAATAGACTTGGCAGTCATTGCAAAGTATGTTTGAGGTTAGCGTTCTGTGTTTTGAGATTGGAGCTGTTCACTGATGAACTTTTTTAATTCCTTTTAGCCATTTTAATATGCATTTTATTTTTCATCTGTATGTTTATATTGGGTGGGACTTCACTTCTGTTTCGATAATGAATTGTTTTGCTTAAATAACCAGACAAAACCCTAAAAGCATCCGTACTTAGGATTAGTCTCAGTATGTATATGTGATGTGTGGGCACACCTTTGTATTTTACTTTTTTTATTTGCTGCCAGTGTAGAGTTAAACAGCGTTTCATTCGGTTACTGCCCTTTTCATGGAGTAGAACTTCAAAAGCTGTGAAAACAATTAGCTGAGGAGTTCTGCACAAACTGCCCAGTAACTGTAAGGAAAGCCTTCAGGGGAAGGCTGAACTGAGGTCGGTGGGCCGCATCATCAGGAGTTTCCGCTCTTGGTCTCTGTAAACCATTGCTGCTCCCGTTGATGGACAGCTGCCTGGATTTCTGTCTATAGAAAGACTCTTCTCTTTCCAATTCTTGTACTTACTCTATTTTGTTATAAAATAGAAGTAAAGTTCCTGGTTGTTCTTTTATTTTTATAAGGATGAGTGCTGGCTTGTAGAGGAAAACTTGTTATTATTTTTAATCAGCTGGTTAAAAAAAAACCTATGCTTTCTACTTTTCAAGGAAAGCTTGTATTTTGCACTTAAGGTTCCTGTCAACGTGCCTGGCAACTTAGGTTGGTCTAAGCACACAGTTTATCAGTGAGCTAGGTTCCTAGTCCGCACAACTTGTGTTTTTGAAACAGCTCAATTAAAATGACTTGTAGATTGTCAGTTCTTTTACTTTTGTGCAATTAGCTTTTATTATAATTTTATAGTTTTCGTTATACTTATAGTTTTATTTTGTTGTGGACTTTTATTGCTAGTGGCTTTCTTTTCTTACAATGAGCTAGTATAAGAAAAAATATTTAACCCTATTAGGGTGTGGTAACTATCAGTTATTAAACTAAGTTATATATAGTGCATTTGATTATTATATAATTATAATATCATAATCATTTAAAATGTATTCTTCTTTCAGCCTAAAGAAAAAATTACTGTTTCTGTTATCTGGACACCAGTGAAAGAAGGACGAGTAAGGGAGATTGTGACATTTCTTGTAAATGATTTCCTGAAGCACCAGGCGATATTACTAGGAAATGCAGAAGAGCATAGGAAGAAAAAGGTAGTGTCTTACCCATTTTGTGATTTGCTGGAAGGATGGATGATTTTGAGGGAAGGGGCGAAGCGACATGTATAACATTGCTTGTTTAAAAGTGGTAGAGAATAGCTTCCCGCTTGTTTAGTGTTTTTCATTCATTTTTTACAGAGAAGTCTTTGGAATACCAATAAGAAGATTCCAGCCCATTCAAAACTTAATAAAGGGACTTCCAAAAGCCAACATTTTAATGAAGCATTTAATATTTCCCAAAAAGATGACAGAATTAGGAGCCCACTGCAGGCCTGTGAAAATCTGACAATGAGCGAGTGCTGTTCTCCAACAGAAAACAATTCTTTATCCCTTGAAGAAAACAAAATACCCGACTCATCTACCGGCCCTGTTAAGGAATGCCAGAAAGAGACTTGCTTGCCAGGGTTTCTCCGCAGGCCTACTGCCTATTCATCTCTTCATGGATCCAAAAACACACGTTTAAAAGTAGAAGATTTTAAAAGTTCCAACAATTTTAATGAAGAAGTCACAGATGACACTTTACTTAATCCCACTAGGATTAGTGACCAAAGTGAAGGGATTAGTAAACTCCCTCCTGCCCCAAACTGTTCGTCACCTTTGAATATTACACAAAGCCACATCCATTTTCTAAGTCCAGATTCTTTTGTAAACAACAGCTATGAATCTAATAACGGCCCAGGGATAGTGAGAAATGTATTATCAGAAACATTTAGGAAAGAAAGCTCAGAGTCTCTGTGTTTGGAATCCCAAACTGTACGTGAAGTTTACCAAACAATCTTAAGCCCAGAGTCTTTTCTAAATGACAATTATGGACTTCCAAAAGCTCTCAGATCAGATTCAGTCAACCCCATTTTATCTCCAACACAGTTTGTGAAAGATAACATGGTACACACAGGTCAGCAAACATGTAAACTATCAGCATTATCAGATAAAACTTCCCAGGACCGGAGAACAAATGAAGGTTTGGCATACGACCTCGAGTGTCTGCATTCAGAAACTCCCAAGGTTAGTTTCAAAAAACAAAACCCTGTAGAAATAAAGTCCCATAATCGCGATTTTACAAAACATCCCAGTGTTTCTGAGTTTAAAGATGCTTCCCTTAAGAACCAGGATAAGCGACCGAAGAGACGCCCAATTCTTTCTGCCACTGTTACCAAAAGGAAGCCCACCAATGCCAGAGAAAAGCTACCGGAGATTGATAAACCAAATGCAAAAAGATGTCTCACAGGAATGGTAGGTGAAGGTGGAGGTAAAATGGAGAACCGAAAAGAGAAAGCTTGTCGTCCTTACCGTCCAGTTGTAGAGCCAGTAATGAGTGAACCTCAGCGCTTTACAAATGAAACAACACCCCTAAGTACAGTTTTAGCTTCCCGTAAAAGGAAGAGCACTGGAAACGTGGAAGGCACAAACGGAAAGCCAGCCATTACAGAACATGCAGGCCTGTGTGAAATCAAACGAATCCATTTTTCTCCTCCTGAATCTGTACAGTCAACTATTGCAAGAACCAAAAAGAAAGAAACGCTCACTTCAATACATTTTAGCAACTGGGAGAAATCAAGCTTGAAGAAGAAAACTGGTGAGTTGTCCCTCATGTCTTGAGTGTAAGTGCACTTGAAGAACATATTTCCTGTTCTAGTGAGTCTTCTGAATTAGTAAATCTGCTATTGATGGGCTTGTATTCGTTTGTACTTTTAGCGGTTTGTTGATACTTGCAATGTGGTGCTTGAAATAATTATAATCCTACCTCAGTTTAAATACCATGTTCTGTTCATGAATTTTCTGCATAAATTATAGCTTCAAAAATGTTGCATACAAATGACCTTGGGTCTCCGCTTGTTATATCTGCTTTTCATATCTCTTTCCAAAGTATTATTTCTCTTTTCTTCTTCAACAAACAAAAAACAGCTCAAAGCTCATCTTTCTGACTGTCACTCATGTTTCCTTGGTGCAGTGAGTAATTAATTATTCTCAAAGTGAACTTGGCTCATGATACTCTCTCCAGTGACTAATCTGAAGAATTCTAACTCCTTGTGGAAGAGTCTTCTAGTAACCTGGCCTTTTAGTTGCGTCATCTGTAGGTTCTGCTTTCCTAAAAGCATCTCAAGTACAGGTCGCCATCACTGACTCCAGCATTTTTTCTTGAACCAGATCCCTCACTTTTGAACTTTTCCAACACCCACCACTCCTTAGCCCCTCTCGACATGTCTGTCCTTCCCTTATTTAGCTTGAATTTCTTAATTCCTGAGAAGAACTTCAGTTACTTGCTTTTTTTCCTGTCCTTCCCAGACAGATTCCAACCAACAACTCCCCTGTCTAAGCTAATCTCACTTGTCTTAGTAGGTCTTCCTGATTTCTAACTACTAAATCCTTACCCTTTCTTCCCTCCCTCCCTCCCTCCCTCCTTCTTTCCCTCTTTCCTTCCCTCCCTCCCTTTCTTCCTTCCCTTTGCCTGTATTTTTCTGGCTGGAAAAATTGGCATTCGATTGTGTTATATTATTCCTCAGTTTTGTTTAAAGTCCTTTTCCCCTCGTGTCAGATTGCAGTAGCTAACATTTATTGAGCACTTCTGTGTCAGACACAGTTGTGTGTGCTTCACCATGTCCTCCATTAGTAGTTAGAATGTTCTTGTGAAATTGTTGTCGGTTTTACCTGTGGTACAGTTCTGCAGATGGGAAATAGCTACATTGAAAAGTTGGAGTTCCCAGAGTTGATAGAGTTAGTGACAGAGCTGATGCTCCACCTGACACAGTGTCTCAAGCTCGTCCTCTGAACCTCATTTTCTTTAAGGAATTAGAAGTGCAGATGTTTTTCTCTTTAGGATGGTGTATTAGTAACTTTTCCTTTGTGAGAAAATATCGTGACCAAGGCAGCATAGAAGGAAGTTTTTGTTTAGGCTTATGGTTCAGAAGGGAGTGTCCATCATGGCCTGGAAGATGTGGAGGCAGCGGAGGCAGGAAGCTGAGGGAGCACTGCTTTAACTGATGGCATAAAGCAGAGAGAGTGCATGCATTCTAAGTGGGACAAGGACGTAAACTCAAAGCCTGCCCCAAGGATGTGCTTACTCGGAAGGCTATACCTCTGAAAGGTTTCTTAACCTCCCCAAATAATATAAACTGAACCAGGCCTTGAAGTATATGAGCCTATGGGGGTATTTTTTTATCTCAGCCCCCACAGATGGAATATGTCCCCCCACACCTATGATCATTGAACTTGACAAGTCTGTGGAGTGTCTGTAGAGTACCAGAACTGATTGAGGTTCATCTGGTAGACAGAGGAGGAATTAGAAATTGCCACTACAAGTGCCTTTCAGAGCACGCCTTTTAATGCAAGTACAACCCATACACAGAAAAATACACAGACAAGGACATAACTCAGGGAATGTTGGTTTTTCCAGGTTTTGCTTAAAAGAAGCAGGAGACTGAAGCACGGCCTACAGGGACATATGATCGATGACGTCCAAATTGTAAATACAGTAGTTGTCTCTTAAATCATCTTGATCATCTGTTAGCAACATTTATAACTTTGAACCTTTGCCTTCCTGGAATGCTTTTTCTTACGTCACTACTGTACTTCTTATGATACTGGTACCCCCTTTTATTCTTTTCTATTAGAAGTTATTGTGCCATCCTGCGTCACAGTTCTGAGAGCTAACTATGCACATGCATCCTCATGTGCACAGTTTTCAGGATGGACTGCTAAAGTGTAGACAATCACACAGTCAATGTGATGCATCTGCTCGGCTCCCCAAGAGTCTCTCTCACTTGCTTTGTACAGTCACATCTTTCCTGTCTGCTCAATACAGGCCTCAGTGAATAGTGCTGCTAAATTTTTCACTGCTTGGGACAAATGCCTTGAAATTGTCCTTAGCTGTGGTCCTGTCCCACAGCTATGTATGTAAATTCCAGTGCAGGCCTCTCAGTTCTGCATTTCCCTGCATGTAGCACAGTCTGGGAGTATGCACACACTAGGCTATGGTTGCTTCAGGATGCTAGCTCCTACAGGTTTTTGGTTTATGGTCTGGGAACTTGCAGGTGTTATTTTTAATATCTGTGGGTGTTTTGCCTTTAATTTTTAATATCTGTGGATGATGTGCCTACTAGTGCCCATAGAAGCCAGAGAGGGCAATGGATCTCCTGGAGCTGGACTTACAGGTGGTTGTAGATCCCTGTGGGTTCTGAGACTTGAGCTTAGGTCCTCTGGAAGAGCATCAAGATCTCCTATCTGTGGAACCATCTCTCCAGCCCCCAGGGGTTGGTTGGTTTGATTATTGAAGTTTATAACATTAGCATCTCTAGAACATAGTCATTCTTAAGTATCTCTTTAATGAATATGATTCTGAGGAACTCAAATTTGATTTTGAAATTAGTTACCTTTTTTTCTAAAATTCATTTTATTTTTTAATGCTGTTGTGTTTTCTGTTTTGTTTCAGATTCCTCAGTATTAAAAACGCCGCTTTCTAAAACAAAGAAAAGGACACGGCCCATTGTTGCTGTAGCGCAGTCTCATCTGACCTTTATAAAGCCAATAAAAGCAGGCAAGTGTTTCTATTTAACAAAGTGTTTTGTACTTAACAGACTGAAAACTGAGATAACGGGGAAAGAATGCAGTTAGCCTCTGCTTTGATTATATATCACACTTCAGAAGTTTACAACTCTCTGCAGCAAGAAGTGAAGGCAAATATCGTTCAGTCTTTAAAGATGGTTTTGCTAGTACAAAAACCCTTTTGATCGACTTTAAAAAATAATTTAAAGGAAAATTTCTTATGTAGTAATTGAGTATATTCTTAGCTATTCCTAGACACCCAATGCCATTTGCTGCAAAGAACATGTTTTATGATGAACGCTGGAAGGAAAAGCAGGAACAGGGCTTTACTTGGTGGCTGAATTACATCTTGACGCCTGATGACTTCAGTGTGAAAACGCATGTTTCTGAAGGTACGTGGTCTTGAATTACACGTACTGTGGTATATTGTTCTTAATGATGTTTTACTAGCTCATTGTCGTACTGTTAGGATTGTACAGAAAAGTTATGTAGTTCTGAGGAACCTGGAAGCCAATTCATGAGGAATTTAGAAATATTCTAGTTCTTATTTTGCAGGAAGAAATGAGTGTGGGCTGGGAAGAGTTGGAGGAATCTCTTGTGAAAGAGACGGAATCTCGATAGAGTTGGTTTCAGGCAGAGACAGTAACAGATCAGGCTACTGTAGGTTGCCTTGTGAAGTGGTTTCCTCACCGTGCTTGCAGACAGATGCTGTTTTAGCTCTCAGAGAGACTTCCCTAGGATCTCTCCATTGAAGGACTCTTTGAATTACATGCTTTCTGCCATGATGCTTCTTTTTCTTCCAAAGGAAGTAACATCAAATTTCTAATGTTTGTTTTTCTTAAGATACAATATATTTTATAAAAGTTTCAGATATACATGGGAAGACAGTTCAATTGGGAAAGAGTTTGCTGTGCAAAGCATGAGTATCTGAGTTCAGTTCCTAGAAGCCACACAAAAGCATCCCAGAGTGTGCTGGAGTAGTATAGACAGGCAATCCATGGGCTTTACTTGTCTGTTAGCTCAGCCTACTCGGGCAGTTCCAGGCCAGTGGGGAACCATCTCTAAAATCCTTAAGAAGGTAGAGAACACCTGAGAAGTGGTATCCCAGATTGTCTTCTTGTCTCCAACACGTGCACAGGCACATGCATATAAGTTCACACACAAAATTCAAATTATGTCATAATTCAGTTAACTCGTAGCCCTGAGAACTATGGCTTTTAACCTGTGGTCGTGATCTCTTTTGCTTGAAAGACCTTTCACAGGGGTCACATATCAGATATCCTGCCTAGCAGAAATTTCCATTACACTTCATAAAGTAGCAAAATTACAGTTATGAAGTAGCAGAGAAAATAATTTTATGTTTGGTTTTCACAACAACATGAGCAACTGTATTAAGCTATATTAAAGGATCGTACGATTAGGAATGTTAAGAACCACTGCCTTCAAAGCTTATCTTTTATTCATTCATAAGGAGATAGAGACAGAAACTTGTTGGGAGGTCATCTTGCCTGTTTGGGTTACAAATGCTGATGTTTGAAGTTGTGCGTGAAGTTAATGTGAAGAGGTTGCCCTTGTAGGTGCTCCGTAGACATAGCGTGGTCAAAGGTTCTTAGTGAGCACTAGGTGATTGTTCGAGACTCAGGAGAGGATTTGGGGAGTGAAGCAAGTAGATCTTTTTGAGCATCTATCTTCCCTGGCATCCAGTTGCTGGGTTTAGAAAGGCATGGAGATAATGCGTAACCAGAAGCATTGTCTTCGTGTTTATCCAGTAAATGCTGCCACCCTTGTTTTGGGAGTGGAGAACCAACACAAAATAAGTGTCCCGAAAGCACCTACCAAAGATGAAGTTTCTCTCAGAGCTTACACAGCCAGCCGCAGGATGAATAGATTACGGCGCTCAGCTTGCTCCTTGTTTACTTCTGAAAACATGGTTAAAGCTATCAAAAAGCTTGAAATTGAAATTGAAGTCGGACGGTTACTTGTACGGAAAGATCGACACCTCTGGAAAGATATTGGTAAGATTATAGACATCTCAAGATTCATTCTTTCAAAATATTGTAAAGAATTTTGCATTACTTTTATCAGATCTGCTATATAGCAGATCTCCAAAATTTACTTCCTTTATGTAACAAAGCTTTGTAATTTTTTTAGCCCGCATCTTCTTGTCTCTGTCAATCACTATTCTCTGTTTATGTGGGCGTGAAGATTTTAAAAGATATATACAAGTTGAGATTGTGTGGAATTTGTGTTTCCCTGGCTTATTTCAGTTAATGTCCTTCAGGTTCATCCATGTCATTAGAAAATGGCAGGACTTACCTTCTTTAGAATAGATTAATATGCCTGTGTGTGTGTGTGTCTGTTTGTGTATCAGTATGTTTAGGTCTGTATATGAATAAAGTGTGTTTCCATTCATCTGCTATAGACACTAAGATTGCATCAGTTGTATAACATGAATATTGATGCAAAAAACATGGGATTACCTCATCTAGATACTGCTTTCAGTTCCTTCCCATACATCGCCAATGAAACGCCGCATTTCTTTGCTTAAAATCTAACATATATGAATGTGATCCTGTGTTTAAGAAATGTAACTCATTGTTTCTGTTTTGCACTCTGTTGTCTCTGAAGAGGTTTATTTATTGTCTCTGTTTAGTAATATGCAGCTAATTTTCTTTTAACCTATGTTTCAGGACAACGCCAGAAAGTCCTGAATTGGCTGTTGTCTTATAATCCGTTGTGGCTTCGAATTGGCCTGGAGGTAAGTTTTCAGTTTTAGAAAACAATTATTTTAAAGATTACATGCTTTTAGTCTAATATGCTCTTATAAAATGTGTTTTTTCCTTAGAAAAGTTGAGTCATTTGGTTGACTTGATTCATCATTATTTCAGGTTTTTTTTTCCCTTTTTTTATGTTTTTGTTTTTTGTTTTTGAGACAGGGTTTCTCTGTGTAGCTTTGGAGCCTGCTCTATAACTCGCTTTGTAGACCAGGCTGTCCTCAAACTCAGAGATCCACTGCCTCTGCCTCCTGAGCGCTGGGATTAAAGGCGTGCGCCACAACACAGCAGTCTTGATCAGAAGGCAGTAACTGCTAGCTAGTAATTAGGTTCCAAGAGAACTAATTCTAACAGATTGCACGATAGCGCCACCCCGTGATTGCAACATTGCATGACAACGACATTGCTAAAATGTTTTTATTCCAGTTGCTACCCTCTCCTTTCATTATTAAATAAATCACACATCAGCTGACTCTGCTTCATATGTCAAATAATAATTATGGAGTCTCATTTGAAGTAAATGATGTCCCCCTTCTCCAAATATGGAAGCTACACTTTTTTTTTTTTTTGTGGTGAAAGACATGAACAAAATTACTAGATAAAAACTTGCAATGCCTTTTTCAAATTGACGCTTTAAATTAACCTTATTTATTTTTAAACTTATCTTAGGTTATACATAAAATATAAGACTATTATATGGTGCTGTGTTGTTTTGATGTATGTATATATTATATATTGTCTCATTAATTTTTAATATCTATTTCTTCAAGCATTTATCATTTCTTTATGTTGAAACTTTCAAAATCCTTTGTGGAATTTGACTGAAAGGTCATCATTGTTGCTGTTAATAACCATCCTCACCCTGCTGTGCCACCGCAGCCTGGAACTTCTCACTCCAACCCAAGGACCTTGGAAAACGGCCTAGATGTACTTTGTGTCGCTTCCATCCATATAAAATTGATCCCAGAATAATATCTGTCTAAGCGCAGCCTGGCAGGAGTAACTGACCCAGCAACGGGCAGGGGAATGTACAGTCATTTCACAGGGAAAGGGCGTAGTGATAATTGAACCCTTGTACATTTTATTTTACTTCTAGACCTTGGGATTCTGCAAATGGGCATGATATTTGATGATAGTACAAAAGCTTCAAATGTCAAAAAATAAAAAATATAAAGATAAATTTCTTTCTTTTTTTTTTTTTTTTTTATGTTTTCGAGACAGGGTTTCTCTGTAGCTTTTGGTTCCTGTCCTGGAACTCGCTCTTGTAGACCAGGCTGGCCTCGAACTCACAGAGATCCACCTGCCTCTGCCTCCCGAGTGCTGGGATTAAAGGTGTGCGCCACCGCCGCCCGGCTTAAATTTCTCTATTTTTGACTGTGATCAGCATTACTACTTTTCTGTACTTTCATCTTTCCATATTTTTCCATGTAGGTTTACAAAATATAATTCAGTATATTTTTAGCTTTTTCTTATTGTTTTGAAAACCATCAGTCAGCATGTTAATGTTAAACTAATTTCACATTTGTAGTCAGTTATGTGCATACCTTTATTTCTCAATTATTAGATTATAGATAACTGTTCATATTAATGATATAAACATTTATTTTTTTCTGTTTTATTTTAATGGCATGCTTCTTAAAACAGTTATTAAATTTGAGCAATGTGCCTATACTTTGTAAGTCTTCAGTTGAAAGTTTAAGCTGTAAATGGCTTTCTCAGGTGATGAGGAAGTTTGTTTTGAAGTTTCTCGAACACACTAGAGATGCACAGAGGTTTGGGCACAGCTTAAGGACATGACTTAGCAGCCGTGTCAGCTCTGTGCTCTTTCATATTCCTCAGAAGCAGTAATCTGCTTTCCCCCAGCTGTTGCCTCTTCCTTCTCAGGGTTGGTGTAACCCCGGCCTTGCCTTCTTCTCTTTGCAGACAGTTTATGGTGAACTGATCCCTCTGGCAGACAACAGTGATATTACAGGGTTGGCTGTGTTCATTCTGAATCGCTTGCTTTGGAATCCCGATATAGCAGCTGAATATAGACACCCCTCTGTTCCTCTCCTGTTTCGAGATGGTGAGTATCTCCGCACACTTTGCAAAATGCCTTGCTGTCGCCCCTCCCAGTTTACATTTTACTTTCTTCAACCAATTTTAATAAGTTTCTGTTTGACTGACTTCTCCTGTCTTACCCTCATTCCTTGCCTTTCCTCCATCACTATTTATAACTCTTGTCATCTCCACCCACTGTCTCTCCCCAGTGGGTTGTGTGTACTTTGGGGACTACATTGGTTTTAGTTTGCTGTTAACTAAGCACAGAGGATGACGCTTGCATGTAGTAGTAGGTGTTCATTAAATATCTGTTCAGAAGAACAGTTAAATGTCTTTGCTGTCACTGTGTTGTCTCTTCCATGGGTTGGACATATTAAATAGTACTTGTCCATTTCAGTCATAGTATTGATAGACTAATGCCTGTAAATTACTAAGAGAAAGCACATGGAGATTTAGGTACGCTTACTGCTATTCTTGCCAACATGTTTGTCATTGCCTTTCATGGATAAACTTAATTTTTTGTTTGCTTGTACTTTAAGGTCACGAAGCAGCTTTGTCTAAGTTCACGTTGAAAAAATTACTGTTGTTGATCTGTTTCCTTGACTACGCTAAAATTTCCAGACTTATTGATCACGACCCTTGTCTCTTTTGTAAAGATGCTGAATTCAAGGTATCATTCTTTCATTTTCCTTATAAAATGTTTCCTTGTTGCAGTGGTATGTTTTCTGTCATAAGAATGTTCGTGTTCAGTGAACACATTCTGAAGTGGAATTGGAATGAGACTCTGTGTATTCACTCTTTCTTTATTCCTTTTTCCTGCGGAAGGCTTAGTTTATCCATATATACGTGTCTCATTGTTGTCTTCTTATAATGAACTTGTAGACCTCAAACCCCCAAACTTAAATTGCCAGATTTAGTTGAATGACAGTTTCCATTCATTTTTACTTATAATTTTGGTTTGAGAATAAACTAAGACTATGCTGCTGCAGAATTAACTTTGGAGGAAATATCTTTAAGTCATAGGTTAATTGTGAAAAGTTTTTCACAAGGTCTTCAATTGGAAATATGAATTTGCATTTGGCTTGATCATAGGCAATCTCTTTATACTACTCCTCATATTATTTCTGTAAGGACAGAATGATTTGAAGATTTGTTATCATAAATACAATTACAATATTGAAACATAATACTTGCTCCCTGTTTATAGGCTAGTAAAGAACTTCTGCTAGCCTTTTCACGAGATTTCCTAAGTGGTGAAGGTGACCTTTCTCGTCACCTTAGCTTATTGGGATTACCTGTGAGCCATGTTCAGACAGCACTTGATGAATTTGATTTTGCTGTCACGAATCTTGCTGTGGACCTGCAATGTGGGGTGCGCCTTGTGTAAGTATAAGTTACGAATTTACTTAATGTGCTAGGCTAATTTTGTTTTTTAAAGTTTCATTTTCTGTCAGGATAGTCTATCATATAATAAATTGATGATTTAAAAAAATGCCTGAGATTTATCTTTGAGAAAAGTGATATATGAGTTATTTTACACATTTTTGTTACCTTTGCTGTTATGGGACTAGGATCTGTGGATGGGAGTTACCAATGTCTAAGATTAGTAGTCGTGAAACTGACTTAACATTGCATACTTAATAACATTTTGTGTCAGCAGTGCCTTCATGAGTTTATTATCTTTTCATGCTGGTTTTAATTGTATTTGTATTCTTATTTATGATAAAGCAAATAATAGAGATACTATCAAGAGTTAGATTTCAAATTCTGATGTATCTCTTTTAGGTACTTAGATATTTTTATTTGACTTGGAAACTGATAATACATTTCTGCTTTCATCTTGCTTCTGTCATTACTTGCTAGCTATGTGACTAAGTTTGCTTAACCTTCGTACCTTCTGTAAAGAAAAAGACTAAGAACAGTTAATGCTTAATTATGAGTTTTACGTGATGTAAAATAAGAGAAACAAGTGCTTGGTATGTGGAATACGCATATCTTGATACCTGCTGCACATTTTCCTCCTGAGCTCGTCCCCTCCTTCTGTCTTACAGTGTAGAACTCTATTGATTTATTCACATATGCATTTGACTTGCGTTTTTCTTTCTCATGTATTTGTAGACTACTACCCTCCAGACTTAAAATGAGAAATAATTCCACTTGTTAACTGAAACAATGGAAACTTGGAAGAGTTTCTGGGAGTCATTTTGTCCTTCATGTGTTTATGGTTTTGTGACTTATGTGGGCAGTAACTATTTTAATGAACTTTTTCTTGGACATTTATGTAGAAGCTTCATTGAAATTTTCTTTCCTGCCAGGCGAACCATGGAACTTCTCACACAGAACTGGAATCTGTCCAAGAGACTCAGGATTCCCGCCATAAGTCGCACTCAAAAGATGCACAACGTCGATATTGTCCTGCAGGTTCTCAAATCACGAGGGGTCCAACTAACTGATGAGCATGGTGAGAGTGAACAGGAATAAAACTCAGTGCCCTTGCTGAACCTTAAAGTCGCACGCATTGTGCTAACGGACTCCCTTTCTCATAGGAAACACCATCTTGTCTAAAGATATCGTGGATAGGCACAGAGAGAAAACACTTGGGTTGCTTTGGAAAATAGCATTTGCTTTTCAGGTACTGTGTGTTTGGCATGCTTTTTTGAGATCAATTTTGAATGCTGACTACTAAAATTATTTTTGATCAAATGAAGAATAGCGCTAGTCACTGTCAGTTTTTGTACTTTCTGCTAGGAACTGTGATAACTGCTTTATGTTTCCCAATTTAACCTTTTATACTATGGCCAATGTAAATATTGCTTCTTCCCTCATAAAAGAACTGAAACTGAAGTTTCCATCTTAGAAGAAATAGAGCTAAATGTACAACCTGGATTATGTAGACCCAAATTCCATATTTGTTAGTTGTAAGTCTAACCTTTAATGGCTGAGCCGTCTCTTCAGCCCCAAATTCCATATTTTTAACCACTAAACATTTCTGTCACTTATGTGTGGAAACTACTTGCTGTTAAAAATAGATTTTGTGCTAAAATATGTATTTTAGGTAGTTTTTGTTGGATTTAAGAAAAAATCCTCTGTGTGTGTGTGTGTGTGTGTGTGTGTGTGTGTGTGTGTGTTGTATATAAGTTTATGTGTGGAGAGGGAAGACAATGGTGGATGTTTTCCTCAGTTGCTTGTTTTATTTTCTGGTACAAGGTCATTTACTGAATGTATGGCTCACGGAGTTTTTGGCTAGACTGACTGTCCCCGCCCCCTAGCATGGGGTGATGTGTGCTGCCATCCCTGGTTTATCCATGGTGCTGCTGATCCAGGCGTAGGTCTCATGACTACAGTGGGCCTTTACCTTCTGAACTCTCCCTTCAGCCACTTTTGTTAATATTTCTGATGAGGCTGTTTTTGTTGTTTGTTTCTTTGTTTGTTTTTCTATCTTCTGCAGTTTCTTTATGTAGAGACAGTTATTTTAGTTTTTGAGGGTTAAAAATGAATTATGAAAAACATAAAAATGTATTTAACCTTTTTGTACTTTTCAGGTGGATATTTCCCTTAATTTAGATCAATTACGGGAAGAAATTGATTTTCTAAGACACACGTACAATATAAAAAGAGCAATGTCCGCCCTATCATGCCATTCTCCGGCTGCCACTGATAAGCAAAAGGACAGAAGAAACAGTGGCTCCTTTGAACACTGTGGTGACAGTGTGAGGCTACTGATGGACTGGGTTGACGCCGTTTGTGCCTTCTATAATAAACAGGTTAGTCTTTTTGCTTTCGTTTTAATTTATTGCATTTCAAATCTTGGCTAAAGTCTAATGAATACATAGTAAGTCTTTTTCTGTTTCTTAAATATTTAGTATGTATGCATACACACACATACTATACACACTCATTATAAGAATGATTGTCATCCTGTAGTCTATATAATCTGTTATACAATTATCAATTTAACAGTACGCAATAATCACAAGAAATATAAAAATCTTGCATTATATTTCCAAATATATGCAAATATAAAAATGTTGCATTTTCTTCTATGCTAAATTTATATTTTAATCCATATATATGACAATATATTTATATGCACACATCCATATATATATATATATATACACACACATTTGAAACAAAATCAGAAGGGACTGTAGAATAGGTGGGACAGTGATAGTCAGCGGAGGAATGGCTGAATAGGCTACAATGATATGTTTGCAAAATTAAAGAAAAATTTGATGGAAGATACTATATAGGAATGGGGCATAGATATCCTGACCTTACTATACAGTAACATCCAAAGAAACATCATGCAAAAAAAAGTAACCAACCTTGGTTGAGTTTTTATAATAATTGGTCAGGTTGATGTTTTCTATATGATACATCCTTTTAAGTATAAATACTTGAAAAACTTTCCCGCATACATTCAAGCTCCTTGAAGAGGCATATTAAACCATACAGTGCAGATTGCATGTTACTGGGAACATTGCCAGCTGTATGGGGGGCTATGTTTTATCAAATCCTGTAGCATTAAAGATGTGACTAATCATTTCTTATGCATTTAGTAAGTAGCTGATGCGTATTTCTGTTTCTGAAATCAATACTGGCAGTTTGTCTGGTTGCTCACTGCAAGTGCTGAGGCGCTCATTCTCAGCTGAGGTCAAACCATGACACTGCCTTCTTGCATGTCCTTTTCATGGTCTGTATGCTTTTGCAGTTTTTGTTTTTTCTTGTTTAAATGGTCCTCAAATGTAGTGCTGAAGCACTGAGTAGCGTTCCTAAAGACTGTCGTATTTCTGATTGACCACTGAATCTATCAGCTTCGTGTTGGCATCCTTTTCAGTGCTGTGGGCCATGAGGATAATGTCACTTCATTCTGGAAACATATGATTGATGGAAATGTAGGAATTTAACCTGATTTCTCCATTAAGAGATTGTTTCACATTTTCCCGGAATTTAGTGTTCATGAGTAATGAGGATTGACTATAATTTTGTGTGTGTGTGTGTGTGTGTGTGTGTGTGTTTTCGAGCCAGGGTTTCTCTAGCTGTCCTGGAACTAGCTCTTGTAGACCAGGCTGGCCTCAAACTCATGGAGATCTGCCTGCCGAGAGCTGGGATTAAAGGCATGCACCATTAGACTATAATTCTTATAATTCCCAGTGCCTGCCCTAATATATGACTGCACTGGGTGGCTTAACACACAATTTTATTCTTTCAACAGTTGTAGAGGACAGAAGTCTAAAAGCAAAGTGTTGGCTTGGTTAGTCCATAGTCTCTGAAAGGCCATTACCCTCCGCCTTTCTCTTTTGTCCTGGTACAAGGCAGCCTTCCTGTTTCTTCTTTGGCTTGAAGCTTTATTAGTTCAGTCCCTTCCTTTGCCTTTACACAGTGTTTGGTGTTTCAAATAAAGCCATATTCTGAGGTTCTGGGAAGGGTCATGATATTTTGAGAGATGCTGTCTAACCAAGGACAATAATACCTGTAATCAAACCCTACTTTTGAATTGTTAATTAAGAACTGGAAATTTGGTTATAACCAATGTTAATGCTTTTCCACATTATCAAATTAATATTTTAGTTCCTATAAGTAACTAAAAGACTAGCATATATTTATCCTAATGTCTAATTAGAAGTGATCGCTTCTCTGGTATTTGCATGCAGGTGGAGAATTTTACAGTGTCTTTCTCCGATGGCCGTGTGCTGTGCTATCTGATCCACCACTACCATCCGTGCTACGTGCCTTTTGATGCTATATGCCAGCGCACTACTCAGTCCGTGGCCTGCACACAGACTGGTTCAGTGGTGTTAAATTCTTCTTCTGAGTCTGACGGAGGTTGTCTGGACCTGTCTCTTGAAGCATTTAATCACGGTTGGTCCCTTTGGTTGGGTTCAGTATGCTCCTGCTTTGCCGGGTCTGTTAGCTACAGTCATCTCTTTGTTACTTGTCTATGTAATAGAAAACACTCCAGAGCTATACAAAGAGCTTCTAGAAAATGAAAAGAAAAATTTCCATTTGGTGAGATCTGCAGCTCGAGATCTTGGAGGAATACCTGATATGATTCATCTTGCGGACATGTCAAATACAATTCCAGATGAAAAGGTCAGTGAGTGATTTCTTCATGATCACTGTTTTGTTCTGTTTGACAGGGTTTCTTTGGGTAGTCTTGGAATTTGCTCTGTAGGCCATGATGGCCCCAAACTCAAGAGCTTGCTTCCATCTCCTGAAGGATGGGGTTAAAGGCATGCGCCACCACGCCCAACTGACAGTCTGTCTTAATGAGACTCAGTGTGGTAGTGAGCCATAGTTCCCTCCTGACCCTCCATTTTCCTCTTTTGTATTTTTCTTAGGTGGTTATTACCTATTTGTCATTTCTTTGTGCGAGGCTTTTGGATCTCCGTAAGGAAATAAGAGCTGCCCGACTTATACAAACAACATGGAGAAAATATAAACTAAAAAAAGACCTAAAACACCATCAGGTAATTGTGGAAAATGAGAACAGTGTTGCACAGAAGTCCAGTGAGTTTTACAAATATTTACAGTTGAGATAAACTTATTAATTCCATGTAGTTTTGGGATGCAGAAATACAAATATCTTCCTCCGGCTCTCCTCATAATCCACTGTAGGTCATAGATAACTTCTCTGCTTGTAAGTTTGGGAAGAATAAACTTGGGGTACTTGCCTCACCGCTCCCCTTTTCCTACTGCAATCTACCCTGTCTCCAGAGTCGGAAACGATCTCTTAGTGTCTAGGTTTTGCTTTGCATGCCTGTGTTCTGGTCCTGCCGGGCCTTGAGTGCCAGTCAGCTCTGCAGTGACCTTCACTGCAGTCATGTTCACAGCCAAGGCAAGCCATCAAAATGGCTAATTTAAAAAAGTTCTTGCCACAGACTGGCTCAGGGAAGCCACTCAGACCGTGGGAGAAGCAGGGTCTTGGTAACAGGAAGGCACAAGTTCGGCGAATGACAGACAGACACAACACACAAGAGAGTGATTGGAATCTGCTGCAATTGTACTGAATTTATGTTTTCATTATATAGTATTCAAACAAAGAACAAATCAGAAGGTCATGTATCATTAGCTGGCACAGTATGAAAGCTTCTTTTAGTCACATCAGCAATATTTAAGAAAAGTATATTATCAAGAACAGGTGTTAGACATAAAACATCCTTAGAAGAGGAAATCTTGTCCTTGGGAACGTAAACCTCAGACAAGTGGTTTCATCTTAAGATTAGAAAGTTTCTGTCTCATTATCGCTATCATGACCCTTCCTCTTTCTAATCTTTTCTTTATTTCATCTAGTGACCAAATATGCCTAATCAATTCTCTGCACCTGTTGAAATATACTTTTTAGTACCTTCTTATGCAGCAGACACCATGGGGGTTGGGATCTAGCAAGCCTTTCCATAAAGTTCAGAGTATAACATAACACTCTTTGTCCATCAACATTAACCCATCTATTCCCTTGCTCATCATACACCCCGTGTATGACAAGGGTTCTGCTGTAGTCTTATACATTCCCATACTGTGCTTCCCTATCCCAGAGCTGTTCCTGAAGAGATAATCCTTGTCTTGTAGATGTATAGAATATCATTATTATAAAAGAGATTGTGCAAAGCCCATATCCCGCATAGCCAGCTAATTGAGAAACCCGTCTATGCCTCAGCAGTGGCTAATACTGGGCTATCTGCCATTGACCTCCAGGGAGCCTAGTCCCATAGGACAACTAGCTCCCGTCCAGCATAATGACATATGTCATGTCACACAGACGACACTGGAGTTGGTGTGGCAAGTTCTACTAGTTCTGGTTACACTTTATTACTTAATCTGATCACTTCTTACTTTCTCCTGCTGGTTGTATTCTCTTACAAGATGATTGTTATACTTTTGGATGGGGGAAGAGAGAGACGCCATCATGCGACAGTGCTTGCATAGTATTAGGGGCGGGGAATGGGAGGAGGTGGGAGAAGAAGCACAAAAGCTTGCCTGCTTCTTCAGAGGAGCAACTTGAAAGATGGCGGATCAGGTGGAGCTTGTCTCCTAAAGGGGGGTGAAGGGCACATGCACAGACTATTTAGTGAAGTAGCAACCAGAGAACCCTGGGCTGGCCAGGGTACTGCCTGAGTGCATCCCGGATCCCCAAGGGGCAGGCTAGCATAATGCTGAATACTAACATTACAGTGGTGGTGACATCCATCTGCAGCTCTCTGTTGGGAGCATTGTGTAGCATCTTCTCTAGGTCCTCATAGGCATTTCCTGAACTGTGAGGCTAGGCTGGTAAGGATTATCCTGAGATACCTTTTCAGTCTTCAGAGTTTGCATTTGTGTTCTTATATTTAGTAGAAAGCCACTAGTAATAGTAGAGTCACTCAGTCTGTGTGCCAACAAACTGGCAGGTAGATAGTGTTTCCTGAGCCCCCTGAGAAGTTCAGCCTCTTGTTTTTTTCTCTCTATAAGTAGACACAAACTCTTAAGTTAAATGAAATCATAGTATTTGGTCCTCATATGGGGAAGTGAAAGAAACTGGTAGCTGGATGCTGAAACAGCAGGAATGGCGTTAAAAATGATGCCGTGCTTCAGAGAAGGGTCAGTGATCGCAGATGTGGACACGGTAGCCCTTAACTGAGGGGAGTTTTCTAGCCAATTCTTGTAGTGTTTTCCTTCCTCTGTCATCAGCTTATCTAATGACAGATAAAGTTGAGGGTTTAGTTGCTTGAAGTAAATTGATCTTGCATTTGGGTTAATTTTCATTTCACTTTAGTCTCGTTCATCCAAGATGCCCTTGGTGTTTCTAATTTTGATGCAAACATTCTATATTTCTGAGCTGTATCATGTCAAAAATCTGTTTTAAATTACCAATAGTAAGTACAGCAGTGTGCTTCTAGCTGAATTTATTTGCAGATAAGTGCTTAGCGAGGCACTGAAATACAGTGAGATGGTCTGATCACTTTGGTAGGCTTCATTCCTCTGTCCCAAGTTCACAGTTGTCTAGTTGATAACTTTCTCCGCAGTGCTGGGGTCTAGTCCATGCCCTTTCCTGTTTTTGTGTTAATCTATTGATTGCTCTTTTCATATTTTAGAATGTTTAACAATTTTATCTGTTCCATAGTGTGTTCCCACACGGGCAACTTCCATGCAGACAACACTCACTGATGGTTATTGACTAGTGATTGGCATGTATAGCTAAGCCTCTGTGGGGTCCACCATTTCATGTGGGATGCTCTGGACAGTAACATAAAGGGCGTCAGTCATGTTTTATGTTGTTTCTTTCCACCAGAGGAAAAAGTTCTCACATTCTAGTTTCTAACTTAAGTTGAGTAAAGGTTACAGCTAGGCGATTAAAAACACAGGCTTTCAAGCAGACAGCCTGGTCAGATCCTGGCTATCTATAGACAGGCAAGCCATTTGACTTTGCCTCCTTTAGCCCAGGTCATAATGCTGCTTCTGTCCATTGTCCTAAGGAGGTTTAAGTCATCATTATCAAGTGTTAGATAGGAACTTCTTGGTGGTCATAGTAGAGACTTTCAGAAGTAATACAAGTGGAGATGGGGGGCGTGCTGGCTTCTGTTCCCAGGATGAGTCAGGCATGTTGCTGCCCCTCTCGGCACTCATTCTCACAGGGCATACCATGTCCCCTCTTCCACCTGAGCCTTGGCTTAATGCCCACGAGTTTGGTAATGAAGGGAGAGTTATATTGTCTCTCCTCTTTTGTGTATTGCTTTTTCAAGTTGTAACAAAGCAAATACTGCCTTATGCTGAAAAGCATTTTTTATTTTCTGCATGCAGCTCTTTTCCTTTGAGTTCATGGAATCCACATCAGAACAATTGTATTACAGTTTGTCTTGTTCTCTGCAAATGATTTGTGATAGATCAAACATGTCTATGAACTTTATATTAGCTTAATCCTTAGGAATCTTTGTTTCTCCCAAATACTTGTCTTTTCGACATGCTCCAGAAGCATCTGTACCCCCAGGATGAACATAGGAAGCCTAGAGTGAGGAAGGGTTTTTCCGGAATAAATTACCAATATGATTAATGTGTAGAAATTTATTAATTTAGAAAGAATTAATTCTTAAAGTAATGGTTAACTCAAATTTATTATTTTTTTCATTAAAGGAAAGAGATAGAGCTGCTAGAATTATTCAGTCAGTTGTTCTCAATTTTCTGACCAGACGACGATTGCGAAAAAAGGCCAATGCAGCTCTGGTCATTCAGAAATGCTGGCGAAGAATCTCAGCACAAAGAAAGTTGCTAATGCTAAAAAATGAAAAACTGGCCAAACTTCAGAGTAAATCGGCATCACTTATTCAGGTATGATATTCTGGAATTATATTTAAACTGAAAACATCTTCATGTTTCTTTTTAAGCTTAGAAGGAAATATGTGACAGAATTTTCAGTGACCATCTCTCGAGATTCATTTTCAAATACTGCTGTCCCTTAGTGTGTCGGGATGAGATTGGTCCTGGAACCCCATGCAGATGCCCACATCTGGAGATATTTTCATGTAACTTCTGCGCTTCCTCCCATAGAGTTCAAACCATCCAAAGCTTCTTTATAGGCCCTAGTACTATCCAAATGCTGTGTGGATCGCAGTTGTGTGGATTGCTCTTGTGTGGATTGCTCAGGGAACAGAGACAAGGAAAATTTCTGCACATTCGGCCCAGATACTTGCTCTTTTCCTCGGGTATTTTCCATCTGCCGTTAGTTTGAGTTCAAGAATGTGAAACTGGAGGATGTAGGGGCTCACTGCACAATTAACTAAGCACTTGACACCTTGCTGTATCCGGCTGACACAGTTAAGTCTCTGTGCCCCTCCCTGGCTGTCCTGGTTTTCTATCAGAGGCTGTGATGTGTGACTCCGTGGGAAGCGCCAGCATGCCATGCTAGCCTGCTTTCCTTTACTTTGTACCCTGGAAGCTTCCCTTTTCTGAGAAAAGTGCACATTTTCCTCTGCAGGGTTACAACTGCTTAATAGAATGCCTATATTATTTTTCTTTTAACGACAAAAATGTTCCATACATGGATATCCATTAATTTTTATAATGAGTTCTAACATTAGTGAGGTATGCTATTACCTTCATCCCTTTATAAATGCTATCGAAGTTTAACCTACAAATGTATCTCTTTTAGAAGTTTAAAAACTTTTTTCCTGTCTACTCAAAATGCTAAATGAGTTTAATAAATTTTCTCTTTTGAATCTTTTTAAAAATGAAATACACGGAAGGTTGTATGGAATAACATTATGGGTCCTGGTGGTTTTTTACCATGTAATACCCATGTTATTGCCTCCTTCACCAAGAGTTAGAATACGGACAGCTTCTTATAAGCTCCTTCACAGCCAGCAAGCTTCTCTACCCCAGCCCCAGCTGACCACTAACTTTTATACTAACCATACCTTTCTCATATGCATCTTTTTAAAACAATATAAATTAGTTGTGTCTTTTTTAAAACTCAAATGTATGTAAATTATCTCCCTTACTACTATTGCATTTGTGAGAATTCTCCATGTTGGGTATGCTGTGTCCTGGTTTTTACTCTGTTGCAGTTGGATATTCCAGATCTGAACTAACATAAGTCAAAGGCTGTTGATTGTGCCTCTTAGTGTGGACACGTCTTCATCCTGCTCAGTGAATACCTAGAAGTACAACTGTGGAGGTGTTTTTTTTTGGGGTGGGGGTTGGAGTATGGGGAGCTTGTTGCATTTTAAGAGATATTGTCAGAGTCTTGCTGAAGTGCTGTGGAGCTTAACACAGCATGTAATTTCACACTAATGTAAATATTTGGAAAATTTCTTAGTAACTTTGATGTGTATTAGCATACAGAGCAGTTTTAATTTAATTTTATTGATAATTAATATGATGAGCATCTATTTTTGGACTTTTATGTAGTCTCATAATTTTTCAGTTCGTCTCATGTAGACTTAGAGGTTTTTCTATAGTCCAGCCTTGAGAACATTACTGGCTGTATGTTTTGCAACTGTTCTCCCTGACCTTGAGTTTGTTTCATTTTTCCCTGATGGAAGGCTTTTTATTCTCTTTTATGATTTGCATGTTTTGTTTGTACACTGGTTGAGGAATGTTTTTACCTTGAGTCCCTCTCTACAAGTTTCTGTCAGTGCTCTCCGTGTTCTTCCTTCCATGCAGTGTTGGCTGAAGTTTCTGCTGGAATCGCCACTGTTCTCCCTGGCTCCGGTGACCTTTGTATTGTTTTGCATTTTTCTGTGGCAGTTAGGATTGAGCTATTCTTAATGTGTTTTTTTCTCTAGTATTTTTTTTTTTCTGTTTCGTTGATCCCTTTTGTCTATTTAGACTTGCTCTATAGCTTCACTTGAGTTCAGGACAGCTAGTAGCTAGAACTTCAAGGCTTTGTCAGCTACTGCCTGATAATTTCTTCCTATTGTTAGCTTGTCTTTATTTTCTTGCAGATACTTTGCAAAGCAAACATGTTTTATCATGGGTCCAAATTTTAAATAGGAAATCATAGAGCATGTAGAATCCTTAGATAGGACAGTAAATGACAAGTCATAAAACAGAAAGATTCCTTTTTGATGTGTTCTTGAATTGTGCTTACAAGTGTGTCGTTGAGAATTTTAGTCTCTGTTCATTGAGAAGACTGGCCTATAAATACATTGCTCTCAATGTGGGTTTATTTGGCTTGTGATCAGGAATCATAGACAGAAGGAACTTGGCAGTGTTCTCTCTGTTTTATGGAATACTTTAACTTTCCTGTTGATTCTTTAACGTTCTGGTCACATCACACAGTGAACCCCTCTGAACTTGGATTGTTTTTACTTAAAAGATCTTTTTTTAAAAAAAATTTATTTTATGTGTAAAAGTATATGCTTTCATGTATGTTTCTATGCCATGTGTGTGTCTAGAGGCTGGAAGAGGACATCAGAATTTTTGGAACTGAACTATGGACAGTTGTGAGTCACCATGTGGGTGCTTGAGACCAAAACCAGGTCCTCTGTACCAGAAACAATTGCTCTTAACTGCTGAGCTTTCTCTCTAGCCCTAAACTTGCTTTTAAAATACTGATTCGATCTTGTTGCTTGTTATAGATCTGGTTAAATTGTTTTTCTGATATTTTAATTTTCATTGAGTCTAGATGTTCATGTTTTTCCTGGTTATTGGGAAACAGGTCTGTTTGTAATTATTTTCTCTCATCAGTACTTCCCTCTCACACCTCCTCAGGGTGACCTCCCCATACCTCCCAACTTCCTTAATTTCTTTGAGGTCTGATTGTTGTGTGACTGTTCCTAACTAATGTCTACTCATCCCAGCTAGTGCACTGACAGCAGACCAAAACTATTCCAGCCTAGTCTAGTTTAAAGAACCATTGAGTTTATAGGAGGCTTATGGGTAATTGGATTGCTCCTTATATAACCTCAGAGAGGGGCCTTGTGAGCTTGTAATTTCAGGAGCTTCCTGAAACTTGTTTTTTAGTTTTGTTTACTTCCTGAATCTTAATTAGCCTTCCTTCCTGATAGGATGTTTTGGTTTGGAAGAAATAGCTAATTTCTTCATGTACCATTCTTCATGTGTCAGTGTGTTCAGTCCCCAGGAGTTTCTCTTGCTTTTCATTTCTTGCTTTGTTCAATACTGGAGAGATAGAATATAAGAAATTATTTCAGTTTTACTGTATTTGTGTTTTAGTATATGGTGTATTTTCAAGAAAGTTCTGTGGACTGTTGAGAAGAATATGGGCTCTGCATGCTTGGTTTAGATTGCTCTGTTTATGGTATGTCCATTGGTAGATATATTATCAGAATGACCTGTCTTTTGGTAAGATGTGATATTGAAGATATTCACTATTTCTGTGTTGGGATTAATTTATGTTGATACCCAGAGGAGTTTGTTCTGAGAAATTAGTGCAGCTGCACTTGCTGACTATAAGTTTAGAATTATCTCATCCTTTGGAAGACTACCTTGTCAGAGAATGGAGAGAAGCCTGCTTGTTTATTGCTTTCATTTCCTTAAAATTACTTTGCTCATCCTTTTGCCCAAAGATAATATCAGTCTTTAGTGGTGAGGTGTATCTTTTAGAGGAAGGAAGGAAGGAAGGAAGGAAGGAAGGAAGGAAGGAAGGAAGGAAGGAAGGAAGGAAGGAAGGAAGGAAGGGGATCAATCCAGCCTCTTAATTTTCAGTTTTTGACAGGGGAATTAAGACCATTAACTTTCAGAGTTATTAATGGTTAATTAACTGTGTTCATTTCTGTCAGTTAAATAGCTTTCTAGTGTTTGGTCTATTCCTATTTCTCATTTGCTTATTGTATGTGCTAGCGTGGTGTATTCTATCCTACAACTTCTAGATAAATTGATCTTTCTCTCCTTTCTGAAGAATTCCTGTATCTTTTCTTTAAATCACATTTTTTTCATTTATTTTACATACTAAATAGTCCTGTCCCCCATGTCCTTGTCCCATGTGTGTGTGTGTTTGTGTGTATGTGTGTGTGTGTCCTGCGCATCCACTTCTCCTCTGTCTTCACTCAGAAAGGGGCAGGTCTCCCATGATCTAGAACAAAGCATGGTTTATCAAGTTGAGGCAGGACCAAACTCCTCCCATTACATCAAGGCTAGGCTTTTGGGAACCTGTTCTGGATTACCTTGTCCTGAAGGTATCTTGTGTAGTAGTGATTTAGTGGTCCTAAATTCTTTCAGCTTCTATTTTTTTGTTTTGTTTTGTTTTGTTTCTTCAATCATGACAGTTTTGCTGGCTATAGTAATAGTAATCTGGGACAGCAGTCTCTGTCTACTAGTACATGGACTATATTGTTCTCATCTTCTCTCTTACTGTTTCATTGTCCTTTAGCTAACTAACTTGAGTATTCTAAATCTTGCACACATTTAAAACTTTCCATTTTCCTCACGATTCAGAATGTTGTTAAAGTTGCTTTCAAGTATTTATTGGTCATTTGTTTTCTTTTGAGAACCACCTGTTTTGTTTATTTGTTTGTGCACTTCTTGATTGGACAACCTGGAGTTTGGGTTTTTAGTCTAGATATTACTTCCTGTCCAGTTCTGTACTCTTCGTTCTGTTTCTGTCCTTTGCTGTGAAGAAGCTCGTTCAGTTGATGTGATCCCACCGGGCAAGTTTCCCTCCTCGAGCAGCGTCGGTCAGATCTTACTCAGGGCTTTGCTTATTCGAATTGTTTCATATGAGATGAGAGGCAAAGGTCTCGATTTGCTTCTCTGCTTGTAGATTTCCAGTTTTCCCAGCACCATTCGCTAAAGTCTTGTCTTCAGTGTATGTTTCAGCCTCACGGTTCACAATCTGGTGGCAACAGGCTCACAGGTTTTTGTTTCCCCTGTCCTGTTTTTGGCCTGTATGTCTGTTCTGTGCAGGCATCCTGAGGTTTGGGAGTGTAAGCTATTTTTAGTTGACACACACATGTTGATAAGATTTCCGTTGTGCTAATAAGCATGGCTCCTAGAACAGGACATTAAGTTAACCTTTCTTAATATAATATCCGCTAGCATTTTAAGGACAGATCCTAACAATGATGTCGAAGCTGCTACTCAGCTAGCTGTCCACACTCCTCAGTCTCTTTAGTCTGAGGAATTTACCAACAAATATCTGTCAGGGATGTCGATTAAAAGCTTGATATTTGCAACTCTGAGCAGTGTGGCTGCTTTATTTTGCTTTCTAAATAGCTAGTAACTTTTTAAAAAAGATTTATTTATTAATTATGTGTGTACACAGCATCTGTCTGCATGTATCCCTGCAGGCCAGAAGAGGGCACCAGATCTCATTACAGATGGTTGTGAGCCACCATGTGGTTGCTGGGAATTGAACTCAGGACCTCTGGAAGAGCAGTCAGTACTTAACCCCTGAGCCATCTCTCAGCTCCATAGCTAGTAACTTTTAAAGTCATTTTCCACAAATAAGCTAGAGTGCCCCTAAATAGATATGATAATCACACATCTTGTTATGAAGAGAAACAAGGTAGTACACAGACTGTCTTGTCTTGAAAGGCAAAGCCCACATGATAAAAGACAATGACGCTTACATCAGAGGAGTCAACAGAAAGAGCATTTCTGTAGGGTGTGCCTTCACTAAGCGTGGGGCCTCACAAAGGACCGTAGTGGCCAGTAAATCTGTAGCCATTTACTTTCACTTTATATACAGTCATCTGTGTGTCTCATACAGAGAATTTGTTCCAGGTCCCTAGCATTGCCAAAGCTCTGTGTATGGACAAGATTTTTATAAAGTAGCATGGTCTTTGCATTTTCACCGCAACCAGTGTGTGTACCTTGCATTTCTGGACCGCCTACTACAATGACTACTTGTCAGCATAAAGTTACTGGCTTTAATGTCTAGAGCATTATGTCAAGAAATGAGAAAAAAAAAAAAACTATAGCCATTAAGCACATTTTCTTTCTTTCTTTTTTTTTCTTTCCTTTTGGGACATTTTAACATTTGGAAAATTGTGAACTGCCTGCCGTGGGTGCTGGATCCCAACTTGGGTTGTATGGACCTTGATGGACCGCATGGTTATTTTAAATCAGAATGCTAGAAAAATGAGCATTTTCACATGGTAAGTTCAGAAAGCTACATATATTTTACTTCTTTTCTGTTCTTACCTTTCTCAGGCTTATTGGAGAAGATACTCCACCAGAAAACAGTTTTTGAAGTTGAAATACTATTCAGTCATCCTTCAGTCTAGGATAAGAATGAAAATTGCTCTTACATCTTACAAACGCTATCATTGGGCCACAGTTACTATCCAGAGGCGTTGGCGTGCTTGTTTAAGAAGAAAACAAGATCAGCAAAGATTCAAAATGCTGAAATCCTCCTGTCTTGTCATCCAGTTTACGTTCAGAAGGTGGAAGCGACGCAAGCTGCACTTAAAGACTAAAGCTGCGGTGACCCTGCAGCGAGCTTTCAGAGAATGGCATCTCAGGAAACAAGCGAGGGAAAGAGCCGCTGTTGTGATACAGTCGTGGTATAGAAGGCACCGGGAAATGCAGAAGTATATTCATATTAGATCCTGTGTTGTAGTCATCCAGAGGAGATTTCGGTGCTTTCTAGCTCAAAAGTCATATAAGAGAAGGAAAGATGCTGTCCTGACTCTCCAGATGCACTTCAGGGCCTATCAGAAGGGGAAGCTGGCACGCTCTGACTATCTGCAGAAGCGAGCCGCTGCCCTCCGACTGCAGGCTGCCTTCCGGAGGATGAAGGCTCGCCATTTACACAGGCAAATTCGAGCCGCCTGTGTTCTTCAGTCCTGTTGGAGAATGAGACAGGAAAGATGTCGATTTTTAAACCTTAAAAAGATGGTTATCAGATTGCAAGCACACATAAGAAAACATCAGCAATTACAGAAATACAAGAAGATAAAGAAAGCAGCTATTGTAATTCAGACTCATTTCCGAGCTTCCGTTTCAGCCAGAAAGGCTCTAGCATCTTATCAGAAGACACGGTCTTCAGTCATCGTCCTGCAGTCTGCCTGCAGAGGGATGCGAGCCAGGAAAACGTTCAGGCACACTTTAGCATCTGTTATAAAGATTCAGTCATATTACCGGGCTTACGTATCAAGAAAGAACTTTCAGAACTCCAGAAAGGCTGCAATAAGGCTGCAGTCAGTTGTCAGAATGAAACAAACACGTAAGCGGTATTTACATTTAAGAGCGGCTGCACTGTTTATCCAGCGGTGGTACCGTTCCCAAAAGATGGCTGTGCAGAAGAGAAGAGAATACGTGCAAATGCGTGTGTCCTGTATCAAACTGCAGGCGCATTTTAGAGGCTACCTGGTCCGAAAGCCCATGAGGCTGCAAAACAGAGCCGCCATTTCTCTCCAGTCTTACTTCAGAATGAGGAGAATGAGGCAGCGGTACCTGAAGATGTGCAAGGCCGCTGTTGTCATCCAGAATTTCTACCGTGCCTACAAAGCCCAAGTCAGAGAAAGGGAGAAATTCTTGCAGGTCAGAGGAGCAGCTATTTGTCTGCAGGCAGCTTTCAGAGGCCACAAAGTCCGCCAGATAATCAAGCGACAGTCTACAGCTGCCCTTACAATTCAGAGGGTTTTTAGGGGCTACAGTCAGAGGAGGAAGTTCCAAACTGTGCTTCAGTCTGCTGTGACGATTCAGAGACGGTACAGGGCACACAAGATCGCTTGTGACGTGAGAACCCAATTTCTCAAGACAAGAGTGGCTGTGGTCTCCCTCCAGTCTGCCTACCGTGGCTGGAGAGTCCGGCAGCAGCTCAGGAGGGAACGTGAGGCCGCAGTGAAGATCCAGTCCGCTTTGAGAATGGTCTTGGCCCAGAAACAGTTTAAACTACGGAGAACAGCAGCAATAGTCCTCCAACAGCGCGTTAGGGCATGGGCTGCAGGAAAGAGGCAGCGCTCGGAGTTCTCTGAACTCTGCCGCGCAGTCCTGGTGTTTCAGGCTGCCTGGAAAGGAAAGACGCTGAGAAGACAGATTGAGCGGCAGCACAGATGCGCTGCCCTCATACAGTCCTGTTACAGAACGCATGTCCAGCGGAGGAAGTGGAAGACCATGAAAGCAGCTGCTCTTCAGATTCAGGTGTGGTACAGGGCTTACAGAGTCGGAAGAGAACAGCGCTGCTTATATTTAGAAATGAGAGCGGCTGTGATAATTTTACAGTCCGCTTACCGTGGTATGAAGGTGAGAAGAGAAATAAAAGAATGCAACCAGGCAGCAGTCACTCTACAGTCTAAGTTTAGAGCTTACAGAAGCCGTAAGAAGTACACGCGCTATAGAACTTCAGCTGTTGTAATTCAGAGGTGGTATCGGAGTAGTAAAATTACAGCCCAGCAACATCAGCACTATCTTAACTTAAAGAAAACAGCAATTAAAGTTCAAGCTCTTTACAGAGGAGTGAGAGTGAGAAGGCACATTCAACACATGCACGTGGCAGCCACGCTTATTAAAGCCACGTTTAAGATGCATCAGTCGAGAGTAAGGTACCAGAGGATGAGAGCGGCAGCTGTTGTGATTCAACAGAGATACAGAGCGTATTGTCTTGGGAAACTTCAGCGTGAAAAGTTCCTGACAACTCTGCAGGCCATTCGAACTCTTGAGGCAGCTGTCAGAGGAGCAAGAGTGAGGCAGACTGTAAGAACGATGCGGGCTGCAGCAACACTCATTCAGTCGCACTTTCGAAGATACAGACAGCAAACACATTTCCATAGGTTACGGAAGGTAGCGAAAATGATGCAGCAGAGATTCCGAGCAGCGAAAGAAAGAAACATTCAGTCTCAGAGGTACCAAAGACTGAGACATTCTGTAATAGTCATTCAGGCTGCCTTTAGGGGACAGAAAGCTAGGAGACATCTAAAAGCTATGCATTTAGCTGCCACTGTCATTCAGAGGAGATACAGAACGCTACTGATGAGAAGGAAATTCCTCTCTCTCAGGAAAAGTGTTATTTGGATTCAGAGACAATACCGTGCAAATCTTCACAGCAAGTATCAGCAACAAGTTCGGTGGGAAAAGGCAGTTATTAAGATCCAGTCGTCATACAGAGGATGGGTGGTAAGGAAAAGGTTGCAAAAGATGCACAGGGCTGCTACTGTGATCCAGGCCACCTTCAGGATGCACAGAGCCTGTGTGAGGTACCGGTGTTTGAAACAGGCCGCAGCTGTGATCCAGAAGCAATACCAAGCACACAGAGCTGCAAGACTGCAGAGGCAGCTTTTCGTCCGACAGAGACATGCTGCTGTGATTCTACAGGCCGCCTTTAGGGGAATGAAAACCAGAAGTCAGTTGAAGACTATGCATTCTTCTGCAGTCCTTATTCAGAGTAAATTTAGAGCCCTAGTAGTAAGGAGGAGATTCGTTGCTCTCAGAAATGCTGCTGTATTTGTTCAGAGGAAATATCGAGCCACCATTTGTACCAAGCGTAAGTTGCACCAATTCTTGCATTTACGGAAGGCAGCCATTACAATACAGTCATCTTATCGAAGACTGGTGGTCAAAAAGAAGTTACAAGAAATGCACAGGGCTGCAGTTCTGATCCAGGCTACTTTTAGAATGCACAGAACATATGTTAGGTTTCACACTTGGAAGCGTGCCTCGATCATAATCCAGCAGCATTATCGAAGATACAGAGCTTTGAAACTACAAAGAGAAGAACTTACCAGACCAATCGGACAGTGGGATTCTGCTGTGGTCATTCAAGCTGCACACAAAGGACTGAAAGTGAACCAGCTTTTAAAAGAAAAGCATAATGCTGCTGTCATAATACAAAGCACATATAGGATGTATAGGAAGCACCGTTTGTACCAGCAGCTTCGGTGGGCGGCAAAAGTAATACAAGAAAAATATAGAGCAAATAAAAAGAGAAAGCAAGCTCTTCTGCTCAATGCCAATCAGGAAGAAACAACTCTTACTCAGATGCATTTTCTGGATCTGAACGCCACAAAAATTCAGCAGCAGCATGAGGCTGCCGTGGTTATACAGAAGCATTTCAGAGCCGTTAGAACAAGGAGGCAAATGGAATCTGAAGGAGACTACCAGGTAAGTGATGTGTCACTGAAGCACCTGCCTACCACACTAGAGTCCCTCCGCCAAATGCATGTGCTAAGGCAGTTTATTGAGCAAAGAAACACACACACACACATGTAGTGGTGGTATGACATTATTATAGATCAGTTTTGAACGGAAAGAAAATGCTAGCAGTTCAGCAGACATACCCTTCGGGGCCACAGGAATCAGATGCTGAGGAGCTCAGTGTGGAGCACACAGGTATCCCAGCAGGATGTCTACTAAGGCAGCTCAGTGTTTCTGGGGGTCAGAAGAGTGGTGGGTGTTTTACTTTGATTTGTCCATTTTTGTCACATCCTGATCACTGAACCTGTGGAAGAATGTCTAGGAAGAAGAGAGCCTAAGGCTTGGATCTGGAGCGCATAAGAGTATTGAGCCAAGTCTACATGAGCCTAAGAAATAAGTCAGCTAAGAACTTGGTATCAAGAAGCCAAGGATTGGGGGAGAACAGGAAGTGTGCTCAAATTGCAGATGCTGTGAATCAGTAGGCTTTAGTTTTCAATTCAGGGTCGCATCAGCTACATGACAGAAGAGCCAAACTAGTCTCATGAAAAGTCAACTGAATTTTATTTTATGTAAGTAGGCTTGGGAGGTATTTCATTTCACAAGATATTTATAAATATTAGCTATAATAGTCCTTGTACCATTTGAATTGTAGATCAACAGTTATTTAACTTCTCTGGTCCATGATTTCTAAATTTTGTTGCTAAAAAATTAATCATTTTTGGAATTTTTAATTGAGTAAGTTATAAGAATTATTATGTTAGTGTTGCTGAAATGAGAAAATGTGACTATGCTTTCAAAATTCTGCTGCAGGCAGAGCATATGAATGTGGAGCGGGAGCTGCTGTGCTTTCTCTCCAGAAAGTAGAGCTTGTCTTATTTCTGTTCTTCCGGGTGTATTGAGGATAGTGTGTGTTTGTCTGGTTTTAAACAAATCATTCATAGCTTACAATTTTAAACTTCGATTAGACTGCTGAAGTGGGCTGGCAGCCAGCCACACAGTGTTTATTATCAAGAGTATACTGCACATACACTATTGTAATAACCACTGCTGCCAGAAGGTTCAGTGTGTGTCTGTCTGGTAAAGAGGTAGAGTCCAACTTGATTTTTACAATTAACATTTTGTTTCCATTAATTGTATATTAACTGTTTTATATATGCAATCAATATAACATTAACTGCATAAGATCTTTCTGGTTTGTAACCTTAGACCATTACTGTATCCTTATTATATTTATATGCTTGATATAGGCTGTATGGAGGAAGCATAAAGCTAGAAAAGACTTATCCAAAGTGGAAGCTGCCTGTAGGATTCAAGCTTGGTATAGGTGTTGGATAACACGCAAGCGATATATAGCTTTATTAAAAGCTGCTAAAATTATTCAAGGCTACTTCTGTGCCAAGCTGGAGAGAATGAGGTAAGGTATTACAACTCTATGGAAGTGTGTAGGATCCTAGGTAAAATAATACTGCTTATTTCTTTAAAATAGTTGATATGTTCAACTTATCATCTCTTAAAAATAGTGCGTTTGTACAAAATATATCCTTTTATCTTTTTATATAAAGTATAACGTGGATAGTATAATTAAGTAAAAAGTATTTATGTGATTAATTCAGTCCAAAGGGATGAATATAAGGACAACAGATTAGAAAGTGCGCGAACTGGCTTAGTGTTGACATCTGCTTTTTTGTTGATTTAGCCACTAGCAACAGTTGTTGACTTTTGCGTGTGTGATGTATGTGTGAGTACAGGGAGAGACAGAGGTGATCTCTGTCTGCTTATTTTTCGAGACAGGGTCTTTGACTGAACTCACCCGTTAGCTAGAGTGAGTACCCGGCAAGCTCAGGACCTGCCTGTCTCCACACTGCAGTGCTAGGCTTACAGCTGCTCAGCTATGGCTGGCTTTTACCTGGGCACCCATGATCTGAATCCAGCAGACACTCTACTGATTGAGCAGTCCGGGTTTTGTTTTTGTTTTTGCTGGTGTTATTTTCCATCAACTTTATCCTTAATGATGAAGAGCTTGGTTATTAGCCTGTCCTCTTATTTCATTTTAAAAATGTTCATAAAATTTTACTAGATATCCTTTTATTATTTTTTTATGCCATAGTGTAAGAATTTTTCTATATCTAGAATTGATGAGCCACTGCATCAGATATTGCTTAAAATTCACTAAAGGGGACCGCCAGAATTTGAGGAACTCCTTGACCAATGTTAGAGAAATGGGCTAATATGTAGGTGATGTTTACTGTCAGTATTAAGGTATATGCTTGTGTTTCCTGTACCAAAATGGTGAACTCTTTTCTCTGAAGCTCAGCCTTGTTTTCTGAGGATCATGGTGTTAAAAGCTCATCATTGCTCTTTTGTTCTGTATCATGTTCATGTGAGACTGACCTTTCCTTCCCAGTAAGCGGCCCTTTCCCTTCGAGAACTTTATTCCAGTTACCGCCTCCTTCATCCAGGAATTTTTCTAATTCCTAATAAGACTTTTGAAAAATGTACACAATTCTTTGTTCAGAGTTTATTTTTATGCAGTAGAAGTTTGTTGTTGCGAACCTGGCTCTCGTTGTGTGTGAAATCTGAACTGCTGGATCTGAAGCGCGAGCTGCACTTCTGCATTTTGCATCATTGCTCTCCTTATATCTTCTTTCTCCTCAGTATTGTGGGGGCAACGCTGACCAGATTAAACCGATTTAAGTTACTTTCTAATCTACTTTTCAGGTTCTTGAAGATGAGAGCATCAGCAATTATAATTCAGAGGAAGTGGAGAGCTACACTCTCTGCAAGAGTAGCTCGTGAGAAGTTGATTTTAAAAGTAAGTGTAAATAAAAATCAACCCATTTTCCCAGATCCACATCAGGAAATAATGCAGGAAGGATGTTAAAGGCTGAACCGTGCATTTGTTTGGTACACATCTGTTTCAGTCCATTAAAATTATATTCACTTATAACAGTATGATTTTGCCAGGATGTTATGTGTGTATATATATTATGTATATATATGTAATATATTAATGTAATATATTTTCAAACTTAAAATTTTTGTGGTTACAGTGAAAGTCAATTATGTTTGGAAAAAGCAAAAAAGTATATTTGGTCTAGTATAAGTCAAATATTTTATAACATGCTTCTTATAAGCCAGAGTTGATCTGTTTAAAGTTAGAGTAACTGTAATGGCCATGACCTGTTATTAAATACACCTTTTAAAAATTTCTATGTATCAAAGTTAGATTTTTCAGACATGATTTCTGTTCATATAATATTCATTCTAGCTATATAGCAACAATTGTTTTTACTCTGACTACCGGCACATAAAATATGCCAGGCAGACCCTGAATAAGAAACTTAGGTGGTAGCTGCTGTTGCTGTGATCATGTGAAAGGCTAGAAACCGTTTGGAGTGCTAACTTGCCAATGACTGTTTTGTGGGTATGTGGACATTTGTAAAGCCAGCTTAGCTTAAATGGATTCTAATCATATACTTTTAATTATGTGAACTTGTTTCTGAAGATGTTTATAATTGAGCAATCTAAGGAAGTAATCCAAGTTGACATGGTATGGAGTTCTTTTTTAAAAATATTTACCAAATTTCTATGTATATGTGTGTGCCTGGTGTATATATTTGCACTACATGCATGCAGGAGTCGTATAAGTCACAGATACATGTTGGATCCCTTGAAACTGGAGTTGTAGAAGGTTGTGAACAACCACGTCAGTGCTGGGAGTCAAATCCATGCCCTGTGTAAGAGCAGCAAGTGCTCTTAGCCACCGAGCATCTCCCCAGTGTGCCTTGTAGTTCTTAAAGCTCTTTCTGTGGTTAATTTCTGATGACTACTGCACATTTCACACATTAGCTTGTGCTCTTATCCAGTGTGTTTATCCTGTAATAATGTTTTTTTCCTCCACCCACATAGAGTGGAAAGAATCAAGAAGATGAAAGCTATTGACCCTAACTTGTACCTTGCTTTTTGCTGTAGATCTGTATGGTTTTAGAAGTAATGTTTTTGCCACTTTCCCATGTCAATGAAATAGGGCATTCTCAAACTACAAAAGTAAGGAATATTGAGTATAGCAACTCACTTAACAGTGAGAAATCCAAGATTCTAACAGCTTGAAAGTCTTATTCCTACCTATTAACGTTCCTTGTGCCTCTTTCCTCATGAAGACATCGACCTGTTTGTTTGATACAAGCCCATTTTAGAGGATATAAGGGAGAGCAATCCTTTCTACAGCAGAGATCCATTGATTTGATCACATAGAGTGACGTACGAGCCAGCGTGACAGGGAAGCATGAAAGGATAGAATATATCAAATTTTAAAAGTCTAGTTACTTTACAAGCATTGGTACGTGGCTGGTTAGTAAGGAAACGAGTAAGTATTGTAGGGTAAAATTAAAAGTATTTGATGTTAAGCAGTGACAAATTTTGGATTTTGCAGAACACTATCAAATTAATACAATCATTAACTCAATTCAACTCGCACAGCCATCTAACAGGGTTGTTGGCTGTCATAGATTTATTGTTGTTCTGTGATCCTGTTATCCTATTTCTTTGCGCAGATGGTCACACCAAAGATACAAAATATTTTCTTTTGTTTTGATTTTTAATGCAATAACACTTAGCGAAAGAACTGCCAAGAGTGTGGACTTTGTGAGGAGGAGGCTAATTTACACAAGCAGCCTTTTGCCTCTCCTGCAACTCTAAGAACCGTTCCTGTGATAGCCACATCCTCACTAAGGATTCTTTTCCTTTAAGAAGGCTATGACGTTGGGGCTAAGGATATGTGAACTCCTGTATAGAAAAAAAAAATTATATTTGAACTTTAAAGGGAGAAATCTTACATTCATTAAATCAAAATTAGAAATCCAAAGTCAAGCCAGGTGGTGGTGGCGCATGCCTTTAATCCCAGCACTCAGAAGGCAGAGGCAGGCGCATCTCAGTGAGTTCGAGGCCAGCCTGGTCTACAGAGCGAGTTCCAGTAGAGGCTCCAAAGCTACAGAGAAACCCTGTCTTGAAAAGTACACCCCCCAAAAAAAAAAAAACATAAAGAAAGAAAGAAATCTAAAGTGAAATGTCATGGTAGAAAGCGTTTACATGACCCCCCCGACTTCATGCTGCAGTAGCTAGTGCTGGAGAGATGGGATTTGTCAGCTTTCATGTCTTTGAATCTTAACAACTCTGCTTGCAATGCTGTAATCTTTGCAAACCTTTTACCTGCCTCCCTCTCTCTGAGTACTACAGATCTGCCTTGAGACAGTCTTCCAGTAAGCTTGTTAACCAAAAGCTGTTTTTCTTTAGTAAAGGGCTCAAAATTCTGCTTTTGTGTCTTGTTATATGAGTTATTATATCAGAACTATTGTATAGTGATGTGGGATTTGTGTGATTCTTTCGGGTCTGAGCAGCCAGGAGCAAACAAGCAGCCTCCATACAATGGTATAGTAGAGAATTATAATTACTTTGAATTGAAATGAAAATAACTACCAGTTACAGCCAGTACATTTGTTTATATAATGTTATATGCTGAGATAAAAATACTTTTTATCTATATAGTTTCTGCTTTAAATTATTTTAATGTATTTTGCCTATTTTTCTATTGAAATGCTTTCTTTCTGTGCTTTAGGTTTCAGAAGAGAAAGCCAGAATTCGAGTTCTCCACTTTACAGCGGCTGCATACTGTCACATGTGTGCCCTTAGGATCCAGCGAGCCTATAGGACCCATGTGGCTGTGAGGAACGCTAAGGCACATGTTAATTCAGTCATCTCTATTCAGGTTAGCTCGTCCTCTGCCCTCAGTTTTTGACGCACTGACGTAAGGTCACAGAATATTAGACCGTTAGAGCACAGGATGCATTAAGGGCTAGAAACTGGGCGATGTTTTGTGGGCCAGTGTTGATCCACTGATGTGATTGTACTCATTCATTCTGTAGATGCTTGTTTCTCTACATCCTTGGCCAACAGTGGCCTCAAAAGACATTCGGAAATTGCCAATCTAATGAGTGGGAATGGAAATATGTCTTTGTTTGGATTTAGTTGTTTACCGTCATTTCAAGTTTTTTCCCCCCAAATTTATGAGTGATTTAAATATATGAGTATAGTATATATTTCTTACTATTTAAAATATAGTATTTCTTACTATATAGTATTTCTTACTATTTAAAATATTTTAAAGCACTTAGCCTATTTTTCTATTTGATATCTGTATTGTAATTTATAGGGGAAAATTTTCTTTTTGTATATACTGATATAAATATTTGGGTAAAAAACAAGTTACGAAATGCAGCAGAGTTTGATAAGACTCATATACATTGTAATCTGTTCCCACATATATCCAACAAGAACTAGAAGGATTTGCTCCAAGTGGAGTAGGGAAATGATGCCACAAAGTAGGGTCAAAAGGTATATCAATATTCTTTTCATTTTTTCATATAAATTTATATACATATATGTGTGCATACATATATGAACATACATGCATTTATATACATATATGTGTGCATACATATATGAACATACATGCACAGACATGCATGGACATGTGTATGTATATGTTTACTCACATATATTCTGAAATAAAAGTGAAAAACCATGTTTTGAATAGAGATGGTTTCGAAGAAGATTACAACAAAAGAGGTTAGTTGAACAGCATCATCAGATCCTAAAACATGACCGTGAAGTTCAAGAATGTCAGGACCGGCAGAACAGGGCTGCATCGGTGATACAGAGGGCAGTACGCCACTTTCTCCTGCGCAGAAGACAGGACAAATTCAATAGCAGCGCCACTAGAATTCAGGTAAATTCAAGTTTTGTGACAGCTTCAGTTGATATATATGTTACATGCATTACTGGCTGTCATTTCTCAATGACTCTGTTATGCCTGTTTGTTAAGGCTTTGTGGAGAGGCTATTCTTGGAGGAAGAAAAATGATCGCACAGAAATTAAAGCTATACGACGGAGTCTTAGAGCCGTCAGTAAGAACGTTGAGGAGGAGAACAAGCTCTACAGAAGAACTGAGCGCGCGCTGCATTTCCTGCTGACGTACAAGCACTTGTCTGCCATCCTGGAGGCCTTGAAGCACCTGGGTTAGTTTCCTGTCCCAATGCCATGCTTAAGAGTAGGATTACGTTTTCCCTAGGAATGCGGAGTAATACAGTGTCTCCCAAAACTCCGTTATGTTGCAGTGAATTTCTTGTTTATTCATTTGTTTCCCCTCAGAGGTCGTCACCAGATTCTCTACACTTTGCTGTGAGAGCATGGCTCAAAGTGGAGCCGCTTCTACGATCTTCGATGTGATCCGGGGCTGTAATCGAAGTGTTCCCTGTATGGAAGTTGTTGGATATGCTGTCCAAGTGTTGCTGAATGTAGCAAAGGTAGCTTTCCATTTTAATAGTAAAATAGTCATTGTCAAGAAGTATGAACTTGCAAGCTAAACTTTAAGTTTACTCATTATTAGATCAGGCTTCTGTTTTTGAATTCAATTATGCACAAGAGTTTTTCTGGGAGAAAAAAAAACATTTATTAACATAGCTGTATATGGAAAAGCTGGTTTTTATATGATTTCATTAATTTTGCTCATAGCATGTTTACCATTTACTATCTACGTGCTGATAATTTCTGAGTTATTTAATTTTGTCTAAGTCTCTATGGTAGTTTCTGTAGCATTTTACCGAGGAGATATAGCAATAGGACGTACTAAGTTACACACAGCCCAGGCATTACAAGAAGAGATTCCCTACTGACCCATCTCCTGAACCACGCTCCCACTGACGAGAGGTAATGGAAAAGGGCAGACTCCATGCCAAAGTCTGAATTTTGGTCCCAGATCTCTGTGTTGTTGCAGCGTATGTAGCGTGTCTGTGCTTCATGCTGTTCACATGTAACGTGAGTACAGTCCAGGACCGCCCTGATGTTACTCAGGCCACCTGTCATCACACCAGAGGCATCTCCAGAGACCGCCGTGTTACCTAGTGATGCTTTGTTATTTTAGGATGGTGCACATTTCAGTGTGAATCTAATGGCATTGTTGAACAAATAAGCCATTGAAAATGTATTATAGACCCAGTATTAAAATTACCATTTTATTTTATAGCCATTTCATCTTCTCAAGAAATAGTTCACTAGGTCTTCTCTGCTGTTATCCTATTGTAATCACAGAAAGTTACCTTGTGAGAGTCTTACTACCATGATCTTTAATCTTCTTTTTATCTACTTCAAGATTCTCTCTCTCTCTCTCTCTCTCTCTCTCTCTCTCTCTCTCTCAGTTTAGGCTCTGGTTCACTTCAAAACTGTAAAAGTGGAAGGGGTAAAACGATTAAGGTCAGGATGTGTCTGTCACACAGGATCAGCAGTAATAAAATGTCATCATAAGATCTTTATTACTTGCTGCAGATGCTCCAGAGATTTGGCTCTGCCCTTATTTTGTGGTTAAACGGTGTAAAAGCATGTATTCCTTGTAAGTTTTCATTTCATTCTGGTCTATTTAAGTATGAGAAGACCACCTCAGCAGTTTATGAAGTTAAGAACTGTGTGGACACTCTGCTGCAGCTTTTGCAAGTGTACCAGCAGAAGCCTGGTGACAGAGTGGCCGAGAAGAGTGCGAGCATTTTCACAAGAACTTGCTGTTTACTGGCTGTGCTGTTTAAGACAGAGCATTGCGCTTCTGTGAGTACTCATCTTTCTCCTGGATTTTTAATGTCTTTGACTTGAATGTTTTCTTTAGTTACCACACTAAAGTAGAGCTTTATATGTATTCAGACCTACTTTGTTCAATGATAGAAATGAATTCACACAAACATTTGTTTAATCATAAAGAACCTGACTCTGGGGCTGGAAAACTGTTCATTACTAGAGCACATGCCTGGCATGCACATGGCCCTGAAGCACAGTCTATAAAATGGGAAAGTTAACTCTGAAAGTAGAATCTATTGCAGCCATCTAAGCAGTTCCCTGGGGAGACTAGCACACCCCTGCATGTTAGAAGGCAGGTCTGTGTGACTGGCCTCACCCTTGTCCTGTCCTGCCGACCCTGTCCTGCTCCTGTTACTATTACCAAGTGCTGAGACTACTGAGCCTCTAGAGTAACTGGAGCTTGTAACCTAGATTGTGGCCTTCTTTTTTTTTTTTTTTTTTTTTTTTTTTATTTCTGAGTAGATTGGGAAACAATTTAAGGTTTTATGCCAGAGGGGATTTTTAGTGAGGGTTTGTTGTTTTGTTTTGTTTTAATTTTGGTTTGGTGTTTGTTTTGTTTTGAGACAGGATCTTACTGTGCAGCCTTAGCTGGTCTAGAATGACTGTAGACAGGCTGTGTGCCCATGCTCACCCTCCCGTTCAGCTTTATGCCATTCTGTTAGAGAATGAATTTGGGATAAAGAAACTTTAGGAAAGAGGCAAGTACAGATGTGCCAACATCATCTGGGATTGCGTCAGTGACAGGAAGAGGTTCTCTTTGGAAAAATGGACAAGTCTTGGTGTCTGGACATGATGGGTGGATTGATTAAAGTCTTTACTTTCTGTATTCCATGTGTAACTTTTTGAGTACATGTCTTTTTAATAACTAACTTGCAAATTAGTTAATAATTGAAATCAATCTACGTGCCGAATTTAGAGAGCATTGCTCCTTTCTTAAAAACTAAAAAGCATAATATTGATCATTCATGATTTCCTGAAGAAAGAAATTTAATTCTTGCCAGTTTTTAACAACTGTAATTTTCTTTCTTTTTTTTTTTTAGGATGTACAAAGTAGAAGAAAAGTTATTGATCGTATTTGTCACCTCTACAAATGTACAGTTCCTAAGCATAAAGTGAATACAGAAGGGTTATTTGATAAACAGAAGAAGAATCCCTGTATAGCCTTTCCTTTTATACCAGAAAGATCTGTGAAGACCAGAATAGTTTCAAGGTAAGTGGTTAAATGTTGTCTGCAATTCGTGCATGATGGATTCATTTAATAGGTGTTTACATTTTGAACAGAAGGCGAACACTGGGTGAGTGGAGAAGATCTAAGTACATGATAAATCATCATTGCTATGGCTTTGGGCATTGCCTAGTTACTCAAGACATACCCTGTTTTAAGTAGCTAAAAAAGCATACTAGGATGCTGGTTATAATTATGTCACTTGTTTCCTATATTAAAGTAAAAATACATTATGTATCAACTGTCAAAAGTCTTTTTTGGCCAAAATGACAACCCCCCCTCTTTACATAATTACCCATAATTACTTTCCAAATTTCTTCCTCTACGTAAGATCTTTGTAAAGCTTGGATTAGGTTTTGTGGAATGCTGTAACAAATTACCAGAAACGTGGGTTAGAGTAATTATCATTGGTATATAGTGTTCACACTGAGTTCTTGAAAAATGAAAACTAAAGTAAAAGTTGAAGAAGATCTGAAGAATGGGATGCATTCAAACCATGGGATTTGTTTTGGGCAAGCCTGAGAACCATTGATCTCGAAGTGAAATGTCAATCAGCCATTAGAGAGCCAGCTCTGTGACTGAGCAGGAGAGCCAAGGCGGCGATAGGAACCAGTTTATCCTTATTTCAGGATCTCTGTACCATTAAGGCCAGATGAAAGTGACTCCGAGTTAGAATTATGTTCCCTTTCATCACATTTGGTCTTCTTATCCGTGTCCAGATTCTCTAGTTACTATATAGGAAAGAACATTAAGATAGGAATGCAGATAGGAGGAGTTTCTTGGAGAGGATTTGAGAGGATACGTGGCCCCTCCTCCCCATTTTCTCAGTGACTGATGTATGTGATTATAACCTCAAATGCAGAAGTGCCTGAGAGGGAGTAGAGATGTCTGCAAAGAAGCAAGGACCAAAATGGTCATCATTGTGGAGAGAAAGAAGCATTGGGCTAGGAAATAAAAGCAGAGGCTCCTCTTAAAACATGGGCTGGAGCCAAGATGCAAGCCAGCGTCTAGTGTACCAGCATTCATCTGTGTAGGAATGGAAAGCAGACACTTTTATACAGTTTTGGAACATGGCTGGATTTTCCAGATTCATGTTATAGGGGAGGAAAAAAGGTGATAGCATTTTCACAGAAGATTATTCGCATACCTATGCTGGCATCCTTATTAACTGTAGTGTATGCTGAAGGTTGAATTGGAGACCTTGGTGAGGTGGAAAACTTTGCTTAAAGGCTTCAATAAGGCATGTGGCGTGCTAGAAATCAGAGGTGGGGCTTGCAGAATGGATGTCTAAATTGAGACTAAGGTTCAGTGGCCATGCAGTTTCTCTGCAGACAAAACCTCGTCTGTGCCTGTGAGAAAGTGTACAAGGGGTGACAGGGTGCATAATACTGATCAATTATGGATGCGGATGCTAGGAAGAAAAGACTTAGCAAGTTTCAACAAGAATATCACCTTGGGAGTTTGGTAGATGAACAAAACAGGCATTGGTGGAGACAAACAGTATCAGCCACAGAGAGGCCAGCGTCGGTTGTTAGAAACAGCATATAGATAGTCGTAAGCTATAATGAGAAGCTCTCCCATCTTGAAGGTAATCTTTTTTAACAGAAACTTCATTAATGCTGTTTTTTTTTCTTTCTTAAACAGAGTTAATTCACAGAGGGTTTTGAAGCGTGCTAATATGGAAGAAATCACAGATTCATTGCAAGCTATTCAACTGGTGATGGATACCCTTGGCATTCCTTATTAGTAAATGGAAACGTTTTTCAGTGTAGGACTATAAAAAAAGTCATGCCAATCATGGATACATGGAGCAGCTTTTACTTTCAGTGTAAACTTTTAAATATGACTTTGTATAAAATAAAAATATATATTAGTTATTGAATTGTTTATTAAATTTTTCATTTTTACTTCTTTTTAAGTTATTGAGTTTATAACTTCATTACATTTTTTCCTTCCATTTTCTTCCTCCAAACCCTTCCATATCCATCTTTCTGATCTTCTTCAAATTCATAGCTTTTCACGAATCATTATGCGTGTATATATGTATTTCTATATGTGTATATTCTAAATGCAGTATGTTAAGTCCCTATTATGTCACCTGTATGCATGTTTTCAGAGCTGACTAGGTGGCAGTGGCTCTATGCATATGAGAGCCTACTTTGTCATAAGGTGATTACAATATTTGTGTCTATCAAGTATTTCTTTGAATGTAATCTTATCCATAAAGGAAAATCTTTTATTTATATATAACTTGAGGCACATTTTAAAGCAAATAGTGGAAATTGAAGATGTGAATACAATTTTATAGGAGAGAAGAATATAAAGTAACCCCAGGAGACTATATATCTTCAGTTTCCTGTTTCTCTTACTCAGTTTTCTGTTGCTGTGGGAAGATACCATGACACCTGCAACTTCTTATAAGGGAAAACATTTAATTGGTGCTTCCTTTCGGTTTCAGAGGTTAGTACATTATCACAATGGATGGGAGCATGGTGACATGCAGGTAGACATAGCGCTGAAGAAGTAACTGAGAGTTCTTCATCCTGATCCACAGGCAGAGGGACTCTGGGGTTGACATGGATTTTTGAAACTCCATTGCCCACCCCCAGTGACACATTTCTTCCAAGAAGGCCATTCTTTTTCCAGTGGTTCTCAACCTTCCTATTGCTACCACTCTTTAAAGTTCCTCATGTTGTGGTGACCCTGAACTGTATAATTATTTTGTTCTTACTTCATGATTGATTTTGCCATTGTTATTAATTTTAATGTAAATATCAGATATGCAGAATATCTAATATGAGATCCTGAAGAGGTCATGATCCACAGGTTGAGAACCATTGATTAGGACCTAATCCTTTCAAATAGTGCCACTCCCTGGTTGAGCATTTAACTCTGAACCTGTTGGGACCGTTCCTGTTCAAACCACCACACTGTTGCTGATATAAAAATATCCCACAAAAAGTAATTTAAACAAGAGACTTTATTTTGGATTGCAGATCAAGACACTAATCTATCATGGTGTGGAAGCTGCCACAGCAGGAATGGATGCAGTTGGTCATGTTTTATCCACTGTCAAGAAAAAGAGATCAGTGATAAATGCTTGTGCTTATTCTCCTCTTTATGTAGTCTAAGATATCAGCCTAGCAAATGGTGCTATCTGCAGTGGGTAGGTCTTCTCAGTTGCTGCAATTAACAGTACCTAATAGGAATGCCCAGGGCTGTGTTTCTCAGGTAATTATAGGTCTTACCAAGTTGACAATTGAGATTAACTATTACAATCTGGAAGGTGCTCTCATTTACATCTTTCTATGTGTTGGTTTTATTGGATGAATAAAGAAAACTGCCTTGGCCTTTTGATAGGGCAGCCCTTAGGTGGGTGGAGTAGACAGAACAGAATTCTGGGAGAAAGAAGGCAGGCAGAGAGCCGCCCGCCGTGAAGCTGCCAGGTCAGATATGCTGAATTTTTCCCAGTAAGCCACGGCCTGTGGTGACATACAGATTATAAGAAATGGGTTAAATTAAGATGTGAGAGTTAGCCAATAAAAGGCTAAAGCTAATGGGCCAGGCAGCAATTTAATTAATACAGATCTTTGTGTGGTTATTTCAGATATAAGCTAGCCGGGCAGGACAGAACAAAGGGCCCTGCACTCATATTACTACATTTAACTACCTCTAAACCCCTTATACTATTTATGCCTCACCCCTACATGTATTCTAACATCCTATTCCCTCTAGGGTAAAGCTTTGGGATGTCTTCATAGCAAACCACTAGCTTCTAGCAACCTAGAAGGTAAAACTCCATCAAAAACGTCTTGTGTCCCACCAATGTACTGTGCAAATGCTTTCATTTATGATTTTCTTTTGCTGTATAACTATAAATCTTATTAAACCTCCTCTGTGTTGGAACATGTTATGTTCTGTTACAACCAGAATTTTTTGTCAGCCTTGCTCATTCATATTTGTCTTCTGGTCTGTCCTGAAGTCACAGAATGACTATCTTATGTAGTTCTGTTTACTAGGTATATCAACCTACCTAGCTACTACCATGCCAGAATTCCTCTTCCGAATGGAAAGGTGCTGGCAGCCGATTTGAGTGGCTGCCATTACAAGATGGCTCTTGGCCCTGGCCTCGCTTGATAAATAACTCCATATTAGGCAATGCAGTGGAACCATGCCTCTCACATATGTGCTTAGGGCCAATCCCGTGGCCAGGAGCATCGGCAGGCGTGAATCGGACAGTCCAGGCACGATTCGCTTCAGTAATAAAGGTTGCAGTTCTTCCACCAGAAAACAGGGTGAGTTGTTGTGATCTAGTTGCCCACACTCCCCCTGACCAGTAGGGAAACTTTCTTGTGGTCTGTAATTGACAAGGATGTTTGTTTCTTTCTGGCCGGTGGGTCTCCAGAGAAGCAGTTGAAGTATCAAAGGTTGCTAGGCAGACTCCCTATATAAGCAGCTGCAGCTCAGAGCTCAGGGCCCCTCGCTTCCTGCTCTCCCTTCAACCAAGAGGCTCCAATAAAGCGTGATTTGGGAAGAATCCTCGTCTGGTGGCTGTTCTTTCCTGCTGGTCAGGGAGTTTGCTGCAGAAAGGACATAATGGAAGCCTGGAAGACAGGAATTCAGGGGACGCTCTACTTAAGACATTTTACCTAAGCCCAGGGAAGCTGGGGATAAAGGAAAACACCATGCCGTGAAGCAATGCAGCCAGCCCATTATGATACTACTCACTTATCTGAAGTCGCTTTGCAGAAAACTGCAGCTTTCTCTGGATAGGAAAAAGAAAAGTGGGCATGCAGATGAGTGATAAGTATACACATGAAAAAGCACTAGAATGACTCATCCCTTTTGAATCTTATTCTGGCTTCCTCTTAAAGATTATGAATATGATAAGTTCTCCTTACTTAAAGTAGCCCAAATGTACCTGTCATTTGCAGCATGAAAAATAACATTTTTAGACATTTCTTCACAAGTATTATTAAAAACAGATGAAATGGCTTATTGATATAAAAAGTATTCTTTACAGAATCTCATATATGCTATTTTGTAATGCCAATTTTGTTATTAGAGTCTTATTTAATTATGGTGGGCCACCAAGACCTGGCAATAACCTATGTTTGAAGGTACCTTAGATTTCAGTGACCAATAACTCAGGGTAATATTCCATGCCTAGCACTGAGATTTCATTTAATGATCCATGTTCTAGTACCCACACAGGTACTCCATTAACACACATACACACAAACACAATTAGCCTACAAGCTAATGGATTTCAATGAGGTGTCGCCATGTACCCTTTAAGTTGTAGCTAATCCACTGTGTACCATCTATCTCCAACCACCTGATCTCCACTTAAACCTTTACTTCTAGTATTTTCTCCTTTTCCTTTCATGTGACTTGTGTCCTACTATTTGCTTTGAGTATTCCTTGAGTTGGATCACCATAGACCTCTGTCTAACTTTTGTGTGCCCTTCATTTGGCTAAGTCTGCCAATACCTCATTTCTACACCCTGCAAACATCTCTATGCTTGACGCTCTCTGCCCCCCTGTACTGCCTCTCTCTGCTTTCATTTTACCTCCCCTGGCCTCAGGAACCCCCTCCATTCCCACAGTGGCCCATTTTTGGATTTCAACATACAAAAGATTCAAAGCTAGGACTTAATATGAGAGAGCAGGTGGAGTTTGTCCACTGTGCATCCCATAACCTCAGTATGATTTTTTTAGTTTCATCCATTAGAATAGCAATTTATGTCTTTCAATTATTTTAAGTGTAAATAGGCAAAAATCTTTTATTTAAAAAACAATAGAGTAGGGACTGGAGAAGATGGCTTAATAGCTAAGAGCATTTGCTGCCATTGCTCAGAACCTGGTTTTGTTTTACCAGGTCCATTCATGGCCATGTCTAGAGTTCCAGGGACCTTCTGGACTTTGTGGACATAAAGCATGCATGTGTATGGTGTACATATTGGGATTAGGTAGGGAAACATACATAAAAATCTTAAAAATAATAAAAGAAGGAAATGCATTTTATAAAACCACAGCTATCCTGTCAGTTATCTAGGAGAGACTCAGAGTGATTCAAAGACACAAACAGACGGGCAATGAAGGGAACAAAGACATTGAGTGCAAATGCTAACCAGTGGGAGGAAGTGTGACTGTAGTAGTCAAATAAAATTTAAATATAACAGTCATACACTGATAACGAGCAACATGCCTTCAGGCTTTCAGAACTGAACTAAATAAATGCTTATTTTTTTAGTAGATACCCATCAATACTGAATCAGAAAAAATTAGAACAATTTAAACAGACTTAAACTGAATTAGAAATTGAGAACAGAAAATTTCCCAAAGGGAAGGTTTTCTAGATGGATACATGAGTGGTTTCTACCAAATGTTCTGAGCTGAACTAAACCAATTTCACTTAAATTGTACCTGGCCACCTAGAAGGAAGCAAAGAAGTTTCCAAACTGCTGTAAAGTCAACGTCAAAGGATACCAAAGCCTGATAAGAATATCCATGATGAACACACAAGCACAAATGGGGAGCTAGTAAATGCAGAAGTGCATTGAATGGGCATCACTGTCTTGCCCTTGAGACGCAGATATGTTAACTAAGGAACCTAATCAATGTACCACACCAATGAGAGAAGAATGGGAGAACAGCACAATAGTGGGCACTGCTGTGTGTTCAGTATGTCTTCCAAATGGTTATGTGTAGGACCCTTAATATTCGCAACACAGTTGTTTTCAGATGTGAGGCCTAGTGGGAGTTTCAGATGTGAGGCCTAGTGGGAGTTTCAGATGTGAGGCCTAGTGGGAGGCATCCAGGTTGTGATGACAAAGACACTAAGACATGCCCATAGTGGCCATTCAAACCTTTTCCATACATGAGTGATGCTGCAATGGTATCCATCTGCCCACGCCCACAGAGCTCATACACTCTGCATGTTGTGCCTTACTGTTTCTGATTTCTTCCTGTCATAGTTTGAGACAAAATCACTTTTGTCTTTGGAAACTGCAGTCCAGATAATGCATTTTCATATCAGGGCTCCATTACCTCACGATCCTAAGTTCATCTTTGCTCTGTCAAAGCTGGTAAACAGCTGTGGGCAGGTAGACTTTGCCCTAGGAATATACGGTTGGGAATCTGAGTTAAAATGTACCCCTCTTTATTCGGACTGTATGCATTATTATGTTATTATCATTGTTGCCTCTGCTGCTTAGTATGCTTCTGTTGAACCCAGGATGAAAAATATTGTCAGCTAGTACAGTACATTAGTTTGAATTGTTTGAGAATGTGTTAAGCAAAATGTTAGCTTGTTCCAAAGGTACTTAGACAGACGTTGTAATTATTAACTTGTTTTGTCAGAAGTATTGTGTACTCAGTGATGAGATCCTGGGTGCTCTAGGATTTTAAAAGTCTTCATGAGAAAAGCAGCTGAAGATGAGGTTGAGATACTTGCTATTTATTTTTATATTATTCATCTCAGGAGAAGTCTATGCAGAAGGTAAAGTTAACTCTTTTAGTATTCCTTATTCTCTAAAATGTAAATAGAAAACTGAGAGTCTGTCATATTACTTGAATTTTAACCTGATATTTTACTTCAATATACCAATTTTGTGTAACACATGATTTACATAAATGTAACAATGTTTTAAAATTTTGATAATTTTTTGAACAAAACTGGTGTGATATTTTTATAGTAGTGTAACTTGGACAATCAAAGCAAACTTTATTTCTCTAGATTTGTTGGCATAAGGAGGCAGGATCTAATGACTTTAAAGGGTTTTCTGGTTAATATATAGCAATTTGGAAAGCATATGTTTGCCTTAATTGTAGTTTTAGGTAAGAATCCATACATAATACTTGCATAGTTTAATTCTTTCCTCTTATAGCGAGAGTTTAATTGGGAAATTTGAAGAAGAACAAAGTTATTAGCAATATTTCTACTCATGGTGTTCATTGTCTGGAGCTATGAAGTAGTGATTAATTTGAGGGCAATATAGTTGATTATAGAAGAAAGGCTACAGAGGTGATTCTGTCACAACAATGTTATAAATCAAATTGTCCAGAGATATCAATACGGCAGATTTGCTATTACAGATCTTTATGGGTAGACTCCCTAGAGTGTAAACCAGATTTGGGGGAAAGGTGGTCCGTGTACCAGTGAGAATTACTAGTGATGTAGTCAGTGTTATAAGATGGCAAGATTAGGTTAGGCGGATGAGTCAGTGACCAGCGAGAGCTTCTCTAAATTAACATTTATAATTGTGTTTTAGTTGACTAGTTTACACAAATTTCTTACCAACAATATTATTCAGGTGAAACTATGTTACTCTTATTTCATACAAGTAAAACAAGTAATCTGCTTGCATACAGGAGCAATATCCCTGTGCTAGTCACAAGGCCAGTTGAGAACCTAATGGGTAAGGAGTGAATTAATTCTACCCTTGATTTCTCTCAAATTCCATTTTTTCCCAGGACCCACTCTAGAGTTTGGGCATGTTCTTACATATGAAAATGGCTTTTGCTATTTTAAAATGACTTTTGCTATTGTTTGATGTTGGGTCATAGGTGCCACAGTAGAGAGAGAAGCTCACCAACAAGTTGCTAAGCCTTCATTTTCCAAAGGAGCAGAGGGGTACAGCCTTCTTGGGAAAGACTGACACTCGGCTAGCTCACTCCAGTTACTTTATTCAAACACATGCAAGGTTAATTAGGACTAGGAAAGGTCCCAACTACCAAAGTCATCTAGCTCTTGCTGCCTTTGAGAGCGGACAGCCTACGTATATCTCAATACCAATGATTATGGATTGCCGTAATAGTTGTTACATTTAATAGTCTACAAAAGGCTCCTCAAAATCCAGCTGTCAAAAGGCATAAAGCAAGATAATTAAAATAAAAAACAGGAAATCACAGAAATCTTAACATCCCAAAAAATATTGTAATAAATGTGAAGAAACAACAGAACTTCAAGTTTGCCAGAAGTGCCTTAAAACCAAAGTCAGTGAAGCTGCAAACTCTCAGGTATCACCAAGTACAGATTCTCCAGAGAAACGTTTCTTTTTTTTTAGATATAAATAAATATCTATTTACAATAAAACAGAGTAACAGGCTGTGACTTGGGTGCTTGGGGACAGTCTTTCGGGGAAGGTGACATTTGAGCTGAATGATGAGAAGGACTCAGTCATTAAATTAGCTGAAGATGGTATAACGGCATAAGCCTTCCTATCATACATCATTCCACTTCATCTATAAATAATCATATTAAAGACTACATCAGACTCTATTATACAGATGCCATAATAATATTGTTAAGCATTTAGATTGCTTTATTTCTTTTAATTATCAAGAATGCCATACTTTACAACTAAACAGGATCACATCTGCTCCCTAACTCTTCCCACAAGCTTCTCCTAGGTTCCTCCCAACATACCCGTTTCCAAATTCATGTCCTCTTTTTTCTGAAAAACTCATAAATTCAATTAGTGATGCCTATGTGTGCATGGGTGTGGGGCCAACCACTGGTAAATGGGCAACCGACTGTGTGCATACACCCGGAGAAAAGTAAATCCCCTTCCCACATGGATATCTACTGCCAATAGCGTCTCTGGTAAGGGTGAGCCTCAAAAGCCCCACATATACCCACGTTAAAATTTTTAACAGCTTGTTCTTGTTTAGATTGTGTGCAGATGACCACAGATGACATGAGTTCATGTGTGCAGAGGTCGTGCTATGCCCAGAAAATGGCATTTCAGAGCGCTCCTGCCCATCCTCCATCTCTTACGCTCTTTCCTCCTTCTCTTTTTCCATGTTTCCTAAGCCTTTACACCATGGATAGATACAGATACATAAAATTAAAAAATATATATCAGTCAGGTGGGGTAGTGTATGCCTGTAAGCCTACTTGAGACTGCTAAGAAACGAAGGCCACAATTTCAGTGCTAAACATATATGCAGGCAAATACTTATGTACACACAATGAAAGTAAATAAATATGTTTTAAAAATTCATTGGCTGTGGATGTAGACCATGGGTAGGATGCTTTCATGGCAGGCATGAGGCCTGTATCTAATCCTTCATAGCACAAAAAAAAGGACAGGAAAAGAAACCTACTGGATAAAATTAAATCTTTACAAGCAAAACCATGTGGGAAACTAAATTTGGTTTGGAGATCAGACTTTCCATCAACTCTCAGCAATCCCCCTGCTTCAGTCTCCAAGGTTCCCAGATTAGAGGTGTGAATTACCTTGCCAGCTGCTCCCAACCCATACATAAACTTTATGTCTTCTCTGACCTTGGGTGGCAGTGCCATGTCACCTCTGAAGCAGATCAGAAAATGTGGTTGATTCCCCTGGAATTATACAATATGGGAACTATACTGTCATGAAGAAAATGTAAATGCCTACATTTATTGTATTTATTAGTTCGTTCCCTAAAACTACTCTGCTATTTTATATATATATATGAGAGGGTTTTTTTTTGTGTTGTGTATTTTCATATTCATTGGAGCCACTTGCCTCTTCTTCTGTAACTCTACTTTTTTCTGGTCTGTATTGCCAGTGTCTTTCCTTATGTGTTTAGGATACTGGTCATGCAGTTGTGAAGTTCTGTGCTTATTTACAAAGCATGTTTCATCTAATATTGATTTTATAGTCTGTTGACTCTTTTATCATGATGACTTCCTGACTCTTTCTGGTGAGTTTCCATTCACCATGGCATGTTTGTTACCTCTGCTGGTGTTGGAAGAGCATGTCCAGAACAGGGGACATGAGGCATAACCCACAACAGTCTACCCATTGTCTCTGTCCATAACAGTGGCCCTCGGGATCATCACTGTTCTCCATAATACAGCTATTTTGGGTCTTTCCATTGTAAACTCCTGGTGCTTAGGAATGGAAAATGCTAGAATTCTCGGGGACTCTACTGCATGTGTTTCATTAGATGTTGGCAGTCCTATGGTGCCTATGATATTTGTTTTGTTTTCCTCAGCCCTGGATGGCACTGCCATCATTTTCTGCCTAAGGCAGCAAACCACAAGAGTTAATGACTTCTTTACTATGGCTTCCTTTGCCTCTTTAATAAATCACATGATTTATATGCAACTAGGTTCTTTCACTCACTGTTATGCTTTCGAGGATGATTTGAAAAATGATGGGTTTCTATCTAGTTCACTGTGTGGTGTTATTGTCTAAATCCATGTTTCTCAACCAAAGAGTCACATATCAGATATCCTGCATATTATATTTACATTATGATTTGTAACACTAGCAAAATTATAGTTATTAAATAGTAACAAAATAAATTTCTGGTTGAGATAGCTACAACATGAGGAACTGTAAATATTGAAGGGTTGCAGTATTGGGAACCTTGAGAACCACTGGTCTAAACTGCACCATTATCTTTTTGCCATTAAAGGGAATTTAGGCTTTTTTGCAGTCTGATGCTGTTATGAGCAATGATCACATCAAAGTGCTGTCTCTGTGAACTCACTCTGTGCCTTTCTATGAAGTGTCTCATATGGGTTTTGCTTTCCTAAATGTCTCCAGTGTGCTTTCTTGTGTGTCAGAGGTCCTGTGTCTCCAGTCACTGTGAGAATTGGCCTGTTCCTTTCAGTCATTTTAGTGGTATTGCAGTAATATAATGGCGGTCTGATGTGAATATTCCAATCAAAAATCACAAATCGAGCTAAATGTTTGCTCCCTGGCCACTTAGACATTCTGGTTTTCAAAGTTTTAATTCACTGTATGCTCCTTTTCTAAAAGAAAGGACACTTATTTCACAGTTGTGTGTGTTTCTGTATCTCAGCAACCTCATTTGTTCTGATGTAGCAGATGCTAGTCACACAGCTTGGCAGCCTGCATCTCTGGGTCCCCATTTGTTGGTTCATTCAGATAGAAATCTTCAGATAGAAATTAGTTGGAAAAAAGTTGCAGGAAGGTCTCAAAAACAATAAATTGAATTTAAATTCATAAAATGATGGGCAGGCAATGTACTAAATAGTCTAAGCATCTAGAGATCATTCAAACTATATGGATGAAGGTGTGTAGAATATATGCAAATTTTAATTACTTAATTAAGAGATTGGAGCATCTATGGTGAAAGCGAAGGTGTAAATCACAACAATCCCACACCAGTTTGAAATTATGATTAATAGAATGGTTATTTATTTAAAGGGGAAAAAACTTACAGATCACCGTCCCAGACAACAGCCCTCTCACAATCGGAAGGATAGTTGGGAGCGGAGTAAGAAGAGAGAGAGAGCAGGAAAATTTTAAAGAGAAACGAGGGAGAGCGCCCGAAACCTAATGGGCTGGTATCTCAGCGACTATTGGCTGAAGGAGTGGGATTTAAAAGTCTAGCTCAGGTTTACGTGGAGTTCATTAGCACCTCGTAATAAGGAGCAGCAGGGCTCCTACGACTCACCACCCCTTTTTCCAAATAATTAACAAAACTGAATTCTTTTAAACACTGCCTGGCCCATGGCTCTCGGACCTAATAGCCCATTTCTTATAAGGTGTGTAGCAACCCAAGGTGTGCTTACTGGGAGATTCTAGCCTGCATCTGCCTGGCATGGGACATCATGGAGACTCCTTCACTCAGCTTCCTTCTCCCAGAATCCTGTTCTGACCTAGTGAACGAATGAGCCAGGCAGTTTTTTATTAATAAGATCCCACAAACAATGATGGAGGTGTAGAGTATATGCAAATTTTAATTACTTAATTAAGATTGGAGCATTTTTTTCCTTCCAGGGGACCTTCGAAATCGACTTCCTGCCTGTAAAGTGTCAATTTTACTGAGCATGGAAACATAGCTGAATGAAGGAGAGCTGTTCTGTGAGTGAAATGCCTGCTGGACTGAAAGAGTAAGAACAAAGAATAGAAAATATTTTAATGCCTCAGATTAAATAAAAACTATGACTAAAACAAACCAAGCTTTTATTTTTAGTTTTACTTCTACTAATGTAACTTTCAGAAAGGTTAAAATTGCATATTGCATATGGGATGTCATGATGTGTCTGTGAGAGTGTTGTTCTACAAAGCCAGAACAGGTTTCCAGGATGAAATTGCCTGTTAGTTATTCTGAGTGACACAGCTATTCAGAATTGCCAACAGATATAAAGAGGGGAGGGCATGACATTAGATATTTAGATCATCACAGTATCACTTCTAAACTTAGGTTATGAAAATAAGTGCAAAACTGAAGAATCTGTAAAAAAAATATTTAGGGATGTTGTTTGATCATAGGTTTCATGGGTTTACATGTTTTTCCATTTTCAGCTTGAGTTTTCCTCATTTCAGAGAAGCAGTGTGATCTTCCTGCCGTGGAAAATGGAAGGATTGCCCAATATTATTATACATTTAAAAGCTTTTACTTTCCAATGAGTATAAACAAAACACTATCATTCTTTTGTCTGGCTGGCTATGCAACCGAAAGTGGGAAGCAAGAAGAGAAAGTCAGGTGTACAGCAGAAGGCTGGTCTCCAAAACCAAGGTGCTTCAGTAAGTCAGTGCGTGCTGTCAGCACAATGCTTAGACACTAGCTCCTGGGAAGAGAATGCTTATCTATATTAAATGTGAATGGTGATTAAGCTTCGTATATATAATAATAAAATTGCCATTATAAAATACCACATATGAAATTCTGTAAATGATGCGTTTATATCAATAAGTCACTTCATTTTTTAAATAACACTTCTGAAGAATTATCTAAAACTGTTACTTTTCATGCTGCAAATGACAGGTACATTTGGCCTACTTTAAGTAAGGAGAGCTTATCATATCCATAATATTTAACAGGAAATCAGAATAAGATATAAGACTGGGTTTCATAAGGGACGAGTCATTCTAGTGCTTTTTCATGTGTATACTTATCACTCATCTGCATGCCCACTTTTCTTTTCCCATCCAGTGAAAGCTGCAATTTTCTGCATAGCGACTTCAGATTTGGGAGTAATATCATAAAGGGCTCATTGTATTGCTTCACGGCATGATGTGCCCCTTTATCCCTGGCTTCCCTGGGCTTAGGTAAAATGTCGTAAGTCAAGAGTCCCCTGAATTCCTGTCTTCGAAAGTAAAGGAATTACATTATGTCTTTTCCATTCAGAAGAGGAGTTTTGGTATGGTAGTAGCTGTGGTTGATAAACCTACTAAACAGAGCTACATAAGATAGTCATTCTGTGACTTCAGGACAGACCAAAATTTAATTTAACATTTTTCTATTAACATAGAACATAGATCTATAACATAAATCTCACTATAACATCATAGAGGGAAGTCACATAACTTTGAAGTTGCTCTCTTAAGAAATAGAACTTTGCAGAGATTGGCATGACAACATAATGGTCAAAAGAGAATCTCTACAGTCAACTGACTGCATGTGATTTTAGCACCACCCCTATGAAAGTGATTTGAAAATTCTCAGCCTGATTTTTATGCAAAAAATTGAGTTAATACTGATTCAGTAGAAAGTTTTATGTAGAATGTTTGCCACACAGCTAGTACTAAAAGTGCTTTTGCTAATATTAACCTTGGACGAGTTTCTTAAGCCTTCTACATTATTTTGTCATAAATGTCCAATAATATGATATAAAAATGATAGCAATTGTGGTGGTAATTTTTACTGTGTTGTACCTTACTGTTGCACATATTTACAAAGGACTTGATTGTAGACTCAAAGGTTTTCGGGATCATATGCATGACTTAGTTTACATACACTGACTCTTGGATTCTGTGCAGTGAGGTGATCCAGAAATATTTTTTGAAAGCATGAATGAATTATAGCAAGATACTTTAGAGCTATTTAATTGTCCATTAAGTATTTTTTATTTTATAAAACAATGGAATAAAACATCAAATAGATCAAGAAGAGATTAAGTTTACTTATGATTACTGACAATTAGTGAAAAGTTATTGGTGCATTTTCTAAAAGAAGATGTGGTACAACTAGGAGTGGCTATAAAAATTGAAATTTGTAAAAGCAAAAACAGTTAATTGTACATGAAAGTTTCTGTCTCATCTGGTTACACAGCCATTCAGTCGCAAAGAAATACACAGAGGCTTATATTAAGAATAAACTGTTTGGCCTATTTGCTCATACTTGTTAAATAGCTCTCACAACTTAAATTAATCCATAAGTCTTGTCTTTGTTAGCCACGTTCCTTGATACCTTTTATCAGTGAGGCATTCTTATCTTGCTTGCTCTGTGTCTTGCCTGTTCCTGTGTCTCTCTTTTCCTCACCCCAAAATGTTCCTACTCTAGTTACCCCGCCAATACTTCCTCCCTGGCTAATGGTCAATCAGCATTTTATCAGATAAATACAAGTGACAAATTCTTACAGTGTACAAAAGCATTATCCCACAGCAGTTAATGTCAAACTGAATACATTTCCAAAGGAATTTTATGCAGGGCATGTAAGATATTTCCAAAATTAAACTATATCAGGGAACTATGAAGTGAAAACTATTTTACTCCTCAAAATTCCAACTAAGAGTAACATTATATATTTGTGTTATTCTTCAATTTAGAAAAGCATAATCTAAATTTTTCTATTAGGCAAATTGCCATTGTAATTTCTTCATGACTCTAAAGCACCCTTACTTTTACAACACAGAAAAATGCCTGAAGCCTGTCCTACGGAATGGTTATGTCTCCGATGGGAAAGTCCTATACAAAATTCAAGAGTCCATGCGCTATGGTTGCACTTCAGGATATAAAACCACTGGAGGAAAGAATGAGGAGGTGGTCCAGTGTCTTCCTGAAGGATGGTCTTCTCCACCATCCTGCAGGAAGGAGCAAGGTGAGCATACAATAATGTTATTTCCTGAAGTAAGTATAAGATCCTATGAGGTTATGCTTAGCTCAAGGGACAGTTTAATTCATACATATAATTCATACTATGTCTCTTCTATGTGAGAAGGTGACAGTATTTTGATTTTCTCACATACTTGGTGTTTTCTTAATCCACGTGTTCTCAACTGTAGCAAGTCTCCTGTCTCATCAGATCTTACTTTGGACTAATAAGATAGAGCTGAGATGCTCAAAGTGAAAGAACCCTACTAGGTTTTCTGTATAATTCAATGCAAATATTTTCAACTCTAGATAATTTGACAGTATAAGTTGTTTAAATTATGCAGATCCACAGAAGACACTTAATCAAAATATTTCTTCACAAGACTTCATCTAAAATGAGGCCTTTGGTCAAGTACAATGGATCAATATTTCAGAGTAGGAGACTGATAAGATGGTTTACACAAATATGAGAAGAGAATCACAGAAGCAATGGCAAAGTGATGATTTCAATTTTGCAACAGTTGGCTTTGCCACATATTATTATTATTCAATGTGATGCCATTTGGGACTTTTTAATATTCTAGGGCATTGATGGAGTTTATCAAAGATCACAAGATAAATGTTTAACATTTCAGAGACGTGCTTGGCCCCTGAGTTGTATCATGGGAATTATTCCACGATGCAGAGAATATTCAAGGTGAAGGACAAAGTGCAGTACACCTGTGCTGCTGGCTACTACACCACTACGGGGAAGCAGGCTGAGGAAGCAGAGTGCCACGCACACGGGTGGTCCTTCACGCCCCAGTGCAACAGTAGGTTCTCACTTCGGTAATAACTTCTTGGCTGCAGAGGTTCATCTCATATAAGTTGTCCTGCCAGTAACATTCCATGCATCTTAGCTTTGTTTTCTGCTGTAATTTAGTTAATAGTAGACTTGTTCACTTCAAGTTCTCAAACAGGAAAATCTTGCTTTAGCTATTGTAATTCAATTCATTTAAACCTGCTGATATTTAACAAGATAAAATATGTTAATAAGCTTATAGAACAGAATATAGCTAGTGTTTTAATATGGATTGTAAATAGTAGTAAAATTCTATTATGAAAAATAAACATGTTTTGTTATTTTTTTATTTTATTTTATTTATTTTATTTTTCTCCATTAACAGCTTCAACTGGGTGTGGGGCAACAGAACCATTCCCAGCACAACCATGGGTGTGGGGTTCCCCGCAGTCTCCCCAGGGCGATGGTTCCTGCAATGATCTCTAGGGGGAAACGGCTCCCAACAGATCACCTCCCCCTCCCATACAAAAGTTATTTTTAATCTATTCTTTCATTTTTTTTAGAATTAATGTGCTCTTCTTTGAGATTAATAGAAAATGGCTATTTTCATCCTGTAAAGCAAACCTATGAAGAAGGAGATGTAGTTCAATTTTTCTGTCATGAAAATTATTATTTAAGTGGATCTGATTTAATTCAGTGCTATAACTTTGGCTGGTATCCAGAGTCTCCCATATGTGAAGGTAATTTTTAAAAATTTCATGCTTAAAAAATAGCTTTAATTTCTATGATCTCTGAATGATCACATCTAATTCTAGTTACAGAACAATTTTTAGAATAATCATTTCATAGCAAGTCGGTGAATTATTCTATCTAAAAAACTAAGCTTTGTATGCATTTGTGTAGTAAGTATTATCTGTTGTATTTAACATGCATATATGTGTGTGTAGTGTGTGCATATGTCTGTGTGGGTGCATGTGTGCATGTGTACATGGAAGCTAGCAGTTTAGGCCAGGTGTCTCTTTTGGCCCCTCTCCTCCTTAGTTTTTGAAGATAGTCCTCTCATTGCACCTGCGCTTATTGAATTGCTTGGTTTGCTTAGGTAATGAGCATCAGGTTGCCTCTATCTCTGCCTCCCAAGTAATGGATGATAGGTACCTGTCACTGTGCCTAACTTTTACACATATGCTAGGAATAGTACATAGGACCCTTCCTTCCCCCCCCCCATTTATAAGGCAAGCAGCTTTATCAATATCACTATATCCCCAGCCCTATGTTTAATATTTTAAAGCCTCTGGCATACTTGTTCAATCTGTAGTTGGTTGAGACACTATCTTAATTGGCCACATATTTCTTGATCTGAAAAGTCCATCTCCAAAATAATAAAAAAAGAAGCACGAAGAGCAGAAGAATACTAACCTTAAGGGAAAATGGAAAATGAGGTCGATCATTTAGTTAGAGCAGTCCAGACGTGTAATAGCTAAGGTTTGATTTATATCACTGATTGTGTTCAAAGGAGTGCTATGATTATCTTCATAAGATACCAATTCATAGCCATAGAGGGACCTCATGTGGCAGAGGAAACTTGAGTCCAAGTGTGTGAGTGTGCATTCAAGATTTTGATTAGTACTCTGTGAGAGAATCCTCATGTCTGTATTTGTAGAAATGACAGATAATATTTGAACTGGCTCTGAAAAAGAAATAGAAATCTGAGGATTTGGTGAGGTATGAGAGGCAAAAGGTATGATGGACATCATTTCTGCTGTATTATAGGAAATAATGTTATTGTTGATAGGCAGGTCCACGACCTACCTGGGAATAAAACAGAAAAGTGTGATTGAACTAGATTCCAGCAGTAAGGAAAGGGGTGTCTGGACAGGACATGGATGGCAGTGCCTGTACCTATCATAACTCTGCAGTGCAGTGAACAATTGCTTTGAAGTTTTAGCAACTTTCTAGTTGAGCCCAACAGCCTTCGTATAACAGTACGGGAGTTGTTAGCAAGTTGTCTGTAGCATATTGTCTCAAAAAATGCATGACAGATTCATTGCCTGTTCTGCACCCCAATCCAAATTAGCATGGCACCATGTCTGTAGTTTTATAAATAATTGTTATTGTGTGTAGAAGAGTAATATATTGAGCTATATATTTCCCAACCGTAGATATCCTCATCCTAATCCTGGAGCCAGCACAGTAAACTTACGTGGCAAAGAAGTACAGGGGTTGACTAAAGATCTTGAGGTGTGGATATTATCTGAAGTTATTTATTGGTCCCTAAATACAATGACAGGTGTCCTTGTAAAGGTGTCTGGAAGGGGACTTGACAATAGAAGAGGAAGTTGGATATGGAAATGGCATGGCTTTACTGGCTGATGAGCTGGACTAGTGCCAACCTGAAGGTTTGGCTTGACCGTAGTAGTTGAAATTCACTGTGGGTGTTGGTCGGTTTTGAGCTTCACAGGCTGGTGAGCCAGTCTTGCTGACTTTGGGCTGACGTAGCCCACTATCCCTTGCCTTCTGGCTTCCTTTCTTTGGACTCTGATAGTGCAGCAGGATGGTTCCTTAAAGTCAGTAGGGAGAGGGTCTTTCAGGAAGAACGGCATAGTGAATTTATGTTGGCCATGCAACATAACCACATACTAATTCACCATCTTTCTTTAAGAGACAATTGACAGGTCCCACTCATGGAGAGGAATGCCGTGTCAGAGAGCAGTCAGAAAAAGGTTTTCCTGCTTCCTGTCTACCATATTTTCTATAGTTCTTTGCACCATAAATATTACCAATAAATCTTTATAATTTTTTGTAATCTCATGACTAAATATGCTGATATTTTTACATAAGGAAGAAGAAATCGATGTCCTCCTCCACCTGTGCCTCTACATTCCAAAATTCAACCACATTCAACAACTTACCGCCATGGAGAAAGAGTGCGCATAGAATGTGAACTTAATTTTGTGATTCAGGGTTCAGGAGAACTACTCTGTGAAAATGGAAAGTGGACAGAACCTCCCAAATGCATTGGTTGGTAATGTTTTTTTAAAAGTTAGTTTGTATTAATATTTTAATTTGTGTGTTTAATAATGGATTTTATTGGGACATTCTCATGCATATGTATCACTGTCACTTGCTCTTATTCCCAGCCTGCCCTGTGCTACTCTCCTGACTTGGTAAAATCCTGATCCAGGGTCTCTTAAAATGCTTATGTAGCTCAGTGGTCTCTTCCTTTCATTGTACCTCCACAGAAGAGAAAGAGAAGGTAGCCTGTGAGCAACCACCCTCCATTGAACATGGCGCTGCACAAACACACTCCAAGATTTACTTCAGTGGAGATAAAGTGACATACAGGTGTGAAGGGGGCTACTATCTCCGGGGATCAAGTACAATAACTTGTAGTCGTGGCCAGTGGACACTGCCACCTGAGTGTGTTGGTATGTGTGTTTCTTCTAATATTTATCCCTATGGTGCTCTTTTCATCTGTTCAATCTCTCTGTGCAAGGCCAGATGTTTGCAAAACTTAGAGACACATAGCTATTAAATCTACTGTGTGAATTTTTGAGTATGTAGATGTATCTGGAGAATTTAGACCAAATGAATAATTCAGAACAGAAACATCACTTAAAGTACATTATTACTAGGCTGTTGTAGAGTTAGCTCCACAATCTTGCACTTTAATTGACCACACATGTGTGAGGTGTGTTTTATTAAAGAAATAACAGATGTGTAGTACTCCAATGTGTAAATGTACTACATGGCAGAAAAACATAATGACATCTTGAATTTTGTAGGAAAATGGATGGAGCTAGAAAACATCATTTTGAGTGGGGTAACCCAGACACAGAAAGACAATTATCACATGTACTCACTCATAAGTGGTTTTTAAACATAAAGCAAAGAAAACCAGTCTATAAATCACAATAGCAGAGAACTTAGACAACAATGAGGACACTAAGAGAGGCTTACATAGATCTAATCTACATGGAAAGTAGAAAAAGACAAGATCTCCTGAGTAAATTGAGAGCATGGGGACCTTGGGGGAGGGATGAAGAAGAGGGGAGAGGCAGGGAGGGGAGCAAAGAAAAATGTAGAGCTCAATAAAAATCAATAAATTGCTGAAAAAGTAAATAAGTACCAGACGGATGTAGGGTTAATGGTTGGCCATGAGTATGACTGCTTCCCCTCCGCATGTGTGTACTTTCTCCTTCTCTGTAGGTAAATCCTGCTGATTGGAATTTTGCATCTTTTAAACCTTGCAACTTCTAAGAAGCACACCCTTGATTTTGATATTACTCAAGGATATCTATCACAAGGCTAAAATCACTCCCTTCCTATTCTCATGTTTTATTAGATATTGAAAAAAGTTCCCCAAACATACTTACTTATTTATTACATAAGAAAATATGTTATAAAAAAGGCTAAAAACAGTAACTAAAAAAAGAGAAACTGGGAGAGAGTATATCTTTGATTCATGTGTTAATTGAGAATAGGATTGAAAAGGAGGAGGAAGAATACAGGAGTGGATAATGCCCGGTGCAGTTTCAGAGTGGACCATGACCCTTAGGATCTTCCTAAGCATTTAAGAACATCCTTTTCACAGCTGCTTTACCATCAAGAAAAGAAGAAACATACTTGGATTTGTTCTTGCTATTTGTTCTTAATTAATGCATTTTAAAAATACTTAAGCTAAAACCTTTGGAATTTCTGATCAACTTAGAAACAGTTGTAAAAGTGATAATACAAATATTGAGATCATGTTTTGGATAACTGTCATTGTATTGTTATGGGTTTATTCAATTCCTTTTCTTAGAAAATAATGAGAGCTGTAAGCCTCCACCTGAAATAGCGAATGGTGCTGTTGTTGATGGGTTACTGGCAAGTTACACAACAGGATCCTCCGTGGAGTACAGATGCAATGAATATTACTTATTGAGGGGATCAAAAACATCTCGCTGTGAACAAGGAAAGTGGTCATCTCCACCAGTTTGTTTGGGTAAGCAAGAGTACACACAAGTGAATTTATTTTGACAGTATTCTTTAAAATAATGTTTTCAGCAAGAAAATGCTTTCTTATACGTTTTCCCTGCTTCATTTAAGCAGGAGCTTTGTTACATCCTAGTATGGACCTACATAAGTGTCTTGCATATTAATTTTATTGTGAAAATGTGCATAGCATATAATTGGTCATTTTTGACAGAGTTCTTGTGCAATCCAGTGGCAATATTTGAACTTTGTGTCCAGTTCCTTTGTGTGTAGTGTTCTGCCTAGCTGCAGATTCCTCTCTGTGGACCTCACTGTCTTTACATGTAGTGCCACCAGATTGCCATTGGGAGAGAGGGGCACTACGTTTTTTTTGGGGGGGGCACTATGTTTTTGGTAGAGCTCATTGCTGATGACTTTTATCTATTCACTTCTTTCCTCACTCAAATGGTCACCTTTGTTACTCTCATAATCTTGTTTGAGCTAACTGCTGTTTATGACTTAGATCATATACACAACAATGACATACGCAAACATGAATACAATGCGAACATGCTTTATTCTGTGTATGGGACATGCTTTCTCCACTTAAAATGTAGCATAAATTTAATTTGGTCTTTTTATGTCTGCATAGTATTCCGTAGGATCTGTTCACCATAAATAATTCAAATAATCACTTCAGTGACATATATTTTTTGTTTAACATTTTTACATAACAATAAATTTTGCAGCAAGATATTTTTGTACTTCAAATGCTTATATTTTTCTTTAAAAAGTTACTTACATTTAGTTTTTCCTTCTTTTATTTTCTTACATAATTTTTTAGATTTTTCTGAATTTATATTTCCTGACCAAACATCTGAAATTTTTTCTTAATTGTAGGATCATCATTCAGATATTTATTTCTGGTTTATAACTTTCCCATTAAGGAATTGAAATTTTCTTTTCCTGATTCACTTGTCATCACTTAGCTTTCCTTTTCTACTTTCATGTATACTAGAGCAACATAATTTATATTAACCAATGAGAATCACATACATTGGAAATATTTTTCTTGATTCTATTATTATTTATAATGTTTTCAAACATAGATTCCTTCAGTTTTAGCCGTTGTCACTTTTACCCTTCAAGTCATTCTGAGAATGCTGTGCCCATTAAATCAAATATACACCTTCAACTACAAATTTCTGTTACTATTATATTGTCATAAATGCTTTGATATTGAGGTTTTGGCGATGTAACTGATATTTTGTTAAACTGAAATGTAGTCTCTCTGTGGACAGAGACTAAACTAAGATGGCAATGAAACAACTTCATTAGGAATAACAAGATTTCAAAAAATTCCCTCCTGCTCCTGGAACAATTGTCACAAGACATTCCGGCCTCACACTAATGAATCAAGGCATACACTGAGCAAGGGGTCACCTTTGTGAGCAGGAGCAGGGTACGAGGAGAGAGTATTATCATCTCGTTATCTGTTAGAAAAAAAATGGCAGTTCTATTGCAGGCTCAAACAGTTGCATAAGGGGTGCAGTTTTCCATCCGTGTTAGTATTTACTATGAGTCTCCCTAACATCTTACCCATTTCCTTGTTCTCCCAATGCTCCACCAATACTGCTTTCTTTATCTTTGCCATAGTTTCCTTTTGGGCTCTTTATATTGATTTCTCCCTCCCATCTGAAAACAACAAGATTCAATCCTTAAAATCCTTGATCAAGTATACTTCTCATTTAAGATTGCTTAAGAGGGCACACCCCTTTCCTTCAGCCTTTTGATAGTACTTCCTATACATCCCCCTTAACTTACAGTGCAGCTGTCAGGTGGTTACTAGCCACAGCAATCTATGTATTTATTATATTTGTGACTCATAGTGGGGGTTTCTGTTTCAGTATGAGCTCCTTGAGTTCTTATTGATGGGTATGTACTGAATGGCAGTTTCTCTTTAAATATGTATAAATTAAATGCACTTCCTGTTTCAAGGTCAGTAGTTAATTTAAAAATATGTTTAACATTGCTGTTAGTGACCTAAAATAATGTTTTGACTTTGAAAAACTAGTTGGTTTAAATCTATAACCTCATGAAAATAAGGAATATATAACTAATTAATTTGGCAGTCATAAAGAATGCATTTTATTATTGATATTATCATGTCATGGGCCTGTGGTTTAAGACTAGTAACTTATGGCCTGAGCCTTGAGACAACAAACTACCAGGACCTTGTTGTGGTGAGAAAGCAAGCCCACTCTCCTCTTGTCCACAAAGTAGATCCACCATGACTCTCTTGTGGCTTAGTCTCTGACTCCTACAGCTGGAGAAAGGACACATAAAATGTTTCTTATTCTGCCCCTCCAGGCAGCTCTGTTGCCCTAATCTCAAACCAGCTCTGAGTTGTTTTCAGGCTTCCTATTCAAAGGCTCCCAGCTAAGTGTTTCCAAGGCCAAACTCCTCAGGTCAGAATCCCCAGTAGTAAACCTATATATTACCCAAGAACACCCACACCCTAGGGGAACGTTATAAAAAAAAGTCTCTTCATTTTGCCCCATGAACTCCTGTACTTGCCTGTGTGCTGAAACCTGGAGCCAAGTGAGTCCTCAGTGTAGTGGCTATTGTGGAAATACCCTTCATTTCCTGTCTTCGTCTCCACACCTGTTACTTCTTCATCTAACATGGATATATGAGCTATAATAATGTTGAATGTCAGATGCATAATATTACTTCAGATTCCTATTGTAGTTTTTATTTTAAAATATATTATTCACATACCTGTCAGATGACTGCTCGTTTTAAAAGAGCGTTTTGTTTTTCAGAGCCATGTACTATTGACGTGGATCACATGAACAGAAACAACATACAGATGAAGTGGAAATATGAGGGCAAGGTTTTACACGGAGACCTAATAGATTTTGTGTGTAAACAGGGATATGACTTGTCTCCGACAACCCCGCTGTCTGAGGTGTCTGTGCAATGCAATAGAGGAGATGTGAGATACCCCGTGTGTGTTAGAAGAGGTAAGGAGTAACACTGGGCATGTTGCTCGACTAGCGTCTTCAGCCTTATCTTCTAGCCACAGTCGGACATGACCCTGATTTCTGCTTCTAGTCTGCATACACACTCACAAGGGATGTCTATGCCAACAGATTTCTACTGAATGAGTATTTGTGCAGGGAGAATGGAGAGGTTTCATAAATAACCCTCGTTGTCTGAGGGTTGATCTTCCTCATGCAGAAGCCCTGTAAAGTTTCAGTCTGCTCAGGATTTACTGGGGACCTTTGTATGCTTAGGGCAGAATATAAGGGATTTTATTTATTCTCTGGATCTAGGACCTATTTTTTTTTTTTAGTAGGAGGAACTTAAGGTAACATATATGGAAAACATATGCTTTTGGCTTGACTAAAAAGAAAATATTAAATCATATTGTTAACATTTTGCTAGTTATAAATATGTATTCTAGCTTTATAACATTAAATCCTAATTTCATATTATGTCATGTAGCATGGTATTTGTTGTAGAATTATCTTCAATATTACAAAGTATTGGTAATTGCTTTAGTAATGCTTTTATTTCAGTGAAATATTACAATTTATTTTTGTAGCAATCATCAAGCACTGAAAGCTCATTGTAGCAATTGTAATCTGTAAAATAATTTTTCAGAATCTAAAGGGAGGTGTGCATCTCCTCCGGTGATAAGAAATGGAGACATTGTTAGTTCAGCAGCCAGCACCTATGAAAACGGCTCCTCAGTAGAATACCGGTGTTCTGAGAACCATTTCCTGCAAGGGTCCAGGGAGGCCTATTGTGTAGATGGAGTGTGGACCACACCACCGTTGTGTTTAGGTATGTACTGTTAAACACTCCTCTGTTTCACTCTGCTGTTGAGAGGTAATGTGACAGAGACATAACATTTCATTTTCTTTACTCGTTTATTGATTCTCATATACAACCATTAGCTTCTGATTTTCTTCTGTATTATGAATAACTATAGTCCATTTACTCTTACCGATGCTTATTTAGTGTAAACAGAAATTTACATACCATTCTGTTGTTATGTTTTAAGATGATTAAGCCATAGTGTCATAGAGAAATTATTATTCAGTGTGATTGATACTATAATACAAAATAGAAAAGAGGATTTGGAATACATTATTTAGGTGTATGAAATTGTCAAATAGCTAAATTAATTATTAAAAAATGAAAAAATGTTCTCAGACAAAGATAATGCTAATAATATCTCCAGGCCTTAAACCATGTGTGGACTTATAAACACAGAACACTAACACATATGTGTGGAGAAAGCAATGTGCTAGTGTCCATAGGAATGGCCTAAAGAATAAAAGAATGAATTATAATGAATCACAGAAACTAAGGTTTCATGGTATGTGTCTTGTTGTCACGTAGCCAAAGAAATGTCGCGAATTCTTTGTATATTCAATTTTTTTTCTCATTTTACATTTTTCAGTTTTTCTTTTGTATAGTGATGCTGTTTTCTTAGATGCACAAAACCCAAAAGCAGCTAAAATATTGCTATGTAATTTTAAGACAGTACTCCTTTATCCATAAAAATATTTGCCCTTTAAACTCTTGTGGCCAACTTTCTTACCTTACAGAGCGAACTTTTGAAATTTATTTCTATTCATTTTCATTGAATATATTTTGGTAATATCCATTCTTCCTCGCTCCCCCCATCTCCACCCAGTAACTTTTCTTTTCACTTAGTTTATGCTTTGTAGTATTTGGGAAGGAAAGGAGAGAGAAACTTAGAGAGAGTTATAGAGATAGAGAGACAGAGAGAAGTGTATTCACTTATGCAGTAAAATTTTTTCCCTATTTTGATTTTTCAACCCTCTGGATTTGTATTTTAAGTGTATTTCCGATATACAATGTACAGTTGGTTTATTTCAAAACATACAATCTGATATTTTTGTCGTAAAATGTTTAAATCACTGGCATATAAAAATGTACTTACTGACACATTTGCGTTATAAAGTCGTTTACCACATTCATAGATACTCTACCTGTTTTATAGCATTTTTTTCTCTTAATTTAAGGCTAAAATTAGTCTTTTTGTTCTATGATCCTATGAGTTTACTTATGCTATTCTCTAGTTCTCCCTTACCTGCTCTCAGAGATTATATCATGACACTCTGATTTCTGAGATCTGATGCAAATCATTCGTTTATTGCTTCTTTAAGACTTTAGGACACTATCCATTTTCTTACTCCTTCCACACGCTGTGTTAAAGAGCTGTGCCTTCTAATTCTGCATGTAGTTTAAGTCCTGGAGACACTGTTCCCATTGTTTTTGTCTGACAATCATGTTTCACTTTTTTGTTATTTAGCTATTTGACAGTTTCACATGTTTTATGCTGTATTCTGATTACATTGCCCCTCCCTCTTTTTGCCCTCCTCCCAGCTCTATTAATCCTTTGCAGATTCATGCCATTTGGTTTTGTAACTCATTTAGTTTAACCAAGGTCATCTGTGTGACTTTTATATTGGACTGGAGTCTGCTGGGGTCATTACTGGGTGTATAACTAAAGACAAGGATTCTCTCTCTCTCTGAATCTATCAGCAGCAAATAGTCTAGCAGTGAAGGGTAGAGTCCCAGAGGCCCTCCTTCATCCAGCCTGACTGTTGATGGGCTCATCCTTGTGCACTTAGCTCACATATCTGGAGCTTCTATAATTGCCATGGCTGTGTCTCTCTATGAGATGACATTTTGAAGCACTTCTATTTCTACACTGTCTTCTCAACTGTTGGCTAGGTCTTAGAAGGTGTGGTATAAATAGCTTATTTAATATTAAGTACTCATCCATCTATTTTCAGCACCTCATAGGTATTGGTGTCTGCATGAACCAACATTCACTGGAAAGAAAGGATTCATTGATTTGTGCTGAGAGCAGCATATATTTTTGAGTATAAACATAAATATAATGTTTAGCCAAGCGGTGGTGTCAAAAAAGTTGATGTCTATCCAGGTGGTGGTGGCACGCCTTTAATCCAGCACTCAGGGAGGCAGAGGCAGGTGGATTTCTGTGAGTTTGAGGCTGCCTCGTCTACAGAGTGAGTTCCAGGACAGCCAGAGCTACACAGAGAAACTCTGTCTTAAAAAACTAACTAACTAACTAACTAAATAAATAAATAAATGAATAAACAAATATAAAAACAACTTGATGTCTGTTGAGAAACTCAAATCTACCAAAGACTTAAGATGGACATTGTAGAAATGGACATGTAGCAGCTAAAGTTTTCATAGTGCCTGAAGGTGCTATGCAGGCTTCCTGGGGAGGAGGGACACGCCAACAGGTTCACCGATCACTCAACTCTGCATATAGAATATAGGTGCACTGATTTATTAGTGTCATGAGTGTTTTGGGGTTAATAGCTGCTTTGTGATTGGATATGAATCCTGATTCATGGCTAGTATTGTAATTCGAGCTGAAGGAAAGCCTATGGTTGGGGAGGATACAGGGCAAGTAAGGAACAGAGAAAGCCGGAAAAGGACAGGACACAGGACATAAGTAAATACATAGATACTTCTGAATAACTTATGTTTGCCTATCAGAACAAGAGGAGACCTTATTGCTGAAAGCATCACATACGTCAGATGCATGATACAGCAAAAGCAAGCTAGCATTGAACTTGGAACTTCCTCCCTACTGGCGAGCTTTTATAGTCACAGAAGATAACAATACAGGCTTCTGGGAGGGATGGGAATGGTCTCATCCAGCTGTGAATTCTGTGATCTATGATACCAACTTCTTAAATAAGATGTGCCAACTTGTAAAAAAGTGGCATTGCTGTTATGGGGTAGCTAACTGCACTCTGATTAAATTCTAGTTAATTAATGCTTAATATAAATTAAACATTATATATAATATAAAAATTATTTAGATGTGTATAATATAAATATAATGTATTTATATACTATATATTACACGAATATAATACATATTATATATTAAATATATAATATAATGATCATATATAAATATAAATATATAATTTCAGTGTAGCTGTGAAGCCTATCCTTGATTCACTCTCTAGACCAGGCTAGCCTTGACCTCATAGAGATCCTCCACCACCACCTGGCTAGACATCAACTTTTTTGACCATAATTATCACACATATCTTGAAATCCTATCCACAAAGACACAAATCTATTTCCTAGCATAATTTACCATTATTTATATGATAAGCGACTGAATAGCAAACATTGCATGTGAGCAATTTAGGAGTTTAGGACTCCATGATCTTATTCCATGGAATACTTGTTCAGTCCTCTGGCTAAATGTTAGGATTGAGGTAGCTGGACTTGGTCCAATTGGAATTGGATGTTTGTTTTTTTATGGTTCTATGCCGAGACTTTTGTTTCTATGCCTCCCTCTAGACTGACAATAGTATCTGTGAAGAATGCAAAATGTGCAGTGTAGTTGTCAGCCTAACCACTCACTCACCTGCAGCAGCTACAAATGGAAGAATACTTTAAAGGGAAAAAAACAGCTTAGAAGTTCAAGCTCAGTTAGCTACAGTCTGAACCCTAAGTCACCAACTCCAAACCCATTCATGCTTCTTTCTGCTCTCAGCCCTGTGAGATTCTCAAAAACTTTGCCATATGCCTGTTACTGGTCATTTTACACATCGTCTTTCAGCTGAATTGAGAATCAAAAACACACCAAATATTTTTTTTCCCTAGTATCTTCAAATCGTTGGCTGCCTATGTGGTTCTCAGGTGCCCTGGCATACTTGTTTTAAAATATAGTTTTTGGTATATTTTTGGTCTTATATAGGGTTCTTGGTCATAGTGAAAGCAGAAGGTCTAAGAATCAATTTTAAATCAAACCTCAGGGGTTATAAAACAGTGCTGTTTGGGGATTGTCTCTGGAATAAACTTGCTTACACCAGTGAGAGTGGAAGAGCGATGTATTCACAAGTGGACAGAAGCCAGGATATAGCCGGAAAGAATTGAATTCCACGTCTAGTTTGCATTCTCCCTTACATTCTAAACTTCAAGGCAGGGCGAGCAGGCAAGCCAACAGGACTGTCCAGAAGCCTAAGCAGCTGCAAGCTTGGAGGCTTTTGCTTTCAAAGACATGTTACAGCTACAGGTGTAAGCTCTTGTGATCAGGCGACTAAGGGCAATGATCTATTGTATTTCACCTTGTTTTCCAGGTTTTTCTGTTCTAGGTAGCAAGGTGAAGTCATGTTTGGCAATAAACAATACAAACAAATCACTAAATATATCAGTACATTAGTATCTAACAATTGGTATTTTCTACTTTATTCTACTTCAATACTAATTTACATTGCAATTAAATTTGCCCTCATATTGCTTGTAGTACGTCTCACATAACATTTGACCTATGGATATTCAATGCAATCTTTACGTGTGTTTGCATAAATTAATTTGTTATATATTAACAAATTATGGTTGATGTATTGCATTATCAACTCTGGACATCTTTAATCTACTTCCGAAGGTTTCCCTTGGTCTTAAGTCATTTAGGAGGCAAATGAGATGCAAAAAAACCTATTTTGAAAATTTTCAAAATACTATTTTTATCATGGGGAAAATCAGAGATGCTTGCCTATTTATATGTGTTCAAATTTTGTCCTGATTTATGTTAACATACAGTTGAAGAAAACCTGAAAACTTTCATTTATTAGTTTTTAAAATAGAATCTAGTCTCTATATTCCTCAACTTGAAATTTAAAAGAGAGAAAACTGTCCGCTGCTTTGGATGGAAATACGTCAGAACATTTGGATTAGTGTTGAGAATCTAGCTTGTCTCTACATTGCCATCTTATTAGTAATTAATGTTTTATCTTGAAAATATTATATATGTATTATTTAATGGAATATCACATATGATGTAAATTATTTCATGGTATCAGACTTTTGACATTTTGAAAATACAATAAAAATGGAAATTGTGTTTATAACTGACTATGCATATTAAAAACTAACCAATGGTAAAATATATAGCCTACTTACTACAGACAAAAAACTAATTCAAGGAACCTATAATGACAATGTGAATATGTATATGTACATATATGTGTATATATGTATACACACACATATATGTGCTTGCTGGGGTTTGAACACAGGACAGGCTTTTTCCCATGTTAGGTAACCCTTTATCACCGAGTGACCTCTCAGACACATTTAAACTTTCTGAAGAAGCAAAGGAAAGGGGCTGTAAAAGAATTTTTTATAACTATCCAAGTATTCTTTTGACCACAGGAGGGAATGTCACATAGGTTTCTTTGACCAGGAGTGAACATATTTTCAGACTCCAACAATAATTCTGACTAACTTGCTTATCTCTCTGTGGAGTGTAAGGTTATCCCATATAGGCAACACTGAACGTAGTGTTTGTACAAGATGTTATCAATATAGTTGTCGTCTTATTTTTTTGTGTTTGTTCAGAACCTTGCCCATTGTCGTTTGTTGAAATGGATAAGAATTATTTACAGCTGAAATGGAATTTTGACAATAGACCACTCATTCTCCATGGCGAGTATATTGAATTTATGTGTAAGAGAGATGCATACATAACTGAGACATCTATTAGTGGGTCTGAACTTCGAGTGCAGTGTGACAGAGGAAAGCTGAGATATCCAAAGTGTACTCCAAGATAAAGGTAAGAAAATGTCCTTAGGATATTTTTGTCAAATTTTATTTAAGAGATCCACTGTTTTATAAATTCTATAAATATCGTACTCTACAGTACTTTGTCTTTATGTCTATTAGAAAGGAAATAATATTTTATTCAAATCTTAAACCCGTAAATGCTGGAACCTTTTGAGTTTTCTGGAGTCAAATTGCTGCTAACCATTTGATATCTGTGATATTTTGACAGTTGGAAAAGAAATCCATTTTTATGTACAATGTTTAAATGTTCAAAATTATTTGAGTCTTATATTTTGAAATAAGATAAAGAGCATATTTATCAAACTTTTTACTGGTCATAAGTTCACGTACAACAAAATTTTGGAAATAGGTGTAAATTGCTGATAATGAGACAATCCTGGGAACTACACAATAATGATATTTAAAGTGTATCTATGTGCTCTATACACATGCTTAGTGTGCTTGCCTAGAAATACTTCTTATGTTTAACTATGTTAAAATTGGAGTAGAAGAAGATTTTTTTGTTTGATATTAGAAGTTTTGTTAACTGGGATCACCCTTTGAAGATGGGAAAAAAGCAAATTATTTGAAGAAATTATAAACTTGGTGCTAATATGATCAGCAACATTAACAAACAGCATAAAGGTTTTCAGAAGGATGCTTTACTAAGCATAGTTACCTGCTCTAGGGGGTCCTACTTAAGGCATTGCTCATATGAATTGTAATAGGCACTGAATTATGACTAACATTCTTTTATATTTTCTTCTCTTTATCTCCCTTTCTCATCAAGGAGTCTGTCTTTTCAAGAAGCTGCACAAACATAAAAGCAAATGGAAGGAAGATAAAGTGTATTTCAACGTATTGTGAATCCTGCATAAAATAGTTTTAGGAAGACTGTGCTGAGTTTGATGTCCTGACATTTTATTTCTGCATAAAAATGTACTCGATATTTTCCTTCTTGATGAATCAAAGCAACAATACATTTCATATTAGCTTGATTTTACATTTAACCTGAACTTCATTGTCCTTTTCACCTGTTAAGTTTGATTTAGTCAGCAAATCCTTCCTATTTCCAGATCATTGCCAGGCTATATTGTTTTCTTTAGTTTCTATGGAAAATACATTTGTCTTTACTATTTTCATTAAAATTAAGGTTTTATGTTCCTTTTAATTCAATATTTATATTAATATCAGAGACAAACACACTGGAAAATAAGGCAGCTGCCATGATAAAGTGGAAGACTTACTTTATAAAATGAGGAAGAGACTACTTTTCAAAGTTAAACCCTAATATATGCTACAAGGATAATAATCAAATTATAGTGTAGCATACTGCCTACTTGTTCAAATAATGACTTTTGTTGTTTTAATAGTTCATACTTTGTGCACAACAGCTTAAGGTCAGAGAGTTGTTGGAGTCATGCAGATTATATATTATAAAAACAGACGTTCTGCAGGGAAAGCGATCACGTCAGTTTCCTAGTTCAGTGGGTCACCTGCAATAGCAACACTACTACCTTCTTTTTCAAATAAGGGCTATATTTCCATTTGGGACTTCTGTTCATTCGCAGGTATGTAGCATCATTATCAGGATCATGGCATCCCCATCAGGACTGGCTGTTAGTCCAAGAAGAGTTATCCTATTCTCTTACCTTCAGGTGTAGTTTCTTATTTACAAGGCATTACTTAACCCCCAAGTTACAATTACATATCATTAGAATTGTTATTGCAAAGCCCATTGATTTAATTCTAGTTTCTGAATTAGTGAGAGAGTAAAATAACTGAGAATGGATTCACATGAAGTGATGGCACAAAGGCAGGAACGCACTGCTTAGTGCTTGGGGACAGAGTGGAGGACGAAAACGGGGATGCGAAGAGAATGGCTGGATTGGCTCTGTGAAGATCGGCAGAGACAAAACTAAAAATCCTGTTTATGGTCTGGATCCCCTCCCAGGAAACAGGATTGTGTGGACTTTAGCTGTAGTGGGCTGGAGAATAAATAAAAGACACAAAAAAAGGAAGACATAAATGTGAGTTTGTCAATAAGTGGGGTCATGAATGAGGACAGAGAGATGAGAATAGAGGAGTACCTACTGAGATAGAAATAAATACGGACACATTAAAATTAAGTAGAAGTAATAGAGAAAGACAATGTAGAAAATTCTGAGTAGCACTCTGGAAGGCAGAGGCAGGCAGAACCCTATGAGTTCAAGGCCAGTCTGGTCTATAGAGTGAGTTCCAGGACAGTCAAGGCTACACAGAGAAACTCTGTCTCAAAAAACCAAAAAGCAAAACAAAACAAAAAAGCCCGATCTAAAGTCAGGTAGCCTGGCACATTGAAATAGTATCTGTCAAAATCATGATGGGGAATCCCACAGAGACAGCGGACCCAAGTTAGTGGGAGCTCACTGGCTAGTGGGAGCTTACTGACTGAACTGATACCTGGGGAACCTGTATAGGACAGAAGTAGGCCCTCTGAATGTGCTTGACTGTTCTATAGCTTGAGCAGTGTGTGTGGCCACTGGCAGTGGGACCAGGATTTATCCCCAGTTCATGAACTGGCTCTGCACCTTCCCTATGAAGGGATACCTTGCTCAGACCAGAGACGGGGAGGAGGGACTCAGGTCCTGCCTCAACTTGATATGCTAGACTTTGTAGACTCCCCATGGGAGGACTTACCCTTTCTGAGGGTTTGGGTGGCAGGAAGGTAGGGGTGGGTATTAGGAGGGGAGGGAGGGGAACTTTAGTGGGTATATAGAATGAAAAAGAGCTTTTAAACAAAAAAAAAATTAAAAAATCAATAGAAGACACATCTGGGAATAAAAAGAAAGAGAAATGATCACAGATTGGTAATTGTTGAAAATAATGTTACAATAGTCATCATTTGCCTTTTGTTTTAAGTTCCATCAAGAAGAATATGAAAAAGCTAACTTTGCTTAGCAATTTACTATCTTTGTAGTACAAGGATTAAAGATCAAGGAACCACTGGCATGATGACTACCCAGGAGTATTACAAAGTGTATAAAGGTCTTGCTCAGTTCTTCACAGAGAAACTTGAAATTTTCAAGAGGAAATTAAGAATTCATAAATATCTACCCCTTTCTTCATAAAAAGAAAGATCAAAACACCAAAGAACATTATATATTAAAACTTGAGTTCAGGGAGCTCAGCTTGAGTCTTTTGAGGAAAAGCAGATAAAATGTGGCTCTAATAAGTCTAACCAAGTAGCCGGAGGGTTGGCTCAGTGGATAAGTTAATCTTCTGGTTAATCTTCCAGAGAGTCAGACTAAAGTTCCCAGCATCTGTGAGTACTCACAGCTGTCTGTATCTACAATTCCAGAGGATCTGATGCTGTCCTCTGGTCTCTGCAGGTTCTGCAAGCATGTGGGTTACTTATGTATAGACACACTCAGGTAAAAATAAATAATTTTTTTTTAAAAAAAAGATTGGCAGAAAATTTAAAAGTTATCTCCCTATAGATCCCCAACAGTCATCCTTTGTGCTTCCACAGATGTATACAAACAGAACCTTTCTACTTTGTCTCTCCTGCATACTGTGCTTCCTGTATTAATGATGACTATTTTCATGTAATTATTTGTGTGTCATTTTGTATCCAAGAAAGAATGAGGAAAACTCAGTTCTCTTGTAAATTTTCTAGTTCCTAAAACAACTGAACAACAGAATCGCAACCACTCTGAAGCACTATTCATACAAACCCAGAAAAAAATATTGGGGTTCAGCCTGAAGACCAGAAAAACAAAGCAGCCAGCCACTGTTTATGTCTACCTTGGTTCAAAATGACAATCCTGCCTCCAAGAATCTCAAAATGAAACTGAGACTGAGAGCTGTCTCTTCCAGGTTTATAATCATATTTAATTCTGAGATTAAGGGCATGCACCACTACCACCTGGTTTCTATGGCAAGCTGGTGTGGACCAGGATTAAAGGTGGTTGTCATTGCTGCCTAGTCTGTAAGGCTGGGCAGTGTGACTGTTTTACTTTTTCTTTTCTGATAATAAATTTTATTTATTAAAATACAAATAAAATGCTGGTACATTTCCCCTTTTTGTCTAAAATAAAAAAGAAAGCTGTAACTAATATAAGAAAAACTATATACAATAAGTGCAATAAATATATACAATATATACAGGCAATAAACACATCAGCAATGTCTAGTCCATTTGCATTTGACAAGTTCAGAGAAAATATTCTATAACTATCCTATCTTGGATTTTCCAAAGTCTTGAACCTAATTTACTTTCTATCATAACTTGCTTTCTGTGTCAAGTAAACAAGAAAAACTGTCACTATAACTATCTAGTCTTCAATTCCATCAGAGACCCAAGAAAGAAATAATATTAACTTAGTAAGCAGCAAGTAACTTCCAAATGCTGTGTGTAATGACAGAAACAGTTGGCTGCTGGGACAATTACCCAAAGTTCCCCTTCACCATTGGGTATTCATCTTTGGCTGACAGGACTAGTATATCTGACAGACTTTTCTGTGAAGCAAGATATTCTGGAGGGCTGTCCCTCTTTGTCTTGACAATGTTTGGCCATCACTTTCTTTTGTGTCCTGCTTTAATTAGGACAGCATACTGTCAGCAGTTAAGGCAGGGGCATTTTCTTGCCCAGTGGCTTATTTTTGCTACAAAGAAAGTAAACTCCATTTAGAATTTCTTCAATGCCTGTTATCTTCTCTGAAGTAGATTGGTGCTGCCAGGAGAAGACGTGTCTCATAGTCATCAAAAAAGAGGAACCTAGGTTATTAAAAACATCTTAAATGCCGTATTCTGTAGATCACCAAAGTGTTTGAAGATGACCTGACTACTTAAATATATCTAAGTTTGACCTTGAAAACATACCTAATGTGACTACAAGTTTGATTGCAGTATGTGATTAACTACTAACCTATATTTTCTTACCCTAAACAGTTGGTAATAATAATTTTCAAGAACTAGAGATTTGCATTACATTGTTAAATGAGCTGTATAGGTAAAATACCTTGAACAAGATTAGAAATGTATATACAGTACATTTTAACAAAATTAATCTCAAATTTATATCAATATAAAAAATTTGTATACAATATATGAAAGTCCAATCCAACATAAACATTTAAAACTAATAGTTGCTTTTTAAAAGTAGATTCAATAATCTACCTTTTTATCTTATCATATCTATACCCTCCCTTTTTCTTTTCAAAGTAGATTCATTAATCTACCCTTTTATCCTGTTATATATATAATATCCATAATCCATTAAATAACCCAAAACCACTTCACTTCATGAGAATGTGAGCATTGTATTCTTAGATTTACTTCCTGCTGAATGGGAGTGATGGTATATTTAGGGAATTCTCAAAAAATTGAGTTAATTGTTAAGTCCCGGGAGAAGTATCTGAATCAATTTTTGTACAGTCTATGTACAATGGGAAAGTACAGGGCTTGTCTCAAATCCTGGCTAGAGTAGTCTGTTTAACCCATACATGTTTCTTAGTTAACCATTAAAGTTAGTGCCACTGGTATGTCTGAGAGTTCACTAGCTGTTCTTTTTGTACAGCCTGAATAGTCAGTGTCCATTTTTATAGTATCTTATGATATCCTTCCTAGAAACATGAATTGGTCTATGGTCTGTTTCTGAGACTGCAGGAATGTTTTTTCTGGGTAGTCCATTGTGGTTCAGATCACAGCCACATGGATTCATTGCTATACTAGCCATATATAACCTTAGCCTTTTTCTCTGTCCTTCTGGTTATATGCATTCAACTCATCTCGTACTTTGTTTTTACCTGAGATAGGGTTCCAGTTCTTAAGAATTGAACATCTGCCTCCTGAGTGACCAATTCAGATGCAAAGATTCTGGGATAATAATAGTCACATCTGCATCTATGGCTGATAAGCTTTATATTTATAATGTTATTTATCCATACTATCAGCTTTGGTATTTTATCATTTATAGAAGTCTGCCAAATTATACATTTTCTATTTTATGTTTGAATTTTTGATTCATCCTCCATGGTTATTCTATCATTCAGAGCAGTATGGTTTTTTATAACAGGCACTGGATTTTCTAATTTTCCTGGGGAGGTGTGTTCTCCACAGTGACTGGGAATGACTGGACCACTTTTGACTTGGGGGCCTGTGAGGGGACCCTCAACGAGTTTCACAATGATAACAGGTTGTCTTGTTTGTCTCCTTTTGCTCTACTCTCATTTGTTCAGTGTCAGCCTTTGCCACATCTTCTGCATAACACAAATGGTTAGGGCCTTCTATTTTGGTGATTCCCAGAAGAAATACTATTTCTTGGAATGCCCTGTCTACAGTCCCTTCTCGGATGTCCTATTCTACCACAGTTAAAGCATTTGGTATTTTGATGTCTCTTCATACCTTTGGGAATCACTTCTCCTTCCCAAGCATCAGTGTTATAGTCAAAGGACTCAACATTGGCTGTATGTAGGATTCATTTGTCCATTGGTCCTGATCTGACCTTTAAGGGCACACGTGTCTTTTTGCATTCTAAATTAGCATTTTTAAAAGCCAGAGATTCAATGAATACTCATCTAGCTTATGAATCTGCTACCCCTATTTGTACAGCTTTAGTTAATCTTTGCAAAAAGTAATTAAAAAGTTCTCTTGGGTTTTATAAAACCTTAATATACGATTGATATATTTTTCACTTTTCTTCAATCTTTTCCCAAACATTCAAGGCTTCTGTAGGGACGATATATGTTCATGGTATGTAGCTTGAGTATTTGGATCAGGATAAGGGCCCTCACCAAGAATTTTATCTTGAGAGGTTTCAAAACCTCTGACTCTACCTTGATGTTCAAGGGCCTTAGCTTCCTCTCTCTAGAAACTCTTTCACTGAAGCTGTGGACCGTCATCTAACACAGCTGAAGCCAATCATGTGGGTAACCTTATTTCTTGAAGCTCATGTCTTTACCAACTGCCTCATATATGGTGAAGACATGCCATAAGAAACTACTGCTTGGGGGCTGGAGAGATGGCTCAGTGGTTAAGAGCATTGCCTGCTCTTCTAAAGGTCATGAGTTCAATTCCCAGCAACCACATGGTGGCTCACAACCATCTGTAATGAGGTCTGGTGCCCTCTTCTGGCCTGCAGACATACAGACAGAATATTGTATACATAATAAATAAATAAATATTTAAAAAAAAAGAAACTACTGCTTGCTTAGTATCTTTTAGATCTTTCATTTGTATAGATTCCCAATTACACTATGTATATCCTTTGGGTATGTAATGCTTGCTGTTTTTTTTTTTTCAGAAGTAGTAAGAGGATAAGTATCTAAAACTCTTGGGAAGTCACCTCTGACTCTGAGAGGTACTGATGATGCTAAATCTTTACTATTGTCTTTTGTTTGTACCTCATCGCATGCTTATCAGTTCTGATAAGTTCTTCAATTGATTCAAATCTTTTTATCACTGTCTTTTGTAAAGTCTGAATCTCTTGATCTGTGAATATTTCTAATTAATTCATCAAATCAATACATTTCTGGTTCTCATCATGTACATATGATTCCAAGTTTTTAATTTTTCCATAATGATATCTTCTCATCTTTAGAGATTTGGGTGGTATGTAGATTGCTTTCCAGGCGTGGTGTTCTATCTGCTATCTGCTAGTGAAAATCATGAAAATATTGGTGACTGTAATTAGTGAGGTCTGAGAAGGAGGATTTATGTTCCCTTCTGTTCCACAGATGGACAGCTAGTGGGCTTTTAAAGAAAATAGGTAGTTACTGGCACTGGGGTACTACAATCCAGCTAATCCTTTGACATAGCACATAAGTATAGAAATATTTTACAGAACTACTTCTTCACTTCTTATTTGTCTTATAATGGGATACTTCGAATATCTCCAGAAAAGGGCAGGAGTGGATGTTTCTACCATTGCACCTCCAATCCGGAAAAGAAAAGGCAAGATATCACCAGTCAGGTAGAGAATAAAGAGATTGATTGTGTGAGGTGCACTACTTCCCGCAAACTAAATATTTCTCACTCATGATGAAAAGAAAACGGCAACAAAATGCCCACTTCCGTGCAAACTGGGGAAAAGGTAGTGGAATCATAATAGGTAACCTGAACTCAACGTTTCATATACATTTTCTTCTAAATCCCCCACAAAACAGCAACGTAAAGGGTGGACACAGTCACTAAAGTTACAAATTCTGACACAATTCGAACTCCTTTACTATCTGAAGTGTAGAGAACTTGATAAGTCTACACTCAAAACCACCCTAATTCCTCATCACAGGCTTTCCTTATCTCCAGCATAATTCTCCAATTGCCTTTCGCAAACGCACTGTAGAGCCAGACAGGCGGCCCACTTAAAATCACCACAGCAGCTCCCAGCCTCACTTGGAGCCATACATAGAACTCACGCTCTGTACCAAAACTCGGCGTTGATGCTTTCTACTTATGTTTCTAAAAGACCGGATGGGAGAGTGGAAATAAAGACTAAGTTCCGGCATCCAGCCTGGCGCGGAGTGATGTCATCATCGGATCTGTGACCTCAGGCGGCAAGACCTAAATCCTTGTGATTCTGACTGCTGCTGCCCAGCAGGGGGCGACAAGAGACCGTTATGAATGCTAGCATTTGCCTCTGGAGCTGGTTTTGGAAGACAGGGCTGGCCAAGACTTTACCCTTGTTGGGGCCAGCATCCCCTCTGTACCAAGGAACAGGTTAGGTTTTTGATCGCATGTTTCCTCTTAGATTGTTTTATAGATTATTAATTTCATTAGCATTTTTCTGTTTGGTTTAGTACTTGTAAGAATAATTGTTTCTCTTTGGGAATTTAAATTACCAATAATTGGTTTATGTGGTAAGCGAAACTACCTGCGGTCTCACTGCCACCTGAATGTTCTTTGCTCTACATTTCTCACGCATTTTTTTTTCTTGCGAACACCATAGCAGGCTTAAGTGCCTATGAAAGCGATGTCATTGAGAAAAAATGTGGCCGAGATATTGGAGAGTTTGGGGAATAGGAAGACCAAAGGTAGAGAGTGAAAGGTGAAGAGCAAAGAAGAAAATGATTAATAATGTCCCGACGGAAGAAGAAACTGAAATGAACAATGAAGAAAATCTTGAGTGATGTAACAACAAAACTTGTATCAGAGAATAAAAATTTATCAATAGAAAACACCACGGATTGTTTAAGCCCCATGTCAAGTATATGCAGAGTCATGCTGGGGACACCAGAATACAGAAACAGATTTACCGATGAAGCGACGGTATCGTTCTGCTTGAGGGTAATGGTGGGTGTCATAGTACTCTATGACTACATCCATCCAGGGGGAGCATTTGCCAAAACTTCCAAAGTTGATATGAAAGGTCGTTTTAAAGTTCCTAAGGACCAATCTTCTAATCGTGTAGAAGGTCTTCTCAGTGCTCCCAGGTACACAACAAAACATTTGAGTGACGAGACTACCTCCATGGAAATTAGGTCCCTGCTGCAGTAAGAGCTGTGCAGTAAGTCCCTGCTGCAGATGGAGCAGGGTTTCTCTATTGTGAGCCTGCTGCTCGCAAGCAGTTTCAATTTCTACCTCGATGTGCCCAAGGTTTAGCGTTAGCAGTATACATTCTACTAGATGGTGTCTTCTTTCTCATGGGCTAAATGTTCTTTCCCATGGGCATAGCCCTCAAAGATACTGGAGCAGGCAGAGCAGGCAAGCTTAAACTCAAATGACTTATGAGTCAAAACTGACTCCAGATGAAAACCGAGAGACAAAGTGGGCTCCCACAACTAGTTAGTCATTGATGCCAGGTGTAGCACATGCACACATCTTTAATCCCAGCCCTCGGGAGTCACATGCCTTTAATCTCAGCATTCAGGAGCTGGAGAAAGTCAAGGATATAATTTGGCGGAGAGAGAAATATAAGGTGGGATGAGACATCAGCTCAGGACAATGTAAGGATTCGTAAAGACACATGCAGTCTGAGGATTCAGTTTGAGATGCAGTTGAGGATTCGCAAAGACAAGATCACCCATTTGACTTGACTATTGACAGAGGTAAGAACTCGCGTGGCTGGCCGCTCTGCTTCTCTGATCCTTCAGCTCTCACCCACTAATATCTGACTCTGGGTTTTTATTACTAAGAACCATTAGAATTTGTGCTAAAATGAATCATTAATTTTATCTTCTTTTTGTGTTTGATAATCATTTATCTCTTCATTTAGCTAAATGGATAAAGTTTAAGTGTCTTCTGGTGTATCACTTAATTGGCAAATAAGAGCCTTTCAAACATCTCATGAATAAATATGAAAATGTCACAAGGAAATCCACTATTGTACATAGTTAACACACAACTCATCAAATATGTGAATATCTCAGAATGCTATTAATAAATATGAAGCTTATATTTTGGATTTGTGTGATTTATAATGTTTTTGGTAACATTTAAAAGATGACAAAACAGGACCTTTTAAAAACTGACATATGGGAACAGAGGGGTGCCTGATGATTCTTATGTCGAATGGGGACCAGGCCTTTTTTTTCCCCCTTACCCATCCTAGGGTTTCCAGGGCCCTGTCTAAGGTTGGGGGATTATCCTGCCATAAGTCGCCTGTCCTTGGAGCTCCTCAAATAAAAGGCATCTAGCAGGATTAAAGTAAACAGATCACAGGGCACCCTGTCTTAGGCCATGTGGAGAGCGCCCTCATACCTGTACCATGCCATGTTGAGCCGGTTTCTACAACCTCTGTATGGTGTGCTATTCAGGCGAGGATCCACACCAACTCCCGTCATTGGGCCCCTGCATCTATCATTAATGAAAAGACTGTGAGGAGCTCCTCAAACAAAAGATATAATGATATAATTTTGGCACCAATAACTCCATCTCCAGACAAGAAGAAAGGGCTTTTTCCCAACCCAGTATTCACCTTTTAGTCTGGCCCATGGTATGTCCTCCTTCCTAAGTGCCTACTCCACATAAAGTTACGTGTGCTGCCTGCCAAAAATTAGGGCAGTGTAAAAGGGATCAAAATCTAAAATTTTTAACATATGCATTAAAACCAAACACTTTACAGCATGTGCCAAACTTTTCCCAACATCTATAAGCAGTTACAAGTATCATTAGATCAATTTCAGTAGGAGTACAATGACATACATTGTTGTTATCAAATACCACCAGTTCCAGTCTTTGAGCAACAGTGACAGGAACCCCCAATTTTCCCCCTTCTTAAGTGAAGAGAGGTTAATATTTTAATTAAAATGAGTTCTGTGTCCCAAAGTTTAAATTGCTTCACCACTCGAGAGGAGGGTCTCTCCTTATCTCAGTCCCTTCTCCTTTAGATCTGACACCATGGTTGACTCTGACTGGTGCTCTCCACGTAATAACTACCTGCCTTTATATAAGAGAAAGGGGGATCTGTTGGGAGCCGTTTACCCCTAAAAATCATTACAGGAACCATCACCCTGGGGAGTCTGCAGGGAACCCCACACCCATAATTGTGCTAAGAATAGTTCTATTGCCCCACACCCAATTAAAGCTGTTAATGGAGAACTACCTGTTAGCAGAACCCGTCCCACCAGACTACCTAGAGAACTAGGTGTGGCAACTTGTGACTTCCTGGCCTACCTAACCGGACGTAACCTCCTGGCCTACATGATGAACCTGACGAACCTGAACCACGTGACCTGGACCACGCGGCAAGATCCCGTTCCCCTGCCCCCCAAGTCCCTCATTCAGGGGCTATATAAGCATTAACCAGGACCCTAATAAACGAGACTTTGACAAAAAAAAAAAAAGAAAGCTGTAAAGGCTCACCACAGAACTGATCAACAAACAGCTTTGTCTCAGGGGGGTTTCCTTCTAAAGATTCAGTTGCAATTAAAAAAAAGAATATCCTTCCCTGGCAGAGGCAGCCACTCTCCTGGACTCCTCTTTCCCAAATAAATCTCTCAAAAGAGAAAAAAAAAACTGACATGTGGTGTTAGTACAGAAACTTGAGTTAAGAGTAAGCAATTACTGAATGAGAGGGCAGTGCTTGGCCATCAATTCCCTTCCTCTCCTGTTTTTCTCACTGATGCCACTGATATATCTACCAGATTCTCTCTGGTATATGTGTAACTAAGTAGTTAGCATATTTACTAGTACTAGTTTGTATATCTACTTGTACTAATAATAGTGTGGTATATAGTAACATAATTTTTATTTTGTCTGGTAATTCAATAAATGTAGTTTCACTAAACATAACAGGGTACAAAGAATCAGAAAGACCGGTACAATGAATATAAAGCTGTAGCTTAATGCTAGTAACATTAGGTTTATAAATACAATGTCCTTTATTTATGGCTAGAAACCAAATATGAGTGAGTACATTTCATGTGCCTCTTTTTGGGTCTGGCTTACCTCACTCAGGATAGTGTTTTCTATTTCTATCCATTTGTATGCAAAATTCAAGAAGTCATTGTTTTTTACTGCTGAGTAGTACTCTAATATGTATATATTCCATACTTTCTTCATCTATTCTTCCATTAAAGGGCATCTAGGTTGTTTCCAGGTTCTGGCTATTACAAACAATGCTGCTATGAACATAGTTGAGCATATACTTTTGTTGTATGATAGGGCCTCTTTTGGGTATATTCCCAAGAGTGTTATTGCTGGGTCCAGGGGTAGGTTGATCCCGAATTTCCTGAGAAACCTCCACACTGCTTTCCAAAGTGGTTACACAAGTTTGCAATCCCACCAGCAATGGATGAGGGTACCCCTTTCTCCACAACCTCTCCAGCAAAGGCTAACATTGGTGTTTTTTATTTTCGCCATTCTGACAGGTGTAAGATGGTATCTTAAGCGGACAATGAGGACTACTGAGAACTCAAGAACAATGGCAATGGGTTTTTGATCCTACTGCACGTACTGGCTTTGTGGGAGCCTAGGCAGTTTGGATGCTCACCTTACTAGACCTGGATGGAGGTGGGTGGTCCTTGGACTTCCCACAGGGCAGGGAACCCTGATTTCTCTTTGGGCTGACGAGGGAGGGGGACTTGTTTGGGGGAGGGGAAGGGAAATGGGAGGCAGTGGTGGGGAAGAGACAGAAATCTTCAATAAATAAATTAATTAATTAAAAAAACAGACCACAAAATAAAAAAACAACAGTTTGAACAGTTAAATAAATAAATAATACAACGTGTTAGCAAAATGTGGATAATTGTATGTATGATCTATCGGATACATATATATATATATATACATTAAAACAATGGACTGTAAATTCTTTTTTTTCACTTTTTTATTTTTATTTATTTATTTATTTATTTATTTATTTATTTATTTATTTATTTTTTAAAGACAGGGTTTCTCTGGAGCTTGGGAGCCTGTCCTGGAACTAGCTCTTGTAGACCAGGCTGGACTTGAACTTGTAGATCCGCCTGTCTCTGCCTCCGAGTGCTGGGATTAAAGGTGTGAGCCACCACTGCCTGGCTATTTTTACTTTATAGACATGGAACTTGGGCTCAGAGATGCAGAGAGAGTAGTCACTGGTGGGGAACAGGTACCCTCCAGCCTGAAGCTCCAGGGTAGACAGGTCACATTACACAGAACCCCAAGTTGTTTGTCAATATCTGCGTGCCTAGCTTGGGCCAATCAACAGTGAATGCTGCCAGAGACATGTACAGTCAGCTACCTACTTACTGCAATCCAGTTTGGAGAAGGTGGCTCTTAAGCGTTTGACCTCAAGGCCTCTAGACGCGGTCCTATTCCTTCTCTTGGACAAAAGGAAAGCTGAAGAAGACACAGGCTCCCAAGCCGCGGCCTCTGAGATCCTGGAACTGGGGGCTGGAGGAGGGGGATGATTTACTTAAGAGATGAGGGGGCCCCATTCTCTACCAGGGATACCTCCTCCACCTCAACGCCCTTTCCCGGACCCCACGTAGCTCAGAGACTCGTTCCTCCTATCATAGTGGCCCGCGGGCTTTGTTTGCTCCGCGAGCACTCTCCCCAAGGCCTGAGCCTGTGGACTCCATGACCGCGCGCCGGACTGTAAATTCTTATATGTTTTATTGAATTATAAAAGTTTTTGCATGTATTACTAGACTTATGATATGGAAAGTTGTAACACATGAAATTTTAATAGAACATATACATCATATACTGCTCTTACAGGCACACTACACAGCTTTCTTCACTATCAATTTACTTTTTGCGCTAACTACATAGTGCATATGGGTACTTTCACAATGTTTTGCAGTAATATTCTTACATGCAGTGAAACCTTCCCTTTTATTAATTTTGAACTAATCCCCATTGTTGCATGATATTTAAAATTATGGATTCCTGTGTTATTTTGTGATATCTGGAGCTGCTAACCCTTTTATATTTGATGTTAGTTTAATTTGACACTATTGGGGGTAAAAGCTCCATATATCTTGCTACTATTGTGTTTCAGATATCCATTGGTTGTCCGACTTTTCAGAACTTTATTTGCATACGTTCCTTTCATTTCTGAATGGCATTGCTCCTATCATCCAATTATATTTCAGTGTCCTCCAAAATCCTTTCTACATCATCCCCTTAATACTGAGTACGTACATCAGCGATGATGCTGGCTATGAACAGTTACCTCCTTTATAAGTCTTTCATTACTCAGTTACTCTTTACAAAAACGTGAAATGATTATTATCATCTATAGGTCCTTGTAGAAACTTACAAATATATTTAGTATCATATACACAAACACGTGCGTGCACACACAACAAACATCCCCCCCCATGCACACATATTCATAAATATACTCTGCTTCCAAATTACTTACCTGTTTGTTTTTAAAACCATCTTACCCTGTCTTGGCAAGATTTGACAGTTCTGTGTATCCATTTCCAGAGACTATGTATCTTGTCAGTGGTTGAGGCATGGGCATTTCTTTGCCCAAAAGGCAAGTTTTTGCCAAGAAGAAAATAAGCTCCAAGTGGAGTGTCTTCGGTGCTCAACATTCTCTCAGGAATAGATTGGTGCTGCCAGGAGCAATTGTATCTCACTTCAACAGAACTCTAAGTTATTTAAATGCCATTTTATGCAGCTCTTTGAAGTGGTTGAAGATTATCTACTTATGCAGAATATAATCTCTATGTATCTAAAGAACCTGATTAGTCTAACTATAGTATGACAAACATGGATGACTATTGTTCTTAATACCTATATAACTTAAAGACTAAGACAATAAACAACTGTGCAATAAGTGAGGACAATGACCTCCAAATTTAAACAGTTTTATAAGTATCTAGATCAGAGTTAGAAATGTACATTGCAATATAATAAATTTATATCAATATATAAGAATTTTTAAGCAGAGGTAGAAGCATGCATGCATACAATATTCAGTATAATTTAACTTTGTATAAATAAACAAGAATCTATACCAATGTAATTGCCTATAAATAATTCACAAGTATTCACTCTATTATTCACTATTATAATTAGTGTGAGTAAGCTCATACCAATCTATTATCCCATTCAATTTCATCCCCCCTTTTTGTCAAAGAGATCCCTGAGCCTATAAAATTTTTCTTCCAACCCCCTATACCAACTATAATCAACTCCTAAATGATGCCCCTAACCCTGAGTACAAACTTTTTTGGGAGAGGGGACATCGTCTTCTAGAATTACTTCCAGCTGTCATGGGGCGACATTCTTTCTATGGGATCCTGTGAAAGTAAAATGATGATTAAGTTCCAAGATCAATGTCTGGCAGGATTTCAAATAGTTTCTGGGTATTTGGTGGAGGTCTGGCCATAACTTTGTAAAAATGTGCGCCATTCAGCTAACCAAGTACAGCTGGTACCCAAAACAGGTCTTGTAGTAGTGTTTTCAGCATCAAGACATCATATCAACCAGGTGGAGTTGTTGTGGGGTCCCATCTTTTTCCTGGAAACTTTAAAGATTGCTGCAGGATAATTCATTGTTCACTGTGGAAATCTTAAGCATTATTTATATAGACATATACAGACATATATATTCAATGAAAAATACAATAAAGACAGGAAATGTGCTGTGTTAGGGAGGGGTTTTGCTCTTGTTTCCACAGGAGAAGAAAAATTATGGATACCATCAAAATAAGGATTCCAAGGGTTCTCTCAGAGGGAGTCCAGTTGGCTTCCTTAAATTAGCTGCCCTAGAGCATCAATGTTGCACATCTTGAATGCTTAAAATAATGTTTTGTTGTCTACCTGCCTGTCATTTTGTTTATCTTCCTCTTGCTTGCTACATATTCTTTTCTTTGACTTACTATACTCTGTAAACTCACTCACTCATTTTACGTAATTCACTGGATTGCGTAGAATTCTAGATATACAGTGTTTACAAGTAATATTGCATGGACTGAGCAGGCTCTATTTAGGAAAATGTATGCATATACAAATAGATATAGCCATTTAATATCAAAAAGAGTTAGTAAAAAGAGACACCATGAGTTACAGAACAAGAGAGGGCATATGGGACATTTTAGAAGGAGAAACAGAAATAGGTAATGTTATAATTATTATCTCAAAAAGTTTTAAAAGTTTTAAAAAATAACTGAACGCAAACATTTTCTGTCATTTGGCAGGACAGATTTTTCTTTTATTATATGTCTGCTTTCCCATGATTCCCACTCAAAGTGAAATGTTATAGAATAATAATGAGTTTAAATCTTTGAAATATTGCTACAATATTTGTTACAAAATTTGAAAGGGTGAAAGCTAAAACAAAAGTAAATGTTTGCTCCTATCTTTTTCACTTATGTAAGGACTGAAGGCCTATCTAAATAACCTTTAATTATATGTAAACATTAGCAAATAACAAGTAGCAAAATAAAGACTTTATGAAACTTGAATCAAGCACAGTGAGTTAATTCCGAAATCCTACTCCTTATTTAAGGTATTACTTGTGACTTGGAAGTAATGGAGTTATAAAACTCTGACACAGAGCTGTTATATTCTCTTTAGACACAATGATAATACAGAGGTACTATAATCTTATTTTACATTCATTGCAGAGATCAGAAAAGAATAAATTGTTGGCATTTTGGTGACTTAAATACAAAATGACAATATTCTTCATTGTCTTATAAAAGGCATTTCTGTTTACTTAATGATAATTTTATTGAAGTGGGATAAGTTACTCATTTTAATGACTATGAAAGTCAAAATCCTCCAGTCTGTGAAAAAGAAATCAACCCTAATAGGTTCAGAAATGTTTAAGTCTGTTGGGAGTTTTATCCTGGTCAATGGCTTTGTGTAATTTAAATTGAATTTCATTGAAATTTTATCTTGTTACATTTACTCATTATGCATTTTAAAGAAGAATTTCTCTTTTTCTCTCTCCAAATTTTGTTTATAGGCTATTATGTTTTGATGTTTAGAAATCAGAAAACCCATTATATTCATATTTTCCTTTTAGTAGTTTATTAAAAACAACTTCCATAAATAGATTGGTTTTTATCACTGAAAATGTTTTCTACTTTTTCACTAAAAACATTCTTATATTTTATTGTTGATTTCCAATGCTTTTAGATAAAATTTATAATATTCTCATACACACAACGGATAAATACATTTGACTAGAAAGTGCATGTTTCAAAATGTTTCTACTTACTTTGATTTTTGGCAGTGAAAGCCATGAGGTTAGGAAAACTTTGGCTAAGAGCTACATGCCGCACAACCTTGATCTTATAAACCTAAAACACTCCAGCAGGTGCTTCTGGGAATCCTGTCATTAACAGTGCTGTGCATGACTTTGAATTCCAATGCATTACTGGAAGCTAGCTTGGTAAACATCAAAGTTCACAGAGGGAGGGTCAAAATAAACCAACAATGTCCAATCAGTGTTTCACGTTAATACTCTGAGCCTATCATTTTACACTTATTAAGCAATATAACATTTGTTTTCTTTGTGCCAATTTCCTAGTCAATAAAATTAAAGTATTTGGAAAGATGAGAGATCAAATTTCTTTTTGCCTTCTTATTGGCATCATAGTCGGATACGAGCATTGACTGCTTCTCTTCTTTGGAGGCTTGTATGACAACTTCTGGCACCATGAGTGCTAGTCCTCAGAGAAGAGGTTTTGGGGACAGTTCCAGCTCATGACTGTTTGCACCCTGTGTGGAAGTACAGGGTGTCTTCAGCAATAATGCCGTACTTTCCACCTCTTGGAGGCAATGAACTGCAATGAAAGTCGTCTGTTATGCCTTCCTTTGATAGGACAATCATGAGCAATAACTCTGAAGGGTTTTCCTCTTGCCTAGAATTGCTGTCTTTGTTAGATGGTCTTTGGTTGTGGAGAAAGCACTGTTAGCCTATAATAGAAAATTGTATTTTAACTATATATGTTTATTCATAAATGGACTTACATGAATTATAGTTATGTAGGGGTGGATAGTTATTGGTATGTTTTCTTAAGACTTTTCCTTACAACCCTACTATTATTTTACCATTCTTCCTCTTCTTTCTGCATTTATCTCCTATCTCCCTAGTTATAGTCTTCTTTTTCTTCTCCTTTCCCCTACCAGATCATTTTTACCCTGGTATTCACATATCCATATCTTACCCACCCTACTACTCCGGGAATTGTCTGTGTTTACTCTCCTGGTTTTTGCAGTTACTCCGGGATATAGACTTTCATGTGAAGATTTGGAGGTAGGAGTCTCCAATGTGAGAGAACGTGTGACATTTTTTTTTTCTGTGTCTAGATTACCTAACTCAATATCATCTTTTCTAGTTCTCTCAATTACCAGAAAAGTTTATGATTTCATTTTTTTTACAGCTGAATGGTATTTCACAGTGTGTGCCAGGCATCTTCATGATCCATTCATCAGATGAAAGGTATTTTGCTTCTTTTCATTCACTAGCTGTTGAGAACAGGGAAAAGCAATGAACATGGCTGAGAAATTATGTATGGGTTAAGATGTCAAGTCATTTGAGAATATGCCAAGGCATGGTATTGCTATGCTATGAGATAGATAAATTTTAGATGTATTGAGAATTCTGCATATTGATATCCATGTGTCTGCACTAGTTTACAATACTGATAACACTGAGTGAGGATTCCCTCTTTCTATTTATAACTCTCCAGCGGGTGTTGCAGTATTTTTCATTGTTGTTTATCTATGCCATTCTGATGGAATAAAATGAAATCTAAAAGTTGTTTTTCTTTACATTTCCTTACTTGCTAGGGTTCATGAAATTTTTTTGAGATATTTCTTAGCCATTTTATTTTCTTGTTTAGAACTCTCTATGCAGAGCTAGGGTCCATTTCTTGAATGGGTCATTAGTTTCGTTTTGTCGATTCTTTGTTTTTTTTTTTGAGTTTTTTTTGCCCTTTTATTGAAAATAGATTCTTTCTCATACAAAGATGCGAATTTAAGTTTCCCCTCCATCTATTCCTCCCAGTTCCTCCCCACTTTCCCTCCCCTCCTGATCTACTCCCTTTCTTTCTCCCATTATAAAAGAACAGGCTTCTAAGAGAATAAACAAACATGACAACCCAACAGCAGGAAAAGTCCCAATAGCAGGTACAAGAGAAAACCACTCATTCTTACACTTGGGTTTACCAGAAAAGTTTTAAACTCAAAGCTGTCATATACATATAGAGGGCCTGGTGTGGAATTATACAGGCACTGTGGTTGCTGTTTCACTCTCTGTGAGTTCATATGTGTCTTACTGAGTTGATTCAGAGGGCCTTGTTCTCCAGGTGTCCTCCATTCCTTCTGATTCTTATGTTCCTTCTGCCTCCTCTTCCACAGGTTTTCTCAGTTGTGAGGGGAGGCATTTGATGGAGACATCTCATTTAGAACTGTATTCCAAAGACTCAATTCCCCATACCGTCTGGCTGTGGGTCTCTGCATCTCTTCCCTTCTGCTGCAGGAGGAGCCTCTGTGACTGAATAGGACACTGATCTCTGAGCATTTCAGAATATCATTAGGAGTCATTTTATTGTAACCTTTTTATTTATTTTTATTGCGCTCTATATTTTTCTCTGCTCCCCTCCCTGCCCCTCTCCTCCCCCTACAGCCCTCCCCCAAGGTCCCCATGCTCCCAATTTACACAGCAGATCTTATCTTTTTCTACTTCCCATGTAGGTTAGGTACATTTTTTGTTTTTTTAAAGATTAGTAGTGTTTGGTTTTACTTAAGATCTCTGTGCTATGGAGCAACGGAGGAGTGTTCTCCTTGCTCACATCCTCTCAAACAAGAGCTATCACTTGCTGATCTTAGCCATTCTCACACTTGCAAGATCGAATCTCAAATTAGTTTTGAGTTGCATTTCCGTGATGACTAATAATGTTGAACATTTCATTAAGTAATTATTGGCTTTTTGAAATTCCTCTGTTGAGAATTCTTTGTTTAGATCTGTATTCCATTTTAATTGGATTTTATTTTGGTTTGTTGATGACTATAGTTTTTTTAGTTCTTTATACATTTTGCTTATTAGCCCTCTGTCAAATGTGGAGTTGCTGAAAATCTTTTCCCATTCTGTATGTGCCATTTTGTTCTTATGGTAGTGTCCTTTGCCATACAGAATATTTTAAATGTCATGAGGTCCAATTTATTAATTGGTGATCTTAGTGCCTGAGCTATTGTTCTATTCAGAAAGTCATCTCCTGTGATTTCCCCCGCCTTTTCTTTTACCAGGTTTAGTGTTTCTGGTTTTATATTGAGATCCACTTATACTTAGATCCACTTATACTTGAGTTTTGTGCAAGGTGAGAAATATGGATCTATTTGCATTGTCTACATAGCAACATCATGTTAGACCAGAAGCATTTGTTAAAGATGCTCTTTTTTTTAACAATGTGTGATTTTGGCTTTATTATCAAATGTTGGATGTCCATATGTGTGTAGATTTATGTCTGTGTCTTCAATTCAAGTCCATTGAACACTATGTATGAATTTTTTTTTTTGCAAAGGCCATGAAATTTTTATTAGTACAGCTTTATAATACAACTTGACATCAGGGATGATGATACTCCCAACAGTTATTTTATTTTTCAGGATTGTTTAGGCTATCCTGGGATTTTTGTTTTTCCCTACAAAGTTGAGATTTCTCCTTTCAAGGTTTGTAAAGAATTGTGTTGTAATTTTGATGGGTATTGCATTGAATTTATAGATTGCTTTTGGTGAGATGGTCATTTTTACCGTTAATTCTACCAAACCATGAGCATGGAAGATTTTTCCAACTTCTGACATCTTACTCAATTTCTTTCTTCAAAACACTTGAGGATTTTAGCATATATATCTTAATTACTCCAAGATGTTTTGTATTATTTTAGGTTATTGTGAAAGACATTGTTCCCCTGATTTCTTTCTCAGTCTGTTAGTCATTTGTTTATAGGAGGTCTACTTGTTTGCCTGTTTGTTTGGTTTTTAGTTAATCTTGTACCCAGCCACTATATTCAAATTTTTTATCAGTTGTAGGCATTTCCTGGTGAAATTTTTAGGGTCACTTATCTAAACTATCATATCATCTGCAAATAATAATACTTTGAATTATTCCTTTCCAATTTGTATCGTCTTGATCTCCTTCAGTTGTCTTATTGCACTAGCTAAAATTTGAAGTACTATGTTGAATACATATTGAGAAATTGAAAAACCCCAGTCCAATCACAATATTTATCCCATTCTCTGGAATATCCATGTATCCCTTCTAGACCTCTCCTCTATATCTAACATCTGCGAGTCTACAGATTACAGTTTAGTTATCATTTACCTAAGAGCTAGTATCCTCTTATAAGTGAATACACACTGTATTTGTCTCTCTAGATCTGAATTACCTCATTCAGGATGATTGTTTTTCTAGTTCCATTCAATTGACTGCAATTTTCATGGTGTCATTTATTTTAAACAGCTGAGTAATATTGCACCGTGTAAATGTACAAAACAAAAAACAGCTGGGATTGAGGGGCACTTTTAGGGCAATGTGGAAATCTAATGCAGCGGAAATTTCCTGAAACCTATGAATGTGGTCCTAATGAGTATTCCTAGTAAGGGAGGAGATGGAGTCTTGACTGGCCATCTTTTGTAGTCAGACAAGGCTTCCAGTGGCATGTCTGGATTGTGCTTAATTGAGTCGTTGGAAAGGGGGTCCCATGGAAATGCCCAAATAACCCAGGCTGATGTTAAAGGCTTGCTCTCTGCAGACTGACAGCAGGGCCCCATTTGAGAAAACAATACCCTCACAACTCTTTGAATATGGAGAAGTTCAGCTTGTGCCTACATGGAGTCTCACCCCTATGTTCTAGTCTCTTTGTTATAAGAAAGAACTCTGCAGACTACTGAAAGAGAAACGTGCCATAACACCTTTGACCTACAATCTGTCCTGCTTTCAAAATATGCTAGGGCAGTGGTGGCACAGAATTTGTTGTAGCCAACCAGTGCCTGATTTTATTTAAGCCATACACCATGAGAAGAAACTCTTATCTACTTAGGAACCCAAGAACCAGAAACTGAGTAACCCAAAGACCTAGGAAAAAGTAAACATGACTAGTCCAATTATGAATTGGACCTCATGAAAATAAATCGCTTATGTGAGGCAAAGGACACAGAGGTAGCCTACAGAACAGGGAACTTCTTTTACTAATTCCACCTTTGAGAAAGGCCTAGTAACCAAAACATAAAGAAATCAAAGAACTAGATACTAAAAAGACCAAATAATTGAATTGAAAAATGGGACACAGGTCTAAACAGAATTCTCAGTAGAGGAAACTTGAATGGCCGAGAAACACTCAAGAAATGTTCAACATCCTTACCCATTAGAGAAATATAAATCAAAACTACTTTCTTGGGATATATATATATATAATCTGTGGGCTTCCTTTTAACCCTATTCTTTGTTTCTTTAGCCGTGAAGAAGTTTTCAGGCTTTATAAAGTTCCACTTGTGAATTGTTGGCATTAAGTTTTGTAGAAATGGAGTCCTGTTCAGAAAGTCCTCTCCTACATATCTATCATATGGTATGTTACTGACTATGTTTTCTTCTTAAAGTTTCTGTTTCAGATTTCATATTTAAATATTTTATTCATCTGGACTTAGTGTTTGAGCAACGTGTGAGATATGGGTCTAATGTCATTCTCTTGCATATGGATATCCAATTTCCTCATCACCATTTGTTGAAAAGGTTTTATTTTCACCAGAATATGTTTTACACATATCTCTGAAGTATTTAACATGGCTGAAGTTACATGTGTTTTTGCTTGGGTTTATCGTTTTGTTCCACTAGTCTACATATTTGTTTTTGTGCTTATAACATAGTATCATGTAATATGTCATAGTTTTCTTCCTTGTAGCAAACCAAGAGTGAATATTTTGAAAATGAACACTATACCAAAAACTATTTACAGATTTAGCAAAATTCCATCAAAATCATAGTCTCATTCTTCATAGGAATAGAAAAAAAACTATCCTAAATTCCACCTCCAACAAATCTTGAGTAAAGATAACAAACAACTCTGGAAGGATTACCATTCCAGATCTTAAGGCATTACAACATCATAGTAATAAAAATAATAGCCTCTCTCACTGTTTGTTCATCAGCATCTGTAACAATATTACTGGCATCCTCCTCAGTGAAGCCTGCTGAAGTTGTCCCAACCACACTATCTCTTTTTTTTTTATTTTTGGAGTTGTGTATTCAAATAAATTCAATAAACAGATAAGCAGTGATATACCAAATACAGGCATTATAAATTTTCTTTTTAAAATAAATGTTTGTAAAGAATAAAATGCTGTTACAAAGACCAGAATTGGAATCTAATAAAACAATTTAATAAAACAAGGCACAATGTTTAAGGCAAAATTCATGAAGAAAGTATATAAAGTTAATATAAGATCATATTTTTTCATGTCCTTTGGGGGAAGGAGGCACAAGAATTTAAATAGTTTAAGCATTCTTTTTAGAATATTAGCCATTATAAGGTAACATAAATTTGATACAACAGGACTATATCTTTTCCAGAAAACAAACTCCATTATTAATTCACATGTCTGAGTTACATTTTAGTTATATATATACTTATACAGATATTTCTAATACATAAGACTTTAGGTACTGAAAACTAAAGAAGTCAGAGCATACATAATAATTTGACCAAAGTAGAAGTAACACTTTTCAGCATCTTGTTGGCATTTGAAGCCTCCGACTTTACAGAAAGCGAAGGCAGGTTATGCAGACAGTCTTTCCCATTGTGTTCTGTTCTAACAACACCAAATGGACTCAGAATACAACAAACCTCAGCACAAGTCTACACATGACTGTTAGAAAGTGACCACTGGGGTCAGCACTGTTTCTCAGGAACATCAGTGCTGACCACATTAACTGTGAGAACAGGGATTCTCAACCATCCCTGTACACAAAACCAATCAACTTATGGTTGCAGTAACAGCATTACTAACCTCATTCTACTTTCTTCCTCCAGCTAGAGTTTTGAATAAACAATTTTATTCAATTTAGTTATGGCCAAAAGAATAGAGTATATTCTAGTAAATGCAGACCACACTATCTCTTATGGTAGAGAATTTGCTCTGCCAGGAAATGGTATTGATGTGTTGATTACTGCTTTCTCTGTGATTATTCTTGGTCTCTTTACCCAAAGGCATTTTTATGTCTCCTTTTACTATCTCTTGGACTTTCATAACATGCATAGAAACAGGATATTTACCAACACCAGTGTCTCAGGGAGCAAAAGTCCTTCTTTAGATAAACACATCGTCAATGAAAGGGAAGAAAGTATAAAAGGACATTGTTGGATCTTAATAATAATAGGGTCATGTAGGAGAAGGTACCGTGTGCATTTTGTACCACTTTAAAAAAATCCAATGAGAATCCAGTGTCTTCACTGATGGCTTCCAGTGTCTATGTAGTTCTAAGTTTCAGAGTGAGTGGCCTTGTATTTAGAATTATAATATCCTCTTGTTGGTTTTTCCCTTTAAGAAGACTATAGTGCCCTTTCCTATGTCTTCTGTTTAGTCTTGGTTTGAAGTCTATTATTTTGTCAGATATTAAAATGGTTACACCAGCTTTTTACTTGGAATAGCTTTTCTTTTAAATCCTTTTACCTTGAGGTGGTATATATTCTTGATGTTAAGGTTTTTTTTTTTTTTGATGTAGCGGAAGAATGGAACTTGTTTTTTCATCCATTCTGCTAGTTTTTATCTTTTTCTTGGGTTATTGAGAACATTGATGTGGAGAATTGTCAAATAGCAGTGTTGTAGATTCCTGTTGTTTTATTTGTTATTGTTATTGTGTTTGTTCCCGCCTTTGATTTCTGGTTTGGGATTGTTTATTTTTTGTGTTTTTTTTTTTTTGTGAAGTTAACCTCTTCAGGTAATTTTTTTAGAGCCTTTGGTAGATCTGGATTTGTAATTAGGTACATTTTTTTTTTATCAAATAATGCTTTTTTCTCAATTCGTTGTGATTGAAAGTTTTGCTGGGTATAGGAATATATGAAGTGAAAACCCGCAACAGTCTTTTTTAATAATTTATTAAGGGTACAATGGATAAACAGACTCATGGATACAGTACAAAGTAAATGCCTCTGCTGATCCAGCTGCCTTCATCCAGTTGTTCAGCCCAAGGATGAAGAGAACCAATTGCAGGCAGCTTCTTGCTTTGCCTCTGGCCACTCCAGAGAGAACCAGTACAACTCCCTTCTCAGTTTTATTCCATCACGTATTCAGAGAAAACCACACTCTAGGTCTACTCATCTCAAATGTGATTGGCTAAATGGATCAAATTCCAACAACAAATATGGGCTGTGGTCTCTTAGAATTTCTAGAATATCTGTCCAGGCCCCTCTGGCTTTTAGAGACTCCATTGAGAAATCAGGAGTTATTTTAATGGGTCTGCTTTTATATTTTACTTGGTCTCTCCCTTTTGCATCTTTAAATAATCTTTGTACATTTAGTATTCTGATCATTTTGTGCTGTGGGTGTTTCTATTCTGCTCCAGTCTATTTGGCATTCTGTATGCTTATTTTATCTTGATAGATACCTCTTTTTTTAGGTAAGGGAAATTTGTTCTACAATTTTGTTGAAAATATTTTGGGTTCCCTACCCTCTCTTAAGGAGGAAGGAGGAGGGTGAGTGGGAGGGGAATGGGAGGAGGGGAGGAAGTGTAAAATTTTGAATGGAAAAATAAGAATAAAAAAATCACGAAAAGAGGGGAGCAAATAAGAACTTTGCCTACCAACTGTGTAAACCTACAGATAGCAGCTTGCATCAGTATGTGCCCCTCAGTGTGTGACCATAAACAGCTGACAGTATTTGGTGTAAGATGTTTGAAACTGGAAAGACCATACTGCTTCAGAAGCAGTTGGATCCAGTCATTCAAACCTTAGAGCTTGAAGCCCAGCTTTTAGTGTATGTCTCATATAGTTTTCTTTTGATTTAATGCTTAGACAAGTTATTTTCATGACTGCTGTGGGAACTCCTTAGCCGATAGCCCTTAAGATACCAGCCCACTTTGGGCATGGTCTCATGTACTATATACATACAGACACAAAGCATGCACAGTCCTCCCGACTGCTGGATTTGGTTTCAGTTCCCAGTGCATGCAGAGCACTGTGGGTTGCTACTCTTTCTAGGAGTTTATCCCAAGATAAATAAACCTTTATTATACTCCAAAAAAATATTTTTTGTTCCTTTGACTTGTTTTTTCTCTTTATTTAAATTATTTGTAGATTTATTCTTCCCATAATTTCTAGATTTTATTAGCATTTTATGTCTGAATTTTAAAAGATTTTACATTTTCTTTGACTGAAATATCTCTTTCTGCTATCTGTTCTTGAATGCCTGAAATTCTCTCATCCATCTCTTGCACCCAGTTGAAGAGGCTCACCTCTGAGGTTTTTGTTTGACTTCCTAATTTTTTCATTTTTAGTTTTATCTCAGCTTGAGTGTTCTTTATCAGTTACATGTCTTTTATGTCTTGAACTGTTTTAATCATTCATTCTACTATGTGCTTGTGTTTTCGCAGCTCTTACGGTGGGATTTATGCATTTCCTCCGTAAGGTCCCTCACAACATTCATAGTAGTTATTTTCAAGCCGTTGTCTTGTGCTTCAGCTATATTGCATTTCTGTAATGAGGGTGTTTTTGTATTGGAATGATTGTGATTTGTAGATGCTGATATTATGTCTTGTGCTTTTGGGTGGGTGTCCAATTCCTTGCTTTCTGTTGCTGTATCTAGATCCTAGGGACACACAATAGCTTTTTTTTTTTTTTTGCCTGATAGGCCCTTAGGGGTATCTCCAATGGGAGTCCCAGGGAGAATGCAGTTCTGGGTATTGGTGGTTGACACTAAGGAATGGTGGCTGAAACAGTCAATAAAATGAGGAATGCAGGTTTTTCCTGGAGATTCGGTAGAGTCCACAGTGAGTGGAGTCAAAAAAGCAAGACAGCTCATTGCAAGTAAAGACCTGGGAATGAGACTCCCAATTCTTTCTTTCTTTCTTTATTTAATTTTTTTTTTTTTGGAAAAAAAAATCCTGCCTCCTCCCAGCCTCCCATTTCCCTCCCCCTCCTCCCGCCCCTCTCCCCCTCCCTCCACTCCTCACCCCCTCCCTCTCCAGTCCGACGAGCAGTCAGGGTTCCTGTAGAAGAATGAAAATAGACCCATATCTATCACCATGCACAAAACTCAAGTCCAAATGGATCAAAGACCTCAATATCAATCTGAACACACTGAACCTGATAGAAGAGAAAGTGGGAAGTACCCTACAACAGATGGGCACAGGAGATCGCTTCCTACGTATAACCCCAGCAGCACAGACATTAAGGGCAACATCGAATAAATGGGACCTACTGAAACTGAGAAGCTTCTGTAAAGCAAAGGACACTGTCACTAAGACAAAGAGGCAACCTACTGACTGGGAGAAGATCTTCACCAACCCTGCAACAGACAAAGGTCTGATGTCCAAAATATATAAAGAACTCAAGAAACTAGACTTTAAAATGCTAGTTAACCCAATTAAAAAAATGGGGCACTGAACTGAACAGAAAATTCTTAACAGAAGAAGTTCAAATGGCCAAAAGATACTTAAGGTCATGTTCAACCTCCTTAGCGATCAGGGAAATGCAAATCAAAACAACACCTGTCAGAATGGCTAAAATCAAAAACACCAGTGATAGCCTTTGCTGGAGAGGTTGTGGAGAAAGGGGTACACTCATCCGTTGCTGGTGGGAATGCGAACTTGTGCAACCACTTTGGAAATCAGTGTGGCAGTTTCTCATGAAATTTGGGATCAACCTACCCATGGACCCAGCAATGCCACTTTTGGGAATATACCCAAGAGATGCCCTATCATATGACAAAAGCATTTGTTCAACTATGTTTAATTTTTTTTTTTATTTTGAGAAAGGGTGTCTCTTTGTAGTCCTGTCTATCTTGGAACTCACTCTGTTGACTAGGCTGGCCTCAAACTCAGGGACATGACTACCTTTACCTCTCAATTGCTGGGATGTGTCACGACCAATTGACATACCTGTTTTCTATTTCAATCAATTAGTCTGTATCTATTGATTGAGTAACTGAGACCATGGATATTGTAAGTTATTATTAATCAGTGTTTATTGATTCCTGATATTTTGTTGTAGTGTTGTGAGTATTCATCTACTTTTGATTTACTGTTCTGTGATTATTTATCCTTTGTGTATTCTTGGTGTAGTTAACCTTCTTTTTAAAACTGATTATTTTCCTTCTAGTGTCTTCTGTAAAGACTTGTTGATGGACAAAAAGTCCTTAAATTTGGTTTTATTGTGCATGGTTTTTTTTTTCTATTGATTTTGACTGATAGTTTTACTGGGCATGCAGTCCGGATCAGCATCTGTGGTGTTTCAGAGTTTCCTAACAACTATCAATATTCTTCTGGCTTTCAGAGTCTCTATTGAAAAGTCAGGTATTATTTTAATGTGCTTGCCTTTATGTTTGACTTGGTCTTTATCTGCTTCAAATTTTAAATACTTCATTGTGCACATTTAGTATTTTGATTATCATGTGCCATGGGGATTTTCTTTTCTGTTTGTCTATTTCCTTTTCTATGTGTCTTTTATACCTTGAAAGCATCATTCTTTAGATTAAGGTACATTTTCTTCTATGCTTTGTTAAAATTACTTTCTATGCCGGTTATCTGTTTTTTTCCTTTCCTCTATTTATTGGTATTTTTATAGAGTCAAAGATTTTCTTAATATTTAGTCCCTGAATCTTCCTTATTTTATCTTCCTTCCTTTCTTCATCTTCATTCTTTCCTTTGTCTTTCTTTCTTCCTTATTTTGTTCCTTCCTTTCTTTATTCCTTATTCCCTTTCTTCCTTTCTTTTTTCCTTACTCCTTTTTTTCTTTTTAAATATTTCTTTTGACTGAGCTATCCATTTTTCTTCTATCATGTCTTCAAGATGTAATTCTCTATTTAATTTTATTCAGTAGTTTGGAAAGGTTTTCTTCTGAGTTTTTGTTTGGATTTTATTTTGAGTTTTAGTTCAGTTTAGCATTTCTTTTTAAAAAATTTCTTTAAAGGAATTTAACCTATGCTGGAGAGAATGTGGAGTAAGGGGAACACTCATCCATTGCTGCTGGGAATGCAAACTTGTGCAACCACTTTGGAAATTAGTGTGCCGGTTTCTCAGGAAACTGGAGTCAATCTACCTCAGGATCCAGCAATTCCACTTTTGGAAATATGCCCAAGAGATGCCTAATCATACTACAAAAGCATTTGTTCAACTTTGTTCATAGCACCACTATTTAAAATAGGCAAAACCTGGAAACAACCCTCAATGGAAGAATGGATAAAGAAGGTGTGGCACATATACACATTAGAGTTCTACTCAGCGGTAAAAAACAATGACATCTTGAATTTTGCATGCAAATGGATGGAAATAAAAACACTTTACTAAGTGAGATAACCCAGACCCAAAAAGATGAATATGGTATGAACTCACTCATTAGTGGATTCTAGCCATATACAAAAGACATTGAGCCTATAGTTCGTGATCTTAGGGAAGCTAAATAATAAGGTGAACCCAAAGAAAAACATATATTTATCCTCCTGGAATTGGAAGTAGACAAGATCACCTGGAAAAAGTTGGGAGCATGGGGGTGGGGGGAAGAGGAGAGGGGGAGAGAGAAGGGAAAAGGGGAGGATTGGGGAGAGTTTGAGGGAGTGGGACAGTTGAGATGGAGGAACGGTGGATATGGGAGCAGGGAAGAAGATATCTTAATTAAGGGAGCCATTTTAGGGTTGGCAAGAGACTTGGCTCTGGAAGGGTTCCCAGGTGTCCACGGAGATGTCCCCAGCTTGTTCCTTGGGCAGCAGAGGAGAGGGTGTCTGAACTGGCCTTGTCCCATAGTCACACTGATGAACGAACATCTCAAATATCACCATTGAACCTTTATCCCGCGATGGATGGAGATAGAGACAGAAACCCACACTGGAGCACTGGACTGAGCTCCCAAGGTCCAGATGAGGAGCAGAAGGAGGGAGGCAGTGAGCCAGAAGTCAGGACCGTGAGGGGGGTGTGTCCACCCACTGAGATGGTGTGACTGATCTAATGGGAGCTCACCAAGGCCAGCTGGACTGGGACTGAACAAGGTTGTGAGCAAAGCAGACTCTCTGAATGTGGCTGACAATGGGGGCTGACTGAGAAGCCAAAGATAATGGCACTGGAATGTGATTCTACTGCATGTACTGGCTTTTTGGGAGCCTAGTCTGTTTGAATGCACACCTTCCTAGGCCTGGATGGAGAGGGAGGGCCTTGGACTTCCCACAGGGCAGGGTACCCTGACTTCTCTTAGGACTGGAGAGGGAGGGGGAGGATTCGTGGGGGGAGTGAGAGGTTAATGGGAGGAGTTGAAAATTTTTAATAAGTAAGTAAAGAGAGAAAGAAAGAAAGAAAGAAAGAAAGAAAGGAAAGAAAGAAAAAAAGGAAAGAAAGAAAAAAGGAACTTTTTCATTTTACATACCAATCCCAGTTCCCCCTACCTCCCCTTTCTCTGTTCTTCCAACCTTCCTGACCTCCTATTCCCCTACTATTCCTTGGAGAGGGTGAGGCCTCCCATGGGGAGTCAACAAAGTCTGTCACATCACTGGGGGCAGGACCAAGGCCCTATGCCCTGTATGTAGGTGGGGCAAGGTATCCTCCATAGGGAATGGACTCCAAAAAGCCAGTTCATGGATTTGGGAGAAATACTAGTTCTACTGCCAGTGGCCCCACAAACTGCCCAGGAGTTTGGCAATTCTTTAGTGATTTCATTTTGTTGTTGTTGTCTCCTTTCATATCTGGGATTTTTTCATTATTTCATTCAACTGTTTCTGTGTTGTTTTCACTGCCTTTGTTTAGTATTTATTGGTAATCATTTTTTAAGTTTCTCCAACACATTCCCAGTGGCTCCTGTGAAGCGCTTGCTTTATTGCTTTTCTCATGGCATGCTACAGTGGGGCCTCTGGCTTCTGGAGAAAGCATATTGCCTTGTTTATTCAGGCTTGTGTTTGGTACTAGGATCCAGACATCAAGAGTTATGCCATTTGACATTTCCCTCGCTGCAAATATTTCATCTGACCTTTGTTGAGTGGAACTTTCACACTTGGGTTGCTGTTGCCCACTGTGAATTCTAGCCATGTGTAGTGGCTCTAGGGTCTTATGTGTGCTGGCAGGAAAAAAACTGTGCAGTAGGTCTATAAGGAGAAAGGAGTGGAACATGGCTATAAGGAATGGATAGAAGCTAATGACTAGAGGAATTAGGGAGAAACATCATGAGGCCATAGGCTGGGAGGAGAGGCAGCAACTTGCAACACTGCCATTTTTTAAGACAAACTTGGGTTTTATGTTTATTATATTTAACACCATTTTTTCTTTATTGTTTTGGGGGCAAAACTTGCCTGTTTACAAGTTACACAAAATTTTCATAGGTTTTTAACATCAATATTGTGATAGAAGAAGACAAGCAAGAGAAGATAAGCTTCGGAAGGTTTCAATCAGAAACAGCAGAAGGAAGGATCTGTAACTATGGAATAGCAGGTGCAAGTCTTAATTGTAGTGCCTTTGCACAAAACAGAGAGAAGCACATGGCTGAAGTAGAGGGACCGAGAAAAAGCTAGTCAAAGGACAAAAGTTCAGCAGGGACTAAACAGACCAATCAAGAGTAACACAAGTGTTGCATATTTTTAGCTTTATAATAAAAATGGTCTGATGTGATGTAAAGAAACTATTATATTTTAATTAAAATCTTTAACTGTAAAAAAATATTGTGATAGTCAATGCACGCTTATACCCAATTAAAATTTAAATCTTTTGTATAATTACTTGAATATTTAAAATTATAAAAGTATATTTGGAAGTTAATTCACCAAATTCTTCCTATTTATTAATTAGCAACAAAAACAAAAATGCACAAATTACTTATTTTCATTAGTAATATAAAACATGACATTTTGTTCTTTCAGATTATGAAATGTTACATTTTTGAGGACTGAGACACTATGTCTCGTGTTCACTGTGAATCAGAACTGTCTATCAGAAAGTATAGAAGAAGCTTTGGGAAAGTGGAGGATAGAAAAAGATGGGGAAGCAATTGCGTCTATTCCGAGACACATCATGTTCTGGGAACTTTGAATAAACTACTTGTGGCTTTGTGTCAGCACTCTTAGCTGCCAGAGTAATCACAATATAGTAATACAAGCTTATACGTATAAATAAAATTTAGTTAAGCAATACTTCAAAAGTAAAATTAAAACTATTGATAATATGCATGCACCTTAACTGAGCAAAGGTATGTGACTTAATTCTACTAATGTTTTTAGTGTGATTTTGTGCAAGTGGGATAATTGATGTGACCGTCGATGCAAAATGTCTGGAATAGTTGAGATGTTGCCAGGTGATATCCATGTTTACACTTAAATTCCTGCATTTCCCCTGATTTGTAATACCGCTTTTGTTTTTCTTTCCATCGGAAAATTATGTTATGTTTTTCCATAATTTCTTCTGATACTGTGCATGGATCTAAAAGAAAAAATTATCATAAAATTTCAATACATATATCTACAGTGATTTAGTTTTCACATAGAAAGTATTATGTTTGAGGTAATTTTTGCTAAGCTGTTTTTTATTTTTTTCTTTTTTGGCAGTTTTTTTTTTTTTTCGTATAACTATTCTGGCTGTCCTGAAACTTGCTTTGTAGACCAGGCTAGCATCATACTTACTGATACCCATCAGCCTCTGCCTCCCAAGTGCTGGGATTATAGATGTGTGTCACTGCGACCCAACTGATAAATTCTTAAAAACCATGAAAGGAGCATATAAATTTAAGTAAATAGAGAATATTACATGATGTAAAAGTTATAGGTTTAATATAAGAATTCGATTCATCACCAAGTGATCCTAACATCCGTAACTTGCATTTCAGGATATTTATATTTGTTTTTCTTGATTTAGGTATTGGGCAGAGTTATACAATTTGAGCCATGACATGTATGGTAAGCAAATCTAATGTTCAGTCGTTTGACAATCATTAATAATACTGTGAATGCTCTGTTGATGTCCATAGCTCCTTATTGGTAGTGTAGCAGGAGCCAGAGCAATGGTTCATAGCAATGAACTCTTAAAAATAAAGATGAATGTTTTTCTTTGGGTTCGCCTTCTTATTTAGCTTCTCTAGCTGAATATAGTGGACAATGAGGACTACTGAGAACTCAAGAACAATGGCAATGGGTTTTTGATCCTACTGCACGTACTGGCTTTGTGAGAGCCTACGCAGTTTGGATGCTCACCTTACTAGACCTGAATGGAGGTGGGTGGTCCTTGGACTTCCCACAGGGCAGGGAACCCTGATTGTTCTTTGGGCTGACGAGGGAGGGGGACTTGGTTGGGGGAGGGGAGGAAAATGGAAGACGGGGCCGGGAAGAGACAGAAATCTTTAATAAATAAATTAATTAATTAAAAAAAGTAAAGATGAATGGAATAAAGGATAAACTGTGTGATTCACAGGGTCACACTACAGCTTCCATGATGAAATGTTTTTCCTTATTTTTTGTTTGTTTGGTTTTTCTTTTAGATTTTGTTTTGTTTTGTAGTGATGGGGGAGGTTACAAGGGTGGAGAGCAGATGTGAGGAGACAGGGAGATAGATAAGTGGCATCAGGAAGCATGATATGAAATCCACAAAGAATCAATAAAAGTTAAAAGAATTTAAAAAATATGGTGATTAGAAAGCCTAATCACAATTGCCTTCACAATATTCATCATATATTCACAAAGTAGTAACTATGAATGTATCATGAATTTTATTTTGAAAGTTCTTTTTTAAAGAAATTTCTATTTTTCTATTGAATAACCAAACTATACAAGTGGAAGTTCTGGTTGAAATCAGATTACCAACCACTATCTTGAACCCTGGGCTTACATCATACAAGTATACCATGTTGTCTTTCGGCATTCAACAATCAGCAGAAATGTAACAAATTTCCCATCTTAGGATCTGTGAAGTAGTATGTGCATTAACATATACTTGAAGATTGAGTAGGCTGATTTCATTTCTATGGACATATACCAAAGAAGGGGCATAGGGATAATATATGGTAGGTTTATTTTCAGATTTTAAGCAGCCTTCATATTGTACTCCATAGTAACGGCACAAAATCACATTCCTAGATTCAGATTAAGAGGTTCTTTCCCTCTACACAGTCATGAGCTTTTGTTATTTTAAGGAATCCTTTTTGTGTTACAGCTCTAACTGGATGATATGGTATCTCATTGTGGCTTTGATTGGCAGTGCCATGAAAAGTACGGAATTAAGCATTATTTCCCTCACTGTCATGCATAGTTATTCTTTGGTAATTGTCTGCTCATTTTTTCCCAGTTTTGGTAGATTCACTTAGCTTTTAAAATGTATTTAAATTGTTTTATGTATCCTTGACATAGGAAACCCTTGTACTACAGATGTAAACCATTGACCATGAATGGCTGACAATCTTTTTTTTCCAGTTCTAGAGTCTGTGTAATAATTGTCTTGATCATGATCTTCACTATACAGAAGTATTTGAATGTCTTATACTCCATTGCCTAAGGTTTCTTTTGTGTCTTGTGTTTTGGGATTCCATCCAAAATTTAATGATTAAGCCCACTTCTGTGTTTTCCCATTGTTTTCATTGTACTTTCAGTGTTTTGTACTTAATTTTGATCCACTTGGAGTTGACTTTCTCCCAGAATGAGAAACAGGAATCAAATTTCAATCATCTCTATGTGGGACTCAATTTTCCTTGCATCATTTATCAAAGATTCTATCATTTTTTACAATATATGTTATTAGAATTCTATCCAAGTCAATTAACTATAGATGCATAGATCAAGTTCTCAAATATATATTCTCTTTCTGTGCATCAGTTGTTATCCAAATATCATAATGTTTTAGTTGTGCTAGTGGTGAATCTTGGAACAAGATATTACAATATTCCATATTTTTCTTTGTTTGAACTTCTTTTTATTGTACTTCTATAAAAATTTTAAAATTATTTCTCATACCTATGTGAAGAATGTTGCCCATATTTTAATGGAGTTTCATAAAGTCTGCTAATTGCTTTGGGAAACATGGTAATTTTTTTTTAAAGATTTATTTATTTATTATGTATACAACATTCTGCCTCCATGTATGCCCGCACGCCAGAGGAGGGCGCCAGACCTCATTACAGATGGTTGTGAGCCACCATGTGGTTGCTGGGAATTGAACTCAAGACCTCTGGAAGAGCAGACAGTGCTCTTAACCACTGAGCCATCTCTCCAGCCCGAAACATGGTAATTTTAATATTAATTCTTCCAACCCACTAATATAAGAAATTTCTCTATTATCTTGTTTTATGAGATTTTTTTCATCAATTAACTTCAGAATTCAGAAGTCATTCAATTCTGTTAAATTCATTGCTAGATAATTTTTTAAATTACTGTGAATGATAGTGATTTATTGTTACTTCTCATAAAAATGGGATTGGCATATAAAAAGGCTGATTTTTTTTTGTATAATTATACCCATACTGTTTGTTAATCAGATTTGTTTTCAGTTCTTATATATGGGTGCCTCTTCAGGATTTGCCACATAAGACAATATGTACTTTCAAATAAAATGAGTTGACTCAAATCTTCATATTTGGATACTGACTTTCCCAGGATCTCTGAAAACAAGGTACTCACGTAAACATTTTGGTTTCTCTGACCACTCTCCATCTCTACATGTTATTATCTTCTTGCCCTGAAGTTGGTAAAAGGACTGGCACTGATATTCAACTGTTGATAATGGTGCATATACTGATAAGGGGAAGGAGGTGATGTCCCCATTGTCAATAGGTGGAGGAGGCCCGCATGTCTTTGTTGAATCTAAGAACACACATTTGAGTGTTTGAGAGATCAAGTCAAAGTACAAGCTCAAGCAAAAACCAAGAAAAGTGAAGTGGTAAACATAATATTAAGGTTTGGTGATTTTTGGTTACAGAAATGATTGTTTACAGAAATTTTAATCCTATAAATTGAGAGTTAAAGGGCAATTTCTCCCTTCTTTCTCACCTAAAGAACTTTCTGAATTAGAGCAAGCATGTCTGCTCTGAAACCTCCCAGTGCTACTCAGAACAGTGTTGAACAAACAGATGTCTATGCAGACAGACAGAGTTTGTTTTCAAGACACTGTTCCTGTATCCACATATTCTTGATCTTCATCATCACTTTGTAGAAATACACATTTATTGACAAGAGGTAGATAAGGCTTGCTGGTTTCCTGATAGGGTCCAGGTGAGTGTAGGTATCTCTAAGTTATATTTTTATGCTAAGTGCCTGGAAGAGGCCAGCACCAGCAGAGCTCCAGGGTAGATCTTTATATCAACAGAATCACATGGAAAAGATATTTTCCATTCTGTTGAGCTGCCGGAAACTGTGCAGTGTACTTCATAACCCAGATTTTGTGATATGTCACCTATGCTGGGGTGGGGGAGTGCTTTGGTGATACAACTTTCTTTGAGTCATTTCTACTCCTGTAAGTCAAATTTTACTTATATTTCTATAAGTAACTTCACTAAAACTCATGGTTCACCAAGTTTGACTTTGGTGTTATCTGTACATTCATCTCTTTGGTCTCCTTATCTGGAGCAAGTAGCTGCTTGTTCATCATCTGCCCAGGAAAAGTTTAGTCATGCAACAGAATTGAACATATAAATACTTTCATTTTTTCATTTTATTTTCATAGATGGCCCTAAGGCCACCGCTTAGCCAAGTGTTGTCCCAATGAACTAATAGTTCTACCCTTGCATTCTATGTTAGCATTGTTTTAAAGAAAGTCATGATTTCATAATCTTGAACTGCTTATAATCAGTGAGAAATTAGTGAGCATCATTTGTTTAGTTTGATTTTTATTATTTTGGGGTCACAGGTTTCCTCTTGTTTGTTTGTGATAAGTGTTCAAAGAAAGACCAAACTTGTCTAGAATTCAAGACACTCATGCTTCTGTCTCCCAAGTTCTACAATTACAGGTGTGTGCCACTTTGCCAGATACTGACATCCCTAATGAATTAAATTTGAGTGGGCTTTTGGGCTGAGAATCAAGTTTTTCACTCTGTTGCTATCCTTTCAAATTTTCTACTCTGTTATTGTCCTTCATCTTTCCTCACATTGTTCAAGTTTGCATGACCCTGCTTCCTACTGTCAATCATTATTTTGATAAGTTAGACATATTTTTAATAAGAACTGGCATTTATGATAATAAAACAATTACATTCTAATCACAGATATAGAATATACACAGGTCAGACACATGAGTCATAAATTTAATATTTTGTTCATTTGTTTTTGGAAACAGGGATTCATTATGTAGGCCAACACGTTCTCAAATTTAAAACATCTTGCTCCAAGGCCCTAACTGCTAGAATCAAAATATGTGCCATCATACCTGATGAATGTCCTATGAGAAAAACAGATTATCGGCTGATGAGAAGGCTTAGCCACTGAGAGTGCTTGCCTCTAAGCCTCCTGACCTATGTTCAGTCCCAATGGCTTACTTGGTGAAAAGAGTGAGCTAAACTTTCATAGGCATGGGACATTTACATGTGCAGTGTGGCATGCATACATCCATTAACACCCACACACATGCAAATACACAGGATAAATAAATTAACGTAATGAAATAATAAAAACAAAGTTACTCATCTTTGGACTTCCAAATAGTATTTTTTCTCTCTTAGTTTACATTAAATCACAAAGAAAATTTTAGGAAATTCAATTTCTTAAAGTGAAACATAAATATTTATTTTTTTGTGAAAAGAAAAATTCCAGAGACAATAGTACTCACCATAACATGAAGGAATATCAGACCATCCATCATCATTACATATTATGGAGTCTTTGGTACGTTTATGTTTGTTTACATAATCAACATGGCATTCATAGTCCAATTTATCATTGAGTTTAAACAATGTGCTGTTATTTTCAGTTCCAGCATTCTCAAATATAGGCCTATCACAAGACTCTAATGCAAAATAAAATTAAAGATTTAATTTGTAATATGTTAATGAAAAATATCACTAATTCCCACAACAAGAATAAAAGGCTTTATAGACTAATATATGCTAACAGATTAAATACTGTATAAACACATCGAAGAAGACCAACAATAGATAATTTTACTAAGACATTTATTAAAATGAAAAATAGGTTTTTACATAACATTTATCTCCTCACTTAAGATTTCCAAAATTAATATTTTAAAAATCATTCATAACTCAAATTTCCTTATATTTATGACATATTACAAATAAATAGACAACTGAAGAAGTAATTTTTAGGAATGTATAATAGCATTTTATGAATTAAGGTTTCATATTTAGTAGTTAATATGAAACAGAATTTAGAAATGTAGATTAGCTGAATTTAAAATTGATATATTTGTTGTATTATATCAAAGGTTTTCTCTTAACAATATGAAAATCCAATGTAGGCTTATTAATTATAATTTAATTTAATATAAATGAATATTATATGGGAATAATTTTAATTGCTTTTTCTTTAACTAGATCCTGTAAAGTACAATGAGTAGAAAAAATAGAAATTAAGAAAGTAATGAACATTTGAAAGAGCCCTTTCATTTAAGGTATGTTTAACGTTTCTTGTAAAACACCATTGCTGTTTTTCTGATAAATAAGATAAGATGAACTAATTAATCTTAGAAAAGCTTCATTAGTTGTAGGTCCTATAACAAGGGAAATTTCAAGACAGCAAAGTGTGTTACTACATGGAAGCATTTCTTTCTTTCCAATATCAAGATAATTGGAAAGATTTTCTAGGCGGGAGACATTCCAAAATGGACTTTAACTGACAGTGTCAAATATATATTGTAAAGGTTTTCATATATTCTGGGATTTAAAACGTGAACATATATCTTCACTAAAATATTTTACCATTGCACATGGAAACAAAGGCTTGTATATGCAAGGCAGAACATCTTTGAAATTTCAGCTGGTCAAATAATCCCTCACTAGATTTAAAATTATATGATATTTTAAATCATTTAAAAGGGAAATGAACTGATATTTTACAATATTGCAATGAGTCCAAAAGGAAAACCAAATAGTCATGTGAACTTTTTTCTGAAGTTTAAAACTCATCTTTAAAATGAAATGATGACAGTCCCCTCAACGAAGAATAATGCTAAACTCTTAAACATCATCAGTATAACGGCAGCAGTACAACAAAGTACTCACTAATGCATGAGGGTTGAGATGACCATCCATTTTGTAGGCAGGTAATTGATCCTGATATTTCTCCATTTGATGTTACATATCCTGGTTTACACCTATACTGTGTTGTTTTATTTAATGAATATATATAATGAATTTCAGAAAGAAACCCATTCTCGATCTCTATATCTGCCTTTGAACATATCTCTAAAAAGGAAAAGAATAAGAAAAAGATGAATGCATGCTCAGTAGCTAAACGATCTACAATATGAAAAGGTGCTAAGAATAACCATTAATCATTATACACGAAGACCTGGAATAATCAAAAACATTGTCATTACTAACAAATCTTATGTTTAAAGATACACCATAATCCTCTGTGAATGTTTTCCAACAAAGCAAGATTTAAATCTTCTAAATCATATTCTTTTCTAAAATGTATTGAACTTTTTCTCGGCCCAAGTTTGTTCATAATCCTATGGAATTCTGAACAATACATTTTTTCTTGCACTTTTTTAGACCAGAAAATAAATTGACTCTTGTAGGAAACTAGACTCATTTATCTAATTAGAATTTTAGGGGTTGGGTGATGATCTCAGAAAACGTACCTACATAGTTAATATAGATTGCAGTACCAAAGATTCGAAATATCATCATTACTGCATACCTAAAGTGCAGTAGATGTTCAAGTTCAAAGAAGATTGGAAGAAACAGTAAGCTTATTTAATCTTCTTATGCCAAGATGATTGTTTCCTCAACTACTCTGCAACAGAACATGAAAGTGCAAAATAAATCTCTTAATTTTATTTTTCTTATAAGCCAAATAATATTTCATTGAGAAATGTACCATATCAAAGTATATTGCATAAAAATTCAATTTAAAAAAGAAATTATAAAAGTATACTTCTTTCAATTATTAGTTTTTCTCAGTACACATATTTGCTTGTTTATGGATAAACATAAAATCAAGAAGAAAAATTTATATATTTTATATAAATGCCAATGAAAACACTGCATAAAACATTGGCAGGAAACACTAAATAGTGAAGAGACAGGAACACCATCAAACAGATGGAAAAGAATAAAATAATAAAGAATAAAATTCAATAAATATTTTCATGTTGTTAACTTGGAAAAGGAAGCAAATGCTAACAGAAACACAAGTTGTGACAACCTAAAATGAACAGAGGCAGGGATCAAGTGTATGCCAAATAAGGGAAAGGAAATGAGTGGTGATTTTAGTAAAGGAATATAAGAAATTGTAAAGAAAAGAAAAATAGAGTGCCAGACACGAACAAGAAGGGAACAGAGAAATATAGTTGAAAATTACCAATGCCTGTTATTGGAAGACAAAGAGTACCAGACTAGAATTCCAGAGTAGCAATAGATTAATGAAGCCCCTTATCAACTACATATGGAGGTACTTTACAGATAATAGCAGAGTGAGAATGATGCCAACCAGAAAAAAGTGAGTATTTTACTGAATTTAAACAATAAAAGTCACTGCTGTCAATGACACTGGAATTATTGGAAGCTATGGCACAGAAAAGCAGAGAAGAGATATCATTGAGTAAAATTCTACAATCTCCACAGCCATCCTTTAGCTTCTGTCCAGAAGCCAGTATGTCCCACAGTACAAGACTGTAATTCAAAAGGACATGAGAAGAAAAACCACCCCAAATAGTAATATTGAAGGTTCCCAGCACACCAACAATGTGAAGTATTCAAACCAGTAGAGTAGAAGTATTCCTTTGCATTACCATGATCCTTTAGAAAGTCCACAAGAAGATTATAGATATTCTGAATACACTAGTTGGATAAAAAAATCTCTCCAAACAAGTCTAATAAAATGACATAGGAAACAAATGATCACTCAATCAATCTTCCTATCCTGCAGGTTGCCTGTCCCAAGCCTTGGCAGCAAGAGATCCAACAGGGTGCTGCTGCTATCCTGAAAGAATTGTTGTAGACGTGAAAGAAAATATATTTGTGGCAACATCTTATTTCCCTTCCTCCCCAAATTCCAGAAAATATTTGGTAAATGCTCACCTACCTTGCAAGTATCAGTGGGTAAAAAAAAAAAAATTCACAAATCCATGGGATAACGACTAAGAACATGGAAGAATTTTGCTGCATGCAGCGTATACATTATAATGAACATAGTCCCACATGAGCAAACTGAGGATCCCTCATGACATTAGAAAAAAGCAGAAATGAAAATAATAGTGAGTAAATGTGGGGGCAGGGGAGGGCAGTGGCAAATCATGTCCAGAACTGAAATAACAAAGAAAAGGAAAAGACACTACATATGTAAGACATTGACACATTCTTAGAATAACATGAACTTTAAACTTTGATAGCATAAAAATTCTTAAGTTAATACATTTTAAACAGACTTATTAGATAAACAGAAGAATTTGCACAGATTACCAGTATCAGCAATAATGTCAATTATATCATTTTACTCTTTTGCCTATTTTAAAAGAACAATTGGGGACTATTTTGGACACTCACATTAATTAAAAGTCACAGACTATACCACTTACAGAAATAGAGAATGGTAAAAGTCCAGAGACAAAAGATAGACAGGATAATTTAAATTAGGAAAATCTGGCTAGAAACAAGCCAAGGTAAGGGGAGGAACTTTATAAGCTCAGGGATATTTTTGAAAAAAAAAAAGGGATGATGGGATAATAGATTTATAATTGTGAGTTACTGTTTTTAGACAAATATATTGGTATCGGTTCTTGTATATTGATACAAAGTTAAATTATATTGATTATTGTATGCATGCATGCTTCTACCTCTGTTTAAAACATTTTTATGTATTGATATATTGTATAAATTTACCATATTGCAGTGTACATTTCTACCTCTGATTAAGATACTTATATATTGTTTATGTATTGATATATATTTACCATATTGCATTGTATATTTGTACATTGTTTATATTTGGAGGTCATATTGTCCTCATCTATTGCACAGTTGTTCATTGTTTTAGTCTTTAATTCAGATAGGTATTGAGAATTATATAGATCAATAGTCATCTAAGTTTGTCATTTATAATTAGCCTAATCAGGTTCTTTAGATACATAGAGATTATATTCAGTATAGATAGATAATCTTCAACCTCTTCAAAGAGCTGCAGAATATGGCCTTTAATCTAACTCAGAGTTTCGTGGTAGTGAAACACAATTGCTCCTCTCAACACTGATCTATTCCCGAGAGAATGTTGAGCACCAAAGACACTCCACCTGGAGCCTTTCTTTTTGGCAGAACTGGCCTTTGGGCAAAGAAATGCCCATGCCTCAATCACTGACAGAAACACAGAGTATCCATACATGGATAAAACAGGACTGTCATATTCTGCCAAGACAGGGTAAGATAGTTTTGAAAAGTTTCTTGCCTTTGAAAATGGTATGCCACTTATGTAAGGCCTTAGCCAAAGTTGGTTGCTTCAATGCTACAAACGTGACCTTGGGTAATTGCCCAGGTACTAGTTGTCTCTGTGATTTGTTGCATTATATTATTTCCCTTCTCAGATCTTCGATGGGGTTGATGACGTAGCCAAGTTATTTATTATACAAGACTTAAGCTAGTTAGAATAGGATATTTGTACTTATTGTATATAATTTCATAGTAGGTTTAGAACTCTCTCACTTAAACAAAAGGGGGAGGTGTTTTGGGAGCTCCTTCCCTCCTTCAGCCAAAAGCCACTGAGATACCAGCCCACTGGGGCGTGGTCTCTCTCCCTTTAAAAAAGTGGCCACTTCCCTCTGCTTTAGTTCTGGCTTCCGGCTCCTCTACCAGTGAGTAGGCTCCATTCCTGATTGTGCAGAGGGCTGTTGTCTGGGATGGTGATCTGTAAGGTTTTCCCCCTTAAAATAAATAACCTCTCTAATAATCTAATTCCAAACTGGTGTGGAATTGTTTGTGACTTATGCCTTCGGTTCATGGTATTAATTTCCTACATTAAAAAATTGGAGAGATCTCATACCAACAACTAAAAGCACACTTGAAATCTCTAGAAGAAAAATAAGCACATACAAGAGGAATAGATGGCAGGGAATAATCAAACTGAGGGCTGAATTGAATAAAATAGAAACAAAAAAAACAATACAAAGAATCAATGAAACAAAGAGTTGGTTCTGTGAGAAAATGAACAAGATAAACAAACCTTTACAAAAACTAACTGAAAGACAAAGACAGAATATCCAAATTAACAAATTCATAAATTAAAAGAGGGACATAACAACAGACAGTGAGAAAATCCAAAGATTCATTAGATCATAGATTAAAAACATGTCCTCTACAAAAATGGAAAAGTTAAAAGAAATGGACAGTTTTATTGATAGATACCACTTACCAAAGTTAAATAAAGACCATATAAGCAATTAAAATAGACCTATAACCCCTAGTGAAATAAGTCACTGAAAGTCTCACAAACAAACAAAAAAAGCCCATCGTCACGGTGTTATATTGCAGAATTCTACCAGATTTTCTTTTTTTCTTTTTTTTATTCTTTCATAGGACGTATTCTGACTGTAGGCTCCTATCCTCTACTTCTCCCAGTTCTCCCAGTTCTCCTCAATCACCTGCCCTCTACCCCAGATAATCTGCTCCTTCAGTTTCTTTCAGAAAAGGTCAAGCCTCCAATGAACTTAGCAGGCATAATGAGCAACAATAAGACTAGGCACAAACCTTCATATCAGTGCTGAACAAAGTAATCCAGTAGGAGGTAAAGGGTTCCAAGCACTGGAAAAAGAGTCAGAGATACGCCATTCCTACTGTTAGGAGTTCCTCAAAAGCCATAATATAACCAAAGTAGGCACTGGACAGTGAAAAATACTTAAAGAACATTCACAAAAATACTTCAAGTAATATAAAGATGCCTTTGCCAACTAAACCAGACAGAAGAATTCAGTGGTTAAGTGAAACAGGCACAAAGAAAAACAATATGTGGCATCAAGGTGACTATTGAACTCATGACCTACTTAAATAGTCTTTTTTTGTGGAGCAGAGAACAGCATTTTTTCTTTTTCTTTTTTTTCTTTTTTGAGACAGGGTTTCTCTGTGGTTTTGGAGCCTGTCCTGGAACTAGCTCTTGTAGACCAGTCTGGTCTCGAACTCACAGAGATCCGCCTGCCTCTGCCTCCCAAGTGCTGGGATTAAAGGCGTGCGCCACCACCGCCCGGCTTTTCTTTTATTCTTTAAAAATATGCTTTTAATTTAGACATAATTATATCACTCCCCCTTTTTGACATGCCAACTTTTGTTGTTTTTTCTTTTTTCAATTGATTTTGTTGAGCTATAAATTTTTCTCTGCTCCCCTCCCCTCCCCTTCAACTCTCTCCCATGGTCCCCATGCTCCCAGTTTACTCAGTAGATCTTGTCTTTTTCTATTTCTCATGTAGATTAGATCCATGTATGTAAATATTCTTACATGGGTATGGTATTATGTTTATTTTGTAAATTTTATAAAGAAAAAAGTTAATTTAGAAAACTATTCACATAGCACTAGGTGATTTGTTTGAACTGCATGTTTTGTGACTTTCTGGTTGAGGTATAATTTCTGTGTCAATATTGAATTAGGAAATGAGATGTTCTGAGTATTGTACGTCAATATTGTCTGGACTGAGGTTTGGTTGCCTTGAAAATAAATATATGGAGAAGCATTTTCTAAAGCTCATTACTCTGTCATATGCTCTCCCAAAATAAGAGGAAATGAAACAAAGCAAGAATTAAAACTATGTCTATTTAAAACAAAATCAAAAATAAAAATAGTAATTAGAAAAAAGCAGAAATTAAAGTCATTTTGTAAAATAGGGATGGGCATCATGTTCTGAACTGGAATCATAAAGCAGAAAAATTTTTAAAAAGTACTGCATAAAATTAGCTTTTAATATTTAGAATAGAAAGTATTCCTAAATTAATAAATGTTTAGACAAATTTGCTTGAAAAATGTAGAGATGGCACAAATTACCAATATTAATCATGATGACAATTTTATCATTTTTTTTTAAAACCTATTTTGGAAGAACAATTGAAAATTAACAGAGTTAGTAAAAGTCAGAGCTATATCACTCAAGAAAAGTAGATAAAATGAATGTAATTGCTTCCATGTGAGAAATATGCACTAGTTCTTCATCTACTGAAAGCATGGAGGGGTTTCTGCTGCTTTCAGTAGAACAGTTCTATAGGAAACCAAAGTTGTAACTAAATACACAGATATATCATTATCTGGAATAGGAAATTTCAATTATTTTGTATAAATTGTCCCTAAATATATCTAAGAAAAGCATTTTACATACCTGAGCAAACTAATAAGTCATATATATGTTACTTGGTCTTTTTCCTTGCAGCTCCTAATATTCTGTCTTTATTCTGTATGTTTAGTGCTTTGATTATTATGTGGTGAGGGTTTTTTTCAGTTCAGACTATTTGTTGTTCTGTAAACTTCTTGGACCTTTATGTACATGTTCTTCTTTTCTTCTATGGTTTTGTTGCATATATTTTTCTGTGATATTGATCTAGAATTCTTCTCCTTTTTCTACTCCTAATATTCTTATGTTTGGCCTTTTCATGGTTTCCCAGATTTCCTCAATGCTTAATGTTAGGGGTTCTAAGGATATAACATTTTCTTTTTTATTTATTTTTTTCCTGGCTGATGAATCTATTTCCCTATTATGTCTTCAATGCTTGGGATTCTCTCTTCCATCTCTTGTATTTTGTTGGTGATGCTTGCATCTGTAATTCCTGTCACTTACCCAGATTTTTTGCTTTCCGAATTCCCTCAGTTTTTGTTTACTTTATTGGTTCTATTTCAATTTTTAATAATTCAACCTTTTCATTCACCCGTTTGCTTGATTTTTCTTGGCTTTCTTTAAGACGTTTATTGAATTTTTCCAATTTTTGTTTTTCTTTTCCTGATTTTCTTAAGGGAATTTTTATTTCCCTCTTTAAGGACCTCTATCATATTCATAAGATTATTTTAAAGTCATTTTCTTGTGTGTCAACTGCATTGTATGTTTATATATTGCTGGTGTAGCATCACTGGGTTCTCGCATCATTTCTGGCACAGAATGTATTCTTACACTGGCATTTATGAATCTGGAATTGGGATGATCATAGGTCTGGCTCTTATATATAATGTTTTATATATATATAATGTACATATGGTATTCAAAAGATATGTATAGCATTTATATATGTATCAACTGATATATATGTGTATGTATGTATTTTTTATATCTATATCTATTTCTATATCTATGTATGTAGACTTATATCACTATCAACAAGAAACAATTTGTGAAAACCAAGGCAAGTAAATTAAGAAAAACTTATTACTATCACTTTATAAAAAATCTACAATTTCTAAGGGAATTGTGGATACTCATTTTTGTATACAGAGATATGTTCTGCTCCTACCCCACAAAAAGGAAACTTTTCTTTTTGTGGTAAATGGAGGAATCTACAACTGGTCAAAATGCAGAGAACAATGACTATTTGTTGAATAATCCAAATAATTCATCTTTTGGACCAACTCTACACCCAAGGATTGAAGATCAAAATGGAAGAAGGGACAGAAAGACTATGGGAGCCAGAGAACCAGGATGTCTGTGGTGAGATATTGGCTTCTACCTAGCACAGGGAAACTGTACCCATGAAAATTGCAAAAATATGATGATCTAAATGAGTCCAGAACAACACCAGTTGACATACAACAAATGCAGAGAAATTCTCATAAACACTACTGCTAGAAGAAGAACTATATGCAGTGAAAGTTTGCTAAGAGAGGAAAATTAATTTTCCATAAGAATGAGCCTGGCCCTGATTAGTTATCCAGTCCCGAGTAATTTTGTATTAAAACATTTAGCACTTGTACATTTAAACAGCACTAAATGGACTCAGTAGGTTATATGTGAATGTGTATGTGTGTGTGTGTGAATTCCATGTGTTTATTAAACAATTATAGTTAAAGAAGAAGAGGTCATGAATTTGAGAGGGGTGGAAAGGGAAGGAGTCAGTGGGAGGAGAGAGATGATGAAGTGATGTAACATGTGAGTCATGGACGAGAGATGTATTTTTAGTAAATCAACACATCTATCAGCTCTCGCCAGAGACGCTTCTATTTGCAGTAAAATTAATTTGAAACTAATACTTAAAATTGATCAGCACGCAGAAAGTTAGAGACTGAAATGTTCATACCTTTTTGGGATATCTTTATCTCATGCTCTCCTACCAAGTCTCAAGAAACACTAAAGAGGAAAGGGCAGGATGGGTAGAAGAGTCAGAAAAGGTACATGACTACCAGGAAGTAATATTTTCCTGAAACATCAAGGAAGATGCATATATGAATTCTGAGTGGTTGTGGGAGCATGCACAAGGCCTATACAAGTGTGAGTTAGGCCACTTCCCATCACAGAGAGGGGTGGTAAATCAGCCATTCTCCAGTGTAACACCACAAAATAAAAATAGGACAAATTTGGCTTCTTGGTCAATGAAAAATGATGAGTATAGTTATTGGGTGGCTAGTAGAAGGGGCACATACCTGTGAGTATTTGATACTGCAAATATGATCTAAACACATGGTATGAATTTTTCAAATAACAGTAAAAAAATTTCTCAAAAATTAAAATTATTTTTAGGTGTCCTATATAAACAAAAATAATTCACAAGTATTTCTTGGGCCTCACTGATTGTTATAATACACTGACTGGAAATAACAATTAGAAACTCATAAGATGAGCCATATCATAAAAAAATTCACAGATTTGCTAAAGGATCCTAGATATGTGAAGAACTGTAAAATAAAATTGAAAAGAAATATTTATTTAAAATGGGTTTTTAGGTGACTGTTACTATTAGATAACCATGAATATGAAATTAAAGTATGAACTACAACCTTTGCTGATTCATTTAGAATCTAAAATGTGACTCTCAGGATTTTTAGAGAAAAACAAGTCAACTTGCTCATTTTTGTCATGGGTGTAAAATATGCATACATTATGAATATCCACCTGCTAGCTTCCTACAGAGTGAATTATAGACATGCCATAGTTCTCATCTCAGGTTTATATATTTATCTAAGAAATACTTTATAATTTGAAAGCAATGAAGATCAAAAAATTAAGGAAATGTATCACAAAAATAATACTCACAAAAGTTTCTCATGAGTAAACTGGTACAATAGAAGGCAACTGACATACATTTAAATTGATTAAACTTTTAAAGATGTATCACATTCATAAATATGAAAATTCAATAGCATGTGATTGATTGTTTCAAAGTCATTCAGAAAGGTCTTGATAATATCATAATATATAAAACCAAGATGATTTTAAGATGTTGCTGATCCAAAGTAAACAACACATTTGTGATACATGTAATTCAAAGATATTAATTTTTAGTCTTCTTAATATTCCAAGAAAAAATCACAATAATATAAATTAGAAAAAATGCATTTGAAAATTAAAATAAATAACTATAAAATTTCTTGGGACTATATTTTAAACTTTCAAATGTTAGCAAAAAAATATAGATAAAAATTATTATGCTGTAGTATTTATACTTTTATTATGAAGATAAAGTGTGATACCACACAGTCATCAGCAAGGATATAGAACAAGAAGAAACCAGTAACTACACAAATGATTACTGCAACACAAATTGGAGAAAAACATGAAAACTAGACAATGTCCCTGAAATCCCTTTCCAATTACACATCACATAAGATTTAGAGACAGCATTTCTATATAATGGGTTACTTCTTGAATATATGAATGTATGCAGCTATTATCATATGTGTTCAATTTTAAGCTATTCTTTTATAATTGTTCTTAATCAAATGACAAAGTGGGTTCAAAATATATACTGTTTTAATTTAAACAAAAGTTTACTAAATGCTTTGTTGTGTTATGGCCTAATATCTGTTAGGTATGTTCATTTGGATATACACCAGTATTCATATCTATACACTTGAAAATAAGCATTTGTCCACAGTTAATACAGATGGGATGGGGAGCTGAGAGCATCTTGTGAGCTCAGAGTCAGTTACTTACTGACACGGATGCATTTGCATTGAGGAAACCAGCCATTGTCTGCACATGGAACTGTGTCCTGACCATTTGGAAGACTGTAAGCAGAGTAACCCTGGACTCTTACAGACTGATTTTGAACATAGTTTTCTTTTAGTTGTAGAAACTCCCCATACTCCACATAGTGGAAACAATATTGCTGTAAGGATCATAAGTTTACCATAAATGTTGGGAGCCGTTTCCCCCTAAAAATCATTACAGGAACCATCACCCTGGATAGTCTGCAGGGAACCCCACACCCATAATTGTGCTAAGAATAGTTCTATTGCCCCACACCCAATTAAAGCTGTTAATGGAGAAAATAAATAAATAAAATAAAATAAAAAACCTGATTTTTTAAATAAAACCTAACATTTATTTTTATAATATTTAAATGAGCACATGTGTCATTCAAAAATAAAACCAAAAGGAAATGTTTTAAGAAGTAGCATTTAAATTAAGTTTTTTAAAATAAAACATACAAACAATAGAGGCATTTTTAGAGTTCCATGTTGTCATTCATTTCATGAAGAGCTGCTCATAAAGAACAGAAATTAGTCTTTATGCTCACAAACTCCTCTGTTTCTTATTTTTGTCATGAGAGACTTAACTGTAATTATATATGTGTTGTCTTTCCAGTCTTTGATTGAATTAAACACGATTTAATAGAGACATTGACTTACTGCGACATGGGACTGCAGGCTCCCACCCTTGTACAGTGCAGCGAATGTAGTCCAAGTTTGTCCCTGAAGGAGTCACAAATCCTCTGTTGCAGTGATAAATGAACTTCTTTCCGATAGGTACCGGGAAGTAGGGTCTGAACCTTTCTTCATTAACTAGACCTCCATTGTTGATTTGTGGAAAATCACAAGGTGTCACTTGCAATAAAAAAAAACAAACAAACAGAAAAATACTCATATCATACTTGATAGACTTCTTGATCAGTGAGTTACTTTTGAAAATATTAAAGGAACTAAATGTCTAGTGAGTGTCTGGGAGGAGACAAATAGAATTCAGATTGCTGAAGTATATGAGAATGTTTTTCTTCATGAAATCAAGTTACAGCATACCAGAGAATTGGGACAAGAATACGTATTCATTATGATACCTGCTTATTCTTAATTTAAATTGAAACTGAATCTAACATGATTACATCAAATTGAGCTATATTTGTACCTTCATATTGAGGTACTGCATTGTTCATTATATTAATGAATTTATATGGAATTGTGCCAATAAATTTTTCTCTTCATGTTCTTATTTATAAATAATTAGTACTTTTAATATCAGAATAGTCTGAATTTTTTTGAGGAAGTATGATTCTACTTCATGTTAACCTCATGAAATATGTTAAAAGAATTCCAACAAACACAACTGTCAAAAGGACACAAATTCTTTATTTTTTTTAAAAAAAATTTAAATCTTTTTTACATGAAGATTTTTCTGTCCTATCTTTTTTAATTTCTTTTTTTGTCATCTTATAAATTATACCAATCAAAATTTCCACTTCCTCCCCTCCTCCCACTTCTCTACCATTCCTCCCACTCTCTTCCCCACCCACTTCAGTCCTAAGAGAGGGCAAGGTATCCTGCCCTGTGAGAAGTCCAAGGCCCTCCCCAGTGGGAAGTTCAAGGCCCACCCAGCTACATCGAGACTTAGGAAGGTATGTATCCAAATAGAACATGATCACAAAAAGCCAGTTCATGCAGTAGAGATAAATCCCAGTGACATTATCATTGGCCCCTCAGTCTGTCCCATCTGTCAGCCACATTCAGAGGGTACAGTTTGATCCCATGCTCGTTTAGTCCCAGTCCAGCTGGAGTTGGTGAGCTCCCATTAATTCAGGCACACTGTCTCAGTGGGTGGACCACCCTGTTTTGGTCTTGACTTCCTTGCTCATATTCTCTATTCTTATCTCTTCAACTGGACCTTGGGAGCTCAGTCCAGTACTGAGATGTGGGTCTCTGTTTCTATCTCCGCCCGTTGCCAGATGAAGGTTCTATGGTGATATTCAAGACAGTCAGTCTAATTACGGGACAAGGCCAGTTCAGGCACCCTCTCCTCCACTGCCCAGGGTCCTAGTTGGGTTCATCCCCATAGACTCCTGGGAACTCCTCCAGAGCCAAGCCTCTTGCCAACCCAAAAATGTCTCAATCAATTAAGATATTTCCTTGCGTGTCCCTTATCTGTCCTTCCTCCATCTTAACCATCCCACTCCCTCAAGCTCTCCATAACCCTTGTTTTCTCCTGTCTCCTCCCGCATCCACTTTCCCCCTAGCCTCACCCCCATGCTTCCAACTTTTGACTGGTGATCTTGTTTTTCCTTGGGTTCACCTTATTACTTAGCTTCTCTAGAATCACGAACTATAGGCTCAATGCCCTTTGTTTATGGCTAGAATCCACTAAGGAGTGAGTACATACCATATACAAATTTGGGATCTGGGTTATCTCACTCAGGATAGTGTTTCCTACTTCCTCCCATTTGCATGCAAAATTCAAGAAGTCGTTTTTTACTGCTGAGTCTGCTGAGTAGTACTCCTTCCTCCCCTCCCCCCCGACAGGGATTCTCTGCAGCTTTTGGAGCCTGTCCTGGAAGCTGGAAGTAGTTCTTATAGACCAGGCTGGACTCTAACTCAGAGACCTGCCTGCCTCTGCCTCCCGAGTGCTTGGATTAATGGCGTGCACGACCACCTCCCGGCTCTGCTGAGTAGTACTCTAATATGCAGATATGTCACACTTTTCTTTATCCATTCTACCCTTGTGGGGCATCTGGGTTGTTTCCAGGTTCTGGCTATTACAAATGATGCTGCTATGAACATAGTTGAACAAATGCTTTTGTAGTATGCTTGGCCATCTCTTTGGTATATTCCCAAGGGTGGTATTGCTGGATTCTGAGGTAGGTCGACTCCCAATTTTCTTAGAAACTGCCACACAGACTTTCAAAATTTGCCCTCCCATCAGCAATGGATGAGTGTTCCCTTTACTCAACATCCTCCCCAGCATAAGCTATCATTGTTTTTGGTTTTAGCCATTTTGACAGGTGTAAGATGGTATCTCAAAGTTGTTTTGATTTTCATTTCCCTGATAGGTAAGGAAATTGAACATGTCCTTTAGTATCTTTTGCCATTTGAACTTCTTCTGTTAAGAATTCTCTGTTTTGTTCAGTACCCCATTATTTTGGAGATCAGATCTTTGTCTGTTGAGGGGTTGGTGAAGATCTCCCATTCAGTAGAGTGCCTTTTGTCTTACTGATACTGACTGTGTCCTTTGGTTTACAGAACCTCCTCAGTTTCAGGAGGTCTTATTTATTCATTGTTGCTCTTATAGTCTGTGCTACTGGAGTTATACATGGGAAGTGGTGCCCATGCATTGCAGGCTACTTCCCAATTTCACTTCTATCAGGTTCAGTGTGGTCAGATTAATATTGACGTCTTTAATCTATTTGGACTTGGGTTTTGTGCAAGGTGATAGATATGAATCTATTTTCATTCTTCTACAGGTTGACATCCAGTTATGCCAGCACCATTTGTTAAAGATGCTTTCTTTCTTTCATTGTATAATTTTAGCTTCTTTGTCAAAAATCAGGTGTTCATAAGTTTGTGGATTATATCTGGGTCTTCAATTCAATTCTATGGGTCAACGTCTCTGTCTTTATGCCAATACCAAGCTGTTTTCAATACTGTAGCTGCTCTTTCTTACATTCAAATTTTCTCACTTATGAAATGAGGGTATTGTGAGGTCCTCCTTATCGCATATTCTGGTTTATGTATGTCCTTCCACAGGAAATGCTGCATTTAAATTTCATTTAAGATAATTCATTCCCGACAAAACCTCATTGGGCTGACAAAAATTTCTTAAATCGTCCTTGTCCATTTAGTTTTATTTTATAAGAGAAAATTTCAAAATTTTACAGTACATTTGGTACATAGTTTACAAATGTATAAGCTTTCTATGCTAAGAGTTTGTCTTCAATAAATTTGAGAATTATGTTTGTCATAGAGCATCATTAAATAAGACTAGGTCATTGAAATTTCTCTTAAAAGGGTATCAACAAGGCACATGGTTTCAAAGAAGAATATTATTACTACCAGAGTCCAGCTCTTCGGTAATCATCCTTCTTATATGGGCATAGGATAATCTGTCTTTGACTACTTTAATGGCAATTCCTTAAATATACCTAGTATTCCTTAAGGTGCATGGTCAAGAGAGGTGGGCCGTACTTAAAATAACCCCACCTCACATCTTACATTTCTAGATGCAGCCTGTGGCCCCATCAGTAGTGATGGTTGGTTTATCTCAGTGCTGACTCAGGATACCAACAACATTGATTAATATATTTGCCATTTTTATTACTATTCTAAGTAAGTATTAACACAGCATATTTTTGATCTATCCCAGGGTTTTTTAGTTATTATTGACAAATTTCATCCCACTACAGATCCAACATGGCACACATGATAAATTTGTAGAATCTCCTCATGTAGATTCATGATCATCATCCCCTGTATTGTTTCAGCAGTGAAGTTTTGTTGTGCTTTCCTTTAAACAGTAAACCATCTGATAAAAGAAATAAGTAATTGAACAGATCTGAGAAGGGAGTACTATAGCTTTTAAGTAGAACAAAGTTATTTAATGAAACTACAGAGAAATTTGACATCTTTATATTATGCAAGAAAACAGCATATATTCAGGTGTGAAATAATTTAAATTCAGGTAAATATAGGCCACAGACAGTCCAGCTATGTTTAGCAGATCTATGTTATAGATCTACATTGTAGAATAAAAGGGTTTGAGGCCCACCTCACTACACTGATTGCATAATTGTGCTTTTAAACCTATCCAAAAAGCTTTGGCGGGTATTATAATGAGTAGAGGGGGTGGTAATTAATTCTGGTATTGAGAAAATTTTAGATAATATTAAATAATTTCCTAAAATGTTTGTGTTTATAGACAACACTCTCAACATTAATCACAGAAGTCTTTCTCTTCCAGTATATTATGATGAAGGCAGAGACATATTAAAACTCAAAGTACTTGGAATAGTGAGTGTGTGATCACTGTAAAATATGACATCACACCATCACATCCAAAATTTAAGGAATATGTGGAATAAGTTAACAAAGACATAAGAGCTAGAGTGTAGTATTAATGGCTGTGAAATATCTTCTGGTCTATACAGCCATTATAATTGCAAACTCTCAATGACTACAGACAACACAATGAGTCTATATAGGAATGCGCTACCAGCATCCAGAAATGAATGGATTCAAGTCTTATGGAACCATGGCCCTCACTGCTGAAGTGTTTCATGCTGATAGATTCAGGAAAAAGTGGAGTCAGTGCCTTCAGGTATCAATTACAAGTGACTAAACCAGGTTCCAGAAAAGAGTTCTAATTCAATGTTATGCATGTGGCCTGAATTCAATTAAATACACTACATATCAAAACTCAAACTTATATATCTGGGAAAAGAACAGGCAAGGATGAGGGTTTGTTGTCAGAGTTGGAGGGATGAGAGAGAAGGTAAGGAGGTAGGATAATTCAGTTCTCATATTTTACTGAAAATAGCTTCTTCTGTTTTTAAATTATTCTGATCTCATATATTTTCTAAAATCTCATGTCAGTTAGAAGGTTGGTTCCTCACTGCTGCTCTTATTGGGAGATGGTGTAAAGTTCAGGAAGTGCTGATCTGGTTGATATAATTCAGGTCACTTGGCCTATGGCTTTGTGAAGGGGTATTGGGATGTTGGCCATTCCTCTCTAGCTATGTTTCCTTGTGGACAGGAGGCAACAGCTTTGCCTTCCAAGTCACTCCTTGACACAATACTCTACCTGTCACAGACTTAAAATGATGGCACTAGTTGACAATAAATTCAAGTCACTGAAACTGTAAGTTACTTACTTCAACAATATTGATACAAAGACAAAAAGTGACAGGAAGAGATCCTTGGCCACTCATTTGTCATTTTTTTTTGCTAAAGGTTAAGTATGTATCTTAGGCTTAATTATGAAAAAAATATTTACCATGAGCTGAACTGCTTGATAGAAATTAAGAAAAGATGGATGCAGATAAGTAAAAACCTCAAAAAAATGAAGGGGGTATCACAGAAATAAAATACTGTTGACTCAAATGGCACTGTGCTGTGAAGCCACTGATATCCTTGAAAACAACTACCTCCAAAGAGGGGAACATCTTCTCCTTATGGGATAGTCGGAGTTAGTATATGAGAAACAGCCATAATAGAAACCACTGTGTGTGAGTAGATCACAGACAGGTTCTGGTGCCCCATTGTCTGTCCACGATGAGCAGTTCTGGAGCAAGTTTGGTGTCATCAATGAACCTATGAACAAGCTTGTCTGATAGGGAACTGAGGCCTCTTACCAAAGCCATGTGAGTGTGACATGTTGGACATAGGGCATAAGCCCAGCAAAAGCTCCTGAGGATTGACAGCCATGGCAGTCTCTGACAGTATCTCACTGATACAGAGCCAGTAGCCAAGCCATCCTCAATTATGGACCACACTGGGGATACCAGAAAAGTTCATTATGAAACAAGTATGTTTTATGGGTATTTGCTGCAAAAGAAATATAACTAATTTTCCATGACAGTACTCTTACCCAATAATTTGCTAAAAATCTTTGAAAGGCTTATTTAATAGAAAAATATTTGAAGCCTTTACTAATTATCAATAAAAAAATCAGAAGTCAGATATCAAGGTAAGAACCTGAATGATCAGAAAAGCAGGAGAGCAGCTTCCAGTCACCTCTTATTTTTTTCATTTTTTCCTTCCAAAAGACTGAGATTCTCTCTCAAACGCACCTTAATATTTCCTGTCTCCCATCTGTCTACAGTCCTCTAAACGTCAGTGGTTTATTTTGGTTAATTTTAGCCAGTTAATAGTGGCTATCTCTGCCTCTGACTCCAAGCAATCTTTGTCAGAACACAATCAAAATATCACACAACACATATACCAAAATTTGAGTAGACGTAAATTATGAATTTTTTTCTAAAATGTGACTATAATATTTCTTAAAATCTTAAATTTTAGTATTACTTAAAAACAAGATATCACATAAAATATTGCTTTGAAATGTGGAGTGTTTCTAAGGGTTGAACACAGAAAAAGTCAAATATTTCCTAGTAATGTATTTCTATAATTCAGGATTATAGGGATTAAAGGTCTGCATAAACTTACATATACATCTTGGAGCAGGGATCCAGATAGTACTCGTACACTGTACAACAGTTTCCCGGGTTGCAGGAGAGAAGCCATCTTTACATGTATATTTGATTTCATCACCAGCTCTGTGCTTAATCCTGTAAGGTGAGTAGTCACCATTTTCAATAGAAGGAGGACTACATGTCATTTCTGAAAAGAAGGATATATAAATAAGGAGAAAATTTAATCTCATTATGATTAAGAAAAAGGAAAACTGACCGATACTATAATTTGTACTGAAAGCTATACAAATGACATTTAATGAGCTCATCTCTATATGTTTGCCATGTCAGCCAGGTTTCTGATCAGTCTTGCAGCTCTGGACTGAAAAGTAGGCCAATGAGAAGGCAGGCTATACCTACAGGACTGTTCTGGTGGGGAATGTTTTCCCCACAGCAATACAGCAGTTCTGGACTTCTCTGGAAGAGCCATTACAGCTCTTCTCTGCTCTGTTCTGTTCTGCTCTAAGGGAGCTTTCCAGCCGAAATGCAGAAATTTGCTCCTGCTCTCGTGAAAGTTATCTCTCTGTCCAGCTCCACTTTGTCAAAGAAGGTTGTCACCCAAACCTCATTCAAGAGATGTATTGGAAGGGAGGAATCCTGGAGAGTGGCTGTCTCTGCCAGGGTTTAAAAAGGCAGCTTCAAATTGAGCAGGTACAGGGTTTATATAGTTTCCTTAGCTGTAGAGTTTTCTAGAGTTTAGATTTCCAGAGTGAGAATTAGTTAGATTTCAATCCCTGAGCTTGGAGAAGCTCAGAGATGGGTTGGATTCTAAACTGAGTGATTGGATGGATTTTAGGTCAGTTGTTCAAGGGCAGGGTGTGTTTCATTGGCTCTGGTTTCAGGGTAAAGGTTAGTTTCTTTCATTGGCCCTTTTAAACCTGTTGGCCCTGGTTTCACGTCCAGTTAATTAGCTCTGTTTTCATTGTTGTGGAGTGTTTTTTCCACTCTGGTTTCAAGGTTAGGGCATGTTTCTTCGCTTGTCCTTTTACTTTACACTTTCTCTCCTCCTGATATTTTTGTTCCTCTCTGGTATTAATTTTTCTCTCTTGAAGCATATATATATATATTCATATATATATATATATATATATATATCTTCATGATTTTATAACTGTCAATAACTTCACCATATATCAGATTAGTTAATCCTTTCACTTTGTAATTCTTTAATTTATGTTGCTTGTTTTGAATCTCATTGGATCTATTTATTGATATTCACAGGCTCTTCATCAAAATATATTGAAGATTATATATTCCTTCCTCTTTGTAGTAAATGTGTCTGTTGACTCACATGGGACAACTTACTGAAAAACTAAACTATAACTTTCACCTTACAGAAAGGCAGAGTTCAATTTTTATACTTGGAGAAAAAACAAATAAACAAAACAAACCACATCAAAGACAAACCACTTGATCAGTGAATTCCTTTCTATTATTTAAAATAACTGTGTCTAGAGAGTGTCCAGGAGAAGGAGACAAATAGAATCAAGATTGCTGAGTTTTATGAGAATGTCTTTTTTCATGAAATCAAGTTATACCTTGCTGCTTACCAGAGAAGTGGACCAGAAATATTTAGTAATATCTAATACTATAACTGCTTATTCATAGTTTTTTATCAGAACTGAAATATAAAATGATTACTTCATATTGAGCTATTTTTGTACCTTCACAATAAAGTACTATATTGTTGATTGTGGTAATAAGTTTATATGTAATATTTCATTAAATTTTTCCCTTCATGTCCTTATTTATAAATAATTTGTACTTTTAATATCAGAATAGTATGAATTCTTCCAGGAAGTATATTCTATGCAATATGTTCAAAAAATTCTAAGAATGCCACTGTCTAAAGTACAAAAATTTCCTATGGTTTCCTTGTTCATTTTAGTTTTGTCTTATAAGATAAAATTTTCAAGATTTTTCTGTATATTTCATACATGTTTATAAATGTATGTTCTTTCTATATTAAGTTTTCTTCTTCAATAAATTTGAGAATCACACTTTTCATTGAGCATTAATAATTTAACTCACTGAGATATTTCTTTAGGGGTATCAAAAGAGGCATGGTTTCAAATAGGAATATCACTATTCCTACAGTCCAGCTTTTAGGTAATCTTCATCCTCATATAATCATAGGATAATTTGTCTTTGTCCACTTTATGGGCACCTCCTCAAAACACACATAATATTCCTTAAAGTGCATGATCAACAGAAGTTGTCAGAGTGGTCAGCACTTACAGCAGTCCCATTTGACACTTTATTCTTATCAAGATGCAGGTTGTTGTTCCATCACATTGTTGATTAAGGCTACTACCAAAAGTGATCAATATGTTTGCTAATTTTTCAAGTGTTCTACACAAGTACTAGCAACCTCATTTTTTTACCCATCTCAGAATCTTTTAGTTATTATTGATAAATTTTATCCCACCACAGATTCAACATAGCACAAATGAAAAAGCTTTAGAATCTCTTAATGCAGATTCATGATCATCATCCAGTTGTGAATTTTTCTTGTGCTTTTCTCCAAACAGTAAACCATCTTACAAAAGAAATGACTAATTGAACAGACCTGAGAAGAGAGCACTAAACAGTTTAAGTGAAAAATTTATTTAATGAAATTACAGAGAGATTTGTGATCTTTATCTTTACTCAGAAATCCTGAGATATTCAGTGTGCAGTAACTCAATTTCAAATGTATTTATACCACAGACAGTCTTATATAGATAAGCAGATCTGTATTGTGGAAGCCAACCCTAATAGGGTTTGAGGCGTAGTTAACTACATTGATCCCACACTTTAGTTGTAAACCCACTCAAAAGCTCTGACTGGCTTGGGTTTCATTAGATGTAGGGGAGAGTATTAATTTTGTTATTAATATAAACTCACAGAACATCGAACAATTTTCTAAATATGTAAATCAGCTCTGTGAAAATTAAATAGAAAAGTCTCTCTTCTCCTGTTCATCCCATTATCCAAGACTCCAACACCAACAAGCACACTCTAAGAACACACCATGTGTCTTAGTTAGGGTTACTCCTGCTGTGATGAAACACTGTGATCAAAGCAATTTGGGAAGGAAAGGATTTATTCAGCTTATCTTTCCACAACACTGTTAATCTTTGAAGGAAATCAGGACAGGAACTCAAACAGGGTAAAATCCAAGAGACAGGAGCCGATATGCTGGCCATGGAGGGGTGCTGCTTACTGTCTTGCTCCACATGACTTGCCCAGTCTGGTTTCTTATGAACTTGCAACTACCAACCCAGGAATGGCATTACCCACAATGAACTTACAGCTGGATCTCATGGAGACTTTTTTCAAACAAGGTTTCCTAGTTTCAGATAACTCTAACTTGTATCAAGTTGACATAAGAGTAGCCAGCATATCAGCTGAGCAAGTCAGGGAAAGAGAGCTATATAATATTTCCTGCCAGGCAGCACATGGCCACCATACTCTCTTAATATCTTAAGAAGAAGCAGAAAGATGGAAACAAACTCTTGTCTAATAGAGTCAAAATCAAATATCATCACCTTGTCCTTTAATCATTCCAAACTTGCATTCCTAAATGTCAGCTTAAAAACACAATCAATAATGCCTAGGATAATATATCTCCACTGGTGTCCAGCAACTCTACCACAGTAGGCATTGAATATTTCTCCTTAGCTGAAGCTCAAGAAAAATGCCTTAAAACTGCCTGCATGAAAAGACAGAGGCCCTTAAAGAGGAGATGAAATTCAGCAAAACACAAATGAACAGTTCAAGAAGATGAATAAAAACTAGTTAGAACCTGTGGATAGAAATAGCATCAATGAAGAAAACCAAATTGGGAACTATGGAAATGAAAAATATGGAATGTGAACAGGAACTAGAGAGACCCATTTTACCAACAGAATGCAAGAAGGGATAGAGAATTGAAGATAAAATAAAGAAATAGATACGTCAGTCAAAGTACACGCTCAATCTAAATAACTCCTGGAACAAAACATCTAAGAAATCTGGGACACTATGGAAAGATCAAATCTAGAAATAATAGGAATAGATGAAGGAGAAGTATTCCCACAAAAAGACCATGAAAATATTTTCAACAAAGTCATACAATAAATTTTTCCTAACCTAAAGAAAGATCTTTCTGCCATGTAGTACAAAGAGCACCAAATATAATGTACAAGAAAAGAAAGTCCCCTTGCCACATAATAATCAAAGCACTAAACATATGAAAGAAAGAATATTAAAAGCTGCAAAGGGAAAAGAACAAGTAACATATACAACTGACCTATTAAAATAACCCGACTTCTCAATAGAGACTCTTTTTTAAAATTTTTTATTGAAAAAAAATTTCCTCCTCCTCCCTGCCTCCCATTTCCCTCCTTCTCCTCTCACTCCTCTCCCCCTCCCTCCACTCCCTTCCCCTTCCCTCTCCAGTCCAAAGAGCAGTCAGGGTTCCCTGCCCTGTGGAAAGTCCAAGGTCCTCCCCGCTCCATCCAGGTCTAGGAAGGTGAGCCTCCAATCTGGCTAGGCTCCCACAAAGCCAGAACATGAAGTAGTATCAAAACCCAGTGCCATTGTCCTTGGCTTCTCATCAGCCCTCATTGTCAGCCATGTTCAGAGAGTCCGGTTTTGTCCCATGCTTTTTCATTCACATTCCAGCTGGCCTTGGTGTGCTCCCAATAGATCAGCCCCACTGTCTCAGTCGGTGAATGCGCCCCTCACGGTCCTGACTTCCTTGCTCATGTTCTTCCTCCTTCTGCTCCTCATTGGGACCTTGGGAGCTTGTTCCGGTGCTCCAATGTGGGTCTCTGTCTCTATCTCCATCCATCGCCAGATGAAGTTTCTATGGTGATATGCAAGATATTCATCAGTATGGCTATAGGATAGGGCCATTTTTGGTTCCCTATCCTCAGCTGCCCAAGGAACTAACTGGGGACATCGCCCTGGGAACCTGGGAGCCCCGTTCAACTATGTTCATAGCAGCATTATTTGTAATAGCCAGAACCTGGAAACAACCTAGATGTCCTTCAATGGAAGAACGGATGAAGAAAGTGTGGAATATATACACATTAGAGTACTACTTAGTGGTAAAATCAATGACTTCTCGAATTTTGCATGCTAATGGATAGAAATATGAAACACTATCCTGAGTGAGGTAACCCAGACCCAAAAAGAGGAACATGGGATGTACTCACTCATAATTGGTTTCTAGCCATAAATAAAGGACATTGAGTCTATAATTTGTGATCCTAAAGAAGCTAAATAAGAAGGTGAACCCAAAGAAAAACATATAGTTATCCTCCTGGATATGGGAAGTAGACAAGATTGCCGGGCAAAAAAATTGGGATCTTGGGGGTTGGGTGGGATGGGGGTAAGTGGAGATGGGGAGAGAAAAGTGAGAAGGGGAGGATGGGGGGAATTTGGGGAAATGGGATGATTGGGATAAAGGAAGGGTGGATAGGGGAGCAGGGAAGCACTTATCTTAATTAAGGGAGCCATCTCAGGGTTGTCAATAGAGACTCTTAAACCAAAAAGGACCCAGCCATACGTGCTGCATATTCTAAGGGACCACAGATGCCAGCCCTCTGACTATATCCAGCAAGAGTTTCTATCACCTTAGATGAAGAAAGTAAATTATTCTATAATAAACTCAAATTTAAACAATAACTTTCTTAAAATCCAGTTCTACAAAAGTGCTAGGTGAAAAACCTAAGGAGGTTAACTATATATATGGAAACACAGGAAATAAATAAACTCACACTAGGAAAACAAAAAGAAAAGACACACAAATACATACACACATGCACACACAGTGCTATAGCACCACCACCAACACCACCACCAAAAACAAAATAACAGGTATCAATAATCATTCGCCATTGATATCTCTCTATATCAATGGTCTTAGTTTCATAATAAAAAAGAGAGAGATTATTATAACAGATCCAACCTTTGGCTACATCCAGGAATCACAGATCAACATCAAGGATAGGCATTACCTCAGAGTAATGGGTTTGAAAAAGATATTCTAAACAAATTCGCATAAGAAACAAGGTGATGTAGCCATCTAAATAACTAACAATATAGACTTCAAATCAGAAGTAATCAGAAAAGATAGGGAAGGAAACTATATTCTTATCAAAGTAAGAGCCTACTAAAATGACATTTCAATTCTTAATATCTATGCCACAAACAGAATGTATAAGAAACAAAACTACCACTTAAATCTTGTAATGACCCCACAGCAAGAGTGGGAAACTTTAATACCCCATTCTTGGCATTAGAAAAGTCATCCAGACAAAATGTCAATTAAAAATATTGGAGATAATAAAAATTCTCAACTAAATGTCCCTAACAAATATTTCAAAAACATTTCCCACAAACACAAAAGAATATACTTTCTTCTAAGTACCTTATGGGACCTTCCCTAAATTTTACCACATACACAGACTCAAAGCAATTCTCAATAGATACAAAAAATTGAAAATTTAGCATAAAATCCTTTAAGGGATTTTTTTGCTATAACATTAGCAAAATACAGGTGCATAAATTGTAGCAATGATCTGGGAAAAGACCATTGTTTTTGGCCTTTGACTTTAGCTAAGGCAATTGTCCAGGAATCAATTTTAAAGTTATCAATGAATCTACTGTTTAGTATAAGAAACATTGATCATAGTCAATATTTTGTTAAACCATTTTCCAGATTCTATCCTGTCCTTTTATATCAGACAGGCTACTGGTTTAAATTAAGAGTTTAATATCTTAACTAGCAAAATTGAGAAGATTTAGGCATAAGCAGCATTTTTTATAAAACTGTTGTAGAATAAGTTTTACATTTAATATACACGCTTGCCATAGCTGAATTATAATTAATATACTGTATTTGTTGATTATTGTATACTTTATCTGTTGATTTATACTTTACCAGCTTGAGTACCTGTTAGGCAGCTGTTTTAAGTTCTCGGCAGGCAGCACACGTAACTTTATGTGGAGTAGGTACTTAGAAGGAGGACATACCATAGGCCAGACTAAAAGGTGAATACTGGGTTGGGAAAAAGCCCTTTCTTCTTGTCCGGAGATGGAGTTATTGGTGCCAAAATTATATCATTATATCTTTTGTTTGAGGAGCTCCTCACAGTCTTTTCATTAATGATAGACGCAGGGGCCCAATGACGGGAGTTAGTGTGGATCCTCGCCTGAATAGCACACCATACAGAGGTTGTAGAAACCGGCTCAACATGGCATGGTACAGGTATGAGGGTGCTCTCCACATGGCCTAAGACAGGGTGCCCTGTGATCTGTTTACTTTAATCCTGCTAGATGCCTTTTATTTGAGGAGCTGCAAGGATGGGCGACTTATGGCAGGATAATCCCCCAACCTAAGACAGGGCCCTGGGAACCCTAGGACTGGTAAGGGGGAAAGTAAAAAGGCCTGGTCCCCACTCGACCTAAGAATCATCAGGCACCCTTCTGTTCCCAGGAGAGGTAAATTGCTTCACCACTCGAGAGGAGGGTCTCTCCTTATCTCAGTCCCTTCTCCTTTAGATCTGACACCATGGTTGACTCTGACTGGTGCTCTCCACGTAATAACTACCTGCCTTTATATAAGAGAAAGGGGGATCTGTTGGGAGCCGTTTACCCCTAAAAATCATTACAGGAACCATCACCCTGGGGAATCTGCAGGGAACCCCACACCCATAATTGTGCTAAGAATAGTTCTATTGCCCCACACCCAATTAAAGCTGTTAAAGGGAAAAAAAATAAAAAAATAAAAAAAATTGAAATAAGTCTATGCATACTACCATATCGTGAGCTGAATACTAGGTATCAATAACACCAAAAACACCAGAAAGCTTACAAAACCATGAAAACTGAACAACTCTTCACTGAATGAATCATGTGCCAAGATAGTAATTACGAAAGAAAATACTTTCTATGATTGAATTAAAATAAATACACAATATAGGGAAATTTATGGGACAAATCGAAAGCATTTCTAAGAAGCAAGTTCAAATCACCAAAAGCCTACAAAAATAAATCTGGAGATCTCATACTACCAACTTAATGACACATGTAAAAGCTGTAGAACAAAACAAGAGAAATCACACCCAAAAGGGGTAGACACGAACAAATTATCAAATTCAGGACTGAAATCAATAAAAGAGAAACAAACAAACACAAACCAATAAAACAATGATTTGGTCCTTTGAGAAAATCAAGTGGATTTTTTTTTATTCCTCATCCAAATTAAAGGTAGAGAGAATATGAAAATTTCTAAAATCATAAATGAAAAGGGGGACAGAAAAAGAGACACTAAGGATTTCCAGGGTATCCTAAGTTTAGAGTTTAAGATTCTCTAATGAACCAAATTGGAAAATGTAAGTGAAATGAGTAATTTTCTTAATACATACCACTTACCAAAGTTAAAAGAAGGCCAGGTAAGCAATTTAAATGAACCTATAACTTCTAGTTTAATAGAAGCGCAAATGTTAAAATTCTCCAAGGCAAAAAAAAAAGTCCATAGACAAATGATTTTAGCACAGGATTTGGCCACATTTTCAGGGCAGAGTTATTGTCAATACCCCTTAAATTAATCCAAAAATAGAAGGAAAAGAAATATTTTTTTTAATTTTTTAAATATTTCTGTCTCTTCCCCACCACCGCCCCCCCTCCCTCCCCCTCCTCCAATCAAATCCCCCTTTCTCGACCCCCAAAGAGCAATCAGGATTCCCTGCCCTGTGGGAAGTCCAAAGAACACCCACCTCCATCCAGGTCTAGTAAGGTGAGCATCCAAACTGCCTAGGCTCCCACTAAGCCAATAGGTGCAGTAGGATCAAAAACCCATTACCATTGTTCTTGGGGTCTCAGTAGTCCTCATTGTCCGCTATGTTCAGCGAGACCAGTTTTAACCCAGGCTCTTTTAGACCCAGGTCAGCTGGCCTTGGTGGGTTCCCGACAGAACATCCCCACTGCCTCAGTGTGTGGGTGCACCCCTTGTGGTCCTGAGCTCCCTGTTCGAAGAAATATTATTTTATGATGCTACAATTACCTTGATACCCAATGCATATAAAGGTCCACCAAAATATTAAGAAACCAATTGTTTTCCTTATGAACATAGATGCAAAATACTCAATTAAATACTTGCAAACTGAATCCATGAACACATCAAAAATCGTCAACCATGATCAAATAAGTTTCATCCCAGAGATGCAAGGATGGCTCAGTTTACAGATATTAGTAAATATAATGCACCATACAAACAAACTGAAAGAAAGAATCCAAAGAATCATCGTATTAGAAGCAGAAGAGAACTTTGACAAAAAGTAAACATCCATTCATGATAAAAGTCATGGCGAGATAGGAATACAGGAATATAACTTAATATAATAAAGGTGATTTATAGCAAACACATTGTCAACATCATCGTACATGGAGAAAAACTCAAAGCACTTCCAATAAAATCAGGAACAAAACAAGGCTGTCCATTCTTTCTATATATTTAATATAGTGCTATTCAATATAGCACTTGAAGACTCAGCTAGAACAATAAAACTACTGAAGAAGATCAAGGGAACACAAATTGAAAAAGGAGTCAAAGTATCTTTATTTGTAGGTGGTAGGGTTTTTTTTTTTTTTTTTTCCGAGACAGGGTTTCTCCTTAGCTTTTTTGGTTCCTGTCCTGGAACACTCACAGAGATCCGCCTGCCTCTGCCTCCCGAGTGCTGGGATTAAAGGCGTGCGCCACCACCGCCCGGCTGGGTGGTAGGGTTTTATACATAAAGATGTATAAGATTGTATGCACAAGTGACCCTAAAAATTCCACCACAAAATACCTACAGGTGATAAGCACTTTCAACAAAGTATCTAGATACAAAATTAACTCATAAAATCAGTAGCAATTCATATACACAATGACAAATAGAATGAAAAAGATTCAGGGAAACAGTACCTTTCACAATAGTATAAAATAATATAAAATATCCCGGGGCAACTCTAACCAAAAAAGTGAAAGACTTTCAGAGATTTGCAGATGGCCAATGAGAAGAGGAAAGTATGCTCTTGGGCTTTGTTCCCTCAGGACTGAGATGCCACCACTAAAGACTTACTGTCACAATTCCATGAAGCAACTACTTTTCCAGAGTCTACATATGTGAATATAGAGGGTACTGACACAGAAAGCTAATATACGCCTACAAATGATCCAGGAAATCAATTTTCCAAGGAAGAAAATCAAGCTATACCTTGGTGTATCTCCTATCAACCACAGCAATGACAAACAAGGCTAGATATTCTTAGTTGTGCAATAGTGGAATATACCTATATGCTTATATAAACAGAAATATGTGTTTTTATATATTTATATGTTAATATGGTATTCAAAAGTAATTTATTCATAGCATTTATATGTGTACAACTGATATATTTATATATGTGTGTGTGTATGCTTATATGTGGGTATCTATCTTTCTATCTATCTATGCAGACTTATATCACTATCAAGAAGAGGCAATTTGTGAAAACCAAAACAAGTAAATTAAAAGAAAACTTTTTACTACCACTTTATAAAAAATGTACAATTTCTAAGGGAATTGTGAATACCTAATTTTGTATACACAGATATGTTCTGCTCCTACCCTGCAAAAAGGAAGCTTTTCTCTTTGTGGTAAATGGAGAAATGTATAACTGATCAAACTGCAGAGAACACTGATTATTTGTTGAATAGTCCAAATACTTCATCTTCAGGACAACCTTTACACTCTAGGCTTGAAGATCAGAATGGAAGAAGGGACATAAAGACTATGAAAGCGAGAGAGCCAAGATGCCTATTGTGAGATAGTGGCTTCTACTTATTACAGGGAAACTGGATCCACATAAATCTCAAACATATGATTGTCTAAATGAGTTCAGCACAATACCAGTTGACATACAACACATGTAGAGAATTTCTGACAATCACTACTTCTAGAAGAAGAACTAAATGCAATTAACGTTTGCTGGGAGAGGAAAATTAATTTTCCATAAGAATAAGCCTGGCCCTGAAAAGTTATCCAGTCTCAAGTAATTTGGTATTAACACATTTAACACGTGTACATTTAAGCAGCACTAAATGGACTCAGTGGGTTATGTGTGCATATGAGTATATGTGTGTGTGGATTCCAAGTGTTTATTAAACAATTATAGTTAAAGAAGAAGAGGTCATGAATTTAAGAGGGGTGGGAAGGGGAGGAGTCAGTGAGAGGAGAGAGATGATGAAGCGATGTAAATACAGTACTCATGGACTAGAGATGCATTTTTAGTAAATCAACACATCTATCAGCTCTCACCAGAGACACTTCTTTTTGCAGTAAAATTAACTTGAAACTAACACTTAAAATTGATCAGCATACAGAAAGTAAGAGACTGAAATATTCATACCTTTATGGGATATCTTTATCTCATGCTCTCCTACCAAGTCTCAAGAAACACTAAAGAGGAAAGGGCAGGATGGGTAGAAGAGTCAGAAAATATACACGACTTCCAGGAAGTAATATTTTCCTGAAACATCAAGGAAGATGCATATATGAATTCTGAGTGGTTGTGGGAGCATGCACAAGGCCTATACAAGTGTGAGTTAGGCCATTCCATCACAGAGGGGACTGTTAAATCAGACACTCTCCAGTGTAATGCCACAAAATAAAAATAGGAAAAATTTGGCTTCTTGGTCATTAAAAAATGATGAGTACAGTTATTTGGGTGGCTAGTAGAATGACATATATCCCTGGGAGAATTTGATTCTGCAAATATGATCTAAACACATGCTATGAAATTTTCAAAGAGTAATAAAAAGCAAATTCTCAAAAATTAAAATTATTTTAGGTGTCCTATAAAAACAAAAATAATTCACAAGTATCTCTTGGACCTCACTGGGTGTTAAAATATACTGACCGGAAATAACAATTAGAAATTTGTAAGATGAGCCATGTCATAAACAAATCACAGATTTGCTAAAGGAGTTGCATCCTAGATATGTAAAGAACTGTAAAATAAAACTGAAAAGAAATATTTAATTAAAATCTCCATTCTAAGTGATTGTTATTATTAGACAACTATGAATGTGAAATTAGAGTATGAACTAATCCCTTTAGTGATGTGTCTCTCCAGATTTTTTGGGAAAGAAACAAGTCAACTGGAAGCCTTGCTCATTGCTGTCATTTGTGTAAAATATCCACACATCCTGAAAATCCACATGGTAGCTTCTTACAGAGTGAATTATACACATGTCACAGTATTCATTTCACTTTTCGATATTTTTCTAATAAATACTTTATAATTTGAAAGGAATGGCTTATCTTCAAATCTTCATAAATGTCTCAAAATTTTCCACAATTTAAAATAGCCTTTTTGTTTGTGAAAATGGCATAGAAAGGTAAGTTAGTATATATCTATGTAAAAAGAAATAATGCTAAAGAAATCCATGGGGATAAGACTGAAATAATATCTTAAAAAAGCAGAGAAATTTCAAAGAGTTGTATTCTCATATAGATCAGGTCAACTAATAAAGACCACAGAAAGAATCATTAAAATTAAGAACATAAGCAAAACCAGCCTGAAGGAAAGACGATGAAATAAAGATTTAGTATAATTTTTAAACAGCTCACTAATATTTATCATAGAGAAGCTAAATAAGAATGTGAACCCAAAGAAAAACATATAGTCATCCTCCTGGATATTAACATTCATCAGGTGATGAAAGGAGACAGAAACAGAGTCCCACATGGGAGCACCAGCCTACAGCCCCAAGGTCCAAATCAGGAGCAGGAGAGAGAGCACGGGCAAGTATCTCAGGACTGTGAGGGGTGCACCCACACACTGAGACAATGGGGATGTTCTATCGGGAACTCACCAAGGCCAGCTGACCTGGGTCTGAAAAAACATGGGATAAAACCGGACTCGTTGAACATAGCGGACAGTGAGGACTGCTGAGAAGTCAAGAACAATGGCACTGGGTTTTGATCCTACTGCACGTACTGGCTCTGTGGGAGCCTAGGCAGTTTGGATGCTCACCTTACTAGAACTGCATGGAGGTGGGTGGTTCTTGGACTTCCCACAGGGCAGGGAACCCTGATTGCTCTTCGGGCTGATGAGGGAGGGGGACTTGATTGGGGGAGGAGGAGGGAAATGGGAGGCGGGGGCGGGGAGGAGGCAGAAATCTTTAATAAATAAATAAAAAAATAAAAATATCAAATACCTCATCATAATAAAAGAAATAAAATCACTAAAGATAAAAATTTATAATATCAAAAATAATGAAATTTTATCCCAAAAATAATACTAACAAAAGTATATATGAATGTATGTTGCTATTATAATACGTGTTCAATTTTAAGCTATTATTTTATAATTAAGCTATTCTTTTATAATTGTTCTTAATCAAATGACAAAGTGGGTTCAAAATATATACTGTTTTAATTTAAACAAAAGTTTACTAAATGCTTTGTTGTGTTATGGCCTAATATCTGTTAGGTATGTTCATTTGGATATACACCAGTATTCATATATACACTTGAAAAGAAGCATTTGTCCACAGTTAATACAGATGGGATGGGGAGCTGAGAGCATCTTGTGAGCTCAGAGTCAGTTACTTACTGACGCGGATGCATTTGCATTGAGGAAACCAGCCATTGTCTGCACATGGAACTGTGTCCTGACCATTTGGAAGACTGTAAGCAGAGTAACCCTGGACTCTTACAGACTGATTTTGAACATAGTTTCCTTTTTGTTGTAGAAACTCCCCATACTCCACATAGTGGAAAATACATTGCCCTAAGGATCATAAATTTACCATAAATGTTAAAAAACTGATTTTTTAAAATAAAACCTAACATTTATTTTTATAATAGTTAAATGAGCACGTGTGTCATTGAAAAATAAAACCAAAAGAAAATGTTTTAAGAAGTAGCATTTAAATTGAGTTTTTATAAATAAAACATACAAACAATAGAGGCATTCTTAGAGTTCCATTTTTGTCATTCATTTCATGAAGAGCTGCTCCTAAAGAACAGAAATTAGTCTTTATGCTCACAAACTCCTCTGTTTCTTATTTTTGTCATGAGAGACTTAACTGTAATTATATATGTTGTCTTACCAGTCTTTGACAGAATTAAACATGATTTAATAGAGACATTGACTTACTGCGGCATGGGACTGCAGGCTCCCACCCTTGTGCAGTGCAGCGAATGTAGTCCCAGTTTGTCCCTGAAGGAGTCACAAATTCTCTGTTGCAGTTATAAATGAACTGCTTTCCAATAGATACTGGAAAGTAGGGTCTGAACCTTTCTTCATTAACTAGACCTCCATTGTTGATTTGTGGAAAATCACAAGGTGTCACTTGCAATAAAAAAAAACAAACAAACAGAAAACACTCATGTCATCGTTGATAGACTACTTGATCAGTGAGTTACTTTTTAAAATATTAAAGCAACTAAATGTATTCAGATTCCTGAGGTATATGAGAATGTTTTTCTTCATGAAATCAAGTTACACCTTGTAGCTTACCAGAGACAAGAATACACATTCATTATGATACCTGCTTATTCATAATTTTAATTGGAACTGAATATATTATGATTACATCAAATTGAGCTATATTTGTACCTTCATATTGAGGTACTGCATTGTTCATTATATTAATAAATTTATATGGAATTGTGGCAATAAATTTTTCTCTTCATGTTCTTATTTATAAATAATTAGTACTTTTAATATCAGAATAGTCTGAATTTTTTGAGGAAGTATGATTCTACTTCATGTAACCTCATGAAATATGTTAAGAGAATTCCAACAAACACAACTGTCAAAAGTTCTTTATTTTTTAAAAAATTAAAATGTGTTTTACATGAAGTTTTTTCTGTCCTTTCATTTTTTTGTCACCTTATAAATTATACCAATCAAAATTTCCACTTCCTCCCCTCCTCCCACTTCTCTACCATTCCCCCACTCTCTTCACCCCCTCCAGTCCTAAGAGAGGGCAGGGTATCCTGCCCTGTGGGAGTTCCAAGGCCCTCCCTGCTACATGGAGACTTAGGAAGGTATGTATTCTAAGACAAAAGGATCACAAAAAGCCAGTTCATGCAGTAGAGATAAATCCCAGTGACATTGTCATTTGCCCCTCAGTCTGTCCCATCTGTCAACCACATTCAGAGGGTACAGTTTGATCCCATGCTCGTTTTGTCCCAGTCCAGCTGGAGTTGGTGAGCTCCCATTATTTCAGGCACACTGTCCCAGTGGGTGGACCACCCTGTTTTGGTCCTGACTTCCTTGCTCATATTCTCCATTCTTATTTCTTCAACTGGACCTTGGGAGCTCAGTCCAGTACTGAGATGTGGCTCTCTGTCTCTATCTCCATCCGTTGCCAGATGAAGGTTCTATGGTGATATTCAGGTCAGTCATCAGGCTACCTACGGGACAAGGCCAGTTCAGGCACCCTCTCCTCCACTGCCCAGGATCCTAGCTGGGTTCATCCCCATAGACTCCTGGGAACTCCTCCAGAGCCATGCTTCTTGCCAACCCAAAAATGGCTCCCTCAATTAAGATATCTCCTTCTCTGTTCCCTTATCTGTCCTTCCTCCATCTTAACCATCCCACTCCCCCATGCTCTCCATAAGCCTCCCCTTTCCATGTCCCTCTCCCCCATTCCCTTCCCCCCTACCCTCACCCCCAATTCCCATCTTTTGCCTGGTGATCTTGTTTTGCTTTGGGTTCACCTTATTACTTAGCTTCTCTAGGATCACGAACTATAGGCTCAATGTCCTTTATTTATGGCTAGAATCCACAAATGAGTGAGTACATACCATATTCATATTTTGGGATCTGTGTTATCTTACTCAGGATAGTGTTTTCTACTTCCTTCCATTTGCATGCAAAATTCAAAAAGTCATTGTTTTCTACTGCTGAGTCTGCTGAGTAGTACTTTATTTTTTTTTCCTAAGACAGGGTTTCTCTGTAGCTTTTTGAAGTAGTTCTTATAGACCATGCTGACCTCAAACTCATATTGATTTGCTTGTCTCAGCCTCTCAAGTGCTTGGATTAATGGCGTGCACCACCACCTCCCCGCTCTGGTAAGTAGTACTCTAATGTGTAGATGTGTCACATTTTTCTTTATCCATTCTTCCATTGTGGGACAGGGTTGTTTCCAGGTTTCTGGCTATTACAAATAATGCTGCTATGAACATAGTTGAACGAATGCTTTTGTAGTATGATTGGCCATCTTTTTGGTATATTCCCAAGGGTGGTATTGCTGGATTTTGAGGTTGGTCCACTCCCAATTTTCTGAGAAACCGCCACACTGACTTCCAAAGTGGTTGCACAAATTTGCCTTCCCACTAGCAATGGATGAGTGTTCCCCTTACTCAACATCCCCTCCAGCATAAGCTATCATTGCTGTTTTTGGTTTTAGCCATTCTGACAGGTGTAAGATGGTATCTCAAAGTAGCCTTGATTTTCATTTCCCTGATAGCTAAGGAAGTTGAACATGTCCTTAAGTATCTTGTGGCCATTGAAAATTGTTCTGTTGAGAATTCTCTGTTTAGTTCAGTACCCCATTTTTTTTTTTAGATTTTCATGTCTAGCTTTTGAATTCTTTATATATTTTGGAGACCAGATCTTTGTCTGATGTGGGGTTGGTGAAGATCTTCACCCATTCAGAAGGCTGTTTTTTGTCTTATTGACTGTGTGCTTTGCTTTACAGAAGCTCCTCAGTTTCAGTAGGTTCCATTTATTCATTGTTGCTCTTATTGTCTGTGCTACTGGAATTATACATGGAAAGGGGTCTCCTGTGCCCATGCATTGCAGGCTACCTCCCATTTCTCTACTATCAGTTCAGTGTGGTCAGATTTATATTGAGGTCTTTAATCGATTTGGACTTGAGTTTTGCGCAAGGTGATAGATATGGATGTATATGCATTCTTCTACAGTTTGACATCCAGTTATGCCAGCACCATTTGTTAAAGATGCTTTCTTTCTTCCATTGTATAATTTTAGCTTCTTGTCAAAAACCAGGTGTTCATAGGTTTGTGGATTAATATCTGGTCTTCAATTCAATTCTATTGGTCAACGTCTCTGTCTTTATGCCAATACCAAGCTGTTTTCAATACTGTAGCTGTTCTTTCTCACATTCAAATTTTCTCACTTATGAAATAAGGCTATTGGGCTGTGAGGTCCTCCCTATCGCATATTCTGGTTTATGTATGTCCTTTCCACAGGAAATGCTGCATTTAAATCCCATTTAAGATAATTCATTCCCGACAAAATCTCATTGGGCTGACAAAAATTTCTTAAATCTTCCTTGTCCATTTAGTTTTGTTTTATAATAGAAAAAAGTTTACTGTACATTTGGTACATAGTTTACAAATGTATAAGCTTTCCGTCCTAAGAGTTTGTCTTCAATAAATCTGAGAAATATGTTTTTCATAGAGCATCATTATATAAGACTAGCTCATTGAAATTTCACTTAAAAGGGTACCAACAAGTCACATGGTTTCAAAGAAAAATATTATTACTACCTATCACAGTCCAGCTCCTAGGTAATCATCCTTCTTATATGGGCATAGGATAATCTATCTTTGTCTACTTTAGTGGCAATTCCTTAAAATATACCTAGTATTCCTTAAGGTGCATGGTCAAGAGAGGTGGGCCATACTTAAAATAACCCCACCTCACATCTTACGTTTCTAGATGCAGCCTGTGGCCCCATCAGTAGTGATGGTTGGTTTATCTCACTGCTGACTCAGGATACTAACAACATTTATTAATATATTTGCCATTTTTATAAGTGTTCTAAATAAATACTAATATAGCTCATTTACATCTATCCCAGGGTTTTTAGTTATTATTGACAAATTTCATCCCACTACAGATCCAACATGGCACACGTGATAGATTTGTAGAATCTCCTCATGTAGATTCATGATCATCATCCCCTGTGTTGTTCCAGCAGTGAAGTTTTATTGTCCTTTTCTTTAAACAGTAAACCATCTGATAAAAGAAAGAAGTAACTGAACAGATCTGAGAAGGGAGCACTACAACTTTTACGTAGAATAAAGTTATTCAATGAAACCACAGAGAGATTTGTCATCTTTATGTTATGCAAGAAAACATCGGATATTCAAGTGTGAAATAATTTAAATTCAGGTAAATTTAGTCCACAGACAGTCCAGATATGTTTAGCAGATCTATATTGTAGAATAAAAGGGCTTGAAGCCAACCTCACTCCACTGATTGCATAATTGTGGTTTTAAACCTATTTAAAAGCCATGGTAGGTATTATAATGAGTAGAGGGACTTTCTTCAATAATATTGATACAAAGACAGAAAGGTGACAGGAAGAGATCCTTGGCCTCTCATTTGTTATTATTTTTTGGTAAGGGTTAAGTATGAATCTTGCACTTAAGTATGAAAAATATTTATCATGGGCTGAGTTGCTAGATAGAAATTAAGAAAAAATAGATGCAGATAAGTAAAAACCTCAAAAGAGGGTATCACAGAAATAAAAACTCTTGACTCAAATGGCACTGTGCTGTGAAGTCACTGATATCCTTGAAAACAACTACCTCCAAAGAGCGGAACATCTTCTCTTTCAGGGATAGTTGGACTTACTATATGAGAAACAGTCATGCTAGAATCCACTGTGTGTGAGTAGATCACAGACAGGTTCTGATGCCCCATTGTCTGTCCATGATGAGCAGTTTTGGAGCAAGTTTGCTGTCATCAATGAACCTATGTAGAAGCTTGTCTGATAGGGATCTGAGGCCTCTTACCAAAGCCATGTGAGTGTGACATGTTGGACATAGGGCATAAGCCCAGCAAATCTCCTGAGGATTGACAGCCATGGCAGTCTCTGACAATACCTCACTGATACAGAGCCTGTAGCCAAGCCATCCTCATTTCTGGACCACACTGGGGATACCAGAAAAGTTCATTATGAAACAAGTATGTTTTATGGGTATTTGCTGCAAAATAAATATAACTAATTCTCCATGACAGTACTCTTACCCGTTAATTTGCTTAAAATCTTTGAAAGACTTATTTAATAGAAAAATATATGAAGCCTTTACTAATTGTTTATCAATAAAAAATCAGAAGTCAGATATCAAGGTGAGAACCTGAATTATCAGGAAAAAAAAAGGAGAGCAGCTACAAGTTACCTCCTATTTCTTTCATTGCTTCATCCAAAAAGACTGAGATTCTCTCTGAACCGCACCTTAGTACTTTCTGTCTCTTGTCTGTCTACAGTCCTCTGAACCTCAGTGGTTAATTTTGGTCAGCTAGTGGCTACCTCTGCTTCTGACTCCAAGGAAGAAGTTTTGTCAGAGCACAATCAAAATATCACACAACACATATACCGAAATTTGAGTAGATGTAAATTATGATATTTTGTTTTCCAAAATGTGACCATAATATTTCTTGAAATCTTAAATTTTAATTTTACTTAAAAACAAGATATTACATAAAATATTGCTTTGAAATATAGATTGTTTCTAAAGAGTAGTACACAGGAAAAAGTCAAATATTTGCTAGTAATGTATTCCCAAAATTTCAGGATTATGGTGATTAAAGGTCTGCATAAACTTACTTATACATCTTGGAGCAGGGATCCAGCCAGTACTCGTACACTGTACAACAGTTTCCCGGGTTGCAGGAGAGAAGCCATCTTTACATGTATATTTGATTTCATCACCAGCTCTGTGCTTAATCCTGTAAGGTGAGTAGTCACCATTTTCAATAGAAAGAGGATGGCATGTCTTTTCTGAAAAGAAGGATATATAAATAAGCAGAAAATTTAATCTCATTATGATAAAGAAAAAGGAAAACTGACCGATACTATAATTTGTACTGAAAGCTATACAAATGACATTTAATGAGCTCATCTTATATGGTTGGCATGTCAGTCAGGATTCTGATCAGTGTTGCAGCTCTGGATGGAAAAGTAGGCCAATGAGAAGCCAGGCTATAACTACTGCTCTGTTTGGGTGGGGAATGTTTTCCCCACAGAAATATAGCAGTTCTGGTTTTCCAGGGAGAGCCATTACAGCTCTGCTCTTCCTAAGGGATTTTAGTAGCCGAAATGCAGCAATTTGCTCCTGCTCTGGTGAAAGTTATCTCTCTGTCCAGCTCCACTTTGGCAAAGAAGGTTGTCACCTAAACTTCGTTCCAGAGATGTATTGGTAGGGAGGAATCCTGGAGAGTGGCTGTCTCTGCCAGGGTGTAAAAAGGCAGCTTCAAATTGAGTAGGTACAAGGTTTATATATTTTTCCTTAGCAGTAGAGCTTTTCATAGTTTAGATTTTCAGAGTTAGAATTGGTTAGATTTCAGTTACTGAGCTTGAAGTATCTCAGAGATGGGTTGGATTCCAAGCTCTGTGATTGGATGGATTTTAGTTCAGTTGTTCAAGGGCAGGGTGTGTTTCATTGGCTCTGGTTTTAGGGCCCAGGTGTTTTTCTTTCACTGGCCCTTTTTAACCTGTTGGCCCTGGTTTCAGGTCCAGTGAATTAGCTCTGGTTTCCGTGTTGTGGTGGGTTTCTTTTGCTCTGGATTCAAGGTTCATGTTCCTTAGGCTTGCTCTTTTACCCTCCACTTCCCCTCTCTCCTCCTGATACTTTTGTGCCTCTCTGATATTAATTTTTCTCACTTGAAGCCATTATATATATATATATATATATATATATATATATATATATATTGATTCATGATTTTGCAACTGTCAATAACTTCATCATATATCAGATTAGTTAATCCTTTCACTTCTAACTCTTTAATTTATTTGCTTGTTTTGACTCTCATTGGATCTGTTTTTTAATATTCATAGACTCTTCATCTAATTATAATTAGGATTATATATTTCTTCTTCTTTGTAGTATGTGTCTGTTGACTCACATGGGACAACTTACTGAAAAACTATCCTATATCTTTCACCTTACAGAAAGACAGAGGGCAATTTTTTCACGTTGAAAACAAACCAACAAACAAAACAACCCACATCATAGACAAACCACTTGATCAGTGAATTCCTTTCTATTAATTACAATAACTATGTCTAGAGAGTATCTGGGAGAAGGAGGCAAATAGTATCCAGACTGCTCTGGTATATGAAAATGTCTTTTCTCATGAAATCAAGTTATGCCTTGTAGCTTACCAGAGAGGTGGACCAGGAATACTTAGTAATATCCAATATAATAACTGCTTATTTCTAATTTTAATCAGAAATGAAATCTAAATGATTGCATCATATTGAGCTATTTTTGCACCTTCACAATAAAGTACTATATTGTGGATTGTATTAATAAATTTATATGTAATCTTTCCTTAAATTTTTCCATTCATATCCTTATTTATAAATAATTAGTACTTTTAAAATCAGAATAGTATGAATTCTTACAAGAAGTATGATTCTATTTAATATGTTAAAAGAATTCCAACAATACCACTGACTAAAGTACACAAATTTTCTATGGCTTCCTTGTTCATTTTAGTTTTGTTTTATAAGTGAAAAATTTAAAGATTTTTTCTATACATTTGGTTCATGCTTACACATGTATATTCTTTCTATAATAAGTTTTTTCAATAAATTTGAGAATCATACTTTTCATAGAGCATTAATAATTTAAGTTAGCTCACTGAGATTTTTTAAAAGGGTACCAAAAAGATGCATAGTTTCAAATAGGAATATCATTATTCCCACAGTCTAGCTTTTAGGTCATCTTCATTCAGATATAAGCATAGGATAATCTGTCTTTCTCCACTTTATTGGCAACTCTTCAAAACAAACCTAATATTCCTTAAAGTGCATGATCAACTGAAGTGGTCAGAGTGGCCAGCAGTTACAGCAGTCCCATTTGACATCTTATTCCTTTCAAAATGCAGGATGTTGGTCAAACACACTGTTGATTAAGGCTACTAACAAAGGTGATCAATATATTTGCTAATTTTTCAACTGTTCTACACAAATATTAACAAGCTCATTTTTTTAACCTATCTCAGATTCTTTTAGTTATTACTGATAAATTTTATCCCACCACAGATTCAACATGGCACAAGTGATTAATTTTGGAATCTCCTAATACAAATTCATGATCATCATCCAGTTGTGAATTTTTTCTTGTGCTTTTCTCTAAACAGTAAACCATCTAACAAAAGAAATAGGTATTTGAACAGACCTGAGAAGAGAGCACTGAACAGCTTAATTGGAAAAATTTATTTAAAGAAATTACAGAGAGACTTGTCATTATCATCTTACACCGAAAACATCAGACATTCAATGTGAAATAACTCAAATTAAATGTATTTATACCACAGACAGTCTTATACAGATCTGCATTGTGAAACCCAACCCTAATAGGGTTTGAGGCACAGTTAACTACATTGATCCCACCTTTTATTTGTAAACCCACTCAAAAGCCCTGACTGGTTGGGGTATCATTAGATGTAGGGGAGAGTATTAATTTTGTTATTTATATAAACTCACATAACATTGGACAATTTTCTAAATATGTAAATCAGCTCTGTGAAAATTAATCAGAGAAGTCTCTCTTCTCCTGTAAACTCTGAAAAAAGTAGAGGTATTTTTTAATCACACAAACTACGGAGGGAAAGTAGTAAGTTGACAGTGGATCTACTCCTCTCCTGTTCTTCCAGATCCATTCCCCCAAACTTTATCCTGCTTTGGTCTCTCTTTCCTCTCTACCCCATCTGAAATTGATCACAAAGATCTTCTCCCCCAACCCTATTCCCTTCATCTCATCCCATTATCCAAGACTCCAACACCAAGAAGTGCACCCTAAGAACACACCATGTGTCTTAGTTAGGGTGACTACTGCTGTGATAAAACACTATGACCAAAGCAATTTGGGAAGGCAAGGATTTATTCAGCTTCTCTTTCCACAACACTGTTAATCTTTGAAGGAACAGGACCTCAAAAAGTGAAAAATCCAGGAGACAGGAGCCAATGTTCTGGCCATGGAGGGGTGCTGCTTACTGTCTTGCTCCACATGACTTGCTCAGTCTGGTTTCTTATGAACTTGCAACTACCAACCCAGGAATGGCATTACCCACAATAGACTTAGAACTTGATCTTAAGGAGACATTTTTTCTATTGAGGTTTCCTAGTTTCAGATAACCCCAACTTCTATCAAGTTGACAAAAGAGTAGCCAGCATACCAGCTCAACAATTAGGGAAAGAGAGCCACAGAATATTTCCTATCAGTCAGCACATGGCAACCACACTCTTTTTAGATCTTAAGAGGAAGCAGAAACAAGGAAACAAACACTTGTCTAATAGAGGCAAAATCAAATATCATCACCCATTCATGTAACCATCCCAATCCCAGATGCCCAAACATCAGTTTAAAAACAGAATCAATAGTACCTAGGATAATATATCCCACTGGAGCCCAGAAACTGTACCATAGCAGGCATTGAATATTTCACCTTAGTTGAAGCTCAAGAAAAATGCCTTAAAACACCCTGTATGAACACAACAGAGGTCCTTAAAGAAGTGATGAATAAATTGCTAAAGGAAATCCAGGAAAACACAAATGAACAGTTCAAGGAAATGAGCAAATCTACTCAGAAACTGAGGATATAAAGAGCATTAATGAAGAAAGCCAAAGCAGCGAACTATGGGAATGAAAAATATGGAATTTGAATAGGAACTACAAAGACCAAATTCACTAACAGAATGCAAGAAGGAATAGAGAATTGAAGATAAGATAAAGAAATAGATGCATCAGTCAAAGAAAATGTTAAATATAAACAACTCCTGGCACAAAACATCCAAGAAATCTGGGGCACTATGAAAAGATCAAATCTAGATATAATAGTAATAGAGGAAGGAGAAGAATTCTCACAAAAAGACCATGAAAATATTTTCAACAAAGTCATAGAATAAATTTTTCCTAACCTAAAGAAAGATCTTTCTGCCATGTAGTACAAAGAGCACTAAATATAGTGTACAAGAAACGAAAGTTTCCTTGCCACATAATAATCTAAACACTAAATGTATAGAAGAAAGAATTTTTAAAGCTGCAAAGGGAAAAGAAGAAGTAACATATAGAACAGACCTATTAAAATTACCCCTGTGGTGTAGGAGGGTCTTCTTTTTATGTGTTGCTTTTATTGGTTCAATAAAGACACTGCCTTGGCCTTTTGATTGGACAGCAGCTTAGATAGGCAGAGTAGACAGAACAGAATGCTAGGAGAAAGGAGGCTGAGTGGGTAGTCTATGCGTGCAAATGTCACGGGGTGCGTGGAGCCGAGGTAAGGCAAGCGGCAGTATGCGCAAATGGCGTCGGGGTACGGAGCTGCAGTGGCCCCAAGTTTGGGTGCCAAGTGTAACAAATTAACCAGGCTAGCTCAATTGTAACATGAATACTTTAATAGTTAAAGAGGGGAAAAGCTTACACTACAAGAATGGGAGTTCCAAAATCCGATAGGTCCGGCGGGCACAGCAAAAAGAGAGCAATCTCCCGGTTTTTCTACCTGGACTCCAGGCGGTGACACCCTAACCAAATGTGAATGGTTGAGCTTCCCCATCATCTGCCCATTTTGTCTAAACAAGATTGATCCAAACCCATTACAACTATATACAATAGTAACAGATACCAAATATAAATTTACAAGCAATATACAATATTAAGCAAGAAATGCATAACAAAAGTTTTACTAAGCTTTTATTTTAAGGAGTCTAAATAATGTATTGAAATAAAGTTTAACTAAATCATGAGGAGGGTAACTACAATTTGGTTAACTAACACCACGTAAAACCTGAGAGGGCCTTAAAAAGGAATTCTAGACACAAATAGAGAGTTTAACACAGCATTTTGCTGTTTGCTGGCCGGGTGCTGCAGAGAAATTTTCCCGACTCAACAGCAGTAGCAGGAAAAAAGTTGAGAGGTTTTAAAACACAACTTCCTGGGATGTGCTTCCAGTGTGAACTCTGGCCATAAAGCATTCCAATGGCTTTTATGGGACTGGATGTTTGTGTTCCCACTCAGGATCGTGAAGAAAGTACTCTGAGACCAAGTCTGCGCTCCCTTCCTGGGCAGACCATGGGGTCAAGCTTTGGCAGATGGGAGAGCAAGGCAGATTTCTGCTGCCATACAGAGAGATGTTTCCAGGCTGCGCAGTGCTCTGCGTGGTAGATTCCATGATAACTCAAAAAGAAAGAGTTTATGTGCCACATGCTCAGTCTCAGAGTTAAAGTGCTGAGTGTGGCTCCTACCTGCTGGATTTTCCTAATGTTTGGATTTGGGACTCTGTGTCTGCTCCCATCAATTGCTGGATGAAGCCTTTCTGATGATGGCTATGCTAGGCTTTGGCTTATGGGTATAATAGAATGGCATTAGGAATCATTTCATTGACTTTTTTTTTCTTTTTGGTCTTTTTGGATAGATCTTTGAACTATCAAGTGTCTGGTTCCTGGTTTCTGACTCCTTTGCCTGCTTTTGTTCCCTTTTTCTCCTACTGGGTTGCCTCATCAAGCCTTAATATGAGGGGATGTGCTTAGCCTTAGTGTAAGTTGGTATGCCATGTATGGTGGTTTGAATGTAATTGTCCCACATAAGCTCTAGGGAGTGGCACTTTTAGGAGGTTTGGCTTCGTTGGAGTAGGTGTGGCCTTGTTGGAGGAAGTGTGTCACTGCAGGAATGAGTTTTGAGGTCTCCCATGCTCTAGCCACATTCATAATTTTTTGTTACCTGCTGCTCAAGATGTACTAATTTTCAACTCCATTTTCAGCACCCATGTTGCCTGCCCCCTACCATGTCCTATCATTATGTTGATAATGGATTAAGCCACTGAAACTATAACCCATGCCAATTAAATGTTTTCTTTTATAAGGGTTTTTGTGCTCCTGGTATCTCTTCACAGTAAAAGAAACACTAAGACAGAAGCTAGAGCCAGACACTGGGGCATTTCTGTGACAGGCCTGATCATGCTTTTGTTTAGAGGAATTTGAACTTTGGGAGTTTAGTTTAAGAAAGCAGTGAGATGCTTTAAATACTGCTTAATGGTACATACTACTATGAGGAGACCATGTTCCAGCTTACAGAAACTGAAATGCTTCAGTAAGGCAAAGGACACTGTCAATTGGACCACATGGCAGCCTACATAATGGGAGAAGATTTTAACCAATTCCTGTAGTGAAGAGGTGATCAGGCCTGCTTTTCATCCTGCCTGGCTCCCGCACGGCTAGCTTTACACCTGAAATAACAACACACAAATTGTATTCATTTAAACATTGCCTGGCCCATTAGTTCTAGCCTCTTATTGGCTAACTCTTACGTCTTGACTAACCCATATTTAATAATTTGTGTAGCACCACGAAGTGGTGGCTTACTGGGAAGATTCTAACCTGCGTCCATCTCGGAAAGGAGAGCTATGGTGTCTGTCTCACTGCCTTCTTCCTCCCAGCATTCTGTTCTGTCTTTCCCACCTACCTATGTTGTGACCTATCAGGCCAAGCAGTTTTCTTTATTAGTTAACCAATGAAACAACAGATAGAAAGAAGACCCACCTACATCAAATTCCACATCAAAAGAGGACTAATATCCAAAATATATGAAGAACTGAGAAATGAGGTATCAAAAAGCCAAATAATACAATTTAAAAATGGGGCATAGAACTAAACAGATAATTCTCAACAGAGGAATTGCAAATGATTGAGAAACAATTAAATAATAAAAATGCAAAAATTTGCAAGCCAGTGGATGCAACTAGAAAAAGTTATTCTGAGTGAGGTAACCCAGACTGAGAAAGATAAATACTCTATGTATTCACTTATATGTAGATATTAGCCATTATGTAAGATATTGCCAACCATAGAACCAGAAAGTTATGTATAGAGGAAGAGACTGGGTAAGGGGATATATAGGAATTTTTGGGATGTGGAAGTTGAAAAAGTTTTATGGATAGAGTGTGGAAGGTTCCAGCTGGACAGAAGAATTGGGTAAGAATGAGAAGAGAATGTGGGAAAGAACAGCTAGCGTTGAGAGGCAATAGAGGGACAGTATGGAAACCTAGTATAGGATTTCTTTCTCAAATACAAGAAGATGATCCAAATAATGTCTCAAAATAGTGGTGGTAAAGAATTTCAACTGGCTATTCTTGTCACTAAAAGAAGATTCCAGTACAAGGACAGACACACAGGCAGACATTTCCCAGAAAGAGAGAGACAGAGAGACAGACAGTGAGACTTTGGAATAGTCATCTCTAAATGGGATGTCTCCACCAAATACCTCTCCTCAGAGCTCAGCGAACTCTGTGGTAGAAGAGGAGGAAAGAGCGTAAGGGCAGAGCAAATGGAGGACACCAGAAAAACAAGGTCCTTTAAACAAATTGAGCACGCTCCCGTGAGATTACAGAGACTGAAGCAACAAGCACACGGCCTGTGTGGGTTTGTGCCAGGTGCCTCACATAAACAATGAAGCTTTCAGTTTTGTATTTTAATGCAATACATATTTAGTTTACCAATTTTCTTGGACTCTTATGTTGGTTTGCCTTATCCAGTTTCAGAGTGATGATCTTTATTTTACCTTAATATATTTTATTTGGTTATGGTTTTTGTTACCTTTTAGAAATCTATTTTTTTCAAATGAGAGACAGAAAGAAATATAGATCTGGATGAGAGGGGAAAAAGGTAGAGAAAACTGTGATTAAGATATTTCAATAAAAAACGAAGAAAAGAATCAATTGCAAGATAAATGAGATATATATGAGATAGATAAAATGAAGGGCAGAAAGGTAGATAGGCAGACAGACAGCAAAACTGACAGGAAAAGTTTGTAAAATTGGCTCCAGCGCATAACCTGAATATATTAATGGGGAAAGCCATTTTATTGCAGCCAGCTGGGGTTTCAAAGGAAACATAGTGTCCCACTACATGAGGCTTTCAAGGAAAAAAAATAAAAACTAGTGGAAAGGTAATACCATTAATTTTTCTTGCACATATCCAGCATAAACTGAGGAAGCATATGTAAGGCTAGCCAGCCAGAGTTCCCCATCTGGATTTCCAGGAAAAGCAGAGAAAACAGTGAAAGATGAGCCCTGGCAAGTTTATCTTGGGGGGAGGGAGGAATCAATCAGAAACTCCAGTTTACTGTTTCAGCTCTTCCAGTTAGCTCCTGCTGGATGTCAAGAACACCTGGTATGTTTACATGATCTCTATCTGCTGTTATTTTTTCTTAGAAGTCTCATCCAAGAGGACTCTCAAAGTGGAAATTCAGATACCTGCCATAAATTAGTCGCCTTATTGGACCAACGCTTATATCTTGAGGGCCTTAAATAATGTTTTACTGTCTGCCTGCCTGCTTGCCTGTCTGTTTTTCATGTATTTATCTACCTCTTCCTTACTATGTATTCTTCTACTTTTGTTGCCACAAAAGTAAACTTAAAAGTAAATTTAAAAGGGAAATTATGAGTATGTTAGGTCATTTTCCAGTCTGTACAGAATATCAGACAAACTGTATTTATAAATACTATTGTATAGACTGAGCATGTATGTATACACATACACACATATATTCCATGCACATATACATATATGTATACATAGATACACACATATTCCATTTATATATATACACATACAAACACATAAATATACACACATGAATGTAATAAAAATTAGTAAAAGAAGAGGCCATGAGACAGAGAAAAATGAAGGATATATGGGACAGTTTGGAATGAAGAAAGGGGAAATGTAATTTTATCAATCTTAAATATTACAAAACTATAAAAAATTTAAGTAAACATTTTCTGTTCTTTGGCAGGATGGATTTTCCTCTCATTAGGTGACTGCTTTCCCACATTCAAAGTGAAATGTCAGAGCATAATAAAATATTTAAGATCTATGATATAAATTTGGCTAAAAATGTAAAAGGGTGATTTTTTTCAAAGTTTGAAATTGTCTTGATCCCAGCTTTTTCACATAAGTGAGGACTGACAAGTTACATGCATAACCCTAATTATATGTAAACATGAGCAAACAACAAATAACACAATACAGAGTACCTAACATCAGAGTCAAACATAGTGATGAAATTCCAGAACCCTATACCCGTTTAAGGCACAGTTTGAGATTCCTTAGATATGATGTTATTCTCAAACACTGAAAGACAGATGTAAAATCCTGGTAAAGCACAAAGTAATAATACAGAGGTGACATAATCTCCTACTTTCTAAGTTCATTGGAGATCAGAAAGAGCCAATTGTTGGCACTTTGGTGTCTTACATTCACAAATAAATATTCTTGATTGACTTATTAAAAGACATTTATATCTGATGAATGATAATTTCGTTTTAATGGGAAAAGTTATTCATTTTAGTGACTATGACATTAAAACCTGTACAACCTGAAAAAATAAAATCAATCCCACTAAGACACAGAGATATTAAAAGTCTGTTGGGTGTTTTGTCTTGTTCAGTGGCTTTCTTTAATTTAAGTTGAATAGCATTTTGAAAATTGATCTTGCTATGTTTATTATTTACACATTAAAAAGAGTTTATTTTGTCTCTCAAAATTATATTTAGAACCCATTCATACTTTGAGGTTTAGAGAACAGAGAAAAGCCCATTTTGTTAAAAATTTTCTCCATAATTGCTTATCAGAAACTCCATAAGTTGGTCAGTTTTTAATTATTCAAAATTTTTCTATTTTTTCACTTAAAGCTTTTTTATAGTTTATTTTCTATGTCCAATATTTTATAATAAAGTTTAAAATTAACAAAAAATATTCCCATACACACAACAGATAAATACATCTGATTAGAAAGTATATTTTTCAAACTATCTCCACTTACCTTCTCCTTTCGCAGTAGAAAGCCATAGGGTTAAAACACTGACTAAGAGTAACACGCTAGACCACCCCATCTACTAAAACCTAATGTTCTCCAGCAGCAGTGTTGCTTGTGGGAATCCTGTCATTAAGAGTACTGCGTGTGGCTTTGATGTTTAGTGCATTACTGGAAGCTAGTTCAGTAAATATCAAAGTTCACAGAAAGACGGATAAAATAAATAACATTCAAACACTGTTTTCACAATATGCAAGCATTGTTTTCACAATAGTACTCTAATTTAGTCATTTTACCTTTGCTAAACAATAAAAAACATCCAATTTCCCAAGCATTTAGGAGGCAGAGGCAAGCAGATCTCTATGAGTTCAAGGCCAGCCTAATTTATACTACAAAGTGTGTTGTAGGACAGCCAGAGCTGTTACAGAGAAACCCTGTCCTGAAAACAAAACAAACAAACAAACAAATGAAAACAAAAACAAAACCAAACAAAATTAAAAAAAAGAAAAGCAAGCATCCAATTTCTTTATGCCTGTCTCTTAGACAATCAACAAGAATTCAGAAAGGAAGACAAGAGATTAAATTTCTTTTTAATTTTTTTAATTTAAATTTATTTACTTTAAAAAAAACTTTTATTGCTTTTTATTTGTTTTTGCATCCCAACCAAGTTTCCCTCCCTGCCCTCTTCCCAATTCCTGTCCCCTCCCCAACTACTCCACTTCCTTTCTTTCTCTTCAGATATAGGCAGGCCCTCTATGGATAGCAAAGCTGGATGGGGCAATCTGTTAGGAGGAATGAGTCCTAAAATCAGACAAGAGTTTCAGAGACAGCCCCTGATCTCACTGTTAGGAGTTTAATATGAAGATCAAGTTACACAAATGAAACATATATGTAGAGGGCCTAGATCATGCAGGCTCCCTGGTTGTCAGTTTGGTCTTTGTGAGCTACTATGAGCTCCTGTTAGTTGGCTTTGTGTATGTGTGTTGGTGCTCTTGACACCACTGGGTCCTAGAGTTCTTTCTCCCCATTTTCCACAATATTCTCGGAGCTCCACCTAATGTTTGGCTGTGCATCTCTTTCTAACAGTTTATGGGTGAAACTTCTCTGATGACATTTAGGTTAGGCACCAATCTATGAGTATGGCGGAATATCGTTACTGGGTACTGGGAGAGACAACTGGAATCTGGGGGCATTTCTGGGATGAGCTAGAAACCTAAAGCAATGGAATCTATCAGGGTAAGTTTACCCAAGACTTCTAACAATGGGGGATGCAGAGCCTGAACTTGTCATTTCATGTTACCAGGAAAGACTTCCAGTGGACACCAACCCATCCACAAATCCTTCAACCTATAATTTGTCCTTTCTACAAGATAAAGTGGAGTAAAAATGGCACAGAAATTGTGGGAACAAACACTGAGGGCCAGAACTCAGGGCTGGGATACCCCAGAGACCTAGGATACAACCAAACATGGATATCAAAATAAAGCCAAAAATTTATAATTTCTAAGGAACAGAGTAAAATGCTAAAAGAATTTAAGAAAACAATGGAGATTATCATAAAATGTTTTAACTAGTTTTCAACAAAAATTTGGAAATGAACAGCAGTTTAACTCATGTTAGTTTGAAAGCAATTGGCCCCCATAAGATCATAGTGAGTGGCACTATTAGGAAGGTAAGCTTTTTTGAGGTAGGTGTTGTCTTTGAAGTAAGTTAGTATGGGTGTGAGCTTGGAGGTTTCCAGTGTGCTCAAGCTATGCCCAGTGACTCAGTCTACTTCCTGTTGTCTTTTGATCAAGATGTAGTCAGCATCATGCCAGTCTGCATGCCACTATGGTCCCTGCCATTGTGATTATAGACAGAAACTCTGAAACTGTGAGTCACCCCAATTAAATATTTTCCTTATAAGAATTGCCATGGTCATGGTATCTTTTCACAGTAATAGAAATTAAATATGTCTGAAAATGTGTGTGTTTCTCTGTGTGTTTTATTTATGTGCAGATTCATTCCTGTGAAAGGCATGAGATCATGTAGAGCAGGAGGGACATTAATTTTGAGCCTCCTTATGTGAGTACCATGAAAATAAAAATTCTATTCCTCTGGAAGAGTGGTACATGATACTGACCCCCCTGTCCAGCTCCTGAAATTGTTAATTTGAGTTCATTGTTTTTGTGTCATTTAATTTATTGTCTCAATGAACATAATTATTGAGTACTAATTTTAGAGAAGATGTATCATCTTGTTTTGTCATGCCATTTTTAGTTTTTCAATGGGACTAGAATAAGAAGGTTATCCTTGGACCCTGTCTGGCTTGAACCTGTGCATGGTGCTAAAATTTCTGCAAATTCTTATGTGCATCAATCCTGTTGTGTTTGGAGGACACTGTTTCCTTGGCATCATGATTCCCCTCTGGGTCTTGCACTCTTTCCACCTCCTTTTCTGCATAGCTTACTGAACCTTGAGAGGAGTGGTTTGATGAAGATATTCCATTGAGTACTTTATGTTCCCAAATTTCTCAGACTCTGCATATTGTCTAGTTGTGGACCTCTGTTTTACTTCCCATCTACTGCCAGAGGCTGAGCAAAGAACTGAAATATAGTCATAACAAAATGTCCTAAAGAGTCATTTCAGTGTCGAGAAAGGGAAGTGACATCTACCTGCAAAACAAAAAAAATGGTTTCTTAATCATATTTCCTTAGGCATGTTAACTGAAGAGACTCATAGACCACAGGGTGTTCCCCTCTGGAACCAGTATTAGTCACAACTTACACTCAAACACCAGTTTCCAAAACAAAGTGATTTAAGGTGTTTGAATATGAATCAGGCAGAAACAGTGGCAAATAGCTTTGCAGGTGTTAATTTTAAGAGGGACAAAGGATCAGTCTGTGTTAGAATGGTCTAAGATGGGTTGTTAAGTTCTGATTGGACACATTAATTGGGGTTGCCAAATGGGAATTTTTGATTGCTGGACCTAGATGTTTTGATAGTTGGATCTTTGTGATCAGCTTCAGGAAAGAGTCAGGCATAACAAAGTGGCCAAATAGATCATAGTGACTAGTATTAGGAATGCAACCTAAAGGTTCAGCAAGGGAGATGGAATGGGAGGGCAAGACCTGTTGGTGCCAGGTTTGGCACAGTTGGGCTTGCTAGAGTTCATCATTAACCACACTTAGAGGTAGGCCCCATGCCCAGAATTAGATGGCCAAAACAAAACAAACTCAATGATATTTATATAGATTTTAATCTCAGATTTCTTTTTTGGAGTTATTTCTTTTGTCTTACCGCCCTTTTGCTTTTATAGTGTGGTTTTTAAAATTATGTTTTTACTGTTTTTGTTTGTATATATGCATTAGTTTCTTATGTTTTTCTTTTTTTCTCTTTCTTTTGCTTGGTTTTTCTTTTGGCCTGTTTGTTTGCTTTGTAAAGAAAAAGGGGAAAAAGTGTGTGGATTGGGTGGGTAATAGTGCTTTGAGTGTCTGGGAGAAGTTGGGGCAAAGAAAACCATGATTAGAAGATACTGACTGAAATTTATTCCATTAAAAACCAACATGGTTGTCACTATATTTCCTTAGAAGTAAAAGGAAGAAAAAATGAGGTGTGGGTGATCATTAGGGCACACAGGCATGTAACCAGCACAGGACTTCAGATGATACTGTTAGTTTCACAACTGATAGGAGGAGGGAGAGCAGAGTGTTTCTTTGTAGTGTACCTTGGAGTCAAATGCAAGACATTTTCCACTCAGGGCTTGGGGTCCCAGGCTTGTGAAATGCTACCTGTGGGATGGACATGCACATGGCTCCAGAGGGTCATCATGCTGATCTTCAGATGGCATGGAGTAGCTTTATGAGGAGGTGAGAGTAAAATCTCAGTTAGGTTTTAAAGTTGACTTCTTTGCAAAGTTTCTGCTTTATCCTGGACAGTGTTTTATATGCCTTTTGATGTGTATACTACTCTTTTTAGGTAACATTTTCAAAATAGGTTCAATTACCTATAATTGTTAGTAATATGAAGTGTGTCCATTTGGCTTCATTTATATGTGAACTAATGTAATTTTGAAGATCAAGAGAATATGTATTTATATCATTCAAGTCTGGTGTTGTTTATTGTGTTTGTCTGTCTCATTAATCCATATTTAAAAGAGAGCTATGGAAAAACTCAATTGTTTATTCACTTAAATGTATTTCTTCTTCAGATTTATAAATATATTTTGCCGCGCCAGCACGGCAACGGTCATTTTTCTGAGCTAGGGACGTCAGGATTAACACGCAACACAACTTCACGTTCTGCAGATAAGCCTTTTATTCCACTTTCTCACAAGTATATATAGCCCTCAGCAGGGGAGGCCAAATTAGCAATAGCAGGAAGCTCATCACCATAACTCAATGGCTTAGAGGTAATATCCTTAGAAACATTGCTGAAAACAACAGATTGTTCCTGTTTTTGTTCCTGTTTTCAACCAACCTCAAGAGTGCAAAACAGATCAAGTGGGGTTGCGAAGGCCTGTCCTCTAGGGACCCAACAATGTTTCACATATTAAATAAGTTACACACATATCTAATTTATGTATATATATATTTACTAAATTTATTTTATCATTTTACAATGATCTTAATTTTTTCTTTTTAGTTTTTGTTTTATGTTCTATTTTCTCTAATGTGAATAACCATCCTGCTGTGGTTTTGGCTCCTGTTTTCATGGAATGTCTTTATCATTCATTTGCTATAGTCTTAATGTGGTGTCTCCCAAACAATACATGTTGCTTCCACATCATCTTCATAATGATACCATAGTGGGGTTTTCCAGGTAATTGTGTCCAGAAGCCTTTCCTCACTAATGGAGTTAGTTTCATTAAAAAGACACTGCAGAGCACTTCCTTGCCAAATGCTGCCATGCAGTGGCACCTACTTAAGAAAAAAAATGTCATGGGCAGTTACTAAATTTTATGCCGTCATCTTAGATATGCCATTCTGTACAGCTTTCTGACATGAGTGCCTTTTAAGGAAGCACATCCAGTTTACAGCCACTTGTTACAGTGATGCTGGCAGACAACTAACTGCCTTCACAGTGTTAAAGTTAAATACTATTATTTAATAATTATTTTAAACTAGTAATAGTTAAGCATTTTTCTTGGCATTTCATCAGTATGTCCACCGTCTAATATTATATAACATACAAGAAACCTGCTCTGTTCATCTTTTAGATTTCAACATTTTGAAAGGTTGGACTTTTTTTTTTTGCCAAAAGTAATTAAAGGAAGGCTGTTTAAGATGAGTGAAAAAGATCACCTTAAATTATGTATTTGAAATTCTCAGAATTACATGCTGAAATGCCAAATAGAATATGATAAACTATAAATCAATGAACTGCTATTTGATATTAAAATCATCACTGACATCTTTATATTCCTCCCAGATATTAGTGAACCTTTTTGAAATTCTTGTCTTAAGTAACTTATTGTTATGGTTTTAAACTGATTGTATTAATGGTAGAGATATATAAAAATAAAGATAAACATCTATATTCCTCAGTTTATATCTTACTAGCCATGGTACACTGAAAACAATGTTTAAAATTCATTTTACATACTAATGTTTCATTAATCAGAGTTAGAAACACAGGGCTTTTGAAATGTTGCTTGTTTTCATTGGTCAAACAGGAGCTATGGTGCATTACTGCCACTCATTTTTGCAGTATCATGTTACATATTTATAACCCAGAAATAAAAATATAATACTGCAGCATCAGTTGCTGAATAAATATCACTTTTTCACTGTCATAAGGTACACAAGTTATGTTTGGTACTGTAAACTAGAAATTGTCTTAAAGATATCAAATAGAAACCTTTAACCTATTCCCTCTAAAGATAAATATAGTTTTTAAATAAATTTTATTGTATTTATTGTTAATTTCCTTTTCTATTATTTTGGGTACAAGTATATATGTGCTTATTGCCTGTTCAGAATAAATATAGCTTTTAATATTGACATTATGATAGCTACGGAATCAGATACCCAGTAAATTTTAATTATTTTGTGTAACTATTGAATATTTAAATTGAGAAATTAATATGCTCAGGAAATAATAAAGATACTTTTAGATCTGTTTATTAGCATAAAATATTATGTAGCATTATTTATATTAATTATCAACATTAAGTATGACAGTTTGGTTGTTATATATTTGTGAAATAATACTAATTTGGAGACTGGGACAATATAGGTTCAGTTAACTTTGAATCAGAGAATTAGGTTCAAAGTATTGAAGAAAATTGGAGAACTGAAAAGTGGTAGATCAAAACAGACACTGAAGTAATTGCATTTTCTTGTCACACTCTGGTTTAGGTATTTTGAATGCACTTTTTTGCATTTGTAATAATCATATCTCAGGCTCCAAATTAATCAAGTTTATACTTAAGAGAAGAAATATTTCAAGCATAAATTGAAACTGTGTTAGTAATATGCATGCATATTTCTAAACAAAGGTTCATTCATCCACTAAGCTAACTTTTGTACAACTGGGATAATTGATGTAACCATCAATGCACATTGTACGGAATGAAGGTGACGTATTTGCCTTTTTATATCCACGTTTACATGTAAATTCTATATAGTCCCCTGATTGCATATAAATCTTTCGAATTTCTGTCCATTTGGGACTTATATTGTGTTTTCCCATAATTTCTTCTGATGTTATACAAGCATCTGAAAGGAAAAAATACAAAAATATTATTAAGTAATTCATAAACCTACAGAAACTCTGCTTTCAAGCATTATCTTTTATTTGAAAAAACTGTATAATACAATAAGTCTGACTTGAACTAGAAAATAAGCAGCCAACAAAACATGCCTAAAGAAAATAAAAAAAAAACCTGAAGGAATGCATCTCTAACATAGCTTCCATAACATAATATTCTCTGGTTAGAGTAGCATTTAAAAATGAAAAATATAGCTGCCAATATCAAGCATTGAGAACATATAATCCCCACCACAGCAGAAGATGTGGGGAAGAAGCAAATATAGGTGCAAACATTCTCGTAAAAGTCCCTTGAGATATTTCAGAATGAATGTGCTGAAAATGGCTAAGATGGGAAACCATCTTGATTACCATCAATCAATAAATGCATAAAGACAGTGTCATATATTCATATGATAGAATATTTTTCAGACATCATAGATAATTTTTTATTATTTGAGTGAGAAAATGACTGCAGGACAATAAGTGAAATGAGTCAAAGAGAGCATGTTAAGCTTCATGTATTCTCCTTTACAGTAGTGAAAATTAAAAAAAAGTCCTGAATACGTGACAGTGGTAGAGTTTGAGTGGTATGAGTGGGAGGGTGAGTCAATAGAGATGGAGGGACATTAAGTGAAATAAGACAAACACAGGAAGGAAAGTCCTTTGTGATCTTTCTCACACAGTGGAAAGAAAAACAGATTGCTCCTGAGTGCCTGGCAGTGATTAGTAGAAATAGATGGTATATTTAAGGGAACAGGAGGGTGTATGAGAGATGCTAGATTTAGTCACAGCAAAATGTACACAGGTATGGAAATATTATGCTGGCATGAAAATTTATGAATATCAATACATGTTAATTAGCACTCAATAATGAATTGATGGGGAATCTTTGCCAACCAATTATCTTTAATAGGTGAGACCAAGTTAGTGTGTGGCTTTCTGGGACCCAGAGAAAAATGGCATGTGACCCAGGTGCCCTTCTCTGTGTGGTTTTCTCACAGCACAACTGAGTTTGGACATCTCATTCTTGTTTCATGAGTTTTCCCCTTATAATAAATAAAAATATAATTGTTTTATCTTTTAGCTGCCCTGGTTATTTCCCAAATTGAGCTAACTTCTATAATGAATAACGTGTAATTTTGTTAACTATTTTTATATAAAAAATCTAATAATCTTGTTTTCTTTACATGCTGATATTTGGTAAATGTGAACGTGAGAAAAGAGTAATTATAACGTATATACATATTATTATAAAGATAAAAATATCCCAATTATGAAACTGACTTTCCCATGATCTATGAAAATGAGTTACTTACTTAAACATTTTGGTGGCTTTGACCATTCTCCATTTCTACATGTTATTTTGTTGTTGCCCTGCATTTTATTGAAGGACTTGCACTGATATTCAACTGATGTTAATGGTGGGTATTCTGGTAAAGGGAAGGAGGTGATGTCTCCATTGTCAATAGATGGAGGCGGCCCACATTTCCATGTTGAATCTAAGAACACAATATTTGAATGTTTGAAAGATCAAGCCAAAGTACAAGCTCAAACAGAACCAATGAAAGTACAGATTAAACATAATATCAAGGTTTTAGTGGTTTGTGGCTACAGAAATTATGGCTTGAAGAAAGTTTCATTATATAAACAGAGAAAACACATGTTATATTTATTTATGAAGAACCTTTGAAAAGAAAAATAGTGAAAGAAAATTAAAAAAATAGTTAAGTAGAAACCCACCTAAAATGAAGAGCACAGAATGTATTAGTAACTTATATTGTAGTTATGACAAAACACCTGGCAAAAGGAACTGACAAAGATAATTTTTTTTTTGCTCTTTGGCTTTGGCTCACAATTGGAGTAGCTGCTCAGAATGTGTTTGCAGTCAGGAAGCAGAGAGAGATTACTGTTGTTACTCAGCTTACTCTCTCCTTTTATGAGTTAGAGGGTCCAGCACATGGAACATTGTTTACCAGTGCAGGGTGTTCCTTCCTCTGCAGTACCCCAATCTAGTTATTTTAGTCTAGTAGATGCTCAGAGACATATCCTGATGCTTGTTGACTAGGTGATTCCCTTTAAATCAATTTCCTTACATTACACAAGATATAGCATTTTTTCCCTGAGCTTATAAAATCAGACACCAATTGCTATTCTTTCATTGCTTAAAACCAAAGCCTACCACCTCAGCTTTTTTTTTTTCACATCAATTTCTGAACCTTGGCGATCTATACTTGTTTATTCTCTATGAATATTAGTTTAGGGTATTCTCTAGAATTGCACTGTGGATATGCTCACCATACCCACAGATTTATGCAGATAATATAAACAAGCTATAGAACACAGATAATTTAAATGGCAAAGAAAACTTTGCAAATTTATATCAAGATGAAGACACCTATCTAGCTTCTTTTTACCCTTTACTCTCCTTTCTCTTATTTTTCCTTCTTTTACATAATCCTTTTCTTAAGAAAAGAGAGTGAAATCAGAGGAGAAATGATCCCTTTGAAGTAGTGTAAAGGTACAGCTGACTAGGTTAAAATAGCTTCATATAGGTTTGTGTATTTTATTAATGTATTTTTAAATAGATTTTACTTAGTCTCTTTATATATCACCATACAATCTATAAAATAATAGTTATTAATTCTCTTCTAAAGCAAAGAGCTTGACTAGCTCAACTATCTTTGCTGAGGCAGACCAGGATGAAATATTGTTAGAGCTAGAGGGGATGAAGGATACCAAGGGAACAAGGATTTCTAAACACATCAGGCACATGTAAACCCATAGGGTGTGTGACATTATGCACAGAACATGCGTGGATCTAAGCTATGGTGTGGGAAGTCTTTCCCTATGTGTGTTGCTTTTGTTGGATAATGAATAAAGAAGCTGCTTTTGGTCAATGGCTTGTCAGAGTGGAGCTAGGCAGGGAAAACTAAACTGAATTCTGACAGAAAGAAGACAGAGTTTGTAGAAATCATGAAGCCATGAGAAGAGAAAGATATGAGTCACTAGCTGGAACCTTGCCAGTAGGGCATATGTCTCATGGTAAAATATAAAATTATTAGAAATGGGTTAATTTAAAATATAAAATCTAGCCAAAAATATGCTTAAGCTATTAGCCAAATGGTATTGCAATTGATTCAGATTTCTGTGTGGTTATTTCAGGTCAGAGAAGCTGGAAAATGGCCTCCTTCAAGGGATTGGCTCACCAATGTGGGTAACTGAATCCACATAAAAACCTGAGAGAGTTTGGAAAGGAATCCTAGACAAAATATACCAGAGTTTAAAGCAGATTCTTGCTCTGTTTTCTGACAGCAAGCAGAGACTGACTGCTTTAAAAGAGGTCTTCCTGATTCAGTGGTAGTAGCAAAAGAAAAAAAAAACTGTATGGTTTCCAAATGGTAGCTCCCTGTTTCATGCAGCCAACATGAGCTCTGGCTCCTTCAGGGTGGTCGAGCACTTGAATAGGGTTTGTGAGTAGCATGTTACAATCTGCTTAATGGTGCTACATAGATCCATTGTATACTTGGAACTGGGTTAGTGTGCAAGACTCACAGGAGACAGTGAACAGACGTTTGCATTTGGACTGGGTGGAGGCAAAAGGCAAAGCAGCCTTAGTCCTAGTAACACTGCCAAGAAGTACTCTTTGACAGAAAAGGATTTCAGATACACAACAGGACAGATTTAGACATAAAAGACCTCTAAACAAGACACAGTGTACATAAAAAATGTAAGTAGATTTGGGAGAGAGAAGAAAAAAGAGTAAAGACACAGAAAATGTAACCTAAAAGAGTATAGACAGTCATAGATTAAAGGAGTACAGATAACAAAATAAATATTAAACTTGTAGAAAAGTTATGGAATAAGAAAAATAAGCCATATAAAGATTAAATGTTCACAGAGTCTGGATTATATATTATTGTATTTTCTTTAAATTTTTGACTGTGAATAAGTTAAGTACAGTGAGACCCTTCAAGTATGGGCTACTAAACTAAAGGAACATAGATATTTTAAAGGTATCTTGGTTCTGAAATTTGGGTCTAACGATTTGTTGCTTTGGAGGTTTTTCTTTTGTTTTCACAGAAGATTAGAGCCTATGGATTTCTTTCAGAGTAATATGGTTTGACAGACCAAGACCACCCGAAAGATTATTGTGAACACTTCCAAAATGACTTCATGCAACAAAAAGCAGGAAGCAGTTTGGAGAGAACTATGCCCAAATACCCTACATGATTACTTATAAATGTTTGTTTACATTTAAAGGGAGCTATGCTATAGAGATTTGCATTGGTATAGATCATAGTTTATTGATAAAAATTTAAGGTCAATTTTGTTATATGTATATTTCTGCTCTTGATTAAGGTATTGTGTTTGTACAGCTCATTTAAAAATGTAATGTATAATTAAGAAATATAGGTTAATGCATAGCCATCTATAATAGTCAAGCTTGTAGTCTTGTTAGATTTTGTAGATATATCAAAATATATTTCAGTTAAATAGGTATTTTTCAAATCTTTTAAAGACTACAGAATATAGCATTTAAAATGTTTTAAAAACAAACTTTTCATGACAATGAGACAAGAGTTTTGGAAGCTGCTTACAATATACTTGCTGTTTATCTAAGTAATATTATATTCTTCTGGGGTCTTTGATGGAGTTGAAGAATAGGTAGTTATAGTTATAGTTTTCCTTAGTTATGAAAAAAGATAAAGTAGATATAAATATTGTAACTATAATTTTTGTTTGATACCTGTTTTGTAATATGTAATTTTACTATGTTAAATTTAAAACCTTCCTTTTTATTTAAACAGAAAAGGGGAAATAATTTGGGAAGTCGTTCTATATTTATGCTTCTTTTATTGCATAATGAGTAAAGAAACTGCTTTTGGCCCATGTCTCATCAGAATGCACCTAGGTTGGGAAAACTAAAATGAATTCTTAGAGAAAGAAGGAAGAGTCTGTAGAAACAATGTAACTGCCAGATGAGAAAGACATGAACTGCCAGTCAGAACCTTGCCAGAATGCCATGAATCTCATGGTAAAATATAAAATTATTAGAAATGGGTTAATTTAAAATGTGAGAGCTAGCCAAAAATATGCTTAAGCTATTGGCCAAACATTATTGCAATTTATACAAATTTCTGTGTGGTTATTTTGGGTCAGAGTGACTGGGAAACGAATAAGCAACCTCCTACAACAAAGCTAACATGGCCCTAGTCCTTTAGAGGGAAGTGGACACAAGCCCAGAATCTATCTACAATTGATTACATCTCATGACAGAAAAAAATTTTAGTTTTCTCCAAGGTAGTCTCAGTATTTGAGTATACAAATCATGATAATAGCATATCTCATGCCTAGCAACAGATAGCTAGCACAAAACAAACTCAATGACATTCTCGCAACTTTAAAAAAATTAAAATTTGCAAGTCCTTTACATTTTATCGTTTTCAGTTTTGTGTTTATGAGATTTCTTTGTGCATGTGATGTGGAATTGCCCTCTGTATGCTGTGAATATGATTGGTTAATTAATAAAGAAAACTGCCTTGGCCTGTAAATAGAGCAAAACTTAGGTGGAGAAAACTAAACTGAATGCAGGGAGAGAGAAGGCAGCAGAGTCAGGGAGAAGCCATGTAGGCCGCTGGAGCCAGATGGAACTTTACCTGGTAAGCCACAGTCATGTGGCAATACACAAATGACTAGAAATGGGTTAAATTAAGATAAGGCTTTAGCCAGTAAAACGCTTAAGCTATTGGCCAAACAGTATTGCAAATAATATGGTTTCTGAGAGATTATTTTGGGGCTGAGCAACTGAAAACTTGTGGCCTCCTTATTTCCAATGCGTGTTTTTGTAAAAGAAGTTTCTCTGTCCCTTCCCATAAGCTGCTTCCAAATAATCAGTCAGAAACTTATATTAATTATAAATGCTCAGCATGTAGCTTAGGCTCATTGCTAACTAGCTACTATACTTACATTATTCCATAATTCTTTTTTTTTTTGGTTTTTCGAGACAGGGTTTCTCTGTGGCTTTGGAGCCTGTCCTGGAACTAGCTCTTGTAGACCAGGCTGGTCTCGAACTCATAGAGATCTGCCTCCTCTGCCTCCCGAGTGCTGGGATTAAAGGTGTGTGCCACCACCGCCCGGCTATTCTGTAATTCTTATCTATGTTTAACTACATGGCTTGGTACCTTTTCTCAGTAAAGCATTCTCATCTTGCTTCCTCGGTGTTTGACTGACGACTCCTGATTGTGCTGTTCTTCTTACCAGCATTCTTAGTTTGGTCACCCTGCAGATGCTTCTTACTTGGCTACCAATTAGAATGGTAAATATTTACAGCATACAAGAGAATCCACAGGATTTTTCTATGGCTAGCTGTATTTCTTTCACTTTTTCCTTGCCTCTTTTTCTTCTATTTGCTTGTTCGTTTTGTCCTACTCGACTTTGTTTTTATTTTATCTTATTCATACTTTTAGATGTCTGTTTGTTTTTGAGAGAGAGAGAGAGAGAGAGAGAGAGAGAGAGAGAGAGAGAGAGAGAGAGAGAGAGAGAGAGAGAGAGAGAGGAGAGAGAGAAGAGTTGTGGGGTTAGAATGAGGGGAGATAGGGAAGATCTGGGAGGAGATGAGAAAAGGGTATCTGTATATTGAATGAAAAATAAGTCTTTTCAGTTAAAAATATTTATAAAGTAATTATAAGCTTGCTATTTTATTGTTAATTACTTTGGTAGGTTTAATGATATCCCCACCTGATTCTACATTTTAAGCTCCCAAAGCAAAAAAAATATGACTTTATAAGTCAAAGTAACTTCAGAATTGTGATTAAGGATCTTGAAAGAGGTGGTTATCTTTATTATTTGCTATGACAGAAGACAATGCCGTGGCAGAGGTAGGGATCATGAGAAAAATGTTCAAATATGACAAACTACTGAGTCTGAAATTGGAGGAAGATGACCCTCACCAGACAAAACAATAGAATCTTGCTACTAAAAAGGCAGGTGAATAGAACTGCTCTTAGAGAAAATAAAGAAACCAGGGAGGCCAACACTTGAATTGGAGCCAAGAGGCAATGTCTTGGATCTCTTGTCTCCAAAGTTATAATGGAATGGATTTTACTGTTTTCTCCACCAAATTTGTAGTGACTTGTCATGGTAGTCAGAAAAAGAAATCCAATTGTACCAAGGCAATGATATGCCATTTTGTGAGAGTTCAATACTAGAAAAAAAAACGGTTTTCTTGTTTTCTTCTAACAAATATTATCAACTGATGTTTATAAACATATCCCCTGCAATCAAACTTGACTGTTTTCTTTTCAGCGATGGTTAAAAAATGACAGCCATGCTAAAAATTATTACATTAATTTTTGTTGTTATGTGCAGCAGTGTTCTTAATGTGTATCCACGCATCACCTGTACCCATGGTATCCTGAGATATAAGAAGATAGCACTTGAAAATCCAGAATTGGAGATACAGAGGGTTGTGAGCCAACATATGGGAGCAGTAAACACAGTCCTCTATGAGCAGTCAGTGTTCCTAAGTGCTGGTCCAGCTCCAGCCCCCCCATGTTCATTTTGAACATATGTGGGATTTTAACTCAAAGCACAAGGGTTTTGAACATTTATATTTTGCTCTGTTATGAAACCTTTTTCCCCTCAGTATATTTTATATCAAAATTTTTTTAACCAGATGGTAGTTTTGGAAGTTATAATTGCAAGAGTAGTTTTGAAAACTAGAGGGCCACCTGGGTGTTTGTGGCACACACCTTTAATCCCAGCACTCTGGAGGCAAAGGCAGAGCCAGGCAGATCTCTGTGAGTTTGAGGCCAGCCTGATCTACAGAGGGAATTCCAGGACAGGTTCCAAATCTACAGAGAAACACTGTCTCAAAAAATCAAAAAAAGCAAGCAAACAAACAAAATATCAAACAAAACAGAACAAAAAATAAAGGCCAAAAGTAATGTTAAAGCTGATGGAACATTTTAAAATGTCTATGTGTATCTAATCATTCAAAAAATGTTCAAAAGCTCTTAACACATGATATTTTTATCTAACAATAAAAATGATCATTAGAGAAAAAGATAAAAAGAACAAAAGAAGACACCCCATACTAGCACTCCATTCTGAAACCTAGAACCAGGTTCTGAAAATCATCAGAGATAGACACTTTGTAGGCGACAGACACCTGTAATAGTGCCAAGGAAAGTGAGCTACAACACACTTAACACAGTGACAATGTTTTGCTGGGGTAGAAGACTCTCCACCAGAGGAGAACTGGACGGTTATAGCAGGCTCCATTGGTGGGAGTGCCAGCAACCTTATCACAGATCCTGATCACCAGTCAATGAGAGGGGCTGTCTTAGAACTCATGTGGGGTAATTTCCTGAAATCTGCACTTTAGTTTTGTTCCAGGGAACACCAGTATTAAACATTTGCTAATAATAAACTGTAAAATCTAGAAGAAACAGAATATGAACACGGATGACCCCTCACATTGAACCACTGGCTGCAAAGACGTGTAAATGGACAAGTGAGACTGGAGGAGTATTAAGTCTAAGTAGAAAAGTGCTGAGATCAAGCAAGTGGGCATTTAACTCTTGTTGAAAGGATTAATATTTCTTTTCGGACTCTTCAGCAATTTGGAGAGGAGACCCAGAGACTGTCATCTATAACTACATGCAGGTTTTAATGTCTGGAAATAGACTCTATTTTTGTTATAATTATTTGCACTGGTGATAGCTATGCTGTGCTTGACAAATGCAATTCAAAATTTAGTATTATTTCATTAACTCACAGCACTATTTGAAGAGTTTATTATTATTAAGAGTTACTTGAAAGGTCTTTGCAGCTAGGAATGGTGGCTCTTGTCTGATATCCCAGCATTCTTTAGGCTAATACAAAATGATCTTCATTGAGTTCAAGGACAAGCTGGGCTACATAAGTAAGCTTCAGGTCATCCTGAGCTTTTACTAATACCCTTTCTTCAAGTGTAAGAATATTTTTCTCATGTTTTCATTACATTTGCATGTCCATATAGAACCTTTAATAAAAAATAAAATGTTTGATAAGCGGCAAGACACTAACATTCATTTTCTAAAGTATGGGATTTACAATGCTGTTACCAATGCCATGAAACACTTGCCAATACAGTAATCAATTTAAATGATAACACTTTCATTAGATTTTCCATAAAGTCTATTGGTATTTAAAAATGGACACATTGTAGTTTATATTTATAACTCATTTTAGGTCTTTATATCTTTAATCATGTCTTGATTCCTATGAATCATGGTTTAGCAGGCAGAAAATGGTTTGACTATATCATGAGCAGTATGTCTTCCGAATGTACTCCTATGATATTTCTACTTATTACATCCACTTGAAATAGACACATAAACCAGTATATTTGGATATCCCTTTAGATGCATCTGTAAATCAAGTAGAAATGACTAGTGGAAAAGTCAGAAAAAAGACCTTTAACACGTATCAGTAAACTTGATTTTAAACACTACAGATAATGGCAGGAAATGAGAGTACAGTGTGGTACTTACTGGTGGAAATGCATTTGGGAGGAATAGACCAGCCCTCTTCAGTGCATGCAATGCTGCTCTGATTATTTTGAAGGCTGTAGCCTTGATTGCAAACGATTTGTACAGTATCACCTTGTAAGTGTGTTAGTCCTGAAGATGTAGAATCACCATTTTCCACAAAAGGAAAGAAACACAGCCCTTAGGAAGAAAAAGAGATTAATTCACATTATGGGAGAAATTAAGAGCATGTTAGATTGCGTATTAAAGGATTGTTAGACGACCAACACTCCTGAAGCGAGCTATACAAATAAAGTTTCTGAAGCTTGCCAACTCCAGGTGGTCTACAGTGTGAGTTTTCTACAGGGATGCCATGTCTCTACTTTTGAAATAACTTTCCAAATTTAATATTTTACAACTGAAAGACATCTATATAAAATAGTTTTTTATATACTTATTATCTTTCATTTCTGGATGTTTCTTCAACAAGTGATGATGTTGTCTGCTGTACTGACCTATCCTGTTTCCTATCAATTTCTTTTAAAGCACCTGTTTTCCCAGGGTGTGCAGCACACATTCACTAAAGGATCAGTGTATTATAGGTAACAAGTCTAAGGATATAATGAGCTCTGGAACATGCAAAAGTAAAATATCATTCCATAGAATATTTGAGAGTTGTTTTGATTTGTATTTCTCTGATGGCTAAAGAGATTGAACATATTCTTAAGTATCTCTTAGCCATTTTAGATTCATCTGTTGAGAGTTCTCTGTTTAGTTATGTACCCAATTTTTAATTCAATTATTTTTTCTTTTGATGAGCAATTTCTTGAGTTCTTTGTATATTTTGGAGATCAGTCCTCTGTCCCATATGGGATGGTGAAGATTTTTTCCCATTCTTTAGGTGGCCGTTTTGTCTTGTTAATCATGTCCTTTGCTTTACAGAAGTTTCTCAGTTTCAGGAGGTCCCATTTATTAATCATTTCTCTCAGTGTCTGTGCGACTGGGGTTATATTTAGGAAGCAGTCTCCTGTGCTAATGTGTTTAAGAGTACTTCCCACTTTCTCTTCTTAGAAGTTCAGTGCGGTTTGTTTTATGTTGAGATCTTTGATCCATTTGGACTTGAGTTTTGTGCATGGTGATGGATATGTGTCTATTTTCATTCTTCTACATGTTGATACCCACTTATGCCAGCACCATTTGTTGAATATACTTTCTTTTTTCCATTTGATATTTTTTGTTTCTTTGTCAAAAATCAGAGGTGCCTAAGTTTGTGGATTATTTACTGGTTCTTCAACTCAGTCCCATTGGTCCTCCTTTCTGTTTTTATGCAAATACCAGCCTGCTTCCAGTACAGGTTTAAGAATCCTACACCTGTAAGAATAGCTAAGATCGAAAACACTGATGACAACTTTATGCTGGAGAGGCTGTGAGGTAAATGAACATCCCTCCATTGCTGGCAGATACTGCTTGTTCTTTCCTGGCTTCTCAGACCCTAAATAATCACTTAGAAACTATATTAATTACAATACTGCTTGGCTTATTAGCTTATGCATATTTCTAGATAATTCTTACATCTTAAATCAGACCATCTCCATTAATCTGTGCATCACCATGAGGTTGTTGCCTACCGGCAAGATTCATGGTTCTGTTTCTCTGGTGGCTATATTGTGTTTTCCTAATTCAGTTTACTTTCTCCTCTATCTCTGCTTGGATTTTGTTTACTTTATTCTGTCCTGTAATAGGCCCCAGCAGCTTCTTTTTTCTTAATCAAACACATTCACAGCCTACAGAGGGAATCCTACACCAAACCAGTCTAAAATTCACAATGCCAGAGAACCTAGACAACAAAGATGACCTTAAGAGAGATTTACATGGATCTAATTTACATAGGCACTTGAAAAAGACAAGATTTCCTTAGTAAACAGGGAGTATGGGGATCATAAGATAGGGTAGAAGGTAAGTGGGGAGGAGGAGAGGGGAGCAGAGAAAAATATGTAGCTCAATAAAAGCAATTTAAAAAAGAATATTTGAGAGAAAAGATAATCCAGACACAGTGGATACACAAAGTGACTTTTATTTTTGCCCATAAAAACATGGCTAAGTTGCTACTAAATAGATGTTTGACAAGATCTATTAGTTGTCAAATGTATTCATCATCAGCTTTCAATTATTAACTATTTTTTTAGATCACCTGTTGACAATATGTTCTCCACTGGATTTTCCTAAGAAAATTAGTTCAGAAAACAAAGACTGCACCTTACCCTTCCACAGCCCAACTCCGTCACATTCTGGACCCCACGAACCCTTCTTTTCTTTCTTTCACTCAGTATTCTTCTAAGAATAGACATTTACTCACTGAGACACTTTGGTGTTGGTGACCATCCTTCTTCTGTGCATGTTATAAGATTCCAGAAGGAATTTGAAGGAGACACAAAATTATATTCACAAGAGTAGTATAAAACCTTCCCATTAGGAATGGGGGACAGTGGGTCATATTTCTTTGCATCATATAATAGTCCGTGGCTTATTTTTGGAAAATCACAAAGTCTCTCTGAAAAAATAAAACAAAGACAAAGAAACAAATGCTAATCCTCACTAATGAAACATCAATTATTTTTTTATATTTGATGATCATTTTTTATTTCATATAGGTTAAGTGAATATAGTTTAAGCGCCTTCTGGTGTATCATTACATCACTGAAGAACAATGATCACCAAGAAGCTCATAAATAAATATAATAATTTCTCTATGAACCCACTGCGATGTTTAATCAGCTAGTACTCCTTGAATATGTGAATATTTGAGACTGCTATTATTAATAAACATGAAGTTTACATTTTAGATTGACATGAACGATGAAGTTTTTGGGAGTATTCAAAAGGTAGCCCAACAAGACTTCTAAAAACTGAAATGGAATGCTAGCATAGAAACTTGACTGCATAGTAAGTTATGGGTGGATGAGAGGGCTGTGCTTTGCCATCCTTCCTCATTATTCTCATTGATATAATTGATGTATCTTCCAGGATTGTCACTAGTGTATGTTTCACAGCAGTAGTAAATATGTTGAGTAGTCAGTTCAGTATGATATATAGGAACATAATTTTATTTTGTCAGGTTTCTCAATAAATGTGCTTTCATTAAAATTAGCGAGGCACAAGAATCAAAAAGATCAATCCAATTAATATAAAACTGCAGCTTAATTCTGGTGACATTAGGTCTTTAAATACAACTACCTAGAATAATGTGGATAATTATATGTGTGTGTTCAATCTCTACATATAAAGGCATAAATACTTTAAAACAGTTAACATGTAAATTGTTAGGTCTTTTATCAAATTTTTACAATTTTAAACAGGTAAACATTTTCAGATTTGTTTTATGAAAGTTAGTCTACATGAAATTTTCATAAAACACAAGGATCATATGCTGCTCTTACATGCACACTGCACAACTTCCCTTATTAGCAATTTAACTTTTACCAAGACTACATAGTGTATACTAGAAATTTTGGTAGTATTTTGTAGTCATATCCTCACAAATAGTGAAACATTTCATATTTATTTACTTAGCGTTAATTCTCAATGTTACATGATACTTAAAATTATTTTTCCTATGTGATATAGCCTCATGGAACCTGAAACTGCTAATCTGTTATATTTGGTATTAGGTATCTTGGAAGATATTGGTGGTAAAATCTCCATGTATGTGGTAGGATGTGGTTTCAGATAGTCTTTGTCTGCTTCCCAAATGACAGAATTTTATTTGCATTCACTTATTTGCACATGTTCTTGTCTTTCCCGAATACCATTGCTACCAACCTCTAACTGTACTCCAACCTCCTTCAAAACCCTCCCCACACCACTCATCTAATAGCGATGCTGCTGGCTACGAATGTTTACCTCCCTAGTTTTCCTTTATTCACCTAAACAATAAAAATGGACATGATTATTCTCCCTGTACATTCTGATGGAAATTTGAAAATATCTTTAGTATGGGACACACATACACACATTTGCCTTGTAACTTATTTGCCTGTTTATGTGTTTGCTTTCTTTTGCATATCACAGTGTGTCCTTTTGGGGATTAAACTCCTTGGTGCCTAATGAAGCATAATATATAAATGCTTTGCTGCTGTAAGTGTATAAAGTTTTTTGTTCACATAAAAATATTACTTTAGTGTATTGATTTTTTTTGTTTGGTCAATATGTGAAGAAGTAACAAACATATACAGTTCACACAAGTATTTGCTTCATGTACTTGTGATAGAGATTCATGACCCTTCCCTAGGACCCTAAATTCTCCTTCAACTTTCTATTCTGGGGATATCAAAGTCCTTATATCATTCATACAATTTGTATTTTCCTCCATCTTCTTTTTCCCTTCGTATAAATTCCTTCTTTACACCATCTCTAACTGAGGTTTAAAGCATATAGATGGTCAGTGATGGTCTTTGAACAACTGCCTTTCATTTCAGGCTTACCATAATAGCTGTACTCTCTGAAAAATTATATATAATGTCCATATCTTATGTTTCAACTAACATAGTTGACCAAGAATATGACAATATGACAAGCCAAAGTAAGATAATAAATTGGTTAGGTAGAATATATATATGTATATCATACAGACAAAATGGTTGATAGCAAAATACCAGATTGACTGACCAGAATACTCTGGAGAAATATGAGGCAATCTTTTTTTTTTAATTCCAGTCATGTTGCTTTTAAAACGTAGAACCATGAAGCTTCCAAGTAAAAGACAAATATAACAGCAAGGTAACATCTTCAAATTAGCTTGTAGATTCTCTACAGGAACTGAATAATCATGTTAATGCAGCCAGCTGCATTCCCCCTCTGAGTTCCCAGGAAGAGCAGAGAAAACAAATGAAAGATAAGCCATGGCGAATTTCTCTACTGGGAGGGGTGCATTTGGAAACTCCAGCCTACTGTTTCAACTTTTTCAGACAATTTCTGCTGAAAGTTGTGAGTACCTGATTTGAGCATGTGATCTCTCTATGTTGCTATTTATTATTACGTAGAAACATCATCCAAGAAGACTCTCAGTGGGCTGGTTGAGATGGCTGTCATAAGTTAGCCACCTTAGAGGATTAATGCCAAAGCTTGCCTCTTATTTCTTCAGGGCCTGAAATACCGTTTTGCTGACTGTTTGTCTTTCTGTTGGCTGATCTCTCATCTCTTTGTCAAGCTTTTAAATATGACCTATTCTTTTATTCTGACTTGCTTCTTTCTGAGTAAATTCACTCATTCAAAATCAAAGGTGTTACTATTGTAGGTCATTTTCCAGTCGGTACAGAGCCAGACACACAGTATCCACTTGGCTAGAATATATATATATATATATATATATATATATATATATATAATCAATAACAACTAATCAAAAAGGAGGCCATGGTTTGAGAACTAGCAGGTGACTATGGGATGGTGGTCTGTAAGGAGGAAAGGAAAGAAAGAAATATAAACTATTATAAACCTAAAAGTTTTTAAAGAAAAAAATGAAATTAATATTTTCTGTCATTTGGAAGGATATAAATTTTTTTCTCATTAAAGAGACATATAAATAAAGTATCTTTAAATAAATAAAGTATCTTTAAATCTTTGAAATAATGTTAAAAATCTTGTAAGGGTAGATCTCACAAAGGATTATCTCCTTCCTATCCTTTGTACTTATAAAGATAAGCAAAACCCAAATAGCAGGATAAAGTCTTTCTGAAACCAGAGTTAAGCACAGTGACTAAATTTTTGAATCCAACTCCTCTTTTGGGGATTGTGATTCTGGGGATATTGTGGAGTTGTCAAACACTGATTCTTCAGACACAATGTCAGTCTAAAGGTAAGATAATTTCATTCTATTTTTTTTACGTTCATTGGAGAGCTCAGAAAAAGAGCAAATGACTGGCATTTTTGATAGTTTACAACAAAAAGAACAGTGCTTTTCATTGTCTTATTAAAGACATTTCTATTTGATAAATGATGATTTGATTAAAATAGAAAAAGTTACTCATTTTACTGACTATAAGGTGAAAACTTATACAATCTTTGAAGATGAAATGAACTTCACACAGACCGAGAGATGTTTTGAGTCTATCAGGAGCTTTGTCCTAGTCAATGTTTGCTTAATTTTGAAAATTCATTTGGTCACATTAGTTCTTTATAAATTTGAAAAATAAAATTTATTCCCTCCAAATCATATTTATAGGGTATTCACACTTTGAAGTTTATAAAACAGAAAAAACCACCTTTATTCAATTTGCCCTTTAATTGCTTATATGAACTATATCCATAAATAAATTTATTTCTATAATTCAAAATGTTTTCTATTTTTCACTTAAATACTTTAATAGTTTATTTTCTATTTCCAATATTTTAATAAAATTTAAAATAAATTAAAATGTATTCTTGTACACCTAGCAGAAAATACATCTGACTAGAAAGTAGATATTGCAAATCTTTTTCCACTTACCTTCTCCTTCGGCTGTAGAAAGACGCAAGGTTAGATAGGCACTGGCTAAGAGCAACACAGTAGACCACCCCATCGTCTAAAACGTAAAGCACTCCAGCAGTGGTGGAGTTCTGGTGACTCTGGGCATGACTTTGGTTTTCAGTGCATTACTGGAAGCTAGTTTGTTAAATATCAAAGGTCACAAGAGAAGGGCAAAACAAACAATGTTTACTCATTGCTTTCACATTAATACTCTATGTTAATCATTTTACCTTTATTAATCAATGAAGGAGCCAGTCTTCTAGACAATCAAACTGAAGTATTGAGAGAAAAAAAGAGATTAATTTTTTTTGTTTGTTTTTGTATAGGCACCGTAGCTGGTAGGACTATTGGCTGCTTCTCTTTTCCCGAAGTTTGCCTTTGAACCTCTGGTGTCATTGATGCTGGTCCTCAGTGAGAAGTCATTAGTGAAAGGGCCCAGCTCAGGTTCCTCAGATCCTGTGTTTCAACATGTTTTTTTTTTTTTCATTAGTATAGACTTATCTTCCATCTGTTGGGGATAACCAGGTGTAATTAACAATAGTCTGTATTGCTTTGAGCTCAACAACTCAGAAGAGTATTTCTCTTGCCTAGTTTTAGGGTGTTTCTTAGATTGTGTTTGATTGTTAGAGGAAGTATTGTGAGCCTAATAGGGAAAATTCCATTTAATATTTCTTAGCTATTGTTTTTTCTTCTTTTGAGAACTCTCTCTGAAGATTACAGGCCCATTTTTGAAAGGGTAATTTGTATGTTTTTGTTTGATTTTTTTTGTGCTTTGAGTTCTTTCTGTATTTAGGACATTAATCTTATACATATACTTATAATCTTTTTTTTTTCAAGACAGGGTTTCTCCATAGCTTTTGGTTCCTGACCTGGAACTAGCTCTTGTAGACCAGGCTGGCCTCGAACTCACAGATATCTGCCTGCCTCTGCCTCCCGAGTGCTAGAATTAAAGGCGTGCGCCACCACCGCCCGACTATATTTATAATCTTATGTATATAAGATTATACATAATAAATAGCAAAATAATTTATAAATATATTAAGTAATATGCATTAATACTGTATAGTAATTAATATATATTTGAACGGGTGCTAATAAATATTTTCCTCATTATGTGGGATTCTTCATACCACTGAATGTTTCTTTAACAATAGAGAAACAAGTTTTATGAAATTCCACATGCCAATAGTTATCTTTAATTCTTGTCACGATGTAATGCTATAAAGAAAGACTATTTCTATACTTATGTAGGATACAAGCTATGTTTTTTTCTAGTAGTTTCATTGTTTCAGATTGTAGGATTAGGTCTTTTATGCCTGATAGCTTTTTGACAAGGTGGTAGATACTGGCATAATTTCATTCTTCTGCATTTAGACATCTGTATTTATTAGTAGTATTTGTTGAAAATAATTTTTTCCAGGATATGTTTTTCCATATCTTTGTCAGATATTAAGTGCTTGAAGTTACAAGTTCTTATGTTTTGATGTTTTATATTTTTTTCCTAGTATACATGTCTGTTTTTGTTCTTATAATATACTGTCTTTACTATAGTGACTGTAATTTATCTTATAATCTGAAGGGTTTTCCCTTATAACTGCTTTTTTTTTCTGAATTACTTTTGGGTATTTATGCTTTTCCCCCTGATTTTGAATCTGGTTTAACATTTTCACAGTACAGGTCCTTTAGACCCAAGCTTAGGTTTATTCCTAAGTATTTATTTAGGTTATTGTGATTGGGAATATGATCTCTTTCTTTGTAGGTTTAAAAATTTCCCCATTTTTTAGGCTGTAATTTGTTTAGGTGATTGTAGCTTTCGTTATAGAAGCCCCTTTGTTTTAGGAGATTCCATTTCACTAAAGTGTGCTATTGACTATTCAAATGGTGTCTTGTTCAGAGAATTCTCTACTGTGCCAATGAGCTCTAGTGAATTCCCAACTCTTCCTTACATGATATTCAGGGTATCCAGTCTCATGATGAAGTCTTTGGTCCAGCTGGAGTTTTCATTTTTCAAAGGATGACAGACATAGTTCTATTTGCAATCTTCCACATAGAGCTATCCAAATTGAACATCTTTTCCTCTTCGAAGATGCTGTCTTTTCTCCAGCGTGTATTTTTGTCTCCTTTCTCAAAAGTTCACACCTCTGTGGATGTTTGAGATTATATCTGGGTTTTCAATTGTAATCCTTTAATCAGTGTGTTTTTTTTTATGTCAGTATGTCAATTCCATACTATTTTTAATTACTAACACTTTGTATTATAACTTAAAGTCTGGGATGGTGAGAGCTCCAGCTATTCTGAAAAAAAACAAACAAAAAAAAAAAAAGAACAAAGAGGCCAGCGCCAAGGTTAATATTTAAAAAGGCGTAAAGCAGGAGTAGGCACAGCACGAGTCAGCCAGAAGAGTGCATGCCGGACAGGGGGAGAGGGGAGGCGGGTCGGCAGCACACCGGCCCATCAGCCGTCCCGGATCGGGGGGAACACCAGCAAGGGGAGCTGGTTTGTCAGCGGCCCCCCTGGGGAGGGACCGGACCAAGATCTCCCCAATCACCCGGAGTCGGAATCTTCGGCCGCCACATCACGTTCAGAATTCATTCTTTCTGTGAAAAAGCACAAACACATCCCACCCCAAATATAAAGGTGGGTTTCAGAGCAGCAAGGGCTTTCACCTCAGCAAAGGTCAGCTGGTGTCAACAAGCCAGATCCTTGCATCAGGACGCGCAACTGAAGTTGCTTAAGGACGTATGCCCAAATTTTATTATAATAGCCATATAGCAGTTCCTCCATTGGAAGAGCCAATGTAAAATGCAAAAATCCTTAGGGTTCTATAACTAACAAAAACAGGGCATAAATGAGCAAGATCGGGAAAAGACCATTGTTTGGCCTAATTAGCAAAGGCAAATACCAGAATCAATCTTAAAATTATCAATGAGCACTGTTAGTAAAGAAACCTTGATCATAGTCAAAATTTTGTTAAACCATTCAATTCACGTCCTTTTATACAGACAGGCTACTGGTTAAATAAGAACTTAATATCTTAACAGCAAACGATAAGATTTAGCAAAGCCTCATTTTATAAAACGTAGAATAAGTTTACATTAAATACACACTGCCAACGAATTATAATTAATAACTGTATTGTATTATGATACTATCTGTATTATACTCGGAGTACCGAGGCAGCTGTTTAAGCCCTATGGAAACTGTTTTGTAAAATTTACCAGCAGCTCAAGGTCTCCTATAAGAATATTATCACAGAGCTTAACCATGGACATCAACCAAATTGAAGCATCTTTTTTTTTTTATATGGAAAAAGAAATTTCGCCTCCCCCGCCTCCCATTCCCCCCCCCCCTCCCCCCCCCCCCCCCCCCCTATCCAGACCAAGTGCAGTCAGGGTTCCTGCCCGGAGTACAAGTCCCCCCCTCAATCCGGTCGGAAGGGAACACCGAAGGCGGCTCCCCAAGCCAGAACATGAGTGGATCAAAACCCTGTGCCATGACCTGCTCCAGCAGCCCTCATTGGGTCACCTTCTTATTAGCTCTTTAGTATCACAGAATAAGACTCAATGACCACAATTTGTGACTAGAAACCAATTAGTGAGTACATCCCTGTTCCTCTTTTGGTCGGGATACCTCACTCAGGATAGTGTTTTCTATTTCCATCCATTTGCATGCAAAATTCGAGAAGTCATTGTTTTTTACTGCTGAGTAGTACTCTAGTATGTAAATATTCCACACTTTCTTCATCCATTCTTCCACTGAGGGACATCTAGGTTGTTTCCAGGTTCGGCTATAACAAACAATGCGCTAGAACATGTTGAACAAATGCTTGCATGTGATAGGGTATCTCGGGTATATTCCCAAGAGTGGTATTGCTGGGCAGGGAGGTTGATCCCGACTTCCGAGAAACCGCCACACGATTTCAAAGTGGTGCACAAGTTGCATTCCCACCAACAATGGATGAGGGTACCCCTTCCTCCACAACCTCTCCAGCAAAGACTATCATTGGTGTTTTTGATTTTAGCCATTCTGACAGGCGTAAGATGATATCTCAATGTTGTTTTGATTTGCATTTCCCTGATCGCTAAGGAAGTTGAGCATGACCTTAAGTGTCTTTTGGCCATTTGGAATTCTTCTGTTGAGAATTCCTTCAGCCAGTGCCCCAATTTTAATGGTTATTACATTTAAAGTTAGTTCTGAGTTCTTATATATTTTGGAGATCAGGCCTTTGACTGTTGCGGGTGGTGAAGATCTTCTCCCAATCAGTAGGTTGCCTTGTCTTAGTGACAGTATCCTCTTACAGAAGCTTCTCAGTTTCAGGAGGTCCCATTTGTTCAATGTTTCCCAATGCCTGTCTGGGGTTAAACAAGGAGCGATCTCCGTGCCCAACTGTTGTAGGGTACTTCCCACTTTCTCTTCTATCAGGTTCAGTGTGTAAGATTGATATTGAGGTCTTTGATCCATTTGGACTTGAGTTTTGTGCATGGTGATAGATATGGGTCTATTTTCATTCTTCTACAGGTTGAAATCAATGTGCCAGCACCATTTGTTGAAGATGCTTTCTTTCTTCCAATGTATGTTTTAGCTCCTTTATCAAAAATGAGGTGTTTATAGGTTTGTGGGTTAAAATCCGGGTCTTCTGTACGATTCCATTGATCGAGTTCTCTGTTTCTTAGCCAGTACCACACTGTTTTCATTACTGTAGCTCTGTAATGGAGTTTGAAGTCAGGGATGGTAATGCCTCCAGAAGTTCCATTATTGTATAAGATTGTTTTGGCTATCCTGGGTTTTTTGTTTTTCCATATAAAGTTGATTATTGTCCTCTCAAGATCTGGAAGAATTTGATGGGATTTGAGGAATTGCATGAATCTACAAATTGCTTTGGTAGAATGCCATTTTACTATGTGATCCTCCCAATCCAAGAGCAGGGAGGTCCTTCCATTTCGGTATCCTCTTCAATTTCTTTCTTCAATGCCTTAAAGTTCTTGTCAAATAAATCTTTCACTTCCTTGGTTAGCGTACCCCAAGATATTTATGCTGTTTGTGGCTATGGAAAGGTGATGCTTCTCTGATTTCCCTCTCTGTTTCCATATCCTTTGTGTAAAGGAGGGCAACTGATTTTTTGGAGTTGATCTTGTATCCGGCCACATTACTAAACGTGTTTATCAGCTGTAGGAGTTCTTTGGTGGAGTTTTTGGGGTCGCTATGTACACTATCATATCATCTGCAAATAACGAAAGTTTAACTTCTTCCTGCCAATTGAATCCCGATCCGGTTGTCTATGCTATCGCTAACACTTCAAGCACTATATTGAAGAGGTATGGAGAGAGTGGACAGCCTTGTCTTGTTCCAGATTTCAGTGGGATGGCTTTGAGTTTCTCTCCATTTAATTTGATGTTAGCTGTCGGCTTGGTGTAAATAGCTTTTATTATATTTAGGTCGTCCCTTGTATCCCTAATCTCTCCAAGACTTTTATCATAAAGGGATGTTGAATTTTGTCAAATGCTTTTCCAGCATCTAATGAAATGATCATATGGTTTTTTTCTTTCAGTTTATTTATATGATGGATTACATTGATAGATTTTCGTATGTTGAACCAGCCCTGCATCCCTGGGATGAAGCCTACTTGGTCATAATGGATAATTTTTCTAATGTGTTCTTGGATTCGGTTTGCCAGTATTTTGTTGAGGATTTTTGCGTCGATGTTCATGAGCGAGATTGGCCTGTAATTCTCTTTCTTGGTTGAGTCTTTGTGTGGGTTTGGTATCAGAGTAACTGTAGCTTCATAAAAGGAATTTGGCAACGACTCTTCTGTTTCTATATTGTGAAATACCTTAAGGAGTATAGGTATTAGGTCTTCTTGGAAGTTCTGGTAGAATTCCGCATTGAAACCATCTGGACCTGGGCTTTTTTTGGTAGGGAGGTTTTTGATAACAGTTTCTAATTCTTCACGACTAACAGGTCTATTTAGATCTTTCACCTGGTCTTGGTTTAGCTTTGGTATATGGTATTTATCTAAAAAAGTGTCCATTTCTTCCACATTTTCCAGTTTTGTGGCATACAGGCTTTTGTAGTAAGATCTCAATATTCTCTGAATTTCCTCTGTGTCTGTTGTTATGTCACCCTTTTCATTTCTGATCTTATTAATTTGCATATTCTCTCCTGCCGTTTGATTAGTTTGGATAGGGGTTTATCGATCTTGTTGATTTTCTCCAGGAACCAGCTTTTTGTTTCATTGATTCTTTGGATAGTTTTCTGTGTTTCTATTTTATTGATTTCTGCCCTCAGTTTGATTATTTCCAGTCTTCTACTCCTCTTAGGAGAGTCTGCTTCTTTTTTTTCTAGAGCTTTCAGGTGGGTTGTTAAGTCTCCAATGTGTGCTTTCTCTGTTTTCTTTAAGTGGGCCAGTGCTATGAACTTTCCTCCAGGACTGCTTTCATAGTGTCCCATAAGTTTGAGTAGGTTGTTTCTTTATTTTCATTGAATTCAAGGAAGACTTTAATCTCTTTCTTTATTTCTTCCTTGATCCATGTGTGGTTCAGTAGTTGACTGTTCAGTTTCCATGAGTTTGTAGGCTTTCTGGGTGTAGCTTTGTTGTTGAATTCTAACTTTAATCCATGGTGATCTGATAAGACGCAGGAGGTTATGCATATTTTTGTACCTGTGGAAGTTTGCTTTGTTACAGTATGTGGTCAATTTTCGAGAAGTTCCATGAGCTGCAGAGAAGAAGGTATATTCTTTTCTTTTGGGTGGAATGTTCTATAGATGTCTGTTAAGTCCATTTGATTCATTACCTCCATTAATTCTCTTATTTCTCTGTTAGGTTTCAGTCTGATTGACCTGTCCATTGGTGAGAGAGGGTGTTGAAGTCTCCTACTATTAGTGTGTGCGGTTTGATGGCAGCCTTGAGTTTTAGTAATGTTTCTTTTACGTACGTGGGTGCTTTTACATTAGGGGCATAGATATTCAGGATTGAGACTTCCTCCTGATGAATTGTTCCTGTTATGAGTATAAAATGTCCCTCTCCATCTCTTCTGATTGATTTAAGTTTGAAATCAACTTTGTTAGAAATTAGTATGGCCACCCCTGCTTGTTTCTTAGGTCCATTTGCTTGATAAGCCTTTTCCCAGCCCTTTACTCTGAGTAGTTGCCTGTCTTGTGTTTGAGGTGTGTTTCTTGTAGACAGCAGAGTGTTGGATCCTGTTTCCGTATCCAATCTCTTAGCCTGTGCCTTTTTATAGATGAGTTGAGTCCATTGACATTAAGTGATATTAATGTCCAGTGGTTGTTCATTCCGGTCATTTTCTAGTAGTAGAGTTTGTGTGTTTCCCTTCTTTGAGATGTGTTGGTGAAGGGACTCTAGATATCTGAGTTATTGTGGGCCTTGTTGGACTCCTTGGTTTGTGATTTTCCTTCTATTACTTTCTGTAAGGCTGGATTTGTGGCTACATACTGTTTAAATTTGTTTTATCTTGAAAAATTTTGTTTTCTCCATTTATAGTGAACGAAAGTTTGGCTGGGTATAGTAGTCTGGGCTTGCATCCATGGTCTCTTAGTTTCTGCAGTACATCTATCCAGGACCTTCGGCTTTCATGGTTTCCAAAGAGAAGTCAGGTGTAAGTCTGATGGGTTTGCCTTTATAAGTAACTTGGCCTTTTCCTTTGCAGCTCTTAATATTCTTTCTTTATTCTGTATGCTTTGTGTTTTGATTATTATATGGCGAGGGATGTTCTTTTTGATCCAGCCTATTTGGTGTTCTGTAAGCTTCTTGGATCTTCATAGGTATATCTTTCTTTAGGTTGGGAAAGTTTTCTTCTATAATTTTATTAAATATATTTTCTGGACCGTTGAGCTGCACTTCTTCTCCTTCTTCAACTCCAATTATTCTTAGGTTTGGTCTTTTTATTGTGTCCCAGATTTCCTGAATGTTTTGTGATGAGAGCTTGTTGGATTTGCTGTTTTCATTGATCAGTGCGTTTATTTTCTCTATGGTATCTTCAGCGTCTGAGATTCTTTCTTCAATCTCTTGTATTCTGTTGGTTATACTCGTTTCTGTAGTTTCTATTCGTTTACCTAGATTCTCTAGTCCAGACGGCCCTCTGTTTTTTCTTCCTTGTCTCCATTTCAGTTTTCAGGTCTTGAACTGTTTCCATTATCTGTTTGATTGTTTTCCTTGGTTTCCTAGGGTATCATTCACTGATTTATTCAATTCTTCAAACTTTCTGTTATACTTCTCATCTATTTCTAGAGGTATCATTCACTGATTTATTAAATTCTTCAAACTTTCTGTTATACTTCTCATCCATTTCCAGAGGCGTTTTTACATGCTGTTTAAGGATGTCAATCACTTTCAAAGATTCCATTTTTCTCCTTCTTCTTGATTAAGGTGTTCATGTCCTCTGATGTAGGGTCCTGGGTTCAGGTGGTTTCATGCTGTTTTCAGATTGTTGGGTGAATTCCTGCATTGGCGCCTGCCCATCTCTTCCTCAAATGCTCCCAAGGATCTTCTTTCAGGATCAGGTCTCCTTGCCCACGATGTACTTCCTGTGTGGGACTCTCCCGTGATGGCTCTCAGGTGCCCCAGTGATGGATCTCTGGAGCCAAGATCAGCTCTCCTTGCTGGTTGGGAAGCTTGTAAACAAGGTGCCTACCGCGCGGCAGGCAGGCTACTGAGGACAGAGGACGCGCCCGCCCGGCTGCCCTCCGGATACTGCCCCAGCGCCCAGACAGGCTGAGCTGGGTGATGTTATTTGCCCAGAGATGGCGGGGAGAGAAGTGAGGGAGGGTCTGGGTACAGTGGGTGGGAAGAGGGCGGGCGGGCAGCTATTCTTTTATCATTAAGGAATGTTTCAGTCATCTTGAGATTTCATTTTTTTTTATTTTTTTGAGATTTTAGTTTTTATGCAGGCATTTGAAGAGTATTTTTTAAATTTCTGTGAAGAATTGTGCTGGAATATTGAGGGGGAATGGATTAAATCTGTTGATTGCATATAGAAGCAATTGTTATTTTTATAATGTTAATCCTACCAATCAATAATAATTGGATATTTTTTCCACATTCTGATGTCTTCTTTAATTACTTTCTTAAATGTTTATATGTTTTTACTATTCAAGTCTCTCACTTGCTTTGTTATAGTTATCCCCAAGACATCAAGACATGTCTTTCTTTCTTTCTTTCTTTCTTTCTTTCTTTCTTTCTTTCTTTCTTTCTTTCTTTCCTTCCTTCCTTCCTTCCTTCCTTCCTTCCTTTCCTTTCTTTCTTTCTTTCTTTCTTTCTTTCTTTCTTTCTTTCTTTCCTTCTTTCCTTCCTTCCTTCCTTCCTTCCTTTCTTTTTTTTTCTGTTGTGAAGCACAAGGTCTCCATGTCTTCTTTCTCACCATATTTCTTATTTATTTGTGTACAAGAAGGCTACTGACTTTTGTAAATCAGTTTTGTCTCCTATTACAGTGTTGCACTATTTATCAAATGTAGAATTTTTCTAATGGAGATTTTAGGGTCTTTTATATATAAAATCATTTCATCTACATATAAAGGTATTTTTACTTCTTTATCCTATTTGTGTTAATTTTATATCCTTCAGTTTTCTTATTGTTTTAGCTAAGACTTCAAATATTACATTGAGTATGTGTCAAAAATTGGACAGTTTTGTCTTGTTCCTGCTAGTAATGAAAATTCTCTGAGTTTCTCCTCTTCTTTGCTGTAAATTGCCTTTATTATGTTTATATTCAACTTCTGTCACATATATAGTCTGTCATATCACTATGAGGTAGGACCTAGGTCCTCCCCCCTATATCTAGACTAAGCAAGGTATTTCTCCAAAAAGAAATCCACAAGGATGACCTCAGCTTGGACCCTAATTAATAGTCAAGAGTGTACCTGAACTGGTTTTCCCTCTTAATCAGATTGATGACTATCTTATTTGTCATCATAGAACCTTCATCCATCAACTTATTGAAACAGATGCAGAGATTCACTGCAAAACACTGAACTGAGACCAGTTGAAGAGAGGTAGGAGTGATAATATAATCAAAGGGGTCAAGACTATAATGAGGATGCCCACAGAAACAGCTGATCTGAATGAGTGGGGGGGTCGCTGATGCTGGAATAATTTTGGGGGAATCTGCATAAAATCAAACTAGGATCTCTAAATGTGGATGATAGTTGTATGACTTGGGCAGTCAGTGGGACCACTGGCAGTGGGTCCAGGCTTTATCCCTATTGTTTGAACATTAGTGTTTTAATTTTAAGATTTATTTATTTATTATGTATGCAGTCTTCTTCCTGCATGTGTATCTACAGGCTAGAAGAGGGCACCAGATTTCATTACTGATGGTTGTGAGCCATCAACCATATGGTTGCTGATAATTGAACTCAGGACCTCTGGAAGAGCAGCCAGTGTTCTTAACCACTGAGACATCTCTCTAGGACTTTAGTAAGTTTTTGACCTTTCATTTTTTGGACTGTTTTCATCATTTTATTCCACTCTTTGTTTGTGCTTTCATTGACTTCACTAAGGGGTTTATTCATATCCTCTTTAAGGTTCCTAAACATATCTATAACAGCTATTTATTTTGAAGTCCTTGTCCTTTGCTTCAGCTCTATTGCATTTCTCAGGGCCACTTGTGGTAAGTAAGGTGTCTGGGTTCTGGTGGAGACATTATTTTGGTTGCTACTGTCATTGGTGCTGGTGTCAAGGCATCTGAGTTAGGGCTGGTTGCAATTTTATTTATTTATTTTATTATGTATACAATATTCTGTCTGTATGCCTGAAGGCCAGAAGAGGGCGCCAGACCTCTTTACAGATGGTTGTGAGCCACCATGTGGTTGCTGGGAATTGAACTCAGGACCTTTGGAAGAGCAGGCAATGCTCTTAACCATTGAGCCATCTCTCCAGCCCCATGGTTGCAATTTTAAGTGTTAGTATTTTGTCTTGTCTTGTTGCATGGGTGTCATATTCTTGTTTCCTATTGCCTTATCTAGATATAGAGACATGTGGTGGCCTGTTTTGCCCAGTCGTCCTAGCTTACAGGTTTGGCTACTGGTTTCACCGGAAAAAATGATTCTGAGTAATCACAGCATTGACAGTCAGGATTAGTGATATTACTAGGGGGAGGATCTTAAAATGTCCACTCTAAGACTAAAGTTGTTCTTTTTTTTTGTCATGAGGTTCAATAGAGTCTCTAGGGAGTGGAGTCAGAGAGGGAGGATAGGTTTCTGAAAATGCCTACGTGGCTGGGGATGAGACTCTGGATCTTCTTATGTTATCACTTTTATTAGTCTGCACCTGTTTATTGAAAAATTGAGACTATTGATATGGTGAGTATTATTGAGCAGGGTTTATTGATTCCTGTTATTTGTTTGTGATGGAGGAAGAATTCCCCTACTTTAGTTTTACTCTTCTGGAATTAGTCATCCTTTGTACTTCTTGGTGTAATTAACTTTCTTAGACTGATATTTTTCTTTTAGTTCCTTCTGTTGAGCTGGGCTGGTGGACAGTAATTGCATATATTGGGACAACATATAGATTTGTTGCAGATTTCAATTCTTTTTTTGTTCTGCACATATAGTGTCTTATATAAAACAGAGGATGTTTTTTCAGGCCTTGTCTATTTGTTGTTCTATATGTCTCCTCACCTGAATATGGATGTCTTTCCCTATACTTGGATAATTTTATTTTGCTTTTGGCTGAAAATATTTTGTTACTTTGATCTGTATTTTTTCTGTTTCTGATGAAGAGGGTATGCCTTTTCACAGAGGTCCAGTGCTCTTGAATTCTTTTTAACATAGTCTGAAATTTTATAATATGCATTCCAATCCCACTCACTTCCAGTCCTCCAGTGTCTGCTCTTCATGACCTCTCCCCCACAAAAAAGAAAAATAAGCAGAAATAAACAGAAAAAGAAACAAGTTCACTTTGTGTAAAGCATTGTTCTCCTTACCTCATTGCGTACTACTGTCTAAGAATAATATAATTGTAATCAGAGTTGACTATTTAGTTGTTTGTCAAATCACTTATCTTTCATATATGTATAAGGATATTTTAAGTGAAAATATAAATAACAGTTTGAATAAGTTATGACAAGAGAATCTATTTATGAAAATATCTACTCACATGAAATTAAAGAAAAAATTGTATGAAATAGTGTTGCCTCTGTTCTGTGTTTATGTGTACATGTATATTAGAAAAAAAAATCAGGTCTCTAGAAGCAGGAGGTTCAGGTGGCTTTGGCCTCCGTATGTAAGTACTGTGAGGAAAACTCTGATCATCTGGTAGAAAAATACATGCTTTTAACTGAAGACTCATCTCTCCAGCCCCTATAATTGCTAATTTGAGTTCATTGTCATTCTGTCATCTAGTTTGCTTTCTTAGAGATTAATATGAGAGCACTAATTTTGGAAAGGCATATCATCTTTATTTCTTATGTATGTAGGTATTTTTTTCAGTGGGACCTGAGCATCTGGAGGCAGGTCTGGAGTTGTAACTTTTGGTAAGGTTATGTTTCTCACATTCATTGAGTGAGCATTTGGAATCTGTAGTTACTTTAACTTTAGCTGAAGATATTAAATATTTATTCCAACAAGAGGATAATGATAATGTGGTGCGAGAGAATTGTCTGTAATCTCTCAATCATGCTTTAAATAAATGCTGATTGGCCAGGTAGAAAGTAAAGGTGGAAAAACAAGACAGGAAGTAGAAATAGTGTAATGAGAACGGGAGATTCTGGGAAGGAGGATGTAGATTCCTTCCACTGCTGCCCAGACCACCGAAGCAGCAGGATGTGATCTGCCCCACTGAAAAAAGGTACTGAGCCACATGGATAACATAGATCAGAAAAATGGGTTAATCAAGACGTGAGAGTTAGCCAATGAGAGGCTAGAGCTAATCGGCCAATCATCTTATAACTTATAGAGATCTCTGTGTGATTTATATTGGGGCTTGCCTGCCGTAGGCTACCAGGTGGGACAAAAACCCCAACAACAAGCAGGCCCCCATTCATGTTACAATAATGATGTTTTCAGGGAGTGTCCCATCCCTGAGGAGCTCCTCTCTGCTTCTTCCACAGAACAATTGAAAATGTGGATACTGTTGTTTATCCTAGTAAGACCTAGAAAAGAGATAGCGAGACCTTCAGGACAACCCTTTGTAGATGGGCTTTCATGGATTCTTACCTGGCTCCATTTCCCTGCTCAGATCCTTCCTTTTATTTTATTCTCCTCTTTACTGTTGGGCTTTGTGTGTTCAATAAGATCACACAATTTATTTACCGAAGATTAGAGTCAGTTGAATTACATCAGGTCACCATATACTTTCCACTAAGGAGTCTGGACCACTAGTATGACTGTATGACTGGTAATCCTCATATAAACACCACTCCTCCAAGCTCCACTAGACCTAAGAAAGGGACCGTGTCTTCCACTGTCATGACAAAAACAAAAGGGAGAGTTTTTGGGCCTCATGAGGCTTAGTAGCCAGGCAAGAAGTATAGGTGGGGCAATCAGAACAGGAGAATTCTGGAAAGAGGAAAGGCTCAATCTACAGTTGTCACCCAGATGCAGAGGAAGCAAGATGAGAATGCCTCACTGATAAAAGGTAACAATCCATGTGGATAACACAAACAGGAATTATGAGTTAATTTAAGATGTAAGAGTTAATAAGAAGACTGGACTAATAGGCCAACCAGTTTATAATTAATGTCAATCTTTGTGTGTTTCTTTGGAACTGAACAGCTGTGGAACCAAGCAAGAGAGAAACCTCTGTCAACACACTTCTTAATAGTGCTACCCATTTTAGGGGCAACTTTCTTTCAAATCATCAAATTCCACCCCCTGGCTAAAAAAATACTTACAGCCATATCATAATGCAAAATTCATTTGGTACAATTTCAAAAGTTCCTATAATCTACCACAGTCTCCAAAATGTTTAAAATTCTTCAACGTTTCTTCTGAGAGTCATGCATTCTCTTATTGTAATTCCTTATAAAATCAAAATCAAAATCCAGATCACCTACTTCCAACATATAATGGTACAAGATATTCATTACCATTCCAGAATGTAGGGAAAACAGCATAGTAAAGAAATACTGTAGCAAATCAAGACAATAAAACCTGCTGGACAAACTCCAATCTTTGCACCTCCATGTCCGATGTCATAAACTTCTTCAGACCTCCATCTCCATTCAGGATTAACCGCAACATATACATATATATTTGTGGGCTGGTTCTAGTCACTGATGGAAGTTCTTTTTGGCAAGTATTCCACAACTCTTTCATGTCTAACATCTTGAATTCTCCAAAACAATGTTGGTTTCAACTTTATAGCTTTATATAATAACATTTCTATTAGGGACATCCTTGACACAGGCCTGGCCTTAGCAATGTTATTCTGTTATTCATTTCTTCTATCTTTAACTCTAAAGCCAGAACCATGTGAGTGAAGCTGCCAAATTTGGCTACTTACTTGGGTTAGCACATGGCCACTTCATTCAATTACATTTTCCCCAGATTACAGTTTTTCACTTCCATGGTTTATTTATTCCAAAATTTTCTCTGTTGTCCAGGCTGGCTTTAAATGCAGAGATCCACCAGCTTCTGTCTTCCCTGGTGTTGTAAGTAAAGGTTTGTTCCATTATAACCAGCTCTAAGCTTTTCTTCAATTTCTTTTCATAAGTTGGAAATTTATTTGGGCAGGACGTTGCCTTGTGGCCACAATTCCCATTATTCAATATTTTAATTTGTTTATTTCCTTGAACAAAGAACTTAACTGCATTATGTTTCGATTCTCTTATTCTCCTCAAATAAATATTTTTCTTTGCAAAGCTTGCCCTTTTAATTATAAATCTTCATTAGAGTTACCACTAATACCCACATGACAGATTCTACATTAGGCTGCTTTGAGATTTCTTCTGACAATCAAATTAATCTAAAAAATCTTTAGTTTAGCTTCAGTCAAACTCTTCAAACATGGGTCAAATGTGGCCAATTTCTATAGTGATATTTCATTTATTATGCCATACACAGAGATATTTCCAGGCTCTGCAGTGTGCTGCTTGCAGACTTAGCTTTTACTTATATATAACGGATTTATATGGTGCACAGTGCTATGTGGAGTTAAGGTGTTGAGGATGACTCCAACTCAGCTATCCCAGAGCCAGCAGTGAAATTCTTTTGCCTTATTGAAAGACTAAGAGAGGTGGAACCAGCATCTAGGGCTGCTGGAGCCATGCTGTTACAATTTTAATAGTGCTACTGCTCAGATAATGATTCCAAATAGGCGATAAAGACAAATTCAGTTAGAAAAGACCTCTAAATGGGTCACGGTGTTGGATAAATGTACATAGGCTTGGGAGAGAGAAGAAATAGTTACATAAAAAAGCAAATGGTTTTAAAAAATAAAGCAAAGTCTTTAAAGAGACAGAGTACAGACAGTCATTGATTAAGGGAGTAAAGAAAAATAAGACATGTAAAAATTGAAAGTACATAGAGAGTCTGGATTATGTGTACTATTGTGTTTTCTTTAAAATTTTTGACTAAGAAAGAGCTAAGTACAGAGAGACATTTCATTATTTGGGCTGCTAAGCCAATCCAATACATATACTTTAAAAGTATCTTGACTTCAAATCTGTGTTTAAAGTTATGTTGCTTTGGAAAAGAAGTTCTAATTTTGTTTCCACAGAGGATGAGAACCTTTGGATTCCCTCCACATTAATCTGGTTTGATGGACCAAATTTCCTCCAAAGATCCCTGTGACACCCCAAATAAGTACTTTGCCCAACAAAAATTAGGAAGCAGTTTAGATGAAGTACGCCCAAATTCTCAAATATTGTTTATAAATGTATGTTTACATTTAAAGGAGGATATGCTATAGAGATGAGTAATTGCATGGGTGTGGATTTGGTTTATGGATAAAGATTTAAGGTATGTGTATATTTAAGGTATGTGTTGTTGATGGAGCAGCTGGCTGCATTCTGGTGCCCGGCCACCCGCATGGCTAGCTTATGTTCCGAAATTATTACACAGAAACTGCATTCTTTTAAATACTGCCTGGCCCAATAGTTCTAGCCTCTTATTGGCTAATTCTCACATCTTGCTTTAACCCATATTTAATAATCTGTGTAGCACTACAAGGTGTGGCTTACCAGGAAAGATCTTAACCTGCATCTGTGTCCAGTGGAAGAATCTTGGCGACTGCTTGAATCTGCTTCTTTCTCCCAGCATTCTGTACTGTCTACTCCACCCACCTAAGGGTTGGCCTATCAAATGGGCCAAGGCAGTTTCTTTATTAACCAATGAAAGTAACTCCTCCATCATTGTGTATATTTCTGCTTTTGATTAAGGTATTGTGTTTGTGCAGCTCATTTAAAATGTAATTCACAATTAAGAAATTTAGATTAATAGATAGTTATCTATAATAGTCAAACTTATAGTCATGTTAGTTATGTTTTCTAGATGTACAAAGATATATTTCAGTTAGACTTTAAACCTTTCAGAAACTAACAGATTATGGCATTGAAAATGTTTTAAGAACTTAGGACTTTTTATGGCACTGAGATACATCTGCTCCAGGAAGCACCAATCTACAAGGGGATGATAGGCACTAAAGAGGCTCCTTCTGAAGCCTCTTTGTTAGCCATTTGGGCAAGAAACAGCTCTGGTCTGGACTGCTTGATGATATGCTGTATAAACTGGGCATGCAGATCCCACAGAAAAATGACTGCTGAAGTTGTCTAAAGTAGAAGTAGTCCTTCAGTTTTCCTGCTTCATGAAAGTGTCTGCCAGACATTTTGCAGGACACAGAAGATAGTGACTGATAAACTGTGGATAGAACTGAAACAGTCTTTTGAATTTCCTGCTTTATCAAAAAGTCTTCTGGATTCTATGTACCTGTAGGCTGAAGATTGGATGCCCCAGTGTTAGAGAAGCACTTTGGCTGACTGTTTAGGCAGTGAGATGCCTGTGTCAATTCTAGAGTTTTGAAAGTTGCTCCCAGTGCTCTTCCTGTTTACTTGGGTGATATAGCTTTCTGGAGTCTTTGATGAAGTTGTAGAACAGATAGTTATAGTTTTCTTTAGTTATGATAAAAGATAAAGTAAATATAAATATTATAACTGTAATTCTTGCTTCATATCTTTTTTATATGCAATTTTACTATGCTCAAATTAAAACCTTTCTTTTTATTTAGGCAGAAATGGGAGGTGATGTGGTATGTATGTATGTATGTATGTATCTATGTATGTATGTATTGCTTTTATTGGTTATGCATAAGGATGCATCTTTGGCCTGTGATAGGGCAGAATAGAGCTAGGTGGGAAAACTAAACTGAATGCCCAGAGAATGTAGGCAGAAGCTGAGAGATGCCAGGTAGCCAATGGAGGAATCAGATGCCATGGAATTTTACCCTGTAATCCAAAGCATTGTGTCAATACATAGATTAATAGAAATGGCTTAATTTAAGATTTAAGAGGTAGCTAGAAATACGTACAAGTTGTTGGTCAAGCAGTGATTTGTTAGAGTTTTTGTGCTATTATTTCAGATCTGGGTGGCTGGGACACAAATGAGCAGTCTCTGACAACAGTGGGTCACATACCTTTAATCACTACACTAGAGGAGAAAATAGGATGAGTGGAGACAGAGGCTCTAAACTCAGTCTTCAATCGCCCAAGACTTTGTAGAAGTAAGACTTCTCTATTGGCTTGGCTATTTTGCTTTTCTGATCTTTAGCTTGAAACCCAATATCTATCTCTGGGCCTTTATTATTCTTGTTACAACTTCCTTCACCAAAATATCATAGGAAAATTTCTAGGCAATATACTAAAATTCTTATTTGAAAGTCAGTTCCCAACATTTTAAATTATTATCAGCACTATTGTCAAAAAGACTTTTTTTTGGTATGGACTATTAAGCAGTGCTTAAAGCATTCCACTGCTTTTTAAATCCCGAGTACAAAATTAAAATTTTTCAAAAAAAAGAAACCACCACATTTCAAACCTATCACCATCATAACCTAGTTCTTGCTACCTACCTCTGTCTTAGTTAGGTTTTTATTACTGTGAATAGACACCATCACCTTGGCAACTCTTATAGGAAAAAATTAATTTGAGGGGACTTGTTCACAGTTTCCAAGATTTTTGACTGTTTTCTCAAAAATCAGGTGTTCGAAGGTGTGTGGATTAATATATGGGTTTTGATTTGGTTCCATTGGTTCTTCTGTCTGTTTTATATGCCAATACCAGACTGTTTTCAGTACTGTAGCTTTATAGTAGAACGTAAAGTCGGGGATTATTATGCCTTCAGAAGTTCTTTTATTGTACAGGACTGTTTTGGCTATCCTGGGTCTTTTGCTTTTCCATATGAAGTTGAGTACCATTCTTTTGATATGAGAAGAATGTTGCTGTGATTTTGATCAGTATTGCAGTGCATCTGTAGAGTACTTTTGGTAAGATTGCCATTTTTACTATGTTAATGATACCTCCCCAAGACATGGGAAATCTTTCCACTTTCTCCTTTTTTCTTCAATTTCTCTCCTCAAAGATTTAAAGTTCTTGTCATACAGGTCTTCCACTTGTTTGCTCAGAGTTACTCTGAGATATTTTATGCTATTTGTGAATATTGTGAAGTTTGATATGTCCCTGATTTCTTTCTCAGCCTGTTTATCATCTATGTACAGGCGGTACAGATATTTTTATGAGTTAATCTTGTATCCAGATACATTACTGAAGGTGTTTATTAGTTGTAAAAGTTCTTTGGTAGAATTTTTTGGGGTCACTTATGTAAACTATCATATCATCAACAAATTGTGGGAATTTGACTTCATCCTTTCTGATTTGTATCATCCCCTTGTTGTCTTATTGCTCTAGCTAGGACCTCAAGAACTATATTGAATAGATGTGGAGAGAAGGGACAACTTTGTCTTGTTCCTGATTTCAGTGCGATGGCTGTGAGTTTCTCTCCATTTATTTTGATGTTGACTATTACCTTGCTGTATATTGTCTTTATTATGTTTTGGTATGCTCCTTGTATCCCTGCTCTCTCCAAGACATTTATCATGAAGTGATGTTATTGTATTTTGTTGAAAGTTTTTTGGCATCTAATGAGATGATTATGTGGGTTTTTTTTTCAGTTTGTTTATATGGTGGATTACATTGACAGATTTCCATGTCGTGAACTATCTCTGCATCTCTGGGATGCAGATGACTTGGTCACAGTGGATGATAGTTCTGATATGTTCCTGGATCCAATTTGCTAGTATTTTATTTAGTATTTTTACATCAATGTTCATGAGTGAGATTGGTCTGTAATTCTCTTTCTTAGTAACGTCTTTCATTACTAAGTATGGTATCAGGGAAATTGTAGCCTCATAAAGAGTTTGGCAGTGTTCTTTCTGTTTCTATTGTTTATGACAATTTGAGCAGTATTGGTATTAGTTTTTTCATTGAAAATATTACAGAATTCTGCACTGAAAGCATCTGGACCTGGGCTTTTTTTAGTTGGGATATTTTGATGACTGTTTCTAGTCTTTCAGAAGTTATAGGTTTGCTTAATTTGCTTATCTGGTTTTAATTTAATTTTGGTAAGTGATATTTATCCAGAACGTTGTCCATTTCCTTTAAGTTTTCCAATTGTGTATAGTATAGTTTTTCTATGACCTAATGATTTTCTGGATTTCCTCCAAGTCTGTTGTTATATCCCCCTTTTCATTTCTGATTTTGTTAATTTTGATATTCTTTCTCTGCCTTTTGGTTAGTTTGGTAGAGGTTTGTCTATTTTGTTGGTTTTCTCAAAGAACCAACTCTTTGTCCTATTGATTCTTTGAATTGTCTTCTTTGTTTCTATTTTGTTGATTTCAGCTCTCAATTGATTATTTCCTACTCTCTACTTCTCTTGGGTGAATTTGCTTCTTTTTGTTCTAAAGTTTTCAAATGTTCTGTTAATTCAATAGTGTGAAATTTTCTAGCTTCTTTATGTAGGCATTTTTGCTATGAACTTTCCTCTTAACACTGGTTTCATTGTGGCGCATAAATTTGGGCATGTTGTGTGGTCATATTCTTTGAATTTTTGGAAGTCCTTAATTTCTCCCTTTTTTTCTCCCTTAATACATTGATGATTCAGGTGAGCATTGTTTAATTTCTATGTGTTTTTGGGCTTTCTGCAATTAGTATTGCTCTGGTATTCTAGTTTTAATCCATAGCATTCAAAAAGATACAATGGGGTATTTCAATATTTTTTTATTTTATCTGTTGAAGTTTGTTTTGTTACTGAATATATGGTCAGCTGTTGAAAAGGTTCCATGTGGTGTTGAGAAGAAGGTATATTCTTTTATGTTTGGATGGAATAGACTATCGATGTCTGTTAAGTCCATTTGAGTCATAACATATGTTAGTGCTCTTATTTCTTTGTTATTTTTTTGTTTGACTTACCTGTCCAGTTATGAGAGTGAAGTGTTGAATTTTCCCACTATTAGTGTGTGGCTTTAATGTAAGCTTTAGAAGCATTTCTTTCACATATGAGGGTGCCCTTTTATTCGGGGCATAGATGATTAGTATTGAGATATCATCATGTTTGACTTTTTCTGTCACTAATATTAAATGTCCTTTATTGTCTCTTTTGATTGGTTTGTTTGAAGTCTATTTTTGTTAGATATTAGATTAGTTATACCAGCTTGTTTCTTAGGTCCATTTGATTGAAAATTTTTTCTCAACCCTTTACTCTGAGGTGATGTCTCTCTTTGAGGTTGAAGTGTCTTTCTTGTATGCAGAAGAAGGATGGATTCTGTTTTTGTATAGAATCTATTAGTCTGTGTCTCTTTATAGGTTTGTTGAATCCATTTATATTAAGGATTATTAATTAAAAGTGATTGATATCTCTTGTTAATTTAGTTTTCACTGTTGGTATGCTGATTTGTGCGGTTTCCCCTTCTTTGGGATTTGCTGCTGTGAGATTATAAACTGTCTGTGTTTTTGTTGATGTAGCCAACTTCCTTAGATTGGAATTTTTTCTTCTAGTACTCTGTGTAGGGCTAGCTTTGTGGCTAGATATTGATTAATTCTGGTTTTGTAATGGAATATCTTGTTTTGTCCTTCTATATTACTTGTTGGAGGCCATGCAGGTCCAACACAGATAACTATCTTCCCTAACTGGACTGGAACAGAGTCGTGAGGAATAATCAGACACAACTTATATGGCGATCATGGAAGGGCAAGGTCTCTCTAGTTTATTCTCCAAACAGTTTATATATCATCCCATAAATTGAGTGGGAAAACACATTAGGCTGTATCCTAGGTAACCCTGGTGAATGGCCTAATTGTTATATGTATTTAGAGAATTGCTTTTTCTCATTACACAATTACCTTCATTTTCTTTTATTAGCATTTTGTATGAAGTTCTATTTTGTCCAATGTGAATCACAATCATTTTGTGTTATGCCTTTTATGTCCGTGGAATGTATTTTTCATTCCTCTCCTATAGTCTTAATGTGGTTTCTCCACAATTTTTACATGTGTCTTCCACATCACTTTCATGATGATAAAGATAATGAGTTTTACTGGTGATTGGATTAGTAATTTCTTCACTATTGGAATTAACTTCCATTATAAAGAAACCATAAAGTGTTTCCATGACAACATGCTGCCCAGCAGAAGCACCCAGGAATGAGAAGGCAATGTTAGACATCAAATCTTAGGCCAGCATCTAAGGTATCTAGTCCTTTATATTCTAAAATATAGAACTCTATGACTTGAGTGCTTTTAAGCTAACACATGTGGCTTATGGTAATTTGTCAGGGTGGTGCTGACACACTACGATCTTCACTAGTGTTAAAGTAAAACACAAATCCTTTTGAGTATTATTTTTACTAATAAGCATTTCCTTGATGATTAAATAACTAGTCTGGTACCTATCCAATGATATATAATAAAAAGGTATAAGATAATCTTCTCAATTTTATCTTGTTATTTATACCTATATTTAAACCTTAAAGAACCCAACATTTGAAAAGTTAAAATATCTTTAGACATCCTTTTCTTAAAATAACTTATTTTTATGATTCATAGCTTATTATGTTTGTGATAGAGGTGCTGTAATATAAAGATAAACATTAATACTACCCAGTTTACACTGGAATTATATCCTGACTAGCCAAGGTTAACTGAAAATGCTGTCAGTTTAAATCCATTTTAAATATCCAATATTCTATTAATCATGATAAACTAGTACAGGTCTTTTGAAATGTTGCCTTGTTACCCTGGATAAATAGGAGGTATGGTGAGTTACTGCTATCCATTTTCACAGTGTCATATTACATACATATGGAGAGCTCTGAAATAGCAATAAAAATTTAGCAATATTTGGTGAATTATTGCCCCCTTTTCACTATTATAAACTCAAAATGTCCTTCCACTGTAAACTAGAAACTGTCTTGAAAGATATTAAATAGAAACACATAACAGTATTTCTTCTAAAGATAAATACAGTTTACTCTAATTATAAATTTGTATGTATTTAATGTTTATTTCTTTATTAATTTGGGCCAAAAGTATATATGTGCTTATTTCCTTTTTATCAAGTATACAGTGCTTATAGATTTATATCACTGACAGAATCTGATACCCATTTAATTTTCAACTCCTTTGTATAATTGCTTAAAAATTTCAATGTGTGAAATTAACGTGTTCAAAAGTTTGTATGTAAAATATTTCTTAGACTTGTTTATTAAACCAAAAGTAGTATGTAGCAATTACTTATATTCATAAGTAATGCTAAGTATGACAGTTTGATTATTACATATTTGTGAGGTAATACTAATTTGAAGATGAAACACTATGCTTTTATTTCACTATGAAGCAGAACCTTTGATCAAAATGTATTGAAGAAGAGAGGAAACATTTTAAAAATTTATGGGTAGATACAGACACTGCAGTGATTGCATGTATTTTATTGCCAATTTTTATTGTTCTAGGACACAGCACGTTCTGTTCTCGGAGTTTTGAACTCACTGTTTTGCATTTGTGGCAACGGTCTGTCAGTTTCCAAATTAATCATTATATATCAACCCAAGTTTACACTTATGAGAAGAAATGAATTAAACAGCACTTCAGACATAAATTGAAACTGTATTAGTAATATGCCTATGTATTTCTAAACAAATGTTCATTCATCCACTTAACCAAGAACATTTTTTATACAACGGGGATAACTGATGTGACCATCAATGCACATTGTTCGGAATGGAGGTGATGCATTTGCCTTTTGATAACCAGGTTTACATTTAAATTCTGTAAAGTCTGATGATGGAATATATAGCTTTTGGTTTACTATCCATTTCAAAATCACGTTATGTCTTTCCATAATTTCTTTTGATAATACACATGGATCTGAAAGAAAAATTATCAAAAGTTAATTAATACATAAATCTACAGAGACTCAGCTTTCAAGCACAATTCTTCAACATATTTAAAAACATGTATTAAACCAACACATAAAATTAGTTCACAATGGATAGCAAATGGTATCAAAGCAATATTTTTAATGTGATAATTAGATTTCTACAAGAAAGATTCCAAACGTCAATTAAGTACTTATATTTCAGCACATACATGGTTGCTTGCATTGACTTAGATATTGAGAAAGGTAAAAATTTGAACCTTGACAAGTGTATGATATTCAGACCTGATTGATGTAGGAGGATCATCTGTCTATGTGTTACTTTCATTGGTTAAGAAAGAAACTGCTTTGGCCTTTGATAGGACAGTAGCTTAGATAGGCAGAGTAGACAGAACAGGATGCTGGGAGAAAGAAGCAGAGTCAGGCAGACACCATGAAGCCAGCTGCCAGGTCATACATGAAGAATCTTTCCTGGTAAGCCACCAATTGTGGTGCTACGCAGATTACTAAATATGGGTTAAAGCAAGATGTGAGAATTAGCCAATAAGAGGCTGAAACTATTGGGCCAGACAGTGTTTAAAATAATACATTTTCTGTGTTATTTTTTTGGGTAATGCTAGCTTGGAGCTGGGCCACAACCTGCCGCTCCTATCACTACACCTGATGATCAGTTCGATGAGTATATGTAGAAATGCTGCTCCTAGAAAGCCAAATCATAACCACCTCACAATGTTCATCATTCACTCAAAAAGTTGTAACTCTGAATAGTGATTATTTTATTTTGAATTTGATTGTCATGGTTTTAAAAATAAATCTACCAAATTTCCACAGTGCATATGTGACAAACCTGCTTGGAAGTTAGATTCTGCAACAACCACCCCTGACCCTGGACTTCCTTACATTGTTAGAAAGTCAAGAAGACTTAATGTTCAAGTTCATGTTTTCTCCAACCAATCATTTAGTACTGCCACCTGCCCCACAGCACATTTGATCATACACTACTGTGAAGGCTGGGACTAAGTGTTACAGAATGGGTACCAAATTCACATAACCATCTCCCATTGCAGAATCTGGTCCCACCCCACTGTCTAGTCAGAGGAGAGTCCTCCTGACAACTCTCTGCTGAGGTTTCCAATAACAATAACCCTTGCTATTGGAAATCTGCCAATCACAGTTTCTGAGAAAACCTGCATCATCTTTTATGAGCCACCATATCCACTCTAGGAATTTTGACATAACAATCACCTTCTATCCTGTGCTGTCTCTGCCACCTACCTGAGCTGATAAATGCCCAAGTTTCAGTATAATTCATAAAAACAGTAGTGCCCAAAGATGTTAATTACAAATAATCCATAGGTGTAACATGGGAGCAATTCCTATACTGTAGCTCAAGATACATCTCCTGTATAATACTTCCTACTAAGAAAATCTCCAAAGATAAAGTATATAAAAAATTATCAGGCAGATATACAAGACACAGGAAATAAGAAAATACGGAGGGTAACCAGATTCTTCAGTGGTACATTTATCCTCCAGTAGAAGACTCCAAATATACTGACATGATTAAAAGATATGTTAAAGAGTTTTTAAATATCATTTTTAAAACAATTATTTCCAAGAGAATATAGAAAAACAATTATCAAAGTAAAGAAAGACAATGGGAATATGAGTGAAAAAATGATACAGAGAAGATATTCTTTGAAACATTAAGATATAAGAATTGGAAATTAAAAACTGTGCAATTTAAATGAAACAGATCTGAAATGTTATTAGAAGCAAAATCCTGATAATTCCTAATGACAATTATAACTCATTAGAAGTTAATATGTATAAACGTAGAGTTAACCAATCAACCAACCAATAAAAGCCTTAAAATTTAAAGATCAAATGAATGCACATCTAACGTAGGTAGCCAACAAATGTGCTCTAAAGAGCTGCATTGAAAATGAAACAAAACTGCCAGCAGAGAAATTGAATACATATAAATGCTAATAGAACTGAAGATACAAAATTCTCTTAAAGATTTGTTTCAGAGCTGGGCAGTGATAGCTCATGCTTTTAATCCTAACTTTCAGGAGGCATAGTTGGGCCGATCTACAGAGCAAATTCCAAGACAGCCAGGACTACACAGAGAAACCTCTTCTCTAAAAAACAGATATTTCAGAATTAATGCTTTTAAAATAGACAAACTGTAAAAATTAATTTGCAGTTTTAATGAAAAATCCAATGTTACATTCTATAGTTTAGAAAAAAATATCAGAAATCTTACATAACCACAAAAGAGCCTAAAGTAATGCTAACTAGTAAAACCTCTACAGGAATAGTCCTAATATCAGAACTCAGTTAGAGTTTTAGATGTATAGACAGAATAATTCAGGCATAAATATAAACAGACTGACTAAAGGGCAGGAATAGGAAACTATTTTTGACTAGCAGTTATGGAGAATGGAGGCCAAAACATGTATAAGAAAGAGAGCCCATTGACAATTGTTGCTGGAAAAACTGATTTTCTAAACACAGAAGAATGAGATTAGACTCCTACTTTCACCTTGTACAAAAATCCATTTAGATCAGATCAGAGACCTTAAAAATAATTGAAACACTGAAATTTTAAAAGAAAACATAGGGCATCCACTTTAAGGTATGGGGGTAAACAGAAACTTTTGGCTAGAACACCAGCAGAACAGAAACTAACACCAAGTATCAGAAGATGAAACTGCTTGTGTTACATCATAAAATAGTTTCTGTAGAGCAAAGGAAACATCCAGTAGAACAAACCCAGCTAATATACTTGGAGAAAATCCTTACCATCTACACTTTATACAAGTGGATAATACGTAGAATTTATAAAGATTCAGAAATTTTAGAACTAAGTAAACAAGACCATCACTCAAATAATGGCCAGATGAACTGAACAGAGAATTTGTTTTCAACTTTCTTAAAGTTTATTTAAGTTTTTTAAAATATTTCTGTGGGAAGTCTTAAATTGTTCACCAGAATCAACTTATTGTCTTCTAGGAAAGTAATATATAAGGATAATTCAGTTCTTATATATTAATAATGCATTATATTACACCAATAGAACAAATAATTAATTAAGTGATAATTTCAATAGAAACAGAGAAACCATATGATAAAACTACACATATTTTCAAGATCAGAAGTGACTGAACAGTTTAGGCATATAAAAGAAAGTACTGCATAATCAGCAAATGGCATAAAAGGTTTTTACACCTGACATACTTACTGCCATTGACTTGCTAGATGTAAAATGCCCTAAAAATTGACTAAATGCATCATCAGAGAGGCTTCTTTCAGCACCAGATAGAAACAGATGTAGATACCCACAGCTGTTCTTTATGTAGAGAGAGAAAGAGATAGTTTTAACTAAAGGTCTCCATCAAATACCTTACCTTGATTCTCAGCAAATCCCACAGAAAAGGAGGTGGAATGATAGTAAGAGTCAGAATGGATGGAAGACACCAGGAAAACAAGATCCTGAGAATCAATTAAGCAAGCCCATATGAACTCACAAAGATTAAAGCCACAAGCACAAGGCCTACATGGAGCTACACTAGGACCTCTCCATATATATTATAGCCATTAGTTTAATATTTTTATGAGGATCCTATGAGAATAAGTGGGTCTCTGATTCTCTTGCCTGCTCTTGGGACTCCTTTCCTCCTGTTGGGTTGCCATGCCCAACATCTGTTTGAAAGTTTTTGCTTCATCGTATAATATTTTATTTTGTCATTTTTGGTTTTTATCTCCTAGAATCCTGCTCTTTTCTAATGAGAGACAGAAAGGGAGTGGATTTTGAGAGCGGGGGATATGGGAAAGAACTTGGAGGGGTGGAGGGAGAGGAGAGCATTATAAGGATATATCGTACAAAAGCTATTTCATATAAAGGAAAAATAACTGTGGTCAGCAATAAGAAAAAGGCATCCATTCTCTCTAATCACTTTCACTGCAATTTCTGAATTTGAATTATAATAATTAAGAAGATAACGCATACAATTATTGAGTTAAAAGTCAAATCATTCTTACTTGAGCATTATATATTTCTATACATGTTAAATTCTAAAGACTCAACCAAAATATAAAAATTGAAAACAAAACTGATTAGGTAGTGATGTGCATTATCAGTATACAAAAGTCAGTTTTCTATAGGCCAATTCCCTTTTTCTGAGAATTATCAATAAAAACAATCTCATTATCGTTAACTTCAAAAACTTAATCCAGTAATGAATTTAACAACTGAGGTACAAGACTAGACACAACTATTAATTAACTGCTGAAAGAACCTGAAACTGACAAAAATGGAGAAATCTTTTTAAAGTTTGGAAGAACTAATGTCAGCATTAATATTAATATATACATGATTCCCATACCAGTTAGCATACTCATAGAAACCCCATTGAAATGCCAACAACATTTTTTATATAGATAAATGGGGAAACCTAAAATTTGGATGGAATTACAGTAGAATGTGTAGACAACTAGAACTTGAGCAAAAAGGAAAAACCTGGAAATAATACACTATTTCAGTATACTCTAGGAATACCTCTGTAACCAGAATACCATGACACTGGGATTAACTATCAAATAAATGAGAAAAGAGATTTGAAAAGTTGAACTATGTCTTCAAAGTTAATTGATTTTAATAGAGTTTCCAACATATGTTGGAGAACAGATAACATATTTAATAAGTGATACAAGGATAGTTGATATCCACATGGAGATAAATAAAATTTGATTCTTATTTCTGATTGTAAGGAAAAATCAATTCAAAGTCAATCAAATACATAAATATAAGAACAAGACGCTGAAACTACAAGGCAAAACAATAGGGAAACACTTTTTTGGTTTTGGACACTGAATGTTTGGATGGGATCTCAAATCACAAGGCAAAAGACAAACCTTGATGAATGGAGTTTATCATGAAGAATTACTTGGCTATAGCAGAGAACATAGTCAATACAATAAAGGAGGGACAACTTATAGAATTGTAAAAAATTGTCAGGCATTCATATACATTATATAAGAATTTCCTATGTCAAGAATATATATGAAATTGAAAATACACCACCGGGCAGTGGTATTGTATGCCTTTAAACCAAGCACTCAGGAGGAGAGACAGGCAAATCACTGTGAGGTTGAGGCCAGCCTGATTTACAGAGCAAGTTCCAGGATAGGCTTCAAAGCTATGTAGAGACCCCTGCCTTGAAAAACTAAAACCAACCAAAGAAACAAAAGCAAAACAAAACAAAAAACAAATAAGAAAGAAAGATAAAATACTTTTGCAAACAAAGATATGGCAATGAAGAGACACTTCTGAAAGGAATAAATATATATGTGGTTGAGGGGGAAAATAGTGTCATTTGCCATCATTTGACTGCCTAATAAAGTTTCAATGAGATTATTCTACCTTATCAGCTAGGTAGAATAGCATATGATGCTCAGTTAATAACTCAGAGAGAGAAATTGGGGTTCAACCTGAAAGTCAGAAAAGCAAAACACACAGCCACTGACTCTTACCTGTACATCGGTCTGAAATGGTGATCCTGCCTCCAAATATCTCAGAATGAAACTGTGTCTGAGGGCTATCTACGCCCATTTTATCCTCTGTAGTTCTGGGATTAAGAGTGTACACCACTACCTCCTGTTTTTAATGGGAAGCTAGATTTGCTACTGGGATTAAAGGTGTGTGTCAGTGCTGCCTGATCTGAAAGGCTCGTCAGGGCAGCTGTTTTACTTTTCTGATATTCAGAGAAGCTTTATTTATTAAAATACAAATGAAATGTCACTACAGGCATTGCAGAAAGGTACCCTTAAAAATTACAAATGCTAATGAGTCTGTAGTGGAAAACAAAATTAACTGCTCTTAATGGGAATGTGGATTTGTGCAGTTACTATGGAGAATAATATGGAGATTTCATAAAAATCTAAAAATTGATTTTCTGTATATGATACCTGTGTTCCTCTGCTGATATGTATCAGGAAGAATTGAAAGCAAGCTACTCAACCTGCACATAAATGTTTATTACACAATTCTATGTCATAGTAACTAAGATAGAAAAATTGTCTGAGTGCCCACAAATTGGTGAATTTATTAAGACAATGTAGCATATTTATATGTGAAATATGGTTCAGACATTATAGATAATTTTTATTATTTTCATTAGGAAAAAGCATTGAAGGATATTAAGTAATGTAAGCCAAACATAAAAACAGATGTCCGTCATGTTCTTTCTCAGACAATGGAAAGAAAAACTAAAATTCCTCTTGACTGCCTGACAGTGAATAGTATAAGTTAGATAGTTTATGTAAGGAAAGGGGGGCTTATATGAGGGATATAATCTAACTACTGCGAAGTTTATACAGGTGTGGTGATATGAATAAGAATGACTTCTGTAATGACTGGTTTTGTATGTCAACTTAACTCTTGATACAAGCTGGAATCATTGAAGAAGAATTAGGCTCAGTTGAGAAAATGCCTCCATGAGGTCCATCTGTAAGGCTTTTTATAAAGTAGTAATCAATGTGGGAAGAACCAGGCAATGGTATATGGCACCATCCTCAGGCTGACAGTTGTGAATTCTATAAGAAACCAGGTTGAGTATGCTAGAAAGCAGCACCCCTCCACATCCTCTGCATCAGCTTTTGCCTCCAGGATGCTGTCCTGCTTGAGTTCCTATGCTGACTTCCTTTGATAATGAGCAGCAATATGGAAGTGAGAGACAAATACAGCCCCCTTCTCCCTAACTTGTCTTTGGTCAGGTGTTTCATCACAGCAATAGAAACCCTAACTAATGCAGACTCCACAGGCTTCTGTATTTATCATGGAGTGGGGCTGACTAAAAAGGATTGGAGCTGTAGTTTTGTTGTAGTAGGCTAGCCTTGTTAGAAGTGTGTGTCTTGGGATAGGCTTTAAGATTTCAAAAGCCCAAGCCAGGCCAGTGTCTATAGCTTCCTACTGCCTTCAGAGCCAGATATTTTCCTGCCACCATGTCTGCCTGTGTGCCACCTTGCTCCTTGCCCTCAATATGATGATGATGAACTATGCTTCTGAAACTGAAAGCAATCCTCAATAAAATGAGAGTTTTCTTTGAGTTGCTAGGGTCATGGTGTCCTTTTAAAGCAACAGAACATCAACTGAGACAACAGGTGTGGAAATATGCTGGCACCAAGATTTATGGACATCAATACATGTTAGTAGAACTCAATAAAAATTACTTGCATAATTATATTTGTCTACTGTCTTTATATAAAAAAGAATCTAATAATCTTAATTTCCTCACATGCTGATATTTTGCAGTCAAGCACTAAGCAAAAGAATACTTTTAACCTGTGAATATTCTTTATTAACAGTAAAATGTCTGTATCATGAAACTGAATCTCCTGTGATTTATATGAACAAGGTACTTACTTAAACATTTTGGTGGCTCAGACCACTCTCCATTTCTGCATGTTATTTTTGTGTCACCTTGAAGTATGTACTCGGACTGGCACCGATATTCAACTGAAGTAAATGGATCATATACTTGTAATCTGAAGGAGATGATGTCTCCATTCTTAATAGGTGGAGGAGGCCCACATTTTTCTCTTGGATCTAAGAACACAACATTTGATTGTCTGAGAGATGAAGTCAAAGTACAGATTAAAATAGAAGAAATGAAAGTATAGTGCTAAACAAGACTTTAGTGATTTCTGGCTACAGGGATAATTGCTTGGAGAAATTTCAATTGTATAAATTTAGAGTTATAAATTCTTCCTTCGTACTCATTTAAAGCACTTACTGAACTTGAGTAACCTTGTCTGTTCTAAAACTTCCAGTGATAGTAAATGTTTTAAACAGCTTCTAAACATACAGATGCCAATGTTGACAGGGAGGGTTTCTTTTTTTTAAGACACTGGACTATTTATTGCTCTATATATTCCTAATATTAATTAACAGTTTTAGAAAGATATTTATAGAAAGGAATTTAAAGCTTTTAAAGTTACAGAAGGTAAATAAGTTATACTTTGTCCCTGATAGAGGTGAGGTAATTATAGGCATCTGTATGTTATACTTTTGCTAGTTACAACGGGAATTCTTGGATATAATATGTTCAATAAACAACATAGGAAGAGAGAAGACATTGATAACTCTAGTCAAGAGATTCAGGACTTAACTAACTGCACGATATTGTGTGATTGTTTCCCTTCTGAACTGTTAATTGTCCTGCTGAGGCCACAGGAAAAGACTGAAATCAAGTACTGATATTGTCTGTTGAAGAAGTTCTCAACAGGCGCATCATGAAACTGAACTGAATTCATCTCAAAAAATAACAAATCTTAAGGAAAAAATTAATTGGAAAAAACTAGATAATTTTTCTGCTCATACAATTATGTTTATGTTTGAGATGAAACCTACCTTTTCAGAATGGTGCTCAAGATATATAACAGTAAATCCTAAAGGAATCTTTAGGTAAACCATGAAAAAGGTGAAACATAAAGAGATTTTAAATAAGTACAATTTCTAGTTTTTCTTTGGAATATAAAATGTCTGAATCAGTAAAGGAGGACAAAATTATAGCACAAAATCCAATTGATCTTAATAATAAAAACCTGGAGTCAGATATTAGGTTAATGTTAAAGATCAGAGAAGTATAGGAGACAGCCAATAATTTTTACCTCTACTGATTTTTCAGACAAAACGGGCAATCCTGTTCCTATGAATCTTCATGCTGAATGCCCTTAGCACCTGTCTCCTCTGGCCCTATAGCCCTCTCTTTGCATGGCCAAAATACTCTTGTCTCTACCTCCCTAGTGCTGGGATTAAAGGCATGTGATATCAAGATTTGGGACCAAAGGTATGAGCTCTGTTTCTCTTTTAGACTGAATCAATCTCATGTGTCCCAGGGTGTCTTTAAACTCACAGAAATCTGTCTGTTTCCATTTCCCAAGTTCTGGGATAAAAGTTGTGTGCCACTACTGCCTGGCCTCTATGGCTAACTAGTGTGGCTAGCTCTGCACTCTGATCTTCAGGCAAGCTTTATTTATTATTACATACCAAATATCACCACAGGCAAGCACAAAATTACCTAGAGTGACTTTTGTAATAGGGAGTTAGGAAATAATTAGAGATGATAGACGCAGGGGCCCAATGACGGGAGTTAGTGTGGATCCTCGCCTGAATAGCACACCATACAGAGGTTGTAGAAACCGGCTCAACATGGCATGGTACAGGTATGAGGGCGCTCTCCACATGGCCTAAGACAGGGTGCCCTGTGATCTGCTTACTTTAATCCTGCTAGATGCCTTTTATTTGAGGAGCTCCAAGGACGGGCGATTTATGGCAGGATAATCCCCCAACCTAAGGCAGGGCCCTGGGAACCCTAGGATGGGTAAGGGGGAAAGAAAAAGGCCTGGTCCCCACTCGACCTAGGAGTCATCGGGCACCCCTCTGTTTCCAGGAGAGGTGGATTGCTTCACCACTCGAGAGGAGGGTCTCTCCTTGTCTCAGTCCCTTCTCCTTTGGTCTGACACCATGGATGACTCTGACTGGTGCTCTCCACGTGATAGCTGCCTGCCTTTGTATGGGAGGGGGGAGGGGATCTGTTGGGAGCCATTTCCCCCTAGAGATCATTGCTGGAACCATCGCCCTGGGGAGACTGCGGGGAACCCCACACCCATGGTTGTGCTGGGAATGGTCCTGTTGCCCCACACCCAGTTGAAGCTGTTAATGGAGAAAAATAAAATAAAATAAAAAAAAAGCATTCTCAAATTGTGTACTCAAAACCAAGAAAAGATGCATGCCAAAATAAAATTCTTGAGAACCATTCTTCCAAAACAAAGGAAGAAAGGAGAAATAAGACTGATAATCAGAGACAAAAACACAAACTGACAAAAGAGCAGACATACCAACAATACTAGCACTTGTTTTGCATGCAAATGATCTGAATGGTGGACTGGGCAGTCAAAGTTCTCTATAGATATGATGTAAATTTATGCATTAATAATACAGAGTTCATAATCAATAGTAAGTGACTAATAGAGGTAATTTGAGAAATTTTTGTTCTTATAAAACTAAGTCTCAACAAGTACTCCTAGAGAATGCCCAAACTTTGAATTCAACATGTAAGAACTAATGAAATCCCATTGCTCTTTGCCCATCATCACATGTGGCAGGCAGGGGAACCAACCCCATGGGTCTTGAGATTGGGAAGCTGGCCCTGCTCCTCAATAGCTGTATATTTATTTGTCCCTGCATCAGGCCTGGGCAGCACAGTAGGGATGGCCCTGCTGTTGCAGGTGTGACTGAGCAAGCTGGAGGGAGCAAGGAAAGGAGAATGATCCCTGCCCCTTGTTCTCTCCTGCATTTGGTGAGCTAGCCAGGGCAGGGTGGAGAGCTCTCCCTGGGGGTCAGGATGAAGAAGAGCTGGTGGGCTGACCAAAGCAGCTACCACCCAGGCTCAAAACCTGATCTATGAGTTCACACACCCTAACATCCATACCATCTATAATCTGGAGAGGCACATGAAGGGGCCAGTCCTATGGATCCAAAACTGCCACATCTCCATGACCCAGGGCAACAAGAGGATATCTAAGAAGAGTTCCAGTGAGGGCCCAGTATCAAGAGTTTAGCTGAAGTCAAAGGCCTCAAACTAGACTAATGACTCCTTGCAATGAACACTTACAATTAATAATATGTGGAATAAATAGTACACAGAGTGACTCACTGTGCCACACTACAGCTTCCATGTTGAGATTTTGTAATTTTTTTCTTTTAAATTTTATGTTATTTTTATTTTGGGAGGAGATGCAAGGGCAGAGAATGAAAAATTATATTTTACTATATGAAGATATTTTATTACACTATTCATTTGCAAATTTCAAATATTTGAATGAAAATATTTAAAAAATTTTATCTAACATCATATAAATATATTATATTCATTTAATATTTAACAAATAAATGAAAGGATTAATATTTAAACTGACAGTTTTTTTCCTGAGTGGCAATGTTCCTAAAATCTGATAGAATTTTTATTGAAAAATTTCTACCATGATTCTTAATTAAATTCACCAAAAGAATTAAAATTTTATCAGTATCATTTTATTTATATTTCTTATCATTTTGGTTGTGAGCTTTTCGTTTAATGGCTGATCTATCTCTAGGGAACATCTGTAATACACTACTTAAATCCAGGAACCAGTGACTAGACAGTCTAGGGAAATACGATCAGTTCTTTGACCAGTTATCATTAGAGAGGCTTCTTCCAAGAACAGATGGGAGTGGGTGCAGAGGCCCACAGCCACACTTTTATTGGCTTAAATTGCAGGTCTCTATTGGATATTTCCCTTGGAGTTTGGGGACACTAGAGAAGATTGGGAGGAAAGTTTGTAGGAGTAAGAGGGAATGAAGGACACCAGGAGAGTATGGTCCATTGAGAAAACTAAGGAGAGCTCACAAGGGCTCACACAGACTGAAGCAGCAAACACAGAGCATTCATGGGTACAGCAGGTGCTCTGCATATATTTTATGGCTGTTAGCTTGGTGTTTTCTTAGAACTTTACCAGTGTTGGTGGTTGTATCTCTCACTCTTTTGCCTGCTCTTGGGACTCTTTTCCACCTATTGAGTTACCTTGTACAGCTTGTATATGAGTAGTTTTGACTTGTCTATTGTATCTTGTTTTGTCCTATTTGGTTATTGTCTCTTGAGGGCCTGTTTTTTTCTGAAGTGAAAACTTGAGGGAGTGGATCTGGAGTCGAGTAAATTTATTAGGAAAGGAAGGTTGGTAGGAAGGATGTAATTTCAGTAGTGATGTATTGTATAAGTGAAGAATCTATGTTCATTATTGAAAGAAAACAGAAAAGTTAGGAAAATGCTTCTCGTGAAAATTACTTCACTTTATCTTCACTAATATACATTAACAAACCTACATTATTACATGAGCATTGGAGACAGATGGTGGCAGCACATGCCTTTACTCCCATCACTCAGGAGGCAAAGGCATGTGGATCTCTGTGAGTTCAAAGCCAACCAATTTCTAGAACAGACTCTATTGGCACAGGAAATCCCTGTCTCAAAAAAACAAAAAAGAAATAAAGAAAGGAAGGAAGGAAGAAAGAGAGAGAGAGAGAGAGAGAGAGAGAGAGAGAGAGAGAGAGAGAGAGAAAAGAGAGATAGCATGCAAGTATTGGGAAATATGATGGCCTACCTTTGCATTTTGGTGGTTCTGTCCAAATCCCATTTTTACACATCACTTCTACTTCCCCAACCAGTTGATAAGGTCGCTTACATTCATAACGTACTCTCTCACCAGATGGATATTTAGTCATTGCCCTTGTTACTATAGTAGCATTTCCCACATGTGGTGGATTCTCACAGAAATTATCTTAAGAGAAAAAGAAAGTATCATTAGCTGTTTGTTCATCTTGATTATTCAACCAACACATAAGATCCCAAATGCATTTCTTAACCAATAAATAGATAAAGAATATGTGGTACATCAATAAAAAAAGAATATGTGGTACATTTACATACATACAAACACACACACACACACACACACACACACACACACACAAAAGAATTCAGTAAACACATAGGTAAAATGATGAAACTAGAAAAGAATCATTTGAGAGAGGAAATGCAGACCCAGAAAGACATACATGTATATATTTGCTTATTTGGATACCAGCTGTTAAGTCAATGAAAGTTAAACTACAATCCATAGAACAAGAGAGATTATGTGTAGAGGAAAAGACCTGGAGTATCCAGTGAAATAGTGTATAAAGTTATGAATGGAGAAGGGCAGACAAGGAACAGAAAACAGAGAACAACAAATAAAACTAGGTATCATTTGAGGGCCATTATAGAAATATAATACAGTAGGAACTAACCCTAAAATACGTACATATATGAAGGCAATCCATATAAAATAAACAAAACTCTGGGGAGACAAATGCCAGTGGACAACTCCTTTCATCAAATGAAGTTTCTAGTACCAGGATTGGATTACATCTAGTTGAATTAGTACCCAAAGAGGTCACATGAGAATGTTCTAAGCATCTGGGATGTTCTCAAGACTATGTCTTTTCACCTAAACTGGAGGCAAGGCTTCACAACTCACTGAACATAACAAAATCAAGCTGGTACCTACATATAGCTCCTTCAGTCCTACATGTTGGACATACTACCAAAGTGGAAATATATACACCAACCCAGCCGCAAACCCTTGATCTATAATGATACTCTGTCTGCAATGTACAATAGGAAAATGGAGATACCTTGTTTGTTGGATTGACCAAGAGATATCTAATATGAATTATGGGGTCTTCCATGAGATAAAACCCATATCTGACACTGCCTGGGTGACCAAGACCTGAGACTAGATAGCCAGGGATCTAATACTACTGTGGATCTAAATAATAGTCTTGTAAAAGCAAACAAAACTGTAGCTCAAATTCAAATTGTTCTGAATAATAAAACCTGGAAACAAATATTGGAGTTTAGCTGAAGATCAGAAAACCAAAACATCCAAACACTAGAAGGCACTTACCTCTACAAAAGCTTCAGAGTGAAAATAGAGCAAGGTCTATCATATTCTACCTTCTATTTCTCTCTAGTGCTGATATGAAAAGTGTGCACAGCCACTGCCTAGTCCCCATGGTTAACTAGTTTGGCTGCTGGGAATAAAGGTGTGTGTTACCACTGTCTGACCTGTATTTGCACTCTAATCTTCAGGCAAACTTTATTTATTAAAACACAAATAAAATATCACTATATTTTCCCCCTTTGTCTAAAATAAAAATATCTATAACTAATAGAAGAAAAGCTATATGCAATAATTACAATAATGATATTCACTATATACAGACAATAGGTACATCAGCAAAATCTAGTCCATTTGTATTTGACCAATTCAGAGAAAATACTTCATTAACTAGTTTATTTTGATGAGTCCAAAGTCTTGTATGTAATTTACATTTTATCATGACTTACATTACTGTCAAAATCTATCTTTTGATATCTCTCAACCTTATCCACTTTATATTTCTTTAGTGAATTTCTTTTCTGAGTCTCATAAACAACAAAAACTGTAACAATAACTACCTAGTCTTCAACTACCTCAGAGACCTAAGGAGGAATTAATATTAACTGAATAAGCAGAAAGTGCAAGCAAGCGAATTCCAAAAAAATGTCAGAAATGACAGAAACTTCTGGTTGCCTGGACAGTCTCCCAAATTTTCTCTATACTGTTGGCACATCTATCTTTGGGCTACAGGCCTAGCATATCTGACAGACTTTTCTATGAAGTAGAATATTCTGAGGGGCTGTCACCCTTGTCTTAACAAGAGTTGGCAGTCATGTCCTGCACGTCTTATTAGGCCAGTACACTGTCAACATTGGAGAGAGGGACATTTTATTGCACAGGGGCTTACTTTGTCACAAGAAAGTAAACTTCATGAGGAGTTTTTTCAATGCCCAAAATCATATCAGAAATAGATTGGAGCTGCCAGAGAAGATATGCCTCATTGTCATAAAAAAATCTATTTTTTAAAAACATTTTAAATTCCATAGTTTTTAGATCTTTGAAGTGTTTGAAGATCACCTATCTTTTAAAAATTCATCTGTTTGCCCTTGAAAACATACCTAATGTGATTACAGGTTCAATTGTAATAGATGGCTAAGTGCTAACCTGCGTTTCAATATTTTTTAAGTCAATATTTAATCAATTTCTGCAATACCTTGTATTAGTGAACCTGGCAAACCTCTGTTGAATCAGATGTGTGCTATATATATGGCATGATCCCTAATAATGATTGTATCTTGTAACTGAATAAATAATAAAATCAATTCTGTATCATTTGGTATAAATTTAATGTTTTCAATATGCAAAACAATCCTTTCCACGTATTGCAAATTGCTAACTTTGTTTAGAGGTTCTTCAAAATCCCTTAGTACCATGAAAATAGGATTTAATTCTGTTTTTTGATCAGAATCATAGAATTTAATCCACTTTATTTAAATTTTATGATTTGTAGGCTCTCTTTCCTGATTTTTTTGTGTCAGTATAGAATGTAGGGTTTTCAGTTATTGGTATTTCCTGTACAATGTGAGGAAGGATCCACGTAGTTCTCTTTATAGTTGAATTCTCTTGCTTTTAGAATATTGTTGTTAATCTCAACAAAAATTACAACAATCTCATTGCCAGGCTTCACTTTCTGTACATAGTTTGTCAATTTAATTACTATTACAAGGTACTATAATTTCTGCTGGGTCTATTTCTGTTCATTGACAAAGTCTCAATTTTCCTTTTAGATATAACTTAGAGATCATTTCCATCTAAGTTTTAAAATTTGTATTTGGTTTATGTAGTAAAAGTTTCCATTCTAAGATAATATCTTCCTTCTGCATTAAAATTTCTGTAGGGGTATATTTGAAGAATAATATGACCACAATGTGGTTAATGGTTTACAATTTTTTTTTCTTTCTCTGCATTGTATTTTAACTTTTGGATGTCCTCTAAGGCATAAAAGTCTTTAAATTTAACGCAAGCCATTAAAAAAAAAGATTTAGATACACACAATTCACATGTGCCGTCTGTCATTTCTATTCTACTAAAGCCAATTTTCTGTCAGCTTCAGCTAATAATTTCCTGAGACAATTTAAGACCTTGTCACTATCTAAGGCTTTGTTTAAATTAATCAATTCATTAGTATTTATCACAGTAGTCGGCCATAGATTGAAAATGTCTCTTAGCAATTTTTGGAAGTCATTAAGAGTCTGCAATTGATCTCTCCTAATTTTTGCTTTTGTGGTTCTAACTTTTGTTACCCTACTTTATTGCCTAAATAATTAATAGGATCTCTACTTTGTATTTTTTTTTCTTGAGTAATTTGTAATCCCTAACATGACAAAATTTTCTTTACTTTTTCAAACATTCTTTCTAAAGTACCTTCATTTTAGTTCGAAAATAAAATGTTGTGCATGTAATGGTAAACTTTAGATTGAGGAAATTGCATATGGATACATTCCAACAGCTGCCATACAAAATATTGGCATTTAACTATTTAACATTTGGGACTATTTAACATTTCCTCTTGGATAATCTTCCATAGATATCTCTTAGCATGCTGAGAATTATTGTAAGTAGGCACTGTGAATGCAAATTTTTCTCTGTCATGTTTTATTAAGGTATAGTGAAGAAACAATCTTTTAAATCAGTAACCATAAGAGGCCATTCATTAGGCAACAGAGAAGGAAAAAAAATCCAGATTATAGTTAATCCATCAGCTGAATCACCTTATTAATATCTCTTAGATCTGTTACCATTCGCCAATTTCTAGATATCATTTTAACAACAAATATAGGAGATTATGAAAGGCTGGTTGATTTCTCAATGTGTTGAACATTTAGTTACCTTTGTATCAGCCGCTCTAAAGAATGCAGTATCACTGTTGTGAAAGGCCATTGCTCAACCCATACAGGGTTGTCTACCAACCATTTTAAAGGTAGGGCTCTTGGTGCCTTGAAACAACAGGTTGGTTATGACCTGTTCTTGTACAACATGAGTGGTCAATGAATATTCTTTGTGATGTCTTATAATATTTTCCCAGAAAAATATGGTAATTTTTGGTTTGTTTTTTTTTGATTGGGGGATGTTAATCTGAATATTCCATTGCTTTACCAAATCACGACCCAGAAATTCATTGCTATGTTAGTCACATATAGCTTTAATTTTCATTTCTCTCATTGCAGCTCTATACATTCAACCCAACCTGTGCTCTGCTTTTCCTGAGAAAAAGTTCCAACCCCTAAATGTAAAACATTTACCTCATGAAGTGATTAATTTGGGTGCCAGGATTCTGGTGAAATTATTCCTACATCCATACTCTGTCCCAAGCTTTCAAGTCTGCTGTGTGGCATAAATCCTGAACATGGTCATCATATAAAGATTACCTTTCTATAGTAGCATAATCTCCTTTTTCAAGAAGTTGATCTTGGGAGATTTCCTTACCTCTATCTTTACTCTATTGTTCAATAATCTTAGACTTCTCTGAATCAGGTTCATTGCAATTGTGGATCAGGCTCTAAATAGCTTTAGCCAAGTCTATCCAATCTTTAGGGATAATTCTATTACAAACTGACCTCAGGCTTAACATTTGCTTCAGAGAAGGTGAGTGCATGCCATATGAGACTATTGTTTCCTTAAATTCTTAAAAATCTAATATTGGCACAGGAGTCCAGTTAACTGAAAGAGAGCCTCTATCATTTGCCAATTCCTGTAAAGTTATTGGATAGATAAGGATAGTTGATTAAAAACCTTAGGTTGTTCTCTAAATTCCTCTGTCTGGATTTCAATATCTCTGTGATCTGTTTCATTAAGCTTTTCTAAGGTCTGTATCTTGGCAGCCAAACCAAACAACTTTTTAAGAGTTAAACGAAGAATTATAAAAGGAGAAAAAGGATTATTAAAATGATAATCAACAGTGTGTCAATCTCAGTTAAGTTGATTCTTCCTTCATTTAGTTGTTTCAGTTTTTAAATCATGTATTACATAGTCATACAGAGACCCAACTTTATCATAATTGTGTTTTCAAATTTTTTTAACGTGGGAAAGTGACTCTGGCTGTCTGCATCTCCAGTTTATGCTCGTGGCTACAGAACCACATCAAATAGTCTTTTTTATGAATTCATACCCCCTAAATTATATGGCTGATGCAGCACAGATTCTAATTTATTTTAATAATACAAGCCTGGAGACAGATATAGAGGTCCAAGCTGAAGATCATAAATCAATGCAGACAACTATTAGAAGGTTCTTACAAAATATTCATACTGAAAAGAGAGTGAGTTTCTGCCTTATCACAATTTATATTCTTCTCTAGTGCTGGTAATAAAGGCATGTACCACCACGGCCTGGCCTCTGTGGCTAACTAGTGTGGCTACTTGAAATAAAGCTGTGTGCTTCCACTGCCTGGTCTCTATGATTGACTAGTGTGATTAGCTTTGCACTCTGATCTCCAGGCAAGCTTCATTTATTAAAACACAAATAAAATATCACTATATAAAAGCCATAGTAATAAAAGGACTACACATGACATTCTTCTATACTCATAAATCAGTGCCTTACTCAACTGTCATCAGAGAAGCTTTGCCCTGCAGCAGATAGGAACAAATATAAAGACTCAAAGATAGAAATTATATAAAATCTTGGAAAACTCTAGCTTTTTCCTCGAATGTCTCCATCAAATCCTTCCCTGTATGGGTCAAGGAACCTTGCAGAAGAGGAGGTGGAAAGAGTGTAAGACCCAGAAGATATAGAGGACACAAAGAAAACAAGGTGTCCTAAACGTATGAGATTGTTACACACATGTATTCATAGAGACTGAGGCAGCATTGAAGGACCTTGATGAGTCTGCACCAGATGGAGTCCTAGAGCAATAATAAGAAGGTGACAACACACATACACACAAACACACACACACATCCCTAACCTAGAAGCAATCTCCAATTGATAACCATTGGTAGATGAAAATTTAGAGTTCTGCAATAAGTATCACATGAGAAACAAACTACTTTTAAGGGTAGATTGCATAAAACAAAGGCATCTTTGGATGCTGTTTGTCTCATAATGTTCTGTTAGGGCTTTACCTTTTCTCTTTTTAAAACTCCATTTTGTTTTTTGAGGTTGTGTTTGGTTTTACTTTATTTTATTTGTGTTCTCCTTCCCTCTTTTTACCCTACAGGTTCTTAGCATATATTATGGTTTTGAGTTAAGTGCTTTTATGGCATTCCTGAGTGTGTGAATGATTGGAGCTTTCAGTCTGTCAGTCTTTTGTATTTTCTTCTGCTCTTGTCCTTTGGAAATTTTTGTCTCATTTAGTAGGCTGTTCCTTTCTTTTCTAATGAAAGACATAAAGGGAATTTGTACAGATGGGACAGGAGGTGGGGAAGAACTGAAAGGAATAGATAGAGCAAAAGTCATAATCAGGATATATTATGTGAGAAAAAGTAATCTGTTTTCTACATAAGGGGGAAACATTGCTTCAAGAAAAACATAGGTGGAAGAAAATGTAGATCAAACAAAATATCCTAATATTCTAATGGACTAATATTCATAAGATATAAACAAGACCTCAATTGAAAGGTGATTCTTTAACAATGTATTTGCCAATGTTTACAACCTACATCAATGGTTTCAAAACTGAGTTTCCCCAGAATTCTTGGAAGACATTGTAGTGGACTCAAGGTCTCCTCTCTAGGAGTTTCTCTATATACCATCTCTAGGATGAGCTCCTCAGCATTAATTACATTCACAAACCCAGTCTAAAGGTAATGACAATGCCGGTCATGAAACCACACTCTGTAGACAATCACTCTATTAGCATAGACATTGTGTTTTTAATTCCATGCTTTTATTTTAGACATAAACCAACTTCATCTTGTTTTTAAAGGCTAAACTTTGTCACTTTACATTTTGCTAGACATTTCTATCAATCCTCTAAAGCTATAATAAAAACATATTGAAAGTGCATCAAACTACCTTTGCATACCAACTATGAAAATGAGTTATTTACTTAAACATTTTGGTGGCTCTGACCATTCTCCATTTATACACGTTTTTTTGTTGTTGCCCTGCATTTTACTGAAGGACTTGCACTGATATTCAACTGATGATAATGGTTGGTATTCAGGTAAAGGGAAGGAGGTGATGTCTCCATTGTCAATAGATGGAGGAGGCCCACATTTCCCCATTGAACATAAAACCAAAATATTTGAATGATTGAGAGATCAAGCCAAAGTACAGGCTCAAACAGAACCAATGAAAGTACAGCATTAAACATAATATCAAGGCTTTAGTGGTTTGTGACTACAGAAATTATTGCTTGATGAAAGTTTAATTATATAAATGGACAAAATACATGTTATATTTATTTATGAAGAACCTTTAAGAAGAAAAACAGTTAAAAAAATAGTTAAGTGGAAACCCACCTTAAATGAGCAGCACATAATTTATTAGTAATTGATATTGTAGCTATGACCAAACACCTGGCAAAAGGAACTTACAAAGGTAATTTATTTATTTATTTATTTTGCTCTTTGGCTTTGGCTCACAATTGGAGCCAAATCACAGTCATTATGCTCTGAAAGTCATAGTGGTGTAAACACAAAGTATCCTCTCAGACTGGGTTTGCAGTCAGGAAGCCGAGAGAGGTTACTGTTACTCAGCTTACTCTCCCCTTTTATGAATTAGAGGTTCCAGCACATGGAACAATGTTTACCAGTGCAGGGTGTTCCTTCCTATGCACTACCCCATCTAGTTATCTTAGTTTAATCGATGCTCAGAGACATATCCAGATGCTTGTTGACTGGGTGATTGCTGCTGACAACCAATAGTCATCATCACATTGAAATGACAAATGTATCGTGCAGGATTGGTTTAAGAGTAAAGCAAAGTTACTTCTTTTCCTTTCATTCCCTTTAAATCAATTTCCTTACATTGTACAAGATATAGCATTTTTTCCTGAGCTTATAAAATCAGACACCAATTGCTATTCTGTTGCGGCCCATGAGGGTCCAACATAAATTCTCTAATTACCTAACCTGGCTGAAACAGAGTAGTGAGGAAAAGAACTGACACAGCTCACACCATCATCATGGAAAAGGCCAGAATCTCCGTTTATTCTTTAAACATTTTATATACCCACACCAAATTGAGCGGGGGGGAGGGATGACACATTACGCCATCATTTAGGCAACCAGGTACCAGGGCTTAAGTCAAGTCTGCTTCTAGCAGTCAGGAAGGCCCTGAATTAGCATCTCTATAAGACAACCTTCAAATTGCAAAAGGAAGAAAGGACCAGACATCCTGACCAGTTTCAGTCAACACCTCTTCTCAGGTAATCCACACTGTAACAAAAGAAGTTAGGAGCAGGCATCCTGGCTTTTGTTAAGGGCACAGACAGCTTGTCTGCCAAGCTATGTAATCAGCTCAAACCAGGGTAATGGCTTTTGTTCCATATCGAAATATGCACCCACACTATTCTTTCATTGCTTAAAACCAAAGCCTACCACCTCAGCTTTTTTTTCACATCTATTTCTGAACCTTGGCGATCTATACTTGTTTATTCTCTATGAATATTAGTTTAGGGTATTCTCTAGAATTGCACTGTGGATATGCTCACCATACCCACAGTTTTATGCAGATAATATAAACAAACTATAGAACACAGATAATTTAAATGGCAAAGAAAACTCTACAAATTTCTTATTTATAACATCAAGATGAAGACACCTATCTAGCTTCATTTTACCCTTTACTCTCCTTTCTCTTATTTTTCCTTCTTTTACATAATCCTTTTCTTAAGAAAAGAGAGTGAATTCAGAGGAGAAATGATCCCTTTGAAGTAGTGTAAAGGTACAACTGACTAGGTTAAAATAGATTCTTATAGGTTTGTGTATTTTATTAATGTATTTTAAAATAGGTTTTACTTATTCTCTTTATATATCACCATATAATTCTATGAAATAATAGTTATTAATTCTCTTCTAAAGCAAAGAGCTTGACTAGCTCAACTATCTTTGCTGAGGCAGACCAGGATGAAATACTGTTAGAGCTAGAGGGGAAGAAAGACACCAAGAAAACAAGGACTTCTAAACACATCAGGCACATGTAAACCCATAGGGTGTGTGATATTATGCACAGAACATGCGTGGATCTAAGCTGTGGTGTGGGAAGTCCTTTTCTATGTGTGTTGCTTTTGTTGGATAATGAATAAAGAAGCTGCTTTTGGTCAATGGCTTGTCAGAGTGGAGCTAGGCAGGGAAAACTAAACTGAATGCTGGGAGAAAGAAGACAGAGTTTGTAGAAATTATGAAGCCACCAGAAGAGAAAGATATGAGCCACCAGCTGGAACCTTGCCAGAAGGGCATGAGTCTAATGGTAAAATATAAAATTATTAGAAATGGGTTAATTTAAAATACAAAAGCTAACCAAAAATATGCTTAAGCTATTAGCCAAACAGTGTTGCAATTGATTCAGATTTCTGTGTGGTTATTTCAGGTCAGAGTAGCTGAGAAATGGCCTCCTACAAGGAATTGGCTCACCAATGTGGGTAACTAAATCCACATAAAAACCTGAGAGAGTTTGGAAAGGAATTCTAGACAAAATAAACCAGAGTTTAAAGCAGATTCTTGCTCTGTTTGCTGACAGCAAGCAGAAACTGACTGCTTTAAGAGAGGTCTTCCTGATTCAGTGGTAGTAGCAAAAGAAAAAAAACTGCATCGTTTCCAAATGGTAGCTCCTTGTTTCGAGCAGCCAACATGAGCTTTGGCTCCTTCCGGGTGGTCGAGCACTTGAATAGGTTTTGTGAGTAGCATGTTACAATCTGCTTTATGGTGCTACATAGATCCATTGTATACTTGGAACTGGGTTAGTGTGCAAGGCTCACAGGAGACAGTGAACAGACCTTTGCATGTGGACTGGGTGGAGGCAAAAGGCAAAGCAGCCTTAGTCTTAGTAACGCTGCTGAGAAGTACTCTTTGACAGAAAAGGATTTCAGATACACAACAGGACAGATTTAGACATAAAAGACCTCTAAACAAGACACAGTGTACATAAAAAATGTACGTATATTTGGGAGAGAGAAGAAAAAGAGTAAAGACACAGTAAATGTAACATAAAAGAGTATAGACAGTCATAGATTAAAAGTGTACAGATAACAAAATAAATAGTAAACTTGTAGAAAAATATATAGAATAAGAAAAAACAAGCGACATAAAGATTAAATGTACACAGAGTCTGGATTACATATATTATTGTATTTTCTTTAAATTTTTTACTGTGAAGAAGTTAAGTATAGTGAGACATTTCAAGTATGGACTGCTAAACGAAACCACCATAGATATTTTAAAGGAGTCTTGATTCTGAAATTTGGGTCTGAGGATTTGTTGCTTTGGAGGTTCTTTTGTTTTCACAGAAGATGAGAGCCTATGGATTTCTTTCATAGTAATGTCATTTGACAGACCAAGACCACCCAAAAGATTATTCTGAACACCTCCAAAATGACTTCATGCAACAAAAAGCAGGAAGCAGCTTGGAGAGAACTATGCCCAAATACCCTACATGATTACTTATAAATGTTTGTTTACATTTAAAGGGAACTATGCTATAGAGATTTGCATTGGTATAGATCATAGTTTATTGATAAAAATTTAAGGTCAATTTTGTTATATGTATACTTCTGCTCTTGATTAAGGTATTGTGTTTGTGCAGCTCATTTAAAAATGTAATGTATAATTAAGAAATATAGTTTAATAGATAGTCATCTATAATAGTCAAGCTTGTAGTCTTGTTAGGTTTTGTAGATATATCGAAATATATTTCAGTTAAATAGGTATTTTTCAAATCTTTTAAAGACTATAGAATATAGCATATAAAATGTTTTAAAAACTTAAACTTTTCCCTGCTTCCCTAACCAACCCTCCTTAAGGGAGCCACCTTAGGGTTGGCAAGAGACTTGGACCTAGAGTGGCTCCCAGGTGCCCCGGGCGATGTTTTCAGTTAGTTCCTTGGGCAGCTGAGGATAGGGAACCTGAAATGACCCTATCCTATAGCCATACTGATGAATATCTTGCATATCACCATAGAACCTTTATCTGGCGATAGATGGAAATAGTGACAGAGACCCACACTGGAGCACCAGACTGAGCTCCCTAGGTCCCAATGAGGAGCCGAAGGAGGGAGAACATGAGCAAGGAAGTCAAGACCAAGAGGGGTGCACCCACCCACTAAGACAGTGGGGCTGATCTATTGGGAGCTCACCAAGGCCAGCTGGTCTGTGACTGAAAAAGCAAGGGATAAAACTGGACTCTCTGAACATGGTGGACAATAAAAGCTGATGGGAAGCCAAGGACAATGACACGGGGTTTTGATCCTACTTCATGTTCTTTCCTTGTGGGAGCCTAACCAGTTTGGATGTTCACCTTCCTAGACCTGGATGGAGGGGGGGAGGACCTTGGATTTTCCACAGGGCAGGGAACCCTGACTGCTCTTCGGACTGGAGAGAGAGGAGAAGAAAAGTGGGGGGGAGGGGGAGAGGGTCCGGCGGAGGGGGAGGGAAATGGAAGGCTGGGAGGAGGCAGAAATTTTTTTTAATTTTTTTTCTTTTCAATAAAAAAAAAAAAAACTTTTCATGACAATGAGACAAGAGTTTTGGAAGTTGCTTACAATGTACTTCCTGCTTATCTAAGTAATATTATATTCTTCTGGGGTCTTTGATAGAGTTGAAAAATAGATAGTTATAGTTATAGTTTTCCTTAGTTATGAAAAAAGATAAAGTAGATATAAATATTGTAACTATAATTTTTGTTTGATACCTGTTTTGTTATATATAATTTTCTATGTTAAAGTTAAAACCTTCCTTTTTATTTAAACAGAAAAGGGGAAATATTGTGAGAAGTCCTTCTGTATTTGTGCTGCTTTTATTGGATAACGAATAAAGAAACTACTTTTGGCCAATGTCTCGTCAGAGTGCAGCTAGGCGGGGAAAACTAAAATGAATTCTCAGAGGAAGAACGCAGAGTCTATAGAAACTATAGAACCACTAGATGAGAAAGACATGAACTGTCAGCCAGAACCTTGCCAGCAGGCCATGAATCTCATGGTAAAATATATAATTATTAGAAATGGGTTAATTTAAAATATGAGAGCTAGCCAAAAATATGCTTAAGCTATTGGCCAAACAGTATTGCAATTTATACAAATTTCTCTGTGGTTATTTTGGGTCAGAGTGGCTAGGAAACGAATAAGCAGCCTTCTACAACAAAGCTAGATATGGCCCTAGTCCTTTAGAGGGAAGTGGACGCAAGCTCAGAATCTATCTCCAATTGATTACAACTCATGACAGAAAAAAATTTTAGTTTTCTCCAAGGTAGTTTGCTATTTGAGTAAACAAATTGTGAGGAGCCATTTCCCTCCTAAAAATCATTACAGGAACCATCACCCTGGGGAGTCTGCAGAGAACCCCACACCCATAATTATGTTAAGAATCGCTCTATTGACAAAACCTGCCCCACACCCAATTAGTTGTTATCTGTTAGGCGAACCCGCCTCACATTCCAGCTATCCAGGGAACTAGGTGTGTCAACTCCTTGGCCTATGTGACTCCTTGGCCTACGTGACCTGACCGAACCTGGCCTACGTGACGAACCTGAACCACGTGACCTGAACCGTGCAGCAAAGAATCCAGGCCCCTGTGCCCTCCCCCCCAACTCCTTTTCCTATATAAGCAGCAACCCTGATCCTAATAAAGGGGGCTTCGACAAATCTGCCTAGTCTTCTCCTTCTTTCCTAGCTCATTCCCTTCCAGGTAGCACCAGTCCATGACCCTGGAGTAACTGATTGCAGGGAGGGTTACGACCCCTAGACTGAGTAACCCACCCAACACAATCGACAGTGATAATAGCATATCTCATGCCTAGCAGCAGATAGCTAGCAGAAAACAAACTGACATTCTTGCAACTTTAAAAAAAAATAAAATTTGCAAGTCCTTTACATATTATCCTCTATTTGCTTGTTTGTTTTGTCCTACATGACTTTGTTTTTATTTTATCTTATTCATATTTTTAGATGTCTGTTTGTTTTTTCATAAGAGAGAGGGAGAGAGAGAGATAGGGAGAGAGAGAGAGAGAGAGAGAGAGAGAGAGAGAGAGAGAGAGAGAGAGAGAAGAGTTGTGGGGTTAGAATGAGGGGAGGTAGGGAAGATCCGGGAGAAGATGAGAAAAGGGAATCTGTATATTTAATGAAAAATAAATCTTTTCAGTTAAAATATTTATAAAGTAATTACAAGCTTTCTATTTTATTGTTAATTACTTTGATAGGTTTAATGATATCCCCACCTGATTCTATATTTTAAGCTCCCAAAGCAAAAAAATATGACTTTATAAGTCAAAGTAACTTCAGAATTGTGATTAAGGATCTTGAAAGAGGTGGTTATCTTTATTATCTTCTATGACAGAAGAAAATGCCGTGGCAGAGGTAGGGATCATGAGAAAAATGTTCAAATATGACAAACTACTGAGTTTGAAATTGGAGGAAGATGACCCTCACCAGACAAACCATATCTTGCTACTAAAAAGGCAGGTGAATAGAACAGCTCTTAGGGAAAATAAAGAAACCAGGGGGCTCAACACTTGGATTGGAGCCAAGAGGCAATGTCTTAGATCTCTTGTCTCCAAAGTTATAATGAATAGATTATACTGTTTGACTCTACCAAATTTGTAGTGACTTGTCATGGTAGTCAGAGAAAGAAGTCCAATTGTACCAAGGCAATGATATGCCATTTTGTGAGAGTTCAATACTAGAAAAAAAAGTTTTCTTGTTTTCCTCAAACAAATATTATCAACTGTTGTTTATAAACATATCCCCTGCAATCAAACTTGACTGTTTTCTTTTTCAGTGATGGTTAAAAAATGACAACCATGCTAAAAATTATTACATTAATTTTTGTTGTTATGTGCAACAGTGTTCTGAAAGTGTATCCACGCATTACTTCTACCAATGGTATCCTGAGATGTAAGAAGATGGCACTGGAAAATCCGGAATTGGAGATACAGAGGGTTGTGAGCCGACACATGGGAGCAGAAAACACAGTCCTATATGAGCAGTCGGTTTTCTTAAGTGCTGGTCCAGCACCAGCCCCCCCCCCCATGTTCATTTTGAACATATGTGGGATTTAAACTCAAAGCACAAGGGTTTTGAACATTTAGATTTTGCTCTGTTTTGAAACCTTTTTCCCCCTCAGTATATTTTATGTTATATCAAAATTTTCTTTTAACCAGATGGTAGTTTAGGAAGTTATAATTGCAAGAGTGGTTTTAAAAACTAGAGGGCTACCTGGGTGGTGTGGCACACACCTTTAATCCCAGCACTCTGGAGGTAAAGGCAGAGCCAGGCAGATCTCTGTGAGTTTGAGGCCAGCCTGATCTACAGAGGGAATTCCAGGACAGGTTCCATATCTACAGAGAAACACTGTCTCAAAAAACCAAAAAAAGCAAGCAAACAAACAAAATATCAAACAAAACAGAACAAAAAATAAAGGCCAAAAGTAATGTTAAAACTGAAGGAACATTTTAAAATGTCTATGTTTATCTAATCATTCAAAAAATGTTCAAAATTCTTAACACATGATATTTTTATCTAACAATAAAAATGATCATCAGAAAAAAGATAAAAAGAATAAAAGGAGTCACCCCATACTAGCATCCCATTCTGAAACCTATAACCAGGTTCTGAAAATCATCAGAGATAGAAACTTTGTAGGCAACAGATACCTGTGATTGTGCCAAGGAATGTGAGCTACAACACACTGACAAAGTGACAATGTTTTGCTGGGGGAGAAGACTCTCCTCCAGAAGAGAACTGGACAGTTACAGCAGGCTCCATTGGTGGGAGTGCCAGCAACCTTATAGACTGATCACCAGTCAATGAAAGGGGCTGTCTTAGAACTCATGTGGGGGGCTGGAGAGATGGCTCAGCGGTTAAGAGCACTGCCTGCTCTTCCAAAGGTCCTGAGTTCAATTCCCAGCAACCACATGGTGGCTCACAACCATCTGTAATGAGGTCTGGTGCCCTCTTCTGGCCTGCAGGCATACACACAGACAGAATACTATATACATAATAAAATAAATAAATAAATAAATATTTAAAAAAAAGAACTCATGTGGGGTAATTTTCTGAAATCTGCACTTTAATTTTAGTCCAGGGAAGACCAGTATTGAACATTTGCTAATAATAAATGGTAAAATCTAGAAGAAACAGAATCTGAACACAGATGACTCCTCACATTGAACCACTGGCTGCAAAGACGTGTAAATGGACAAGTGAGACTGGAGGAGTATTAAGTCTAAGTAGAAAAGTGCTGAGATCAAGCAAGTGGGCATTTAACTCTTGTTGAAAGGATTAATATTTCTTTTCCGACTCTTCAGAAATTTGGAGAGGAGACCCAGAGGCTGTCATTTATAACTACATGCAGGTTTTGATGTCTGGAAATAGACTCTATTTTTGTTATAATTATTTGCACTGGTGATAGCTATGCTGTGCTTGACAAATGCAATTCAAAATTTAGTATTATTTCATTAAGCTCACAGCACTATTTGAAGAGTTTATTATTATTAAGAGTTACTTGAAAGGTCTTTGCAGCTAGGAATGGTGGCTCTTGTCTGATATCCCAGCATTCTTTAGGCTAATACAAAATGATCTTCATTGAGTCAAGGACAAGCTGGGCTACATAAGTAAGTTTCAGGTCATCCTGAGCTTCTACTAATACCCTTCCTTCAAGTGTAAAAATATTTTGCTCATGTTTTCATTATATTTGTATGTACATGTAGAACCTTTAATAAAAAATAAAATGTTTGATAAGCGGCAAGACACTAACATTCATTTTCTAAAGTATGTGATTTACAATGCTGTTACCAATGCCATGAAACACTTGCCAATACAGTAATCAATTTAAATGATAACACTTTCATTAGATTTTCCCTAAAGTGTATTGGTATTTAAAAATGGACACATTGTAGTTTATATTTATAACTCATTTTAGGTCTTTATCACTTTAATCATGTCTTGATTCCTATGAATCATGGTTTAGCAGACAGAAAATGGTTTGAATTTATCATGAGCAGTATATCTTCTAATTATTACATCCACTTGAAATAGACACATAAAGCAGTATATTTGGATATCCCTTTAGATGCATCTGTAAATCAAGTAGAAACAACTAGTGGCAAAAGTCAGAAAAAAGACCTTTAACTCATAACAGTAACCTTGATTTTAAACACTACAGATAATAGCAGGAAATGAGAGCACAGTGTGGTACTTACTGGTGGAAATGCATTTGGGAGGAATGGACCAGCCCTCTTCAGTGCATGCAATGCTGCTCTGATTATTTTGAAGGCTGTAGCCTGGATTGCAAACGACTTGTACAGTATCACCTTGTAAGTGTGTTTGTCCTGAAGATGTAGAATCACCATTTTCCACAAAAGGAAAGAAACATAGCCCTTAGGAAGAAAAAGAGATTAATTCACATTATGGGAGAAATTAAGAGCATGTTAGATTGCATATTAAAGGATTGTTAGACGACCAACACTCCTGAAGAGAGATATACGAATAAAGTTTCTGAAGCTTGCCAACTCCAGGTGGTCTACAGTGTGAGTTTTCTACAGGCATGCCATGTCTCTACTTTTGAAATAACTTTCCAAATTTAATATTTTACAACTGAAAGACATCTATATAAAATAGTTTTTTATATACCTGTTATCTTTCATTTCTGGATGTTTCTTCAACAAGTGATGGTGTTGTCTGCTGTACTGACCTATCCTGTGTCCTATCAATTTCTTTTAAAACACCTGTCTTCCCTGGGTGTCCAGCACACATTCACTAAGGATCAATGTATTATAGGTAACAAGTCTAAGGATATAATGAGCTCTGGAACGTGCAAAAGTAAAATATCTTTCCATAGAATATTTGAGGGTTGTTTTGATTTGCATTTCTCTGACGACTAAAGAGGTTGAACATTTTCTTAAGTATCTTTTAGCCATTTTAGATTCATCTGTTGAGAGCTCTGTTTAGGTCTGTACCCAATTTTTTGTTCAATTTTTTTTCTTTTGATGACCAATTTCTTGAGTTCTTTGTATATTTTGGAGATCAGTCCTCTGTCCCATATGGGATGGTGAAGATTTTTTTTGCCATTCTTTAGGTGGCTGTTTTGTCTTGTTGACCATGTCCTTTGCTTTACAGAAGCTTCTCAGTTTCAGGAGGTCCCATTTATTAATCATTTCTCTCAGTGTCTGTGCGACTGGGGTTATATTTAGGAAGCAGTCTCCTGTGCTAATGAGTTTAAGTGTACTTCCCATTTTCTCTTCTTAGAAGTTCAGTGCGGTTTGTTTTATGTTGAGATCTTTGATCCATTTGGACTTGAGTTTTGTGCATGGTGATAGATATGTGCCTATGTTCATTCTTCTACATGTTGATACCCAGTTATGTCAGCACCATTTGTTGAATATACTTTCTTTGTTCCATTTGATATTTTTTGCTTCTTTGTCAAAAATCAGATGTTCATTCCCGGCTTCTCAGACCCCAAATAATCACTTAGAAACTATATTAATTAAAATACTGCTTGGCTTATTAGCTTATGCATATTTCTAGATAATTCTTACATCTTAAATCAGACCATCTCCATTAATTTGTGCATCACCATGAGGTTGTTGCCTACAGGCAAGATTCATGGGTCTGTTTCTCTGGTGGCTATATTGTGTTTTCCTAGCTCAGTTTACTTTCTCCTCTATCTCTGCTTTGATTTTGTTTACTCTATTCTGTCCTGTAATAGGCCCCAGCAGCTTCTTTATTCATTAATCAAACACATTCACAGCATACAGAGGGAATCCTACATCAAACCAGTCTAAAATTGACAATGCCACGGACCCTAGACAACAAAGATGACCTTAAGAGAGATTTACATGGATCTAATTTACATAGGCACTTGAAAAAGACAAGATTTCCTTAGTAAACAGGGAGTATGGGGATCATAAGATAGGGTAGAAGGTAAGTGGGGAGGAGGAGAGGGGAGCAGAGAAAAATATGTAGCTCAATAAAAGCAATTTAAAAAAGAATATTTGAGAGAAAAGATAATCCAGACACAGTAGATACACAAAGTGACTTTTATTTTTGCCCATAAAAAACATGGCTAAGTTGCTACTAAGTAGATGTTTGACAAGATCTGTTAGTTGTCAAATGTATTCATCATCAGCTTTCAATTATTAACTATTTTTTTAGATCACCTGTTGACAATATGTTCTCCATTGGATTTTCCTAAGAAAAATAGTTCACAAAACAAAGACTGCACCTGACCCTTCCACAGCCCAACTCGTCACAATCTGGACCCCACGAACCCTTCTTCTCTTTCTTTCACTCAGTATTCTTCTAAGAATAGACATTTACTCACTGAGACACTTTGGTGTTGGTGACCATCCTTCTTCTGTGCATGTTATGAGATTCCAGAAGGTATTTGAAGGAGACACAAAACTATATTCACAAGAGTAGTATAAAACCTTCCCAATAGGAATGGGGGACAGTGGGTCATATTTCTTTGCACCATATATTATTCCGTGGCTTATATTGGGAAAATCACAAAATCTCTCTGGAAAAATAAAACAAAGACAAAAAAGCAAATGTGAATCATCCCTAATGAAACATCAATTATTTTTTTGTATTTGATGATCATTTTTTATTTAATATAGGTTAAGTGGGTATAGTTCAAGTGCCTTCTGGTGTATCATTTCATCACTGAAGAACAATGATCACCAAGAAGTTCATAAATTAGTATAATAATTTCTCTATGAACCCAGTGCTGTGTTTAATCAGCTTTACTTCTAGAGTATATAAATATTTGAGAATGCTATTATTAATAAACACAAAGTTTACATTTTGGATTGATACGAACTATGAAGTTTTTGGGAGTATTCAAAAAGGTAGCCCAACAAGACTTTTTAAAAACTGAAATAGGGGTACAGGTATGAGGGCGCTCTCCACATGGCCTAAGACAGGGTGCCCTGTGATCTGCTTTCTTTAATCCTGCTAGATGCCTTTTATTTGAGGAGCTCCAAGGATGGGCGACTTATGACAGGATAATCCCCCAACCTAAGGCATGGCCCTGGGAACCCTAGGACGGATAAGGGGGAAAGAAAAAAAGGCCTGGTCCCCACTCGACCTAGGAGTCATCGGGCACCCCTCTGTTATCAGGAGAGGTGGACTGCTTCACCACTCGAGAGGAGGGTCTCTCCTTGTCTCAGTCACTTCTCCTTTGGTCTGACACCATGGTTGACTCTGACTGGTGCTCTCCACATGATAGCTGCCTGCCTTTGTATGGGAGGGGGGGAGGGGATCTGTTGGGAGTCATTTCCCCCTAGAGATCATTGCAGGAACCATCGCCCTGGGGAGACTGCGAGGATCCCCACACCCATGGTTGTGCTGGGAATGGTTCTGTTGCCCCACACCCAGTTGAAGCTGTTAATGGAGAAAAATAAAATAAATAAATGAAAAAAAAAAACTGAAATAGGATGCTAGCATAGAAACTTGATTGCATAGTAAGTTATGGGTGGATGAGAGGGTTGTGATTTGCCATCCTTCCTCGTTCTTCTCATTGATATCATTGATGTATCTTCCAGGATTGTCACTAGTGTATATGTTTCATGGGAGTAGTAAATATGTTGAGTAGTCAGTTCAGTATGATATATAGGAACATAATTTTATTTTGTCAGGTTTCTCGATAAATGTGCTTTCATTAAATTAGCGAGGCACAAAAAATCAAAAAGATCAATCCAATTAATATAAAACTGCAGCTTAATTCTGGTGACATTAGGTCTTTAAATACAACTACCTAGAATAATGTGGATAATTATATGTGTGTGTTCAATCTCTACATATAAAGGCATAAATACTTTAAAACAGTTAACATGTAAATTGTTAGGTCTTTTATCAAATTTTTTACAATTTTCAACAGGTAAACATTTTCAGATTTGTTTTAGGAGAGTTAGTCTACATGAAATTTTCATAAAACACAAGAATCATATGCTGCTCTTCCATATGCACACTGCACAACTTCCCTTATTATCAATTTAACTTTTACCCAGACTACATAAGTGTATACTAGAAATTTTGGTAATATTTTGTAGTCATATCCTCACAAATAGTGAAACATTGCATATTCATTTACTTAGCATTAATTATCAATGTTACATGATACTTAAAATTATTTTTCCTATGTGATATAGCCTCATGGAACCTGAAACTGCTAACCTGTTATATTTGGTGTTAGGTATCTTTGAAGATGGTGGTAGTAAAATCTCCATGTATGTGTTAAGGTGTGGTTTCATTATTCTTTGTCTGCTTCCCAAATGACAGAATTTTATTTGCATTCACTTATTTGCACATGTTCTTGTCTTTCCCGAATACCATTGCTACCAACCTCTAAATGTACTCCAACCTCTTTCAGAACCCTTCCCACACCACTCATCTAATAGCGATGCTGTTGGCTACGAATGTTTACCTCTCTAGTTTTCCTTTATTCACCTAAACAATAAAAATGGACATGATTATTCTCCCTGTACATTCTGATGGAAATTTGAAAATATCTTTAGTATGGGACACACACACACACACACACACACATTTGCCTTGTAACCTATTTGCTGTTTATGTGTTTGCTTTATTTTGCATATCACAGTGTGTCCTGTTTGTGGATTAAACTTCTTGGTACCTAATGAAGCATAATATATAAATGCTTTGCTGCTGTAAGTGAATAAAGTTTTTTGTTCACATAAAAATATTACTTTAGTGTATTGATTTTTTTGTTTGGTCAATATGTGAAGAAGTAACAAACATATACAGTTCACACAAGTATTTGCTTCACGCACTTGTTATAGAGATTCATGACCCTTCCCTAGGACCCTAAATTCTACTTCAACTTTCTTTTCTGGGGATATCAAAGTCCTTATATCATTCATACAACTTGTATTTTCCTCCATCTTCTTTTTCCCTTCCTATAAATTCCTTCTTCACACCATCTCTAACTGAGGTTTAAAGTATAGGGATGTTCAGTGATGGCCTTTCATTTCAGGCTTACAATAATAGCTGTACTCTCTGAAAAATTATATATAATGTCCATATCTTATGTTTCAACTAACATAGTTGACCAAGAATATGACAATATGACAAGCCAAAGTAAGATAATAAATTGTTTAGGTAGAATATATATATTTATATCATACAGACAAAATGGTTGATAACAAAATAACCAGATTGACTGCTCAGAATACCCTGGAGAAATATGAGGTAATCTTTTTTTTTTTCTAATTCCAGGCATGTTGCTTTTAAAACATAGAACCATGAAGCTTCCAAGTAAAAGACAAATATAACAGCAAGATAACATCTTCAAATTAGCTTGTAGATTTTTCTACAGAAACTGAATAATCATGTTAATGCAGCCAGCTGCATTCCCCCTCTGGGTTCCAAGGAAGAGCAGAGAAAACAAATGAAAGATAAGCCATGGCGAATTTCTCAACTGGGAGGGGTGCATTTGGAAACTCCAGCCTACTGTTTCAACTTTTTCAGACAATTTCTGCTGAAAGTTGTGAGTACCTTATTTGAGCATGTGATCTCTCTATGTTGCTATTTATTATAACGTAGAAACATCATCCAAGAAGACTCTCAGTGGGCCGGTTGAGATATCTTTGAATGTTCACTCATTCAAAATCAAAGGTGTTACTATTGTAGGTCATTTTCCAGTCGGTACAGAGCCAGACACACAGTATCCACTGGGCTAGCAATATATATATATATATATATATATATATATATATATATATAACAACTAATCAAAAAGGAGGCCATGGTTTGAGAACTAACAGGTGACTATGGGATGGTCTGTAAGGAGGAAAGGAAAGAAATATAAACTATTATAAACCTAAAAGTTTTTAAAGAAAAAAATGAAATTAATATTTTCTGTCATTTGGAAGGATATAAATTTTTTTCTCATTAAAGAGACATATAAATAAAGTATCTTTAAATAAATGAAGTATCTTTAAATCTTTGAAATAATGCCACAAATCTTGTAAGGGTAGATCTCAGAAAGGATTATCTCCTTCCTATCCATTGTACTTATAAAGAACAGCAAAACCCAAATAGCAGGATAAAGTCTTTCTGAAACCAGAGTTAAGCACAGTGACTAAATTTTTGAATCCAACTCCTCTTTCAGGGATTGTGATTCTGGGGATATTGTGGAGTTGCCAAACACTGAGTCTTCAGACACAATGTCAGTCTAAAGGTAAGATAATTTCATTCTATTTTTTTTTTTACGTTCACTGGAGAGCTCAGAAAAAGAGCAAATGACTGGCATTTTTGATAGTTTACAACAAAAAGAACAGTGCTTTTCATTGTCTTATTAAAGACATTTCTATTTGATAAATGATGATTTGATTAAAATAGAAAAAGTTACTCATTTTAATGACTATAAGGTGAAAACTTATACAATCTTTGAAGATGAAATGAACTTCACACAGACCGAGAGATGTTTTGAGTCTTTCAGGAGCTTTGTCCTAGTCAATGTTTGTTTAATTTTGAAAATTCATTTGGTCACATTAGTTCTTTATAAATTTGAAAAATAAAATTTATTCCCTCCAAATCATATTTATAGGGTATTCACACTTTGAAGTTTACTAAACAGAAAAAACCACCTTTATTCAATTTGCCCTTTAATTGCTTATATGAACTATATCCATAAATAAATTTATTTGTATAATTCAAAATGTTTTCTATTTTTCACTTAAATACTTTAATAGTTTATTTTCTATTTCCAATATTTTAATAAAATTTAAAATAAATTAAAAAGTATTCTTGTACACATAGCAGAAAATACATCTGACTAGAGAGTAGATATTGCAAATCTTTCCCACTTACCTTCTCCTTCGGGTGTAGAAAGACACAAGTTTAGATAGGCACTGGCTAAGAGCAACACGGTAAACCACCCCATCGTCTAAAACATAAAGCACTCCAGCAGTGGTGGAGTTCTGGTGACTCTGGGCATGACTTTGGTTTTCAGTGCATTACTGGAAGCTAGTTTGTTAAATATCAAAGGTCACAAGAGAAGGGCAAAACAAACAATGTTTACTCATTGCTTTCACATTAATACTCTATGTTAATCATTTTACCTTTATTAATCAATGAAGGAGCCAATCTTCTAGACAATCAAACTGAAGTATTGAGAGAAAAAAGAGATTAATTTTTTTTGTTTGTTTTTGTATAGGCACCGTAGCTGGTAGGACTATTGGATGCTTCTCTTTTCCCGAAGTTTGCCTTTGAACCTCTGGTGTCATTGATGCTGGTCCTCAGTGAGAAGTCATTAGTGAAAGGCCCAGTTCAGGTCCCTCAGATCCTGTGTTTCAACATGTTTTTTTTTTTCCATTAGTAGAGACTTATCTTCCATCTGTTGGGGACAACCAGGTGTAATTAACAATAGTCTGTATTGCTTTGAGCTCAACAACTCAGAAGAGTATTTCTCTTGCCTAGTTTTAGTGTGTTTCTTAGATTGTGTTTGATTGTTAGAGGAAGTATTGTGAGCCTAATAGGGAAAATTTCATTTAATATTTCTTAGTTATTGTTTTTTCTTCTTTTGAGAACTCTCTCTGAAGATTACAGGCACGTTTTTGAAAGGGTAATTTGTATGTTTTTGTTTGTTTTTTTTGTCCTTTGAGTTATTTCTGTATTTAGGACATTAATCTTATATATATACCTATAATCTTTTTTTTTTTTTTTCGAGACAGGGTTTCTCCGTAGCTTTTGGTTCCTGTCCTGGAACTAGCTCTTGTAGACAAGGCTGGCCTCGAACTCACAGAGATCTGCCTGCCTCTGCCTCCCGAGTGCTAGAATTAAAGGCGTGCGCCACCACCGCCCAACTATATTTATAATCTTATGTATATAAGATTAAACATAATAAATAGCAAAATAATTTATAAATATATTAGGTAATATGCATTAATACTGTATAGTAATTAATATATATTTGAAGAGGTGCTAATAAATATTTTCCTCATTATGTGGGATTCTTCATACCACTGAATGTTTCTTTAACTATAGAGAAACAAGTTTTATGAAATTCCACATGCCAATAGTTATCCTTAATTCTCGTCACGATGTAATGCTATAAAGAAAGACTATTTCTATACTTATGTAGGATACAAGCTATGTTTTTTTCTAGTAGTTTCATTGTTTCAGATTGTAGGATTAGGTCTTTTATGCCTGATAGCTTTTTGACAAGGTGGTAGATACTGGCATAATTTCATTCTTCTGCATTTAGACATCTGTATTTATTAGTAGTATTTGTTGAAAATAATTTCTTCCAGGATATGTTTTTCCATATCTTTGTCAGATATTAAGTGCTTGAAGTTACAAGTTCTTATGTTTTGATGTTTGATATTGTTTTTCTAGTATACATGTCTGTTTTTGTTCGTATAATATACTGTCTTTACTATAGTGACTGTAATTTATCTTATAATCTGAAGGGTTTTCCCTTATAACTGATTTTTTTTCTGAATTACTTTTGGGTATTTATGGTTTTCCCCCTGAATTTGAATCTGGTTTAACATTTTCACAGTACAGGTCCTATAGACTCAAGCTTAGGTTTATTCCTAAGTATTTTTTAGGTTATTGTGATTGGGAATATGATTTTTTTCTTTGTAGGTTTAAAAATTTCCCCATTTTTTAGGCTGCACTTTGTTTAGATGATTGTAGCTTTTGTTATAGAAGCCCCTTTGTTTTAGGAGATTCCATTTCACTAAAGTGTGCTATTGACTATTCAAATGGTGTCTTGTTCAGAGAATTCTCTACTGTGCCAATGAGCTCTAGTGAATTCCCAACTCTTCCTACATGATATACAGGGTATTCAGTCTCATGATGAAGTCTTTGGTCCAGCTGGAGTTTTCATTTTTCAAAGGATGACAGACATAGTTCTATTTGCAATCTTCCACATAGAGCTATCCAAATTGAACATCTTTTCCTGAAGATGCTGTCTTTTCTCCAGTGTGTATTTTTGTCTCCTTTCTCAAAAGTTCACACATCTGTGGATGTTTGAGATTATATCTGGGTTTTCAATTGTAATCCTTTAATCAGTGTTTTTTTTTTTATGTCAGTATGTCAATTCCATACTATTTTTCATTACTAACACTTTGTATTATAACTTAAAGTCTGGGATGGTGAGAGCTCCAGCTATTCTTTTTTTATTTATTTATTTATTTTATTTTTCTCCATTAACAGCTTCAACTGGGTGTGGGGCAACAGAACCAATCCCAGTACAACCATGGGTGTGGGGTTCCCCATAGTCTCCCCAGGGCAATGGTTCCTGCAATGATCTCTAGGGGGAAACAGCTCCCAACAGATCCCCTCCCCCCTCCCATACAAAGGCAGGCAGCTATCAAGTGGAGAGCACCAGTCAGAGTCAACCATGGTGTCAGAGCAAAGGAGAAGGGACTGAGACAAGGAGAGACCCTCTTCTCGAGTGGTGAAGTAATCCCTCTCTCCTGGGAACAGAGGGGTGCCCGATGACTACTAGGTCGAGTGGGGACCAGGCCTTTTTTTTTCCCCTTACCCTTCCTAGGGTTCCCAGGGCCCTGCCTTAGGTTGGGGGATTATCCTGCCATAAGTCGCCTGTCCTTGGAGCTCCTCAAATAAAAGGCATCTAGCAGGATTAAAGTAAGCAGATCACAGGGCACCCTGTCTTAGGCCATCTGGAGAGCACCCTCATACCTGAACCATGCCATGTTGAGCCGGTTTCTACAACCTCTGTATGGTGTGCTCTTCAGGCGAGGATCCACACTAACTCCCGTCATTGGGCCCCTGCGTCTGTCATTAATGAAAAGACTCTGAGGAGCTCCTCAGACCAAAGATATAATGATATAGTTTTGGCACCAATAACTCCATCTCCAGATAAGAAGAAAGGGCTTTTTCCCAACCCAGTATTCACCTTTTAGTCTGGCCTATGGTATGACCACATTCCTAAGTGCCTACTCCACATAAAGTTACGTGTGCTGCCTGCCAAAAAATTAGGGCAGTGTAAAAGGGATCAAAATCCAAAATTTTTAACATATGCATTAAAACCAAACACTTTAAACATGTGTCAAACTTTACCCATTATCTATAAGCAATTAGAAATATCATCAGCTCAAATTCAGTGGGAGTACAATGACATACATTGTTGTTATCAAATACCACCAGTTCCAGCCTCTGGGCAACAGTCACAGGAACCCCCAATTTTCCCCCTTCTTAAGTGAAGAGAGGTTAATATTTTAATTAAAATGAGTTCTGTGTCCCAAAGTTTAAAGCAGACTGATGTTTAGTCTGCAACTCAGCTCCAAAGCAGACCAGAGTTCAAGCTGCAGAAGCAGTTTAGCATTTGTGCTCCTGGACAGGTGGGGTAGCCAGGGTGAGGCGAGCTGGATTCAGGTACATGAAGCACATCCTTGCCCTTATGTCAGCTGGGTCTCCCTGGATTCTGGGGGCTGGGTGACACCATGCAGAGTGGTGTAGCTGGTTTTGTCAGCAGGCACTCCTTTCCTTGGGGGTAGGGAAGACCGGACCAAAGATCTCTCCTCAATCACCTCTGGAAGTCTGGAACTCCTCTGTGTCCGCAGCCTCGACATCACGTTCAGAATTCATTTTCTTTCTGTGAAAAAAGCACAAACATATCCTCGACCCCAAATATATATAGGTCGGGTTTTTTCATGATGCGTTGCGAGGGCTTTTTCACCTTGTCTTAGCAAAGGTCAGCTTGGTGTCAACAAGCCAGATCCGTTTGCATCAGGATCTGCTGGCAACTTGTATGAGTTGCTTTGAAGGAGCCTTGTTATGCTCCATAATTTTTATTATAATTAGCCATATATGCAGTTCCTCCATTGGAAGAGCCAATTGTAAAATTTAGCATAAAATCCTTTAAGGGATTTTTTTGCTATAGCTTTAGCAAAATACAGGTGCATAAATTGTAGCAATGATCTGGGAAAAGACCATTGTTTTTGGCCTTTGAATTTAGCAAAGGCAAATATCCAGGAATCAATCTTAAAATTATCAATGAGTCTACTGTTTAGTATAAGAAACCTTGATCATAGTCAAAATTTCGTTAAACCATTTTCCAGATTCTATCCTGTCCTTTTATATCAGACAGGCTACTGGTTTAAATTAAGAGCTTAATATCTTAACTAGCAAAACTGAGAAGATTTAGCCATAAGCCTCATTTTTTATAAAACTGTTGTAGAATAAGTTTTACCTTTAATATACACACTTGCCATATCTGAATTATAATTAATATACTGTATTTGTTGATTATTGTATACTTTATCTGTTGATTTATACTTTACCTGCTTGAGTACCTGTTAGGCAGCTGTTTTAAGCTCTCTATTGGAAACTGTTTTTTGTAAGAATTTTACCTAGCAGCTCAAGGTCTCCTATAAGAATATTATCACTAGAGCTTTAACCATTCGACATCCAACCAAAAGTTTGTAAGCTATCCTTTTTTTTTTTGTTTTTTTTTATATTGGAAAAGAAGAAATTTCTGCCTCCTCCCCGCCTCCCATTTCCCTCCCCCTCCTCCCCTCCTCCCCGCCTCCCCCCTCCTCCCCCTCCTTATCCAGACCAAAGTACAGTCAGGGTTCCCTGCCCTGTGGGAAGTACCTCAATCCTGGTCTAGGAAGGTGAACATCCGAACTGGCTAGGCTCCCACCAAGCCAGAACAAGAAGTAGGATCAAAACCCTGTGCCATTGACCTTGGCTTCTCAGCAGCCCTCATTGGGTTCACCTTCTTATTTAGCTTCTTTAGTATCACAGAATATAGACTCAATGACCACAGTTTGTGACTAGAAACCAATTATGAGTGAGTACATCCCATGTTCCTCTTTTTGGGTCTGGGATACCTCACTCAGGATAGTGTTTTCTATTTCCATCCATTTGCATGCAAAATTCGAGAAGTCATTGTTTTTTACTGCTGAGTAGTACTCTAGTATGTAAATATTCCACACTTTCTTTATCCATTCTTCCACTGAGGGATATCTAGGTTGTTTCCAGGTTCTGGCTATAACAAACAATGCTGCTATGAACATAGTTGAACAAATGCTTTTGTCATGTGATAGGGTATCTCTTGGGTATATTCCCAAGAGTGGTATTGCTGGGTCCAGAGGTAGGTTGATCCCGACTTTCCTGAGAAACCGCCACACTGATTTCCAAAGTGGTTGCACAAGATTGCATTCCCAACAACAATGGATGAGGGTACCCCTTCCTCCACAACCTCTCCAGCAAAGACTATCATTGGTGTTTTTGATTTTAGCCATTCTGACAGGCGTAAGATGATATCTCAATGTTGTTTTGATTTGCATTTCCCTGATCGCTAAGGAAGTTGAGCATGACCTTATGTGTCTTTTGGCCATTTGGAATTCTTCTGTTGAGAATTCTCTGTTCAGCTCAGTGCCCCAATTTTTAATTGGGTTATTTAGCGTTTTAAAGTTTAGTTTCTTGAGTTCTTTATATATTTTGGAGATCAGGCCCTTGTCTGTTGCTGGGTTGGTGAAGATCTTCTCCCAATCAGTAGGTTGCCTTTTTGTCTTAGTGACAGTATCCTTTGCTTTACAGAAGCTTCTCAGTTTCAGGAGGTCCCATTTATTCAATGTTTCCTTTAATGTCTGTGCTTCTGGGGTTAAACATAGGAAGCGATCTCCTGTGCCCAACTGTTGTAGGGTACTTCCCACTTTCTCTTCTATCAGGTTCAGTGTGTTAAGATTGATATTGAGGTCTTTGATCCATTTGGACTTGAGTTTTGTGCATGGTGATAGATATGGGTCTATTTTCATTTTTTCTACAGGTTGAAATCCAATTGTGCCAGCACCATTTGTTGAAGATGCTTTCTTTCTTCCAATGTATGTTTTTAGCTCCTTTATCAAAAACGAGGTGTTTATAGGTTTGTGGGTTAAAATCCGGGTCTTCTGTACGATTCCATTGATCGAGTTCTCTGTTTTTATGCCAGTACCACACTGTTTTCATTACTGTAGTTCTGTAATAGAGTTTGAAGTCAGGGATGGTAATGCCTCCAGAAGTTCCTTTATTGTATAAGATTGTTTTGGCTATCCTGGGTTTTTTGTTTTTCCATATAAAGTTGATTATTGTCCTCTCAAGATCTGTGAAGGATTTTGATGGGATTTTGATGGGAATTGCATTGAATCTATAAATTGCTTTTGGTAGAATTGCCATTTTTACTATGTTGATCCTCCCAATCCAAGAGCAAGGGAGGTCCTTCCATTTTCTGGTATCCTCTTCAATTTCTTTCTTCAATGCCTTAAAGTTCTTGTCAAATAAATCTTTCACTTCCTTGGTTAGCGTTACCCCAATATTTTATGCTGTTTGTGGCTATCGTGAAAGGTTATGCGTCTCTGATTTCCCTCTCTGTTTCCATATCCTTTGTGTAAAGGAGGGCAACTGATTTTTTGGAGTTTATCTTGTATCCGGCCACATTACTAAACGTGTTTATCAGCTGTAGGAGTTCTTTGGTGGAGTTTTTGGGGTCGGTTATGTACACTATCATGTCATCTGCAAATAACGAAAGTTTAACTTCTTCCTTGCCAATTCCAATCCCCTTGATCCCCTTGTGTTGTCTTATTGCTATCGCTAACACTTCAAGCACTATATTGAAGAGGTATGGAGAGAGTGGACAGCCTTGTCTTGTTCCAGATTTCAGTGGGATGGCTTTGAGTTTCTCTCCATTTAATTTGATGTTAGCTGTCGGCTTTAATTATATTTAGGTACGTCCCTTGTATCCCTAATCTCTCCAAGACTTTTATCATAAAGGGATGTTGAATTTTGTCAAATGCTTTTTCCGCATCTAATGAAATGATCATATATTTTTTTTCTTTCAGTTTATTTATATGATGGATTACATTGATAGATTTTCGTATGTTGAACCAGCCCTGCATCTCTGGGATGAAGCCTACTTGGTCATAATGGATAATTTTTCTAATGTGTTCTTGGATTCGGTTTGCCAGTATTTTGTTGAGGATTTTTGCGTCGATGTTCATGAGCGAGATTGGCCTGTAATTCTCTTTCTTGGTTGAGTCTTTGTGTGGTTTTGGTATCAGAGTAACTGTAGCTTCATAAAAGGAATTTGGCAACGACTCTTCTGTTTCTATATTGTGAAATACCTTAAGGAGTATAGGTATTAGGTCTTCTTGGAAGTTCTGGTAGAATTCCGCATTGAAACCATCTGGACCTGGGCTTTTTTTGGTAGGGAGGTTTTTGATAACAGATTCTAATTCTTCACGACTAACAGGTCTATTTAGATCGTTCACCTCGTCTTGGTTTAGCTTTGGTAGATGGTATTTATCTAAAAAAGTGTCCATTTCTTCCACATTTTCCAGTTTTGTGGCATACAGGCTTTTGTAGTAAGATCTCAATATTCTCTGAATTTCCTCTGTGTCTGTTGTTATGTCACCCTTTTCATTTCTGATCTTATTAATTTGCATATTCTCTCTCTGCCGTTTGATTAGTTTGGATAGGGGTTTATCGATCTTGTTGATTTTCTCCAGGAACCAGCTTTTTGTTTCATTGATTCTTTGGATAGTTTTCTGTGTTTCTATTTTATTGATTTCTGCCCTCAGTTTGATTATTTCCAGTCTTCTACTCCTCTTAGGAGAGTCTGCTTCTTTTTTTTCTAGAGCTTTCAGGTGGGTTGTTAAGTCTCCAATGTGTGCTTTCTCTGTTTTCTTTAAGTGGGCACTTAGTGCTATGAACTTTCCTTTCAGGACTGTTTTCATAGTGTCCCATAAGTTTGAGTAGGTTGTTTCTTTATTTTCATTGAATTCAAGGAAGACTTTAATCTCTTTCTTTATTTCTTCCTTGATCCATGTGTGGTTCAGTAGTAGACTGTTCAGTTTCCATGAGTTTGTAGGCTTTCTGGGTGTAGCTTTGTTGTTGAATTCTAACTTTAATCCATGGTGATCTGATAAGATGCAGGAGGTTATGCATATTTTTTTGTACCTGTGGAAGTTTGCTTTGTTACCGAGTATGTGGTCAATTTTCGAGAAGGTTCCATGAGCTGCAGAGAAGAAGGTATATTCTTTTCTTTTTGGGTGGAATGTTCTATAGATGTCTGTTAAGTCCATTTGATTGATTACCTCCATTAATTCTCTTATTTCTCTGTTAGGTTTCAGTCTGATTGACCTATCCATTGGTGAGAGAGGAGTGTTGAAGTCTCCTACTATTAGTGTGTGCGGTTTGATGGCAGCCTTGAGTTTTAGTAATGTTTCTTTTACGTACGTGGGCGCTTTTACATTAGGGACATAGATATTCAGGATTGAGACTTCCTCCTGATGAATTGTTCCTGTTATGAGTATAAAATGTCCCTCTCCATCTCTTCTGATTGATTTAGGTTTGAAATCAACTTTATTAGAAATAGGCCACCCCTGCTTGTTTCTTAGGTCCATTCGCTTGATAAGCCTTTTCCCAGCCCTTTACTCTGAGTAGTTGCCTGTCTTTGTGTTTGAGGTGTGTTTCTTGTAGACAGCAGAGTGTTGGATCCTGTTTCCGTATCCAATCTCTTAGCCTGTGCCTTTTTATAGATGAGTTGAGTCCATTGACATTAAGTGATATTAATGTCCAGTGGTTGTTCATTCTGGTCATTTTTCTAGTAGTAGAGTTTGTGTGTTTCCCTTCTTTGAGATGTGCTGGTGAAGGGACTCTAGATATCTGAGTTATTGTGGGCCTTGTTGGACTCCTTGGTTTGTGATTTTCCTTCTATTACTTTCTGTAAGGCTGGATTTGTGGCTACATACTGTTTAAATTTGTTTTTATCTTGAAAAATTTTGTTTTCTCCATTTATAGTGAACGAAAGTTTGGCTGGGTATAGTAGTCTGGGCTTGCATCCATGGTCTCTTAGTTTCTGCAGTACATCTATCCAGGACCTTCTGGCTTTCATGGTTTCCAAAGAGAAGTCAGGTGTAAGTCTGATGGGTTTGCCTTTATAAGTAACTTGGCCTTTTTCCTTTGCAGCTCTTAATATTCTTTCTTTATTCTGTATGCTTTGTGTTTTGATTATTATATGGCGAGGGGATGTTCTTTTTTGATCCAGCCTATTTGGTGTTCTGTATGCTTCTTGGATCTTCATAGGTATATCTTTCTTTAGGTTGGGAAAGTTTTCTTCTATAATTTTATTAAATATATTTTCTGGACCGTTGAGCTGCACTTCTTCTCCTTCTTCAACTCCAATTATTCTTAGGTTTGGTCTGTTTATTGTGTCCCAGATTTCCTGAATGTTTTGTGATGAGAGCTTATTGGATTTGCTGTTTTCATTGATCAGTGCGTTTATTTTCTCTATGGTATCTTCAGCGTCTGAGATTCTTTCTTCAATCTCTTGTATTCTGTTGGTTATACTCGTTTCTGTAGTTTCTATTCGTTTACCTAGATTCTCTATGTCCAGACGGCCCTCTGTTTGTGTTTTCTTCCTTGTCTCCATTTCAGTTTTCAGGTCTTGAACTGTTTCCATTATCTGTTTGATTGATTTTCCTTGGTTTCCTAGGGTATCATTCACTGATTTATTCAATTCTTCAAACTTTCTGTTATACTTCTCATCTATTTCTATGAGGGTATCATTCACTGATTTATTAAATTCTTCAAACTTTATGTTATACTTCTCATCCATTTCCATGAGGGCGTTTTTTACATGCTGTTTAAGGATGTCAATCACTTTCAAAGATTCCATTTTTTCTCCTTCTTCTTGATTAAGGTGTTTATGTCCTCCTGATGTGGGGTCCCTGGGTTCAGGTGGTTTCATGTTGTTTTTCAGATTGTTGGGTGAATTCCTGCGTTGGCGCCTGCCCATCTCTTCCTCCAAATGCTCCCCTAAGGATCTTCTTTTACAGGAACAGGTCTCCTTGCCCACTGATGTTACTTCCCAGTGTTGGGACTCTCCTGTGATGGCTCTCTAGGTGCCCCAGTGATGGATCTCCTGGAGCCAAGATCAGCTCTCCTTGCTGGTTGGGAAGCTTGTAAACAAGGTGCCTACCTGCGCGGTGCAGGCAGGCTACTGAGGACAGAGGAATTCGCGCCCGCCCGGCTGCCCTCCGGATACTGCCCCAGCGCCCAGACAGGCTGAGCTGGGTGATGTTATTTGCCCAGAGATGGCAGGGAGAGAGAAGTGAGGGAGGGTTCTGGGTACACGCTGGGTTAGGTATGAAGAGAGAGGCAGTATGCAGGAGTATAGGGCCTGCAGAAAACAGTTCCCTGACCCGGGCTGCGGCCGCGGGTCAGAGACTCACTCACCCCGAGAAGGTTCTTCTGGTGCCGAGATCAGCCTCCAGCTATTCTTTTATCATTAAGGATTGTTTCAGTCATCTTGAGATTTCATTTTTTTTATTTTTTTGAGATATTAGTTTTTATGCAGGCATTTGAAGAGTATTTTTTAAATTTCTGTGAAGAATTGTGCTGGAATATTGAGGGGGAATGGATTAAATCTGTTGATTGCATATAGAAGCAATTGTTATTTTTATAATGTTAATCCTAACAATCAATAATAATTGGATATTTTTTCCACATTCTGATGTCTTCTTTAATTACTTTCTTAAATGTTTATATGTTTTTACTATTCAAGTCTCTCACTTGCTTTGTTATAGTTATCCCCAAGACATCAAGACATGTCTTTCTTTCTTTCTTTCTTTCTTTCTTTCTTTCTTTCTTTCTTTCTTTCCTTCCTTCCTTCCTTTCTTTTTTTTCTGTTGTGAAGCACAAGGTCTCCATGTTTTCTTTCTCACCATATTTCTTATTTATTTGTGTACAAGAAGGCTACTGACTTTTGTAAATCAGTTTTGTCTCCTATTACAGTGTTGCACTATTTATCAAATGTAGAATTTATCTAATGGAGATTTTAGGGTCTTTTATATATAAAATCATTTCATCTACATATAAAAGTATTTTTACTTCTTTATCCTATTTGTGTTAATTTTATATCCTTCAGTTTTCTTATTGTTTTAGCTAAGAGTTCAAATATTACATTGACTATGTGTCAAAAATTGGACAGTTTTGTCTTGTTCCTGCTAGTAATGAAAATTCTCTGAGTTTCTCCTCTTCTTTGCTGTAAATTGCCTTTATTATGTTTATATTCAACTTCTGTCATATATATAGTCTGTCATATCACTATGAGGTAGGACCTAGGTCCTCCCCCCTATATCTAGACTAAGCAAGGTATTTCTCCAAAAAGAATAGGCTCCAAAAAGAAATCCACAAGGATGACCTCAGCTTGGACCCTAATTAATAGTCAAGAGTGTACTTGAACTGGTTTTCCCTATTAATCAGATTGATGACTATCTTATTTGTCATCATAGAACCTTCATCCATCAACTTATTGAAACAGATGCAGAGATTCACTGCAAAACACTGAATTGAGACCAGTTGAAGAGAGGGAGGAGTGATAATATAATCAAAGGGGTCAAGACTATAATGAGGATGCCCACAGAAACAGCTGATCTGAATGAGTGGGGGGGTCACTGATGCTGGAATAATTTTGGGGGAATCTGCATAAAATCAAACTAGGATCTCTAAATGTGGATGACAGTTGTGTGAATTGGGCAGTCAGTGGGACCACTGGCAGTGGGTCCAGGCTTTATCCCTATTGTTTGAACATTAGTGTTTTAATTTTAAGATTTATTTATTTATTATGTATGCAGTGTTCTTCTTGCATGTATATCTACAGGCCAGAAGAGGGCACCAGATTTCATTACTGATGGTTGTGAGCCATCAACCATGTGGATGCTGATAATTGAACTCAGGACCTCTGGAAGAGCAGCCAGTGTTCTTAACCACTGAGCCATCTCTCTAGAACTTTAGTAATTTTTTAAGCTTTCATTTCTTGGACTGTTTTCATCATTTCATTCCACTGTTTGTTTGTGCTTTCATTGACTTCACTAAGGGGTTTATTCATATCCTCTTTAAGGTTCTTAACATATTTATAACAGCTATTTATTTTGAAGTCCTTGTCCTTTGCTTCAGCTCTATTGCATTTCTCAGGGCCACTTGTAGTAAGTAAGGTGTCTGGGTTCTGGTGGAGACATTATTTTGGGTGCTACTTGTTGTCATTTGTGCTGGTGTCAAGGCATCTGAGTTAGGGCTGTTTGCAATTTTAAGTGTTAGTATTTTGTCTTGTCTTGTTGCATGGGTGTCATATTCTTGTTTCCTATTGCCTTATCTAGATATAGAGACATGTGGTGGCCTGTTTTGCCCATTCGTCCTAGCTTACAGGTTTGGCTACTGGTTTCACCGGGAAAAATGATTCTGAGTAATCAGCATTGACAGTCAGGATTAGTGATATTACTAGTGGGAGGATCTTAAAATGTCCACTCTAAGACTAAAGTTGTTCTTTTTTTTGTCATGAGGTTCAATAGAGTCTGTAGGGAGTGGAGTCAGAGAGGGAGGATAGGTTTCTGAAAATGCCTACGTGGCTGGGGATGAGACTCTGGATCTTATTATGTTATCACTTTTATTAGTCTGCACCTGTCTATTGAAAAATTGAGACTATTGATATGGTGAGTATTATTGAGCAGGGTTTATTGATTCCTGTTATTTGTTTATGATGGAGGAAGAATTCCCCTACTTTTGTTTTACTCTTCTGGATTTAGTCATCCTTTGTACTTCTTGGTGTAATTAACTTTCTTAGACTGATATTTTTCTTTTAGTTCCTTCTGTTAAGCTGGGGTGGTGGACAGTAATTGCATATATTGGGACAACATATATATTTGTTGCAGATTTCAATTCTATATTTGTTCTGTACATATAGTGTCTTATATAAAACAGAGGATGTTTTTTCAGGCCTTGTCTATTTGTTGTTCTATATTTCTCCTCACCTGAATATGGATGTCTTTCCCTATACTTGGATAATTTTATTTTGCTTTTGGCTGAAAATGTTTTGTTACTTTGATCTGTATTTTTTCTGTTTCTGATGAAGAGGGTATGCCTTTTCACAGAGGTCCAGTGCTCTTGAATTCTTTTTAACATAGTCTGAAATTTTATAATATGCATCCCAGTCCCACTCACTTCCCAGTCCTCACTTCCCAGTGTCTGCTCTCCATGACCTCTCTCCCACAAAATAGAAAAATAAGCAGAAATAAACAGAAAAAGAAACAAGTTCACTTTGTGTTAAGCATTGTTCTTCTTACCTCATTGCGTACTACTGCCTAAGAATAATATAATTGTAATCAGAGTTGACTATTTAGTTGTTTGTCAAATCACTTACCTTTCATATATGTATAAGGATATTTTAAGTGAAAATATAAATAACAGTTTGAATAAGTTATGACAAGAGAATCTATTTATGAAAATATCTCCTCACATGAAATTAAAGAAAAATTGTATGAAATAGTGTTGCCTCTGTTCTGTGCTTATATGTACATGTATATTAGAAAAAAAATCAGGTCTCTAGGAGCAGGAGGTTCAGGTGGCTTTGGCCTCCTTATGTAAGTACTGTGAGGAAAACTCTGATCATCTGGTAGAAAAATACATGCTTTTAACTGAAGACTCATCTCTCCAGCCCCTATAATTGCTAATTTGAGTTCATTGTCATTCTGTCATCTAGTTTGCTTTCTTAGAGATTAATATGAGAGCACTAATTTTGGAAAGGCATATCATCTTTATTTCTTATGTATGTAGGTTTTTTTTTCAGTGGATCCTGAGCATCTGGAGGCAGGTCTGGAGTTGTAACTTTTGGTAAGGTTATGTTTCTCACATTCATTGAGTGAGCATTTGGAATCTTTAGTTACTTTAACTTTAGCTGAAGATATTAAATATTTATTCCAACAAGAGGATAATGATAATGTGGTGTGAGAGAATTGTCTGTAATCTCTCAATCATGCTTTAAATAAATGCTGATTGGCCAGGTAGAAAGTATAGGTGGAAAAACAAGACAGGAAGTAGAAATAATGTAATGAGAACAGGAGATTCTGGGAAGGAGGAAGTAGATTCCTTCCACTGCTGCCCAGACCACTGAAGCAGCAGGATGTGATCTGCCCCACTGAAAAAAGGTACTGAGCCACGAGGATAACATAGATCAGAAAAATGGGTTAATCAAGACGTGAGAGTTAGCCAATGAGAGGCTAGAGCTAATCAGCCAATCATCTTATAACTTATAGATATCCCTGTGTGATTTATATTGGGGCTTGCCTGCTGTAGGCTACCAGGTGGGACAAAAACCCCAACAACAAGCAGGCCCCCATTCATGTTACAATAATGATGTTTTCAGGGAGTGTCCCATCCCTGAGGAGTGCCTCTCTGCTTCTTCCACAGAACAATTGAAAATGTGAATACTGTTGTTTATCCTAGTAAGACCTAGAAAAGAGATAGCGAGACCTTCAGGACAACCCTTTGTAGATGGGCTTTCATGGTACCTGGCTTCATTTCCCTGCTCAGATCCTTCCTTTTATTTTATTCTCCTCTTTACTATTGGGATTTGTGTGTTCAATAAGATCACACAATTTATTTACCAAAGATTAGAGTCAGTCGAATTACATCAGGTCACGATATACTTTCCACTATGGAGTCTGGACCACTAGTATGACTGTATGAGTGGTAATCCTCATATAAACACCACTCCTCCAAGCTCCACTTGACCTAAGAAAGGGAACATGTCTTCCACTGTCATGACAAAAACAAAAGGGGGAGATTTTGGGCCTCATGAGGCTCAGTGTAACTTCTTGAGCCTAACTTGAGTTGGTGTGAGGCCTAGTGTAACTTCTTTAGCCTACTTCGAGTTTGGAGACCTGTCTTTGGCCATGACTTCTGCGTGTATGTGACTGAACACATCCTGATCTAGAACAGCCTCTTCTGAGCCACCACTAGCATGGCAGAATATTATTGCCCCTTGTTTCTTACTCTGCCTCAATCATTCCAAGCTTCTTCACCCCCATCACAACCCTATATCAGTTCCTGCCTGATACCATAAAAACATTAAACAAGATCCTGCTTTGGCAGACTCCTGACTCAGAGGGTGTGTTTATTCCCTGTGGCTAGGTTCAGGGGTAGGCCTGGGTCATCTGACACTTACCATCCTGCTCAGCCCCAGGAACAGTCTGCCAGGTCAGGCTCTGCCCCTGCTCTTTCTGCCAGAGAACCCAACACCCAATCAGCAGGAAGTAGCCTAGAAAACTATGCCCACATTCCCAAAACATGGATTATGGATGTCTATTTTTGTTTAGAGTGTTGGTTATAAGATATTATTGACAATGGTCAGGGAAAAGCCTAAACAAAGGAGATTAGATTAAGAGTTTTGTATTTTTGTAAAGGGGGGTGCTATGGGGCAATTGTTTTGTACTCTGTAAAGCTTTGTCACTGGTTTAATAAAATGCTGATTGGCCAGTAGCCAGGCAAGAAGTATAGGTGGGGCAATCAGAACAGGAGAATGCTGGAAAGAGGAAAGGCTCAATCTGCAGTTGTCACCCAGATGCAGAGGAAGCAAGATGAGAATGCCTCACTGATAAAAGGTAACAATCCATGTGGATAACACAAACAGAAATTATGAGTTAATTTAAGATGTAAGAGTTAATAAGAAGACTGGACTAATAGGCCAACCAGTTTATAATTAATGTCGATCTTTGTGTGTTTCTTTGGAACTGAACAGCTGTGGAACCAAGCAAGAGAGAAACCTCTGTCAACACACTTCTTAATAGTGCTACCCATTTTAGGGGCCACTTTCTTTCAAATCATCAAATTCCACCCCCTGGCTAAAAAAATACTTACAGCCATATCATAATGCAAAATTCATTTAGTACAATTTCAAAAGTTCCTATAATCTACCACAGTCTCCAAAATGTTTAAAATTCTTCAACGTTTCTTCTGAGAGTCATGCATTCTCTTATTGTAATTCCTTATAAAATCAAAATCAAAATCCAGATCACCTACTTCCAAGATATAATGGTACAAGATATTCATTACCATTCCAGAATGTAGGGAAAACAGCATAGTAAAGAAATACTGTAGCAAATCAAGACAAAAATCCTGCTGGACAAACTCCAATCTTTGCACCTCCATGTCCAATGTCATAACCTTCTTCAGAACTCCATCTCCATTCAGGATTAACTGCAACATATATATATATATATATATATATAATATATATATATATATTTGAGGGCCGGTTCCACTCACTGATAGAAGTTCTTTTTGGCAAGTATTCCACAACTCTTTCATGTCTAACATCTTGAATTCTCCAAAGCAATCCAGGTTTCAATTTCACAGCTTCATACAATAACCTTTCTACTAGGGACACCCTTGACATAGCCTGGCCTTAGCAGTGTTATTCTGTTATTTATTTCTTCTATCCTTAACTCTAAAGCCAGAACCATGTGAGTGAACCTGCCAAATTTGGCTACTTACTTGGGCTAGCACATGGCCACTTCATTCAATTACATTTTCCCCAGATTACAGTTTTTCACTTCCCTGGTTTATTTATTCCAAAACTTTCTCTGATGTCCAGGCTGGCTTTAAATGCAGAGATCCACCAGCCTCTGTCTTGCCTGGTGTTGTAACTAAATGTGTGCTCCATTATAACCAGCTCTAAGCTTTTCTTCAATTTCTTTTCATAAGTTAGAAATTTAGTTGGGTACGATGTTGCTTTGTGGCCACAATTCCTTTTATTCAGTATTTTAATTTGTTTATTTCCTTGAACAAAGAACTTACCTGCATTATGTTTGGATTCTTTTTCTCCTCAAATAAATACTTTTGTTTGCAAAGCTTGCTCCTTTTAATTATAAATCTTCATTAGAGTTACCACTAATACCCACATGACAGATTCTACACTAGGCTGTTTTGAGATTACTTCTGCCAATCAAATTAATCTAAAAAACCTTCAGTTTAGCTTCAGTCAAACTTTTCAAACATGCGTCAAATGTGGCCACTTTCTATAGTGATATTTTATTTATTATGCCATACACAGTGATATTTCTAGGCTCTGCAGTGTGCTGCTTGCAGACTTAGCTTTTACTCATATATAATAGATTTATATGGTGCACAGTGCTATGCAGAGTTAAGGTGTTGAGGATGACTCGAACTCAGCTATCCCAGAGCCAGCAGTGAACTTCTTCTGCCTTATTGAAAGGTTAAGAGAGTTAGAACAAGCATCTAGGGCTGCTGGAGCCATGCTGTTACAATTTTAAAAGTTCTACTGCTCAGAAAATGATTACAAATAGGCAATAACGACAAATTCAGATAGAAAAGACATCTAAATGTGTCACAGTGTTAGAAAATGTATGTAGGCTTGGGAGAGAGAAGAAATAGTTACATAAAAAGTAAAATTTTTAAAAAAATAAAGCGAAGTCTTTAAAGAGACAGAATACAGACAGTCATTATTAAAGGAGTAAAGAAAAATAAGCCGTGTAAAGATGGAAAGTACATGGAGAGTCTGGATTATGTGTACTATTGTGTTTTCTTTAAAATTTTTGACTATGAATGAGCTAACTACAGAGAGACATTTCATTATATGGGCTGCTAAGCCAAACCAATACATATACTTTAAAGGTATCTTGACTTCAAATCTGGGTTTAAAGTTATGTTGCTTTGGAAAAAAAGTTCTACTTTTGTTTCCACAGAGGATGAGAACCTTTGGATTCCTTCCACATTAATCTGGTTTGATGGACCAAGTTTCCTCCAAAGATCCCTGTGACACCCCCCAAAAAGTACTTTGCCCAACAAAAATTAGGTAGCAGTTTAGATGAACTATGCCCAAGTTCTCAAATATTGTTTTAAATGTATGTTTACCTTTAAAGGAGGATATGCTATAGAGATGAGTAATTGCATTGGTGTGGATCTTGGTTTATGGATAAAGATAAGGTATGTGTATATTTAAGGTATGTCTTGCTGATGGAACGGCTGGCTGCGTTCTGGTGCCTGGCCACCCACATGGCTAGCTTATGCCCCAAAATAATTACACGGAAACTGCATTCTTTTAAACACTGCCAGGCCCATTAGTTCTAGCCTCTTATTGGCTAATTCTCACATCTTTCATTAACCCATATTTAATAATCTGTGTAGCACCACAAGGTGTGGCTTACCAGGAAAGATCTTAACTTGCATCTGTGTCCAGTGGAAGAATCTTGGCGACTGCTTGAATCTGCTTCTTTCTCCCAGCATTCTGTTCTGTCTACTCCACCCACCTAAGGGCTGGCCTATCAAATGGGCCAAGGCAGTTTCTTTATTAACCAATGAAAGTAACTCCTCCATCATTGTGTATATTTCTGCTTTTGATTAAGGTATTGTGTTTGTGCAGCTCATTTAAAAATGTAATTCACAATTAAGAAATACAGATTAATAGATAGTTGTCTATAATAGTCAAACTTATAGTCATGTTAGTTATGTTTTCTAGATGTACAAAGATATATTTCAGTTAGACTTTAAACCTTTCAGAGACTAACAGATTATGGCATTTAAAATGTTTTAAGAACTTAGGACTTTTATGGCACTGAGATACATCTGATCCAGGAAGCATCCAATCTACTTTAAGAGGATGATAGGCATTAAAGTGGCTCCTTCTGAAGGTTCTTTGTTAGCCATTTGGGCAAGAAACAGCTCTGGTCTGGACTGCTTGATGATATGCTGTATAAACTGGGCATGCAGGACCCACAGAAAAATGACTGCTGAAGTTGTCTAAAGTAGAAGTATTCCTTCAGTTTTCCTGCTTCATGAAAGAGTTTGCCAGACATTTTGCAGGACACAGAAGATAGTGACTGATAAACTGTCAATAGAAGTGAAACATTCTTTCAAATTTCCTGCTTTATCAAAAAGTCTTCTGGATTCTATGTGCCTGTAGGCTGAAGATTGGATGCCCCATTGTTAGAGAAGAACTTTGGGTGACTGTTTAGGCAGTGAGATGCCTGTGTCAATTCTAGAGTTTTGGAAGTTGCTCCCAGCGCTCTTCCTGTTTACTTGGGTGATATTATAGCTTTCTGGAGTCTTTGATGAAGTTGTAGAACAGATAGTTATAGTTTTCTTTAGTTATGATAAAAGATAAAGTAAATATAAATATTATAACTGTAATTCTTGCTTGATATCTTTTTTATATTCAATTTTACTATGCTCAAATTAAAAACTTTCTTTTTATTGAGGCAGAAAAGGGGAGGTGATGTGGGATGCCCTTATGTATGTATTGCTTTTATTGGTTATGAATAAAGATGCCTCTTTGGCCTGTGATAGGGCAGAATAGAGCTAGGTGGGAAAACTAAACTGAATGCCCAGAGAATGTAGGCAGAAACTGAGAGATGCTAGGTAGCCAATGGAGGAATCAGATGCCATGGAATTTTACCCTGTAATCCAAAGCATTGTGGCAATACATACACTAATAGAAATGGCTTAATTTAAGATATAAGAGATAGCTAGAAATATGTACAATTTGTTGGCCAAGCAGTGTTTTGTTAGAGTTTTTGTTCTATTATTTAGGATCTGGGTGGCTGGGACACGAATGAGCAGTCTCTGCCAACAGTAGGTCACATAACTTTAATCACTACACTAGAGGAGAATATAGGATGGGTGGAGACAGAGGCTCTAAGATCAGTCTTCAATCGCCCAAGACTTGGTAGAAGTAAGACTTCTCTATTGGCTTGGCTATTTTGCTTTTCTGATCTTTAGCTTGAAACCCAATATCTATCTCTGGGCCTTTATTATTCTTGTTACAACTTCCTTCACCAAAATATCATAGGAAAATTTCTAGGCAATATACTAAAATTCTTACTTGAAAGTCAGTTCCCAACATTTTAAATTATTATCAGCACTATTGTCAAAAAGACTTTTTTTTGGTATGGACTATTAAGCAGTGCTTAAAGCATTCCACTGCTTTTTAAACCTCGAGTACAAAAGTTAAAATTTCTCAAAAAAAAAAAACCCACCACATTTCAAACCTATCACAATCATAACCTATTTCCTGCTACCTATGTCTGTCATAGTTAGGTTTTTATTACTGTGAATAGACACCATCACCTTGGCAACTCTTATTGGGAAAAATTAATTTGAGGGGACTTGTTCACAGTTTCTGAGATTTTTGGCTGTTTTGTCAAAAATCAGGTGTTCAAAGGTGTGTGGATTAATATCTGGGTTTTTGATTTGGTTCCATTGGTTCTTCTGTCTGTTTTATATGCCAATACCAGACCGTTTTCAGTACTGTAGCTCTATAGTAGAACGTGAAGTCAGGGATTGTGATGCTTTCAGAAGTTCTTTTATTGCAAAGGACTGTTTTGGCTATCCTGGGCCTTTTGGTTTCTATATGAAGTTGAGTACCATTCTTTCGATCTGTGAAGAATGTTGCTGTGATTTTGATCAGCATTGCAGTGCATTTGTAGAGTACTTTTGTTAAGATTGCCATTTTTACTATGTTAATGATACCTCCCAAAGACGTAAGAAATCTTTCCACTTTCTCATTTTTTCTTCAATTTTTCTCCTCAAAGATTTAAAGTTCTTGCCATACAGGTCTTCTCCCTGTTTTGCGCAGAGTTACTCTGAGATATTTTATGCTATTTGTGAATATTGTGAAGTTTGATGTGTCTCTGATTTCTTTCTCAGCCTGTTTATCATCTGTACAGGCAGATACAGATATTTTTATGAGTTAATATTGTATCCAGCTACATTTCTGAAGGTGTTTATGAGTTGTAAAAGTTCTTTGGTAGAATTTTTTGGGGTCACTTATGTAAACTATATCATCAACAAATTGTGGGAATTTGACTTCTTCCTTTCTGATTTGTATCCCCTTGTTGTCTTATTTCTCTAGCTAGGACCTCAAGAACTATATTGAATAAATGTGGAGAGAAAATACAACCTTGTCTTATTCCTGATTTCTGTGGGATGGCTGTGAGTTTCTCTCCATTTAGTTTGATGTTGACTGTTAGATTGCTGTATATTATTTTTATTATATTTAGGTATGCTCCTTATATTCCTGCTCTCTCCAAGACATTTATCATGAAGGGATGTTATTGTATTTTGTTGAAAGTTTTTTGGCATCTAATGAGATGATTATGTGGTTTTTTTTTCAGTTTTTTTTATATGGTGGATTACATTGACAGATTTCCATGTCAGGAACTATCTCTGTATCTCTGGGATGCAGATGACTTGGTCACAGTGGATGATAGTTCTGATATGTTCCTGGATCCAATTTGCTAGTATTTTATTTAGTATTTTTACATCAATGTTCATGAGTGAGATTGGTCTGTAATTCTCTTTCTCTGTAACGTCTTTCATTACTAAGTATGGTATCAGGGAAACTGTAGCCTCTAAAAAAGAGTTTGGCAGTGTTCTTTCTGTTTCTATTGTGTATGACAATTTGAGTAGTATTGGTATTAGTTTATCATTGAAAATATTATATAATTCTGCACTGAAAGCATCTGGACCTGGGCTTTTTTTTAGTTGGGATATTTTGATGACTGTTTCTAGTCTTTCAGAAGTTATAGGTTTGTTTAATTTGCTTATCTGGTCTTAATTTAATTTTGGTAAGTGATATTTATCCAGAACGTTGTCCATTTCCTTTAAGTTTTCCAATTGTGTATAGTATAGTTTTTCTATGACCTAATGATTTTCTGGATTTCCTCCAAGTCTGTTGTTATGTCCCCCTTTTCATTTCTGATTTTGGTAATTTTGATATTCTCTCTCTGCCTTTTGGTTAGTTTGGTAGAGGTTTGTCTATTTTGTTGGTTTTCTCAAAGAACCAACTCTTTGTCCTATTGATTCTTTGTATTGTCTTCTTTGTTTCTATTTTGTTGATTTCAGCTCTCAATTGATTATTTCCTACCGTCTAGTTCTCTTGGGTGAATTTGCTTCTTTTTGTTCTAAAGTTTTCAAATGTTCTGTTAATTCAATAGTGTGAAATTTTCTAGCTTCTTTATGTAGGCATTTTTGCTATGTACTTTCCTCTTAACACTGCTTTCATTGTGCCGCATAAATTTGGGCATGTTGTGTGGTCATATTCTTTGAATTTCAGGAAGTCCTTAATTTCTCCCTTTATTTCTTCCTTAATACATTGATGATTCAGGTGAGCATTATTTAATTTCTATGTGTTTTTGGGCTTTCTGGAATTAGTATTGCTGTGGTATTCTAATTTTAAGCCATGGCTTCCAAAAAGATACAATGGGGTATTTCAATATTTTTTTGTTTTATCTGTTGAAGTTTGTTTTGTTACTGAATATATGGTCAGCTTTTGAAAATGTTCCATGTGGTGTTGAGAAGAAGGTATATTCTTTTATGTTTGGATGGAATAGACTATAGATGTCTCTTAAGTCCATTTGAGTCATAACATATGTTAGTTCTCTTATTTCTTTGTTATTTTTTTGTTTATCTTACCTGTCCAGTTATGAGAGTGAAGTGTTGAATTTTCCCACTATTAGTGTGTGGGTTTAATGTAAGCTTTAGAAGCATTTCTTTCACATATGAGGGTGCCCTTTTATTCGGGGCATAGATGATTAGTATTGAGATTTCATCATGTTTGACTTTTTCTGTCACTAATATTTAATGTCCTTTATTGTCTCTTTTGATTGGTTTGTTTGAAGTCTATTTTGTTAGATATTAGATTAGTTATACCAGCTTGTTTCTTAGGTCCATTTGATTGAATATTTTTTCCCAACCCTTTACTCTGAGGTGATGTCTCTCTTTGAGGTTGAAGTGTGTTTCTTGTATGCAGAAGAAGGATGGATTCTGTTTTTGTATAGAATCTATTCGTCTGTGTCTCTTTATAGGTTTGTTGAGTCCATTTATATTAAGGATTATTAATTAAAAGTGATTGATACTCTTGTTAATTTAGTTTTCATTGTTGGTATGCTGACTTGTGTGGTTTTCCTTCTTTGGGATTTGCTGCTGGGAGATTATAAACTGTCTGTGTTTTTGTTGATTTAGCCAACTTCCTTAGGTTGGAATTTTTCCTTCTAGTACTTTGTAGTTCTAACTTTGTGGCTAGATATTGATTAATTCTGGTTTTGTAATGTATCTTGTTTTGTCCTTCTATATTAATTGTTGGGGGCCATGCAGGTCCAAGACAGATAATTATCTTCTCTAACTGGACTGGAACAGAGTCGCGAGGAATAAACAGACACAACTTACACGGCCATCATGGAAGGGCAAGGTCTCTCTAGTTTATTCCCAAAAAGTTTATATATCATCCCATAAATTGAGTGGGAAAACACATTAGGCTGTATCCTAGGTAACCCTGGTAAATGGCCTAATTGTTATATGTATTTAGACAATTGGTTTTTATCATTACACAATTCCCTTCATTTTCCTTTATTAGCATTTTGAATAAAGATCTAATTTGTTCAATGTGAGTCACAATCATGTTGTGTTATGACTCTTATGTCCATGGACTGTATTTTTCATTCCTCTCCTACAGTCTTAATGTGGTTTCTCCACAATTTTTACATGTGTCTTCCACATCACATTCATGATGATAAATATAACGAGATTTACTGGTGATTGGATTAGTAATTTCTTCACTATTGGAATTAACTTTAATTATAAAGAAACCATACAGTGTTTCCATGACAACATGCTGCCCAGCAGAAGCACCCAGGAATGAGAAAGCAATGTTAGACATCAAATCTTAGGCCAGCATCTAAGGTATGGAGTCCTTTACATTCTAAAATTTAGAACTCTATGACTTGAGTGTTTTTTAAGCTAACACATGTGGCTTATGGTAATTTGTCAGGGTGGTGCTGGCACACAACTATCTTCACTAGTGTTAAAGTAAAACACAAATACTTTTGAGTATTATTTTTACTAATATGCATTTCCTTGATGATTAAATACCTGGGCTGGCACCTATCCAATGATATATAAGAAAAAGGTATAAGATAATCTTCTCAATTTCTTTTTTTTTTTTTGGTTTTTAGAGACAGGGTTTCTCTGTGGTTTTGGAGCCTGTCCTGGAACTAGCTCTTGTAGACCAGGCTGGTCTCGAACTCACAGAGATCCGCCTGCCTCTGCCTCCCGAGTGCTGGGATTAAAGGTGTGTGCCACCACTGCCCGGCTAATCTTCTCAATTTCATCTTGTTATTTATACCTATATTTATACCTATATTTAAACCTTAAAGAACCCAACATTTGAAAAGTTAAAATATCTTTAGACATCCTTTTCTTAAAATAACATATTTTTATGATTCAAAACTTATTATGTTTGTGAAAAAGATACTGAAATATAAAGATAAACATTAATACTACCCAGTTTACACTGGAATTATATCCTGACTAGCCAAGGTTAACTGAAAATACTGTCAGTTTAAATCCATTTTAAATATCCAATGTTCTATTAATTATGATAAACTAATACAGGTCTTTTGAAATGTTGCCTTGTTACCCTGGAAAAATAGGAGGTATGGTGAATTACTGCTATCCATTTTCACAGTGTCATATTGAATACATATGGAGAGTTCTGACATAGCAATAAAAATTTAGCAATATTTGGTGAATAATTGCCACCTTTTCACTATTATAGACTCAAAATGTCCTTCCATTGTAAACTAGAAACTGTCTTGAAAGATATTAAATAGAAACACATAACAGTATTTCTTCTAAATATAAGTACAGTATTCTCTAATTATAAATTTGTTTGTATTTAATGTTTATTTCTTTATTAATTTGGGCAAAAAGTATAAATGTGCTTATTTCCTGTTTATCAAGTATACACAGTGCTTATAGACTTATATCACTGACAGAATCTGATACCCATTTAAATTTCAACTCCTTTGTATAATTGCTTGAAAATTTCAATGTGTGAAATTAACGTGTTCAAAAGTTTGTATGTAAAATATTTCTTAGACTTGTTTATTAAACCAAAAGTAGTGTGTAGCAATTACTTATATTCATAAGTAATGCTAGGTATGACAGTTTGATTATTACATATTTGTGAGGTAATACTAATTTGAAGATGAAACACTATGCTTTTATTTCACTATGAATCAGAACCTTTGATCAAAATGTATTGAGGAAGAGAGGAGACATTTTAAAGTTTATGGGTAGACACAGACACTGCAGTGATTGCATGCATTTTATTGCCATTGGTTATTTTTCTAGGACACAGCACGTTCTGTTCTCGGAGTTTTGAACTCACTCTTTTGCATTTGTGGCAACGGTCTGTCAGTCTCCAAATTAATCATTATATATCAACCCAAGTTTACACTTATGAGAAGAAATGAGTTAAACAGCACTTCAAACATAAATTGAAACTGTATTAGTAATATGCCTACATATTCCTAAACAAATGTTCATTCATCCACTTAACCAAGATCATTTTTTACACAAAAGGGATAATTGATGTGACCATCAATGCACGTTGTACGGAATGGAGGTGATGTATTTCCCATTTCATATCCAGGTTTACATTTAAATTCTACAAAGTCTGATGATGGAACATATAGCTTTTGGTTTTCTATCCATTTAAAAGTCATGTTATGTCTTTCCATAATTTCCTTTGATACTACACATGGATCTGAAAGAAAAATTATCAAAAGTTAATTAATGCATAAACTGACAGAGACTCAGCTTTCAAGCACAATTCCTCAACATTTTTAAAAACACGTATTAATCCAACACATAAAATTAGTTCACATTGGATAGCAAATGGTATCAAAGCAATATTTTTAATGTGATAATTAGATATCTACAGGAAGGATTTCAAATGTTAATTAAGTACTTACATTTCAGCACATCCATGGTTGCTTGCATTGACTTAGATATTGAGAAAGGTAAAAATTTGAACCTTGACAAGTGTATGATATTCAGACCTGATTGATGTAGGAGGATCATCTGTCTATGTGTTACTTTCATTGGTTAAGAAAGAAACTGCTTTGGCCTTTGATAGGACAGTAGCTTAGATAGGCAGAGTAGACAGAACAGGATGCTGGGAGAAAGAAGCAGAGTCAGGCAGACACCATGAAGCCAGCTGCCAGGTCAGACATGCTGAATCTTTCCTGGTAAGCAACCACCATGTGGTGCTACACAGATTACTAAATATGGGTTAAAGCAAGATATAAGAATTAGCCAGTAAAGGTTGAAACTATTGGGCCAGGCAGTGTTTAAAATAATACAGTTTCCGTGTTATTATTTTGAGTAAAGCTAGCTGGGAGCTGGGTCACAGCCTGTGGCTCCTATCACTACACCCGATGATCAGTTCGATGAGTATATGTCAAAATGCTGCTCCTAGAAAGCCAAATCATAACCACCTCACAATGTTCATCATTCACTGAAAAAGTTGTAACTCTGAATAGTGATTATTGTATTATGAATTTGACTGTCATGGTTTTAAAAATAAATCTACCAAATTTCCACAGTGCATAAGTGACAAACCTGCTTGGAAATTAGATTCTGCAACCACCACCCCTGTCCCTGGACTTCCTTACATTGTTAGAAAGCCAAGTACCAAATTCACATAACCATCTCCCATTGCAGCATCTGGTCCCACCCCACTGTCTAGTCAGAGGAGAATCCTCCTGACAACTCTCTGCTGAGATTTCCAATAGCCATAACCCTTGCTATTGGAAATCTGCCAAACACAGTTTCTGAGAAAACCTGCATCATTCTTTATGAGCCACCATATCCACTCTAGGAATTTTGACATAACAATCACCTTGTATCCTGTGCTGTCTCTGCCACCTACCTGAGCTGATAAATGCCCAAGTTTCAGTATCATTCACAGAAACAGTAGTGCCCAAAGATGTTAATTACAAATAATCCATAGGTGTAACATGGGAGCAACTCCTATACTGTAGCTCAAGATACATCTCTTGTATAATACTTCCTACTAAGAAAGTCTTTATAGATAAAGTATATAAAAAATTATCAGGCAGATGTACAAAACACAGGAAATAAGAAAATATGGAAAGCAACCAGATTCTTCAGTGGTACATTTATCCTCCAGTAGAAGATTCCAAATGTACTGACATGATTAAAAGATATGTCAAAGAGTTTTTAAATATCATTATTAAAACACAATTATTTCCAAGAGAATACAGAAAAACAATTATCAAAGTAAAGAAAGACAATGGGAATATGAGTGAAAAAATGATACAGAGAAGATATTGTTTGAAACATTCAGATATAAGAATTGGAAATTAACAACTGTTCAATTTAAATGAAACAGATCTGAAATGTTATTAGAAGCAAAATCCTGATCATTCCTAATGACAATTATAACTCATTAGACGTTAATATGTATAAACGTAGAGTTAACCAATCAACCAACCAATAAAAGCCTTAAAATTTAAAGATCAAATGAATGCACATCTAACGTAGGTAGCCAATAAATGTGCTCTAAAGAGCTGCATTGAAAATGAAACAAAACTGCCAGCAGAGAAATTGAATACATATAAATGCTAATAGAACTGAAGATACAAAATTCTCTTAAAGATTTGTTTCAGAGCTGGGCAGTGATAGCTCATGCCTTTAATCCTAACTTTCAGGAGGCAGAGATGGGCCAGATCTACAGAGCAAATTCCAAGAAAGCCAGGACTACACAGAGAAACTCCTTCTCTAAAAAAAACAGGTATTTCAGAATTAATACTTTTAAAATAGACAAACTGTAAAAATTAATTTGTAGTTTTAATGAAAAATCCAATGTTACATTCTATAGTTTAGAAAAAATATCAGAAATCTTATATAACCACAAAAGAGCCAAAAGTAAGGCTAAGTAGTAAAACCTCTACAGGAGTGGTCCTAATATCAGAACTCAGTCAGAGCTTTAGAGGTATAGAAAGAATAGTACAGGCATAAATATACACAGATTGATTATAAGACAGTAATAGAAAACATTCTTTGACTAGCAATTTTGGAGAACGGAGGCCAAAACATGTGCTTATTGACAAATGTTGCTGGAAAAACTGGTTTTCTAACCACAGAAGAATGAGATTAGACTCCTACTTTCACCTTGTACAAAAATCCATTTAGATCAGATAAGAGACCTTAAAAATAATTGAAACACTGAAATTTTAAAAGAAAACACAGGGTATCCACTTTAAGGTATGGGGATAAACAAAAACTTTTGGCAAGAACACCAGCAGAACAGAAACTAACACCAAGTATCAGAAGGTGAAACTGGTTGTGTTTCATCATAAAATAGTTTCTGTAGAGCAAAGGAAACATCCAGTAGAACAAACCCAGCCAATATACTGGGAGAAAATCCTTACCATCTACACTTTATACAAGTGGCTATTACATAGAATTTAAAAGATTCAGAAATTTTAGAACTAAGTAAACAAGACCATCACTCAAAAAATGGCCAGATGAACTGAACAGAGAATTTGTTTTCAACTTTCTTTAAGTTTATTTAAGTTTTTTAAAATATTTCTGTGGGAAGTTTTAAATTGTCCACCAGAATCAACTTATTGTCTCCCAGGAAAGTAATATATAAGGATAATTCAGTTCTTATATATTAATAATGCATTATATTATACCAATAGAACAAATAATAAATTAAGTGATAATTTCAATAGAAACAGAGAAACCATGTGATAAAACTATACATATTTTCAAGATAAAAAAATGTCTGAACAGTTTAGGCATATAAAAGAAAGTACTGCAGAATCATCACATGGCATAAAAGCTTTTTAGACCTGACATACTTACTACCATTGTCTTGCTAGATGTAAAATGCCCTAAAAATTGACTAAATGCATCATCAAAGAGGCTTCTTTCAGTACCAGATAAAAACAGATGTAGATACTTACAGCTGTTCTTTTTGTAGAGAGAGAGATAGTTTAAATTAAAGGTCTCCATCAAATCTCTTACCTTGATTCTCAGAGAATCCCACAGAAAAGGAGGTGGAAAGACAGTAAGAGTCAGAATGGATGGAAGACACCAGGAAAACAAGATCCTGAGAATCAATTAAGCAAGTCCATATGAACTCACAAAGACTAAAGCTACAAGCACAAGGAATACATGGAGCTAAACTAGGACTTCTCCATATATATTATAGCTATTAGTTTAATATTTTTATGAGGGTCCTATGAGAATAAGTGGGTCTCTGATTCTCTTGCCTGCTCATGGGACTCCTTTCCTCCTGTTGGGTTGCCATGCCCAACATCTGTTTGAAAGTTTTTGGTTCATCTTATAATATTTTATTTTGACATGTTTGGTTTTCATCTCCTAGAATTCTGCTCTTTTCTAATGAGAGACAGAAAGGGAGTGGATCTTGAGAGCAGGGGGTATGAGGAGGAACTTCGAGGGGTGGAGGGAGAGGAGAGCATTATGAGGATATATTGTATGAAAACTATTTGAAATAAAGGAAAAATGACTGTGGTCAGCAATAAGAAAAAGGCATCCATTCTCTCTAATCACTTTCACTGCAGTTTCCGAATTTAAATTATAATAATTAAGAAGATAAAATATACAATTATTGAGTTAAAAGTCAAATCATTCTTACTTGAGCATTATATATTTCTATACATATTAAATTCTAAAGACTCGCCCAAAATATAAAAACTGAAAACAAAATTAATTAGGTAGTGATGTGCATTATCATTATACAAAAGTCAGTTCTTTTCTATAGATCGATTTCATTTTTCTGAGAATTATCAATAAAAGCAATCTCATTATCATTAATATCAAAAACTTAATCTAGTAATGAATTTAACAGCTGAAGTACAAGACTATAGACACAACTATTAACTGCTGAAAGAACTTGAAACTGACAAAAATGGAGAAATCTTTTATGTTAATGTATTGGAAGAATTAATATCAGCATTAATATTAATATATACATGACTTCTATACCAGTTAGCATACTCAATGAAACCCCATTAAAATGCCAATAACATTTCTTAAATAGATAAATGGGGGAACCTAAAATTTGGATGGAATGACAGTAGAATGTGTAGACAACTAGAACTTGAGTAAAAAGGAAAAACCTGGAAATAATACACTATTTCAGTATACTCCAGGAATCCCTCTGTAACCAGATTACCATGACACTGGGATTAACTATCAAATAAGTAAGAAAAGAGATTTGAAAAATTGAACTATTCCTTCAAAGTTAATTGATTTTAATAGAGTTTCCAACATATGTTGGAGAACAGATAACATATTCAATAAGTAATACAAGGATAGTTGATATCCACATGGAGATAAATAAAATTTGATTCTTATTTCTGAATGTAAGGAAAAATCAATTCAAAGTCAATCAAATACATAAATATAAGAACAAGACGCTGAAACTACAAGGGAAAACAGTGAGGAAACACTTTATTGGTTTTGGACACTGAATGTTTGGATGGGATCTCAAATCACAAGGCAATAGACAAACGTTGATGAATCTAATTTATCATGAAGAAATACTTGGATATAATAGAGAACATAATCAATACAATAAAGGAGGGACAACCTATAGATTTGTAAAAAATTATTGTCTGTTATTCATTGTCAGGCATTCATATATATTATATAAGAATTTCCTATGTCAAGAATATATATGAAATTGAAAATACACCACCGGGCAGTGGTATTGTATGCCTTTAAACCAAGCACTCATGAGGAGAGACAGGCAAATCTCTGTGAGTTTGAGGACAGCCTGGTTTACAGAGCAATTTCAAGGATAGGCTTCAAAGCTATGTAGAGACCCATGCCTTGAAAAACCAAAAACCAACCAAGCAAAGAAACAAACACAAAACAAAACAAAGCAAAACAAAAAAACAAATAAGAAAGAAAGATAAAATACTTTTGCAAACAAAGATATGGCAATGAAGAGACACTTCTGAAAGGAATAAACATATATGTGGTTGAGAGGGAAAATATTATCATTTTCCATCATTTGACTGCCTAATAAAGTTTCAATGAGATTATTCTACCTTATCTCTTCGGTAGAATAGCATATGATGCTCAGTTAATAACTCAAAGAGAGAAATTGGGGTGCAACCTGAAAGTCAGAAAAGCAAAACACACAGCCACTGACTCTTACCTGTACATCGGTCTGAAATGGTGTTTCTGCCTCCAAGAATCTCAGAATGAAACTGGGATTAAAGGTGTGTGTCAGTGCTGCCTGATCTGAAAGGCTCATCAGGACAGCTGTTTTACTTTTCTGATATTCAGGGAAGCTTTATTTATTAAAATACAAATGAAATGTCACTACAGGCACTGCAGAAAGGAACCCTTAAAAATTACAAATGCTAATGAGTCTGTAGTGGAAAATATAATTAACAGCTCTTAATGGGAATGTGGATTTGTGCAGTTACTATGGAGAATAATATGGAGATTTCATAAAAATCTAAAATTGATTTTCTATATATGATACCTGTGTTCCTCTGTTGATATGTATCCAGAAGAAACGAAAGCAAGCTACTCAACCTGCACATATATGTTTATTGCACAAAGTAACTGAGATAGAAAAATTGTCTGAGTGCCCACAAATTGGTGAATTTATTAAGACAATGTGGCATATTTATATGTGAAATATGGTTCAGACATTATAGATAATTTTTATTATTTTCATTAGGCAAAAGCATTGAAGGATATTAAGTAATGTGAGCCAAACATAGAAACAGAAGTCCCTCATGTTCTTTCTCAGACAATGGAAAGAAAAACTAAAATTCCTCTTGACTGTCTGACAGTGAATAGTATAAGTTAGATAGTTTATATAAGGAAAGGGGGGCTTAGATGAGGGATATAATCTAACTACTGCGAAGTTTATACAGGTGTGGTGATATGAATAAGAATGGCTTCTGTACTGACTGATTTTGTATGTCAACTTGACACTTGATACAAGCTGGAATCATTGAAGAAGAATTAGGCTCAATTGAGAAAATGCCTCCATGAGGTCCATCTGTAAGGCTTTTTTAAAGTAGTAATCACTGTGGGAAGAACCAGGCAATGGTATATGGCATCATCCTCAGGCTGACAGTTGTGAATTCTATAAGAAACCAGGTTGAGTATGCCAGTAAGCAGCACCCCTCCACATCCTCTGCATCAGCTTTTGCCTCCAGGATGCTGCCTGCTTAAGTTCCTATGCTGACTTCCTTTGATAATGAGCAACAATATGGAAGTGAGAGACAAATACAGCCCCCTTCTCCCCAACTTTTCTTTCATCATGGTGTTTCATCACAGCAATAGAAACCCTAACTAATGCAGACTCCACAGGCTTATATATTTATCATGGAGTGGTGCTGACTGAAAAGGATTGGAGCTGTAGTTTTGTTGTAGTAGGCTAGCCTTGTTAGAAGTGTGTGTCTGAGGATAGACTTTAAGATTTCAAAAGCCCAAGCCAGGCCAGTGTCTCTAGCTTCCTACTGCCTTCAGAGCCAGATATTTTCCTGCCAATATGTCTGCCTGTGTGCCACCTTGCTCCTTGCCCTCAATATGATGATGATGAACTATGCTTCTGAAACTGAAAGCAATCCTCAATAAAATGAGAGTTTTCTTTGAGTTGCTAGGGTCATGGTGTCCTTTTAAAGCAACAGAACATCAACTGAGACAACAGGTGTGGAAATATTCTGGCACCAAGATTTATGAACATCAATACATGTTAGTAGAACTCAATAAAAATAACTTGCATAATTATATTTGTCTACTGTCTTTATATAAAAAAGAATCTAATAATCTTAATTTCCTCACATGCTGATATTTTGCAGTCAAGCACTAAGCAAAAGAATACTTTTAACCTGTGAATATTCTTTATTAACAGTAAAATGTCTGTATCATGAAACTGAATCTCCTGTGATTTATACGAACAAGGTACTTACTTAAACATTTTGGTGGCTCAGACCACTCTCCATTTCTGCATGTTATTTTCGTGTCACCTTGAAGTATGTACTCGGACTGGCACCGATATTCAACTGAAGTAAATGGATCATATACTTGTAATCTGAAGGAGATGATGTCTCCATTCTTAATAGGTGGAGGAGGCCCACATTTTTCTCTTGGATCTAAGAACACAACATTTGATTTTCTGAGAGATGAAGTCAAAGTACAGATTAAAATAGAAGAAATGAAAGTATAGTGCTAAACAAGACTTTAGTGATTTCTGGCTACAGGGATAATTGCTTGGAGAAATTTCAATTGTATAAACTTAGAGTTACAAATTCTTCCTTCCTACTCATTTAAAGCACTTACTAAACTTGAGTAAGCATGTCTGTTCTAAAGACTTCCAGTGCTAGTAAATGTTTTAAACAGCTTCTAAACATACAGATGCCAATGTTGACAGGGAGGGTTTCTTTCTTTTAAGACACTGGACTATTTATTACTCAATATATTCCTAATATTAATTAACATTTTTAGAAAGATTTATCGACAGGAATTTAAAGCTTTGAAAGTTACAGAAGGTAAATAAGTTATACTTTGTCCCTGATAGAGGTGAGGTAATTATAGGCATTTGTATGTTATAATTTTGCTAGATACAACAGGAATTCTTGGATATAATATGTTTAATAAACAACATAGGAAGAGAGAAGACATTGATAATTCTAGTCAAGAGATTCAGGACTTAATTAACTACACAATGTTGTGTGATATTCGTTTCCGAGGCCACAGGGAAGGACTGAAATCAAGTACTGATATTGTCTGTTGAAGAAGTTCTCAACAGGAGCATCATGAAACTGAACTGAACACCAACACTATTTAGAAGAAAAACATGTGTTAAAGATCCAAACAAAATATTTTAGTGTGGAAGGAAATTAAAAAAAATTGGCCATAAGGCAGCATGCACATGTTTTAGAGCTGATTAAACTCAAACTATACAAGTACCAAAAAATCCATGCAGATTCATGTATTGAAACCGCTTACAGAAAACATCTTGAAAAACAGCCTTAGGAAATCTCTGCCATAGGGGATCAAAATCCAAAAGAAATTAACTTCACATCTACCACCATGGAGTCTATAGGAGGTAAAAAGTATTGAATGTCAGACTTGAATTCTATGTCCCATGGTGTTAGCCTTGTGAATAAATAAATTTGACATCAATGAAGACATCAGATAAAAGAAAATAAAGAGGATTTATTTCTAATAGAGAATTCCTCATAAAAAGAAGTTGCAGAATTCATTTCAAAAATAACAAATTGTAAGAAGAAAAGTAATTGGTAAAAAACTAGATAATTTTTCTGCTCATAAAATTATGTTTATGTTTGAGATGAAACCTACCTTTTCAGAATGGTGCTCAAGATATATAACAGTAAATCATAAAGAAATCTTTAGGCAAAACATGAAAAATGTGAAACATAAAAAGATTTTAAATAAGTACAATTTCTAGTTTTTCTTTGGAATATAAAATGTCTGCATCAGTAAAGGATGACAAAATGTAGCACAAATTCTAATTGGTCTTAGTAATAAAAACCTGGAGTCAGATATTAGGTTAATGTTAAAGATCAGAGAAGTATAGGAGATAGCCAATAATTTTTACCTCTACTGAATTTTCAGACAAAGGGGCAAATCCTGTTCCTATGAATCCTCATGCTGAATGCCCTGAGCACCTGTCTCCTCTGGCCCTATAGCTCTCTCTTTGCATGGCCAAATTACTCTTGTCTCTACCTCCCTAGGGCTGGGATTAAAGGCATGTGATACCAAGATTTGGGATCAAAGGTATGAGCTCTTATATTTTTGGTTGTGAGCCTAGCCTTTAATGGCTGAACCATCCCTCCAGGCCCTTAAGGTCATGCTCAGCCTCCTTAGCGATCAGGGAAATGCAAATCAAAACAACATTGAGATATCATCTTACACCTGTCAGAATGGCTAAAATCAAAAACACCAATGATAGCCTTTGCTGGAGAGGCTGTGGAGAAAGGGGTACCTTCATCCATTGCTAGTGGGAATGCAAACTTGTACAACCACTTTGGAAAGCAGTGTGGCGGTTTCTCAGGAAATTCGGGATCATCCTACCCATGGACCCAGCAATGCCACTCTTGGGAATATACCCACCAGAGGCCTGATCATATGACAAGGACATTTGTTCAACTATGTTCATAGCAGCATTATTTGTAATAGCCAGAACCTGGAAACAACCTAGATGCCCTTCAATGGAAGAATGGATGAAGAAAGTGTGGAATATATACACATTAGAATACTACTCAGCTGTAAAAAACAATGACTTCGCGAATTTTGCATGCAAATGGATGGAAATAGAAAACACTATCCTGAGTGAGGTAACACAGACCCAAAAAGATGAACCTGGGATGTACTCACTCATAATTGTTTTCTAGAGATAAATAAAGAACCTTCATCTGACGATGGATGGAGATAGAGACAGAGACCCACACTGGAGCACCGGACTGAGCTCCCAAGGTTTCAATGAGGAGCAGAAGGAGGGAGAATATGAGCAAAGAAGTCAGGACCACATTGGGTGCACCCACCCACGGAGACAGTGGGGCTGATCCATCGGGAGCCCACCAAGGCCAGCTGGACTGTGACTGAAAAAGCATGGGACAAAACCGGACTCCTTGAATTTGGCGGAAAATGAGTGCTGCTAAGAAGCCAAGGTCAATGGCACCAGGTTTTGATCCTACTTCATGTTCTGGCTTTGTGGGAGCCTACCCAGCCTGGATGTTCACCTTCCTAGACCAGGTTTGAGGGGGGAGGACTTTGAACTTTCCACAGGGCAGAGAACCCTGATTGCTCTTCAGTCTGGATATGGAGGGGGAAGAGGGGGGAAGGGGGGAGGAGTGGGAGGAGGGGGAGGTAAATGGGAGGCGGGGAGAAGGCAGAAATTTTTTTTTTCCAATAAAAAAGGAGGATAGCTTACAAACGTTTGGTTGGATGTCCAATGGTTAAAGCTGTAGTTATAATATTCTTATGGGAGACCTTGAGCTGCTAGGTAAAATTCTTACAAAAACAGTTCCCAATAGAGAGCTTAAAACAGCTGCCTAACAGGTACTCAAGCAGGTAAAATATAAATCAACAGATAAAGTATACAATAATCAACAAATACAGTATATTAATTTTAATTCAGCTATGGCAAGCGTGTATATTAAATGTAAAACTTATTCTACAACAGTTTTATAAAAATTGCTGCTTATGGCTAAATCTTCTCAGTTTTGCTAGTTAAGATATTAAACTCTTAATTTAAACCAGTAGCCTGTCTGATATAAAAGGACAGGATAGATTCTGGAAAATGGTTTAACAAAATATTGACTATGATCAATGTTTCTTATATTAAACAGTAGATTCATTGATAATTTTAAAATTGATTCCTGGACAATTGCCTTTGCTAAATTCAAAGGCCAAAAACAATGGTCTTTTCCCAGATCATTGCTACAATTTATGCACCTGTATTTTGCTAATGTTATAGCAAAAAATCCCTTAAAGGATTTTATGCTAAATTTTACAAATGGCTCTTCCAATGGAGGAATTGCATTATGGCTAATAATAATAAAAATTATGGAGCATAACAAGGCTCCTTAAGAGCAACTCATAAAAGTTGCCAGCAGATCCTGATGCAAACGGATCTGGCTTGATGACACCATGCTGACCTTTGCTAAGACAAGGTGAAAAAGCCCTTGCAATGCATCATGAAAAAACCCGACCTGTATATGTATTCGGGGTCGAGGATGTGTTTGTGCTTTTTTTCACAGAAAGAAAATAAAATCTGGATGTGATGTCGAGGCTGCAGACACAGAGGAGTTCCAGATTTCCAGAGGTGATTGAGGAGAGGTCCTTGGTCCGGTCTTCCCTGCCCCCAAGGAAAGGAGTGCCTGCTGACAAAACCACCTACACCACTCTGCAGGGTGCCATCCTGCCTCCAGAGTCCAGGGAGACCCGGCTGACATAAGTGCCTGGATTTGGTTCATGTAGCTGAATCCAGCTCGCCTCACCCAGGTTCCCCCACCTGTCCTGGAGCACAAATGCTAAACTGCTTCTGCAGCTTGAATTCTGGTCTGCTTTGGAGCTGAGACGCAGACTAAACATCAGACTGCTTTAAACTTTGGGGACACAGAACTCATTTTAATCAAAATATTAACCTCTCTTCACTTAAGAAGGGGGAAAATTGGGGGTTCCTGTCACTGTTGCTCAGAGACTGGAACTGGTGGTATTTGATAACAACAATGTATGTCTTTGTACTCCTACTGAAATTGATCTAATGATATCTGTAACTACTTATAGATGTTGGGAAAAGTTTGACACATGCTGTAAAGTGTTTGGGTTTAATGCATATGTTAAAAATTTTAGATTTTGATTTTTTTTACACTGACCTAACTTTTAGCAGGCATCACAGGTAACTTTATGTGGAGTAGGCACTTAGGAAGGAGGACATACCATAGGCCAGACTAAAAGGTGAATACTGGGTTGGGAAAAAGCCCATTCTTCCTGTCTGGAAATGGAGTTATTGGTGCCAAAATTATATCATTATATCTTTTGTTTGAGGAGCTTCTCACAGTCTTTTCATTAAAGATAGACGCAGGGGCCCAATGATGGGAGTTAGTGTGGATCCTCGCCTGAATAGCACACCATACAGAGGTTGTAGAAACCGGCTCAACATGGCATGGTACAGGTATGAGGGCGCTCTCATGGCCTAAGACAGGGTGCCCTGTGATCTGTTTACTTTAATCCTGCTAGATGCCTTTTATTTGAGGAGCTCCAAGGATGGGCGACTTATGGCAGGATAATCCCCCAACCTAAGACAGGGCCCTGGGAACCCTAGGATGGGTAAGGGGGAAAGTAAAAAGGCCTGGTCCCCACTAGACCTAAGAATCATCAGGCACCCCTCTGTTCCCAGGAGAGGTAAATTGCTTCACCACTCGAGAGGAGGGTCTCTCCTTTTCTCAGTCCCCTCTCCTTTAGATCTGACACCATGGTTGACTCTGACTGGTGCTCTCCACGTAATAACTACCTGCCTTTATATAAGAGAAAGGGGGATCCGTTGGGAGCCATTTCCCCCTAAAAATCATTACAGGAACCATTACCGTGGGGAGTCTGCAGGGAACCCCACACCCATAATTGTGCTAAGAATAGTTCTATTGCCCCACACCCAATTTAAGCTGTTAATGGAAAAAAATAAATAAATTTTTAAAAAAGGTATGAGCTCTGTTTCTCTTTTAGACTGAATCAATCTCATGTGTCCCAGGGTGTCTTTAAACTCACAGAAATCTGTCTGTTTACGTTTCCCAAGTGCTGGGATTAAAGTCGTGTGCCACCACTGCCTGGCCTCTATGGCTAACTAGTGTGGTTAGCTCTGCACTCTGATCTTCAGGCAAGATTTATTTATTATTGTATACAAAATATCACCACAGGCATGCACATAATTACCTAGAGTGACTTTGGTAATAGGTGGTTAGAAAATAATTAGAGATAGCATTCTCAAATTGTGTACTCAAACCCAAGAAAAGATGCATGCCAAAATAAAATTCTTGAGAAATATTCTTTCAAAACAAAAGGAAGAAAGGAGAAATAAGACTGATAATCAGAGACAAAAACACAAACTGACAAAAGAACAGACATATCAACAATACTAGCACTTGTTTTGCATGCAAATGATCTGAATGGTGGACTAGGCAGTCAAAGTTTCTCTATAGTTATGATGTAAATTTATGCATCAATAATACAGAGTTCATATTCAATAGTAAGTGACTAATAGAGTTAATTTGGGAAATTTTTGTTCTTATAAAACTAAGTCTCAACAAGTACTCCTAGAGAATGCCCAAACTTTGAATTCAACATGTAAGAACTAAAGAAATCCCATTGCTCTTTGCCCATCATCACATGTGGCAGGCAGTGGAACCAACCCCATGGGTCTTGAGATTGGGAAGCTGGCCCTGCTCCTCAATAGCTGTATATTTATTTGTCCCTGCATCCTGCCTGGGCAGCGTAGTAGGGCTGGCCCTGCTTTTGCAGGTGTGACTGAGCCTGCTGGAGGGAGTAAGGAAAGGAGAACTAGCCCTTCCCCTTGTTCCCTCCTGCATTTGGTGAGCTAGCCAGGGCAGGGTGGAGAGCTCTCCCTGGGAGTGAGGATGAAGAAGAGCTGGTGGGCTGACCAAAGCAGCTACCACCCAGGCTCAAAACTTGATCTATGAGTTCACCCACCCTAACATCCATACCATCTATAATCTGCAGAGGCACATGAAGGGGCCAGTCCTATGGATCCAAAGCTGCAACATCTCCATAACACAGGGCAACCACAGAATATCTAAGAGGAGTTCCAGTGAGGGCCCAGTGTCAATAATTTACTAGAAGTCAACGGCCTCAAACTAGACTAATGACTCCTTTCAATGAACACTTACAAGTAATAATATGTGGAATAAATAGTACACAGAGTGACTCACTGTGCCATCCTACAGCTTCCATGTTGAGATTTTGAGATTTTTTTCTTTCTTTTATATTTTATGTTATTTTATTTTGGGAGGAGATTGCAAGGGCAGGGAATGAAAAAATTATATTTTACTATATGAAGATATTTTATTACACTATTCATTTGCAAATTTCAAATATTTGAAAATATTTTAAAAAATTTTATCTAGCATCATATAAATGTATTATATTCATTTAATATTTAATAAATAAATGAAAGGATTAAGATTTAAACAGAAAATTTTTTCTGAGTGGCAATGTTCCTAAAATATGATAGAATTTTTACTGAAAAATTTCTACCATGATTCTTAATTAAATTCACCAAAAGAATTAAAATTTTATCAGTATCATTTTATTTATATTTCTTATCATTTCGCTTGTGATCTTTTCTTTTAATGGCTGATCTATGTCTAGGGAACATCTGTAATACACTACTTAAATCATCAGGAACCAGTGACTAGGCAGTCTAGGGAAATACGATCAGTTCTTTGACCAGTTATCATTAGAGAGGCTTCTTCCAAAAACAGATGGGTGTGGGTGCAGGGGCCCACAGCCACAATTTTATTGGTTTAATTGCAGGTCTCTATTTGATCTCTTTCTTGGAGTTTGGGGACCCTACAGAAGATTGGGAGGAAAGTTTGTAGGAGTAAGAGGGATTGAAGGACACCAGGAGAGTATGGTCCATTGAGAAAACTAAGCAGGGCTCACAAGGGCTCACAGAGTCTGAAACAGCAAACACAGAGCATTCATGTGTACAGCAGGTGCTCTGCATATATTTTATGGCTGTTAGCTTGGTGTTTTCTCAGGACTTTCCCAGTGTTGGTGGTTGTATCTCTAACTCTTTTGCCTGCTCTTGGGACTCTTCCACCAATTGAGTTTCCTTGTACAGCCTGTATATGAGTAGTTTTGACTTGTCTATTGTATCTTGTTTTGTCCTTTTTGGTTATTGTCTCTTGATGGCCTGTTCTTTTCTGTAGTGAAAACTTGAGGGAGTGGATCTGGAGTAAATATATTAGGATAGGGAAGTTGGTAGGAAGGATGTAATAAATTACAGTAGTGATGTATAAGTGAAGAATCTATTTTCATTATTAAAAGAAAACAGAAAAGTTAGAAAAATGCTTCTCATAAAAATTACTTCACTAATATACAATAACAAAACTACATTATTACATGAGCATTGGGGGCAGGTGGTGGCGGCACATGCTTTTACTCCCAGCACTCAGCAGGCAAAGGCAAGTGGATCTCTGTGAGTTCAAAGCCAAGCAAGTTCTAGAACAGACTCTATTGTTACAGGAAATGTCTGTCTCAAAAAACCAAAAAAGAAAGAAAGAAAGAAAAAAGGAAGGAAGGAAGGAAGAGAGAAAAAAGAAGGATAGCAAGCAAGCATTGGGAAATATGATGGCCTACCTTTGCATTTTGGTGGTTCTGTCCAAATCCCATTTTCACACATCACTTCTTCTTCTCCAACTAGTTGAAAATGTCTATTACATTTATAACGTACTCTCTCACCAGATGGATATTTAGTCATGGCCCTTGTTACTATAGTAGCATTTCCCACATGTGGTGGATTCCCACAGGAATTATCTTAAGAGAAAAAGAAAGTATCATTAGCTGTTCGTTTATCTTGATTATTCAACCAACTCATAAGATTCCAAATGCATTTCTTAACCGATAAGTGGATAAAGAATATGTGGTACATCAATAAAAAAAAGAATATGTGGTTCATTTACATACATACAAACACACATACATATACACAAAAGACTTCATCAAACACATAGGTAAAAAGATGAAACTAGAAAAGAATCATTTGAGTGAGGAAATGCAGACCCAGAAAGACATACATGTATATATTTGCTTATTTGGATACTAGCTGTTAAGTCAATGAAAATTAAACTGCAATTCATAGAAGAAGGGAGATTATGTGTAGAGCAAAAGACCCGGAGTATAAATAGTGTATAAAGATATGAATGGAGAAGGGCAGACAAGGAACAGAATACAGAGAACAACAACTAAAACTAAGTATCATTTGAGGGCTATTATAGAAATATAATACAGTAGAAACTAAATCCTAAAATACATACATATATGAAGGCAATTCATATAAAATAAACAAAACTATGGGGAGACAAAATGCCAGTGGACAACTCTTGTCATCAAATGAAGTTTCCAGTACCAGGATTGGATTACATCTAGTTGAATTAGTACCCAAAGAGGTCACATGAGAATGTTCAAAACATCTGGTATGTTCTCAAGACTATGTCTTTTCACCTAAACTGGAGGCAAGACTTCACAACTCATTGAACATAACAAAATCAAGCTGGTACCTACATACAGCACCTTCAGTCCTACATGTTGGACATACTACCAAAGTGGAAATATATACACCAATCCCTTGATCTATAATGATACTCTGTCTGCAATGTACAATAGGAAAATGAAGATACCTTGTTTGTTGCATTGACCAAGAAATATCTAATATGAATTATGGGGTTTTCCTTGAGATAAAATCCATATTTGACACTGCCTGGGTGACCAAGACCTGAGACTATATAGCCAGGGATCTAATACTACTGTGGAACCAAATAATACTCTTGTAAAAGCAAAAAAAAACTGTAGCTCAAATTCAAATTCATCTGAATAATAAAATCCTGGAGACAGATATTGGAGTTCAAGCTGAAGATCAGAAAAGCAAAACATCCAAACACTACAAAAGCTTCAGAGTGAAAATAGAGCAAAGTCTATCATATTCTACCTTATAGTTTTCTCTAGTACTGGTATGAAAAGTGTGCACCACCACTGCCTAGTCCCCATGGTTAACTAGTCTGGCTGCTGGGATTAAAGGTGTGTGTTACCACTGTCTGACATGTATTTGCACTCTAATATTCAGGCAAACTTTATTTATTAAAACACAAATAAAATATCACTATATTTCCCCCCTTTGTCTAAAATAAAAATATCTATAACTAATATAAGAAAAACTATATACAATAATTACAATAATGATATACAATATATACAGACAATAGGTACATCAGCAATGTCTAGTCCATTTGCATTTGATCAGTTCAAAGAAAATACTTCATTACCTAGTCTATCTTGATGAGTCCAAAGTCTTGTATGTAATTTACATTTTATTATGACTTGCATTACTGTCAAAATCTATCTTTGGATATCTCTCAACCTTATACACTTTACATTTCTTTAGTGAATTTCTTTTCTGAGTCTAATAAACAACAAAAACTATAACTATCTAGTCTTCAACTACCTCAGAGACCTAAGAAGGAAATAATTTTAACTGAGTAAGCAGAAAGTGCAAGCAAGTGAATTCCAAAAAATGTGAGAAATGACAGAAACTTCTGGTTTCCTGGACAGTCTCCCAAATTTTCTCTATACTGTTGGCACATCTATCTTTGGGCTACAGGCCTAGCATATCTGACAGACTTTTCTATGAATTAGAATAGTCTGAGGGGCTGTCACCCTTGTCTTAACAAGACTTGGCAGTCACTGTCTTTTGTGTCCTGCACGTCTTATTAGGCCAGTACACTGTCAACATTGGAGAGACGGACATTTTATTGCACAGGGGCTTACTTTGTCACAAGAAAGTAAACTTCATGAGGAGTTTCCTCAATGCCCATAATCATCTCTGAAATAGATTCTAGCTGTCAGAGAAGATATGCTTCACTGTCATAAAAAATCTATTTTTTTAAAACATTTTAAATGCCATAGTTTGTAGATCTTTGAAGTGTTTGAAGATCACCTGTCTATTTAAAATTTATCTGTTTGGCCTTGAAAACATAGCTAATGTGATTACAGGTTCAACTGTAATAGATGGCTAAGTACTACCCTGTATTTCAATATTATTTTAAGTCAATAATTGATCAATTTCTGCAATACCTTGTGCTATGAACCTGGCAGACCCCTATGGAATCAGATGTGTGCTATATGTATATGGGATGATCCTTAATACTGATTGTATCTTTTAACTGAATAAATAATAAAATCAATTCTGTATCATTTCATATAAATTCAATGTTTTCAATATACAAAACAATCCTTTCCACATATTGCAAATTGTTAATTATGTTTAGAGGTTTTTCAAAATCCCTTAGTACCATGAAAATAGGATTTAATTCTGTTCTTTGAACAGGATCATATGGACTTAGTCCACTTTACTTAAATTTTATGATACGTAGGCTCTCTTTCCTGACTTATTTGTGTCAGTATAGAATGTAGGGTTTTCAGTTATTGGGATATCCTGTACAATGTGAGGAAGGAGCCACTTAGTTCTCTTTATAGTTGAATTCTCTTGCTCTTAGACTATTGTTGTTAATCTCAACAAAAATTACAACAATCTCATTGCCAGGCTTCACTTTCTGTACATAGTTTGTCAATTTAATTACTATTACAAGGCACTATAATTTCTGCTGGGTCTATTTCTGTTTATTGACAAAGTCTCAATTTTCCTTTTAGATATATCTTAGAGATCATTTCCATATAAGTTTTAAACTTTTTATTTGGTTTATGTAGTAAAAGGATCCATTCTAAGATAATATCTTCTTTCTGCATTAAAATTCCTGTTGGGGAATATTTAAAGAATAATATGACCAGAATGTGGTTAAGATTTAGATACACACAATCCACATGTGCCTTCTGTCATTTTTATTCTACCAAAGCCAATTCTCTGTTATCTTAAGCTAATAATTTCCTGACACAATTTAAGACCTTGTTACTATCTAAGGCTTTGTTTAAATTAAGCAGTTCATTATTATTTTTTATCACAATAGTGGGCCATAGATTGAAAATGTCTCTTAGCAATTTTTGGAAGCCTTTAAGACTCGTCAATTGATCTCTCCTAATTTGTCCTTTTGGGTTCTAACTTTTAGTAACCCTATTTTATAGCCTAAATAATTAATAGGATCTCTACTTTGAAATTTTTTCAGGAGTAATTTGTATTCCCCAACGTGACAAATTTTTCTTTACTTTTTCAAACATTCTTTCTAAAGTACCTCCATTTGAGTTAGAAAATAAAATGTTGTCCATGTAATGGTAAACTATAGATTGAGGAAATTGCATATGGATATATTCCAACAGCTGCCATACAAAATATTGGCATTTAACTATTTAACATTTGGGACTATTTAACATTTCCTCTTAGATAATCTTCCTTAGATATCTCTTAGCAGGCTGAGAATTATTGTAAGTAGGCACTGTGAATGCAAATTTTTCTCTGTCATGTTTTATTAAGGTATAGTGAAAAAACAATCTTTTAAATCAGTAACTATAAGAGGCCGTTCATTATGCAACAGAGAAGGAAAAAATTCCAGAATATAGTGAATCCATCAGCTAAATCACCTTATTTATATCTCTTAGATCTGTTACCATTCACCAATTTCTAGATATCATTTTAACAACAAATATAGGAGATTATGAAGGACTGGTTGATTTCTCAATGAGTTGAACATTTAGTTGCCTTTGTATCAGCTTCTCTAAAGAATGCAGTATCACTGTTGTGAAAGGCCATTGCTCAACCCATACAGGGTTGTCTACCAACCATTTTAAAGGTAGGGCTCTTGGTGCCTTTGAAACAACAGGTCTGTTATGACCTGTTCTTATACAACATGAGTGGTCAATGACTATTCTTTGTAATATCTTATAATAGTTTCCCAGAAACATATGGTAATTTTTGTTTTTTTTTTGGATTGGGGGATGTTAATCTGAATATTCCATTGTTTGCAAAATCACGACCCAGAAATCCATTGCTATGTTAGTCACATATAGTTTTAAGTTTCTTCTCTCTCATTGCAGTTCTATACATTCAACCCATCCTGTGCTCTGCTTTTCCTGAGAAAAAGTTCCAACCCCTAAAAGTAGAACATTTACCTCATGAAGTGATTAATTTGGGTGCCAGGATTCTGGTGAAATTATTCCTACATCCATACTCTGTCCCAAGCATTCAAGTCTGCTGTGTGGCATAAATCCTGAACATGGTCATCATATAAAGATTACCTTTCTATAGTAGCATAATCTCCTTCTTCAAGAAATTGATATTGGGAGATTTCCTTACCTCTATCTTTACTCTATTGTTCAATAATCTTAGACTTTTCTGAATCAGGTTCATTACAATTGTGGATCAGGCTCTAAATAGCTTTAGCCAAGTCTATACAATCTTTAGGGATAATTCTATTAGAAACTGACCTCAGGTTTAACATTTGCTTCAGAAAAGGTGAGTGCATGCCATATGAGACTATTGTTTCCTTAAATTTTTAAAAATCTAATATTGGCACAGGAGTCCAGTTAACTGAAAGAGAGCCTCTATCATTTGCCAATTCCTGTAAAATTATTGGATAGATAAGGATAGTTGATTAAAAACCTTAGGTTGTTCTCTAAATTCCTCTGTCTGGATTTCAATATCTCTGTGATCTGTTTTGTAAAGCTTTTCTAAAGTCTGTATCTTGGCAGCCAAACCAAACAACTTTTTAAGAGTTAAACGAAGAATTATAAAAGGAGAAAAAGGATTATTAAAATGATAATCAACAGTGTGTCAATCCCAGTTAAGTTGATTCTTCCTTCATTTAGTTGTTCCTGTTTTTAAATCATGCATTACATAGTCATAGAGAGACCCAACTTTATCATAATTGTGTTTTCAATTTTTTTAATGTGGGAAAGTGACTCTGGCTGTCTGCATCTCCAATTTATGCTGCTAACCACAAAACCACATCAAGTAGTCCTTTTTTAATGAATTCTAACCCCCCCCCAAAGTATATGCCTGATGCAGCACAGATTCTAATTTATTTTAATAATAAAAGCCTGGAGACAGATACAGAGGTTCAAGCTGAAGATCATAAATCAATGCAGACAACTATTAGAAGGTTCTTACAAAATATTCATACTGAAAAGAGAGTGAGTTTCTGCCTTATCACAATTTATATTCTTCTCTAGTGCTGGTAATAAAGGCATGTACCACCACGGCCTGGCCTCTGTGGCTAAGTAGTTTGGCTACTTGAAATAAAGCTGTGTGCTTCCACTGCCTGGTCTCTATGATTGACTAGTGTGATTAGCTTTGCACTCTGAACTCCAGGCAAGATTCATTTATTAAAACACAAATAAAATATTACTATATAAAACCCATAGTAATAAAAGGACTACACATGACATTCTTCTATCCTCATAAATCAGTGCCTTACTCAACTGTCATCAGAGAAGCTTTGCCCTGCAGCAGATAGGAACAAATATAAAGACTCTAAGATAGAAATTTTATAAAATCTTGGAACACTCTATCATTTTCCTCGATTGTCTCCATCAAATCCTTCCCTGTATGGGTCAAGGAACCTTGCAGAAGAGGAGGTGGAAAGAGTGTAAGACCCAGAAGATATAGAGGACACAAAGAAAACAAGGTGTCCTAAACGTATGAGATTGTTACACACATGTATTCACAGAGACTGAGGCAGCATTGAAGGGCCTTGATGAGTCTGCACCAGATGGAGTCCTAGAGCAATAATAAGAAGGTGACACACACACATCCCTAACCTAGAAGCAATCTCCAATTGATAACCATTGGTAGATGAAAATTTAGAGTTCTGCAATAAGTATCACATGAGAAAGTATTTTTAAGGGTAAACTGTATAAAACAAACTCAAAGGCATCTTTGCATGCTGTTTGTCTCATAATGTTCTGTTAGGGCTTTACCTTTTCTCTTTTTAAAACTCCATTTTGTTTTTTTGAGGTTGTGTTTGGTTTTACTTTATTTTATTTGTGTTTTCTTTCCCTCTTTTTACCCGACAGGTTCTTTGCATATATTATGGTTTTGAGTTAAGTGCTTTTATGGCATTCCTGAGTGTGTGAATGATTGGGGCTTTCAGTCTGTCAGTCTTTTGTAATTTCTTCTGCTCTTGTCCTTTGGAATTTTTTGTCTCATTTAAATATGATTGTTTTATTATTATTCCTTAGGAGGGTGTTCCTTTCTTTTCTAATGAAAGACAAAAAGGGGATTTGTACAGATGGCATAGGAGGTGGGGAAGAACTGAAAGGAATAGATAGAGCAAAAGTCATAATCAGGATATATTATGTGAGAAAAAGTAATCTGTTTTCAACGTAAGGGGGAAACATTGCTTCAAGAAAAACATAGGTGAAAGAAGATGTAGGTCAAATAAAATATCCTAATATTCTAATGGATTAGAGAAGATGAGATATAAACAAGACCTCAATTGAAAGGTGATTCTTTAACAATGTATTTGCGAATGTTTACAGGCTACAGCAATGATTTCGAAACTGAGTTTCCCCAGAAACTTTGGAAGACATTGTAGTGAACTCAAGGACTCCCCTCTAGGAGTTTTTCTATGTACCATCTCTAGGTTAAGCTCCTCAGCATTAATTACATTCACAAACCCAGTCTAAAGATACTGACAATGCTGGTTATGAAACCACACTCTGGAGACCATCACTCTATTAGCATAGACATTGTGTTTTTAATTCCATGCTTATATTATAGACATAAACCAACTTCATCTTGTTTTTAAAGGCTAAACTTTGCCACTTTACATTTTGCTAGACATTTCTATCAGTCCTCTAAAGCTATAATAAACACATATTGAAAGTGCATCAAACTACCTTTGCATACCAACTTTCCAATCCACGTGCGATTAACACATGTCACAGTGTTGGATCCATTCATATGATAAGAAGGTGCACATTTGAATGTCACTCTTTCACCTGGCCTATATGATTTTTTTTTGTGATCTATGAGTATGGCATTTTCAAACGTGGGTGGACCGTCACAATAAGTTCCTGAAAGAAAAAGAATATTTCTGGTTTTGCCTTTAGGAAATTGTTGGATATATAATATATGAAGGGATGGTTAGGTTGAATTAGATAATCTATTATGCAAAGAATAAAAATAAAACTATACTTTTGCAATTTGGTGGATGGGGCCACTTTCCTCCTATACATTTAATAAATGCTGGTCCATCAATTCCAAAGCCTTCAGAACAACTGTATGTCACCTCATCTCCATGTTTGTAACTGTCTAGTTCATCAGACACAATACCATGACGGATTGAAGGTGGAGATCCACAAGGAAGTCCTAAAAATAACACAGTGAGAGGAAAAGAGGAGATGATTCCACATTGCACTAATTCAGAAACTCGCTTTTGTATGTCAGTTCTATGTGTACAGAGGGAAATGTTAAGAAGGAAGATGTGCCATCACAGAAGTGAACAGTGCATCCCCAGTCCACCTTCAACTTCAACCACACTAAAACTCACATGAGCAGGTGAAGTCAGTAGACTATGCATCATGTTTAAAAAGAGAAATGAAAGAATAGAAGTAGATTTCAAAACAATCAATACAATTAATACAAGCAGGATTGTTTGAATTATACAAATAGAAATTTATGGTAAAATATATGAATGATTATGTGTGCCAAACTAAATAATTCTTTCTTCTGGTTTTGATGAGAGTAGATTATTATTAAAGACTTGTTCTAAATTCAGAATTGAATTTTCATGCTGTTCTCACCGACACAACGAGGTGGAGCACTCCACTTTCCCAGGTGGCAGGTTACCCCATGCTCTTCAGCCATCCTAAATCCATCATCACAAACATAGCTGAGTGTAGTGCCATGTACATAACTTCTGGACTCAGCTGTGTCTCCCCTTTCTTCGGGTGATCTGGGTAATTTAATTTTTCCATGGTCTATTTCAGGGGGCTGAGAACATGGACTTTTCACTATTCGAAGAACAGAAATGTAATAGTGAAACATAGACAAAAAATTTGCACTGGAAAATAAAACAAACTGTTTGGGTCATGTCTCCTCAGTTTTTATGTTTAACCTTAGTATTTTTAATATCCTCCCCCTTTACTTTAGTTCTCTTCAGTATGTTAAGAAAGAATGTTATAAAATAAGTCATAGCTACTGACCAATGCAGAGTGGTAATGACTGCCATGTTCCATTTCTGCACACCATCTCTTCTGTGTCCTGTATTAAGTAATTATCTTGACAAAGAACAGATACTTTTTCTCCATCCGAGTATTTCACTGTGGTTTCCATCACTTGGGCATTTGGAATCTGTGGTGGAGGAGGGCAGGATTTTTTCTCTACTCCTAAAAAATATTTAAAATCAGAGTTCTTGATAAAGATAGTACCTTAAATTATTGAAGCAAGAATTTTATTAAATAGCAAATTAATTATGACCACGTAATAATTATGTATATTTTATGTTTTTCATCTGGTCTTGCAATTAATAACTATTCTTGTCTTCCTCTGAATGGTTGTCATTGTCATTCCCTCTTTTATAATGCAGTTTTGCAGAATTTTGTTAATCTTATGTCAATTTATTTTATTTTAAATGAATTATAAGATGAAATATTATAAATTGAGGTTACATGGAAATTTTAAAATCTATGATTTAATATTTTGGATTAGATTAAAAGTCCTGAGAGAGGGTACTGAAGAAAGCGATACTTATATTTAGTTAGTGACTTTTTACTAGTGATTTACTAGTGGATTTTCTCATGGCTGTGACAAAATGTCTGTCAAAAACAATTTTAGAAAGTAAGGATGGAAGGGCTTGGCTTAGCTCATCATGTAGAGCAGTTATGGCAGCCCAAGTGTGGAGCAGCTAGTCATATTGCATCTATTGTCAGGACGGGCATAGAATTAGTGCAGATGTTTGGCTTCTTTTTCCTTTTCATTTATCCAAGACTTCTGATCATAAAATGATGCCACCTACATTTATCATGAATCTCCCAACCTGAGTTTACCCAAACTAGAAATGTTCTCTCTCTCAGTCATGCTCAGAGCTGTTTTTCTTAAGTCACTTTTGTCAAGTAAACAATAAATATTATTAATCATTACACTTTGATAAACAATTTGGCATTGACTCTTAGTCAATGAGGGTATAGAGTATTTTCGCAAATGTTTCAAAACATGTTATTCAAAATTTCAACTCTCTGGACATCCTATTTATTGTGAACTGGTTAGAGATGTGAAAACTGTTGGCAAGCATCTAGGATAATGAGCAGTTAGTACTGACATTAACACCCACTTAAAATGTTTTGTCTAAATCACTCCAAAATCAAGACATTTCAGATTCATCTTGCAGATTCATAATATGACAATGTGCTTTATTAGTGATTATTAATAATCTTTTTGATCTCTGCTTAAGTAGAGTGGATGAAAGGATTAAAAATAAATGAACATTTGTATAGTAAATATATTTTTCCACATTCTTTAAACAAATAGCTGGCTATACAGGAAAGAAAAACAATTACCACCTTACTTCATACTATAATTTAAATGAAATCAAACATGATAAAAACAGAGGCAACTACAGAATGGCATGTGCCCTCCATTAAATGTGTGCAATAGTTTTGATTTTCAACTGGCATGGAAATGCTTTCAGTGAATTTTAGACTTTAAGAAATAGTTTAAGATATTGAGTGAAACAGGCATCCAAAATAACAGGGATAAATACAAATAGGGAAGCAAAAGTAGCACAATCAACTCTTGCCTATTTATTTGAAATTAGAGGTATCATATGTCAGATTTATTGTTACTAGAATAAATAAATTATTAGATTGATAGTACACAAACCATACAGAAGTGCATGATGATTCAACATAGGCATAGGAAGGGCACATCACATTTATTGTGATAAAATAATTAGATGTAATGGAACTCTGAGAGTAAGGGACCATTCATACAAAAAGGTAAAATCATGTTGATTAAGTTCGCTTGTGTGTTTTAAACTACAGGTCACTAAAAAGGTGATAGCAATTTCTAAATCATTTTATATATTGAAAAGTATTTTTCCAGGATGTTATAATACAGTATCTTCCTTCATATATGACATAGTAGCTGAACCTCTAAAATTTCAAAAGCATGGACACTTAAACATGATGTGCGTTATGACAATACCACTTGGCATTCCAACATGGGTACGGAAGAAATCTTAAAAAGCCCTACCCTTACATCAGAGGTTCTCAACCTGTGGGGCACAATCCCTTAGGGGTCTAATGACCCTTTTCATGGTTGCTTAAGACATTCATAAAACACAGATATTTACATTATGATTCATAACTGCATCAATATTAGAGTTATGGAGTAGCCATGAAAAATAGTTGGTTAGGGTTTAACACAAGATGAGCAACTATATTAAAGGGTCATAGCATTAGGAGGATTGAGAAGTATTGCCTTAGGTGAAGACATACAGGCAATTAATGTCTGTCTAGAAGAGGAGAATCAATTCTCTCCAGGGATGTGTGACACAAAAACAAATACATTATCCAATCTCAAATTCTTAGTCCTAGTTACATATCCATATGAAAAACAATAAATGAACTCATCAGGCTGAATTTATATATACAAGTTGTTTGTGTAGGGTATATATGTATACATATATCCATGTATATGTGTATATATATTACATATACATATGTGTTTATATGTGGAGAAGAGGTCATGAATTGGGCAGGAAGTACAGGGGACACAGTATATTTTTGAGTGGAAGAGGGAGAGGTGGAAATAATAAAAATTCAGGATTCACATAAGAAATTCTGAAGAATAATTACTGTGTTGGGGGAGGGGAGGGGAGGCGGCGGTGGGGAAGAGACAGAAATCTTTAATAAATAAATAAATAAAAAAGAACATAAAGCTACTATTATTACAGGTAAGGAAAGACTAGAATGACCATTAGAAGACAGTGCAAACAAGAACTTACTTGTACAGGTTGGTTCAGGATCCCATCTTCCATTGATGCAGATAGACTGTTTATACTCCTGGTTTCCTTTACATATGTATCTCACGCTAACATTATGATTAAATTCATTCTTATTGGAGGAAATCACTTCCATATTAACTGAGTATGGTGCTTTACAGTTCTCAAGTTTATCTTTTGCTATGTGAAAATAATTGCAGGAATAATTAAAAACAATTACAAGAAGTCAAATAGCTGCCATATTAAAATAGCTACAGAGCATTCAATATACACATGGAGCTATTATTTATACCCATAAGTTCTGCCAACTAAATTGCTAAGGTTATCATACAGATTGGCCTATGGTGCTAGTACTGCACCTCTCAGAGACAGTGTTTCGTGAAGAGATATGGATATTATGCCATTGCAACGGCAAAGGAAATCATTGTTGACATAGGAAGTGATTATGATGTGACCAGCTTTGGTCCCCTACTTGAAAGCTGTGAAATGCTCACATTTTCTGATTTCCCCTTATCCTAATTTTTGTCCATAATGTTAAATATATTAAAATAAAAACATGAGTGGATAAATTGTAAGAGGTTTGCTAGTTTGAATTTCCTCTTTTGATAGATCTATTCTTTAAAAAGAATATCTAAGATATATTGTGTACAAAACAGTTGTTTGAGAGCCAGATTTGTATACGATCTTAGATGCTTGTAGTCATCATCTCTCTCCTTTATATTCTCTTCATAAAAGTTGATAAGAAGTCATTTCTTATGCTAGATCACCCTATTATATAGCAATACTATGTCATAAGAATAAAACTGATTGTGTTATGACTTAAGAAAGGGTGATATATACACTTTTTAATATGTTATGTGCTATAATTACCAACTGAAAATGAGAGTCCTTATTTATTTGACAAAATTTCAGTATAGGTCCTGGATAACATTTGTTAATAATTTCAAATGAAGAGTGCAATGTGGGTGAATAGAGTAAATATAAGTAAGTTATTAGCCAAAGTTCTATAAACTTCCTTTATAACAATCTTTAAATATTGACTAGAGTGTTTCAAAAACTTAAGGCATGCAAGAAATAGTCCTTTCTTTAAGATTGGTTCACAGGAAGACATAAAAGCTGTAAAGGTAAGTGAAGGAATATCAATAGTCATGGGGGCATGGTGACTCTGTGATTGATTTGTTTCATAAGAGTCTCTTATTTGTAAAGAGAAAGGTATAGACGTGGAGAAGACAATGCATAATGGTAAAATAAAAAAATGTTTGTGCTGTAATTTTAGTGTTGCAGCTGATAACTTAGAGGGGTCATATGAAGGTTACTATAAGGAGACTAAACATCAGAACAAAACCTCAGAAATCTGAACAAATAATAAAATAGAAATCTTTAACAAAATGAAGATTTGTTTTCATTTTTGATAGTCTGACTTTTACTCTATATGAATTTATTTCTTAAATAGTTTTAAAACACTCATGTAAATAGTGTTTTAAAGTCATGATGTTAGAGATTTGAAAAAAATGTGCTTTTCAAATTTGAGTTTTTGAATTGGTCAATCTTCTGTGTATGCAGAACATATCAATAAACAACACAGTTATAAGTACCTTTTCATAAGGAGCTCCAGGTTTTTCTAGCATTAACCAACTCTTAAAATTATAATGAAGAGTAAATATTGGGTATCAAGGATATTCTGAAGTAATTAATCAAGAACACTCTAAGAAAAACTTCAGTTTCTCAGAAAAGTAAGTGTAGCCATCAAGATGCTTTTAGTTACTCATTAAAGATACAGTTACCAAAAAAAAAAAAAAACCAGTGATGGTAGTTATTACAGAGTGAAGTCACCCATGAGATAATGTTGCCAACATAATTCCAGTCTTTTAGGTATAGCCCAGTTCTATAGCCAATGAGAGGACCAACAGCCCATCCCTAGTCACACTTAATGCAGTTTGCAAACTGTAGAACAGCTAGAAACATAAAAGTTCTGGGAGAGGAAACTTTGCAATGGGAGAGTAGGAAACGGGTGCTTCACACACTTGATTTCTTATCTTTACATGCTATGGAAGGAGAGTGCCATATGATAATAGAAATTCTATTTTGTAATGTTTTCATATTTTCTTATGTATTATTATTTACATTTTACTCAGATAAAAATTTATAACTAACAACTAGATTTAACTTGTTAAACAACCATCTGCCGATTACATTAATAATTTCCATTCATCTGTAGACACATATTAAATTATAAACAATGAAAGTTTGGATAAATATTATTTAGGACTAGATTGTTCTAAGAAGTTTTCTAACAAAAATATTTATGGAAATATTAAGGCCAAAAATATTACATTTTATGAAGGTTCAAATCGAGGTACATAACCTTACCAACACACTGAGGAAGTTGGGTCCACCTTCCACTAATGCATGAAACTGACCCATGTCCAATCATTATGAATGTTTCCTTGCAGATGAACTCCACTGAATCTCCATGGTAGTAGGGAGAAACAGAAAACTGGACAAAGCCATGCTCAAGCTGAGGAATGTCTGAACACGTTCTCTCCTCCTCTGTAGATAGATGTTTCACAAATGTTTACAATTAAGACATCATATGAGAAACAAAACAGTGTCTAAGTATTAGTATTTTCATTACCAACACACAGTGGCAAGGTTGTCCACTTTCCATCCATGCACTGGATTTTATTGGGTCCCTTCAGTAGAAATCTAGGCTTGCAATTATATTCCACCACTTCACCATGGCTGTATTGTTCTTTCGTTGTTCCAATGAATTCCCCATTGAAGAGTTCAGGAGGTTGATCACATGTTCTCACTTGATCTACTGTAGAATATTGTGTACACATAAATGAAAATGTCAATCTTGCAATCTAAAAATCTAGTTAAAGAAAAATCTAATAAGAATTTATTCATCATATCACTTTTAATAACATTTTATTAAATCAATATTATATACATTAAACACACCTTTCTCACATGTAACATGTCTATTGAAATAGCATTGAAAGCATATTGAAGGTGGTACAATGTTTGATAAACCTGATGTCTTGAAATTGCATGAAAACAGGTAGCAATTTTAGCTTTGTCAGTTATAGTGATTTTCACACTATTAATATTTTTTAAACACAGTTATTTATTTGTTAAAAATATTGGCACTGAAGAAAGCATCTAATTAATGTATTTTAATTTTTTAATAAATGCTGTTGAATTAATCAAACTCTGCTTTCATACAATTTAGACATTCTCTATGCAATGTGAAGAAATGCTTATGTTGGAAAATGATCAGAACAACAGACAAGATGAGAGATATCTTTGAACTCTAAGCCATCCTGTCTACATGTTTACACACATTGATAACACATTTTAAGTTCAGGATTAAGCTTATCAGTAAGTGATTATATATTAGCCATACAACATACAGCTTTATCATGGTTGTCAATGGATATGCTTAAGTTTGTAGATGCAATGTAAGAATGGGAGATATGGTGAGATGGAAACCAAACCTCTGATTTTCATTCACCAAATGTAAAACAGATACTGACCTTTACATGTTGGGAAACTAGGGGACCATCCAAAGTGGTAACATTGAACTGAATCTGGTCCAACTCTCTGTCCTTGTTGGCAAGAAAAGCTCAACAAATCTCCAACTTTATATTTTTCTTTCTTGGGATTCACAAGCAAGTATTGGTCTAAAAAGGGAACTCTGCATTCTCTTTCTTGAAAAGTAAGAAGTGAGAGAACATATTTAATCAAGAAGTAGTTTTATCTCTCTCATGTACATTTGCAGGGAAACATCAGTAACCCTCTTCCTTTTGAAGAATGCTGCATATTACGTTTTATATAGCCCCTAAATTTACATGGAAGTCTGAGAAATTTATGGTGATATAATATATTTTTATAGAATTGAATAATAAAATTAACTTATTTTTACTGGATGTGAATTGCTGAAGAGAATTATTACTGTTAAGTTCACAAATACCCTATTCTTACCTTACAAAATCATTTTTCATATTTGAAATTAATACTATACAGTATATTTGTAACATTTTTAAAAAATTATTTCAGATTAATATACTTGAGAAAATAGAACAGGCAAAATTATTCTAATATATTTGAAGTTAGGACAATAAAACTAGTATTTTTAAAATACAAAAAACAGAAGAAACTTGTACAAAACCATAATATTAGTTGAGAATTTAAATATTTACAACACGCTAAGTTATTTTGCTGTAATTTCAATTCTCATAACTAACCCTTAATCATTCTGACTCAAATTAATAATGTGTAACATTCTCCATTACAGTTAATTATTTAAAAAATTGTTGACATTGTTAACTGTTATAAAAAATAAACATTTTTTCTTATTTGAAGTCCTTCTAATTTACAAAATTAAAGATTGCAATTTTTAAAGTAGGGTTATACATAAAAGAAAATTCCTACTTTCAAGAGTCAAGTGTTAATACACAATTAGCAACAGAAATGAAAAGCAAGCTTTAAAAGCAATTATCTAAAACAAATAACCAAAACCCCACAATGGGACTGGTGATAGAACACACAAGAAGGACAAATATTAGAGCATCTAGAAATACTTCCAAAATAATTCCTTTGTTTTAATATTGAGTTTTTTAGATTAAGCGGGAAAAATCACTCTTTACAAGACTCACAGTTATTAAAAGTCAGGGGCCACTCAGATATTCACCATAACCATGAATAAATTTTCATAAGAAGAGAATTTTCATTTAGTTACTAGTTACCAGGGATTTGGCACCAGGCCTGTAAAATATCTATGGGAATTTACTGTGTGACAGTTCATTCAAGATGAAAATATCCCATCCTTTGGGAAGGTCCTTTAGCACGAAGGTAAAGAACTCTAAATAGCTTAAAGAAGTCCCTGAAAGTGACAAGATTCAGTAGGCCCTTTAGTCCCAAGTAACCAAGCAGTTGAGTCATTCTCAGAAGAGGCAAGCTGCAAGGAAGATACTCAGACAAGTATAGATTCTAAATAGAAGACTTTACGACCATATCAGCTGCTTAGAAGAAGCAAAAACAAGGCCAGCTCCCAAAAAGAAGCTTAAATCAACTGAGTCACTTGGAAAAACCTTTCTTCAACCTTTTGAACTGCCTGCAGGATGTGCAGTGTACTCCAAGTTCCAAGCTTCTGTGAGATTGGTCTGTAATTCTCTTTCTTAGTAATGTCTTTATGTGGTTTGGGTATCAGGGTAATGGTAGCCTCATAAAAAGAATTTGGCAATGTTCATTCTGTTTCTATTGTGTGAAACAATTCCAGGAGTATTGGTATTAGTTCTTCCTGGAAAATCTTGTAGAATTCTGCACTGAAACAATCTGGTCCTGGGATATTTTGGTTAGGACACTTTTGATGTCTGTTTCTATTTTTAGCAGTGATAGGTCTATTTAATTTTCTTATGTAGCCTTTATTTAAATGTATTATGTAATATTTATCCAGAAAGTTATCCATTTTCTTTAAGTTTCCAATATTGTGGAATACAGTGTTTTGAAAAATGACCTAATGATTCCCTGGATATCCTCTGTGTATGTTGTTATGTTGTCTTTTTCATTTCTGATTTTGTAAATTTGGATATTCTCTCTCTCTGCCTTTTGGTTACTTTTTTTTCCTTTTTATTTTTTTTTTATGGATAATTCATCACCATTTGCTTTCAATGGAGCTTTCTGTGATCCAGTGCTAAGTCTCATTGCTATTCCCATTTCACACCAGAGGAGGGCGCTTCTGGGAGGCCTGGAGAAAAGCATGCCGAGTTCCCTCCCTGGGTTGTGGTCAGATCCTTCTAGATTCTAACCGCATCGGTTTTTTGCGCCACCTAGTGGTTGCTTACTTTTCTTTTCTTTTCTTTTCTTTTCTTTTCTTTTCTTTTCTTTTTTATGTATGTATGTGTGTATGTACGTATGTATGTATGCATGTATTTATTTATTAAAGATTTCTGTCTCCTCCCCGCCACCGCCTCCCATTTCCCTCCCCCTCCCCCAATCAACTCCCTCTCCCTCATCAGCCTGAAGAGCAGTCAGGGTTCCCTGCCCTATGGGAAGTCCAAGGACCTCCCACCTCCTTCCAGGTCTAGTAAGGTGAGCATCCAAACAGCCTGGGCTCCCACAAAGCCAGTACATGCTGGGTGGGCCTTGATGATGCAATTATCTTTGAGCTGTTTCTATTCTTTATTTTTTAAATTGTTTTCATTGAACTATATATTTTCTTTGCTCCCCTCCCATACTTCACCCATACTTCAATAACTCTTCACCCATACTTCAATAACTCCAATAAAACTCATTGGTCATCAAGTTGGGCCTTGGCTGTGTCTCTGTATGATCTGTCATGCACTCCTTATCGGGGACAGGTGAGTAGATGCCTATTTATCATCTTCATGGGAAAACTTTTGCCACATTTATAATTTCATAGTTCCTTTTTAATTTTAGTTTTGTAATGCTTAGATCAATGCTAAGCCTGTGAATTATTCAAGTGTTGTCCCAAAGAACTAATTACCCTACCTTTGCATTCTATTTTAGAATTATATTGTTGAAAGCCCCAATTTCATGATCTTGAACTGCTTACAATCAGAGAGAAATTAATGGTTACCATTTGTTTAGCTTAATTTCTTTTAATTGGGGCGATATTTTAATCTTTTTGTTAATGATAGATCTTCATATGTCTCCCAGACTGATCTCAAATTCAAGATGCTAATACTTCAAACTCCCAAGCTCTGGAATTATGTGTGTGTACGATCTTGTCAGGTGTAGACATTCTTATTAATTTACATTTGAGTTGACCCTTGATACTGCAAATCAAATTTCTTAATTTCTGCTGCTATCCTTTCTGAAGGGATTCTGGCCATCCGGGGCATGGCAAACATGGTTCTAGTAAGCCTTGCCCTTCTGCCCATTCCCTCTGCCTAGGCTATTAAACCATTAGATTGCATTCCTAAACAATCCACCAAGTTCTATTCTCTTATTTGATCACTTCCTCCTCTTGAGGTTGACTACCAAGGTCCAGCTATTAAAGTATTGAAGTCCAGTGAACAAATGTCCTCTTTTGCTCACATAATTAACAAGCCCAAATCAAATTAAACACCTTATCCTGAAGAGTTTATACTTTCCCACTTTTACAACTGAAATTAGATCTTAGTTCTCTGAGAGGGGCAAACAGGTGTCTCTTCCAAAAAAGGGCCATTTATCAACAAAATATATTTAGGCATAAGGAAGAGATCATAGGCCTGAATCAGCCCATAATGTCTCAAGGATTTTTTCTGCAACCCTCTTGAAACTTACCCAAGTATGTCCAAAGATATAATGTCTATCATTTAAAAACGCACTAATGTAACTTCTGCTTTCTTAACCAATTATGTTTGAGATAACCTAACCAGCATTGAAACTCCTCTATCTGTGTTTTAAAGGAGCCAGCATGCTTCATTCAGGATCATCGCCATTTTGTACATGTTAAGGACCCCACATGCAGGTTGAAATATCAATAAATGCTCTTTGTTCTTGCATACTATTTGAGTCTGGGTTCTTCCTTCAGTGTTCCTCAGGCCCTACAATCCTAACACGAGGTACCCCAGTATATTTATATAGCCCTTTTTTTATGTGCCTTGTCTGTTTCCTCTCTATCCAGAGTTGGTCCTTTGTCCTGAGCCAATTCCTTTTCCTTTCGCTTTGAATCTTTTTCTCTTCCAAATTGTTCATCTCTTTTCTTTCCACTCTTTAAATTTGCATGACAATGTTTCATACATCAAATCTTAATTTTGATAATGGAGACCTAGTTTAAATAACTAAGAGTATGCCTTTATGATAATGAAACAATTGTACTTTAATCAAAGATACTTGATATACATATCATACAAAGGCATAATTAATTTAATATATTTTGTTTGTTTGTTTGTTTATGGAAACAGGGACTCAGTACATAACCCAACATGTCCTCAAACTTAAAACCTTCTGTTCCAGGGTCATAAGAATCACAAGAATATGCTATCTAACCCTGATGAATACATTAATTTAAATACAGATTATCAGGACACTGATATCACTCAGTAAGTGAGAGAGCTTGCCTCCAAACATGGTGACAGGAGTTCACTTCCTAGGATTTACATGATGAAAAGAGAGATGACTCACAAGTTCTCTGACATCTTCATGTGTAATGTGGTGTGCACACCTCCTTAGATATGCACTTGCACTCACTGTGCACACACAGGATAAATAAATGAATGTAATGAAATAATAAAGTCAAATATGGTCATCTTTTGTCCTCAAAAATGTCCTTTCTCCCAGTTTATATTAAATCAAAAGAAAGATTTTAGAAAGTTCACTTTTTTAAGTAACACATAAATATTTATTTTTGTTTTGTAAAAAAAATTCAGAGACAATAGTACTCACCATAACATGAGGGCCTATCAGACCATCCATCAGAATTACATATTATGGAGCCTTTGGTATCTTTATGTCTGTTTTCATATCCAACATGGCATTCATAGTCTAATTTGTCATTGAGTTTAAACCATGTGCTACTGTTTTTAGTCACAGCATTCTCAAATACAGGTCTATCACAAGACTCTAATGCAAAAAAAAAATGGAAGATTTTTTTTATCAGTATCAATGGCCCAACTGAGAAATTCCCATGAGAGCAAAAGTAGTCCCAGGTTAATGTAAATAATTAAATTAAATACTGTATAATTAAATACTGCAATTAAATACTGTATAAAAACATCCTTGAAAGACCAACAAGAAATCATTTTCGTGAAATGGTTATTGAATGAAAAGTACATCGCTATTAGCACTTACCTCCTCAGTTAAGTTTCAAAAAACTTTATTTTAAAAATAGTTTCTCAGCTCATTTTCCCCTATATTTATCATATACTGCAAATAGATAGACAAGTGTAGATCTATTTAGTTTTAGGGAAGTAGAATAGCATTTTATGAGATAAAGTCCTGTATTTTGTAGTTTATATATAACAAAAAATTTAGAAAAGTAGATTAGTTAAATTTGAAACAGGTGCATTTACTGTATTATACCAAAGGTTTTTTATTATTTTACAGTAAGAAAATCCAAAAAAGAATTGCTAATTATAATTTAATATACATGAATATTACATGGGAAAAATTTAATTGTTTTTTTCTTTAAATAAATCCTATAAAAGTAAAATAAATGAAGAATAAAAATTAAGAAAGCAGTAAGTATCTTAAATCACATTATTATTTAAGTTACATTGAATAGTTCTTGAAAATAGGACTGGTTAGCTTTCTCACAAGTAAGACAAGATGAACTAATCATTCTTAGAAAACCTTCATTAACCGTAGTCCTAAAGTGCCAAAATTGGTCCTACCTGGAAATATTATTTTTTTTCCAATATCAAGATATTTACGAAGAATTTCTAGAGGGAGACTTTCTAAAATGGACTTTAACTGACAGTGTCAAATATACATTATAATGTTATCACATATTCTGAGATTTAAAACATGGATATATCTTCACCTAAAACTTTACCTTTATATCTAGGAGCAAAAGATTTGATATGTAAGGCAGATCTTTAAAAAAGCAGCTGGTCAAAAATCCTTTACTATATTTAAAACTATAGGATATTTTCAACCATTGAAAAGGGAAATGGGCTGATACTCTACAATGCAAGAATGAGTCCCAAAGTAAAAAAAAATAGTGGTGTGGGAGAATTGTCTATATTCTGTCAATCATGTTTTAAATAAATACTGATTGTCCAGGCAGAAAGTTTAGGTGGGTCAAACAGACAGGAACCAGAGGCGGATGATGAGAACTGGAGAATTCTAGGAAGGAGAAAGCCCATTCTTCCCACTCCTCCCCAGACCACCAAAGAAGCAGGATGTGACCTGCTCCACTAAAAAAGGTACTGAGCCATGTGGCTAACATGGATAATAATAAGCAACAACAGTTAATAAGAAACCTGAGCTAATGAATCAATCAGTTTATAATCTTATGGAGACCTCTGTGTGATTTTCTTTGGGACTTGCTGGCTGTGGGAACTGAGCAGGACAGAAATCCCAACTAGCAGGCCCTCATGTTACAAAATGGTGCCCACGTGAACAACTGCATCCTCATAAAGCCTAACAGAGCTTGGAAAGAAATTCTGGGAAGAAAAGAATAGAGTAAAGCATGGGTTCTTGGTAGCAACAATTTCTTGGGTCTGCTCTGCTTGCTAGAGGCAAGCAAACACTCTCATTTAAAAGAGGCTTCCTGACTCAGCTTTAGCTGTAAAGCCTTGCAGCTCTTTTAAGAGGTCCTGCCAAAAAACACTTAAATAGTGTTGATAAAAAGCTGACTGCATGCTTTTTGGTTTTTAGTCATAGCAGAAAAAATACTGTGCTATTTTAAAATGCCAGATTTCTCAGCAGTCCTGCCAGGGCAAACTCTGACTCTTTCAGGCAGGCAATCTGACTATGGAGCATTTGAGTGTTGTTTGTGAGTGTACTGTTGCAGCTTGCTTGCTGGCAGGGACCTTTGAAACACCATAGAGTTGTGGCAATAAACGTGGCTACAGCCAGTACCTCTGCCATGAGGCCGGAATCACAGAAATCTAAGGAATGGGCTGGATCCAGCTATCAAAGCCATGGCTTTAATTCTACCCATATTGCTTGGTAATTTAAAGACTTGTATAGTCAGAAAAAGAGAGATATAAAGTAAAGAGAGATTCAAAGAAAAAAAGCTCTAAATGGTTTACTGTGTCTTAAAAATATATCCTGGCTTGGGAGAGAAAAGAAAAAGGTTGAAGTCCTTAAAATTAAAAAGAAAGAAAAACAGTAGTTGGATGTAGTAGTACACACCTTTAATTCCAGCACTTGGGAGGCAGAGACAAGTGGATCTCTGTGAGTTCAAGGATAGCCTGGTTGACTGAGAGAATTCCAGGACAAAGATACACAGAGAACCTATTTCAAAAAGCCAAAAGTCAAAAGTAAAAATAAAACAAATAGAAGTTAAAATAAAGCCACATAAAGATGGAAAACACACAGAGAATCTTGATACTGTATATTATTATGCTCTCTTTGAATTGTTTGAATGCTGAAGAAGGACCAACAGCTGCTGAAAGATATTTGTTAATAAATGCTGCTAAACTAATCCAAAATAGGTATAAAATACTTGACTTTATTTATTCTGAGTTAAGAAAAATCAGGTTTGATCAAGGAAGACCACCTGAGAAATCTCCAGTAGGAACATATGGCTTGGATGTCTGAGTTCTATATCCAGAACAGATTCAAGATACTGCCTGAGATGATCAAGCCTCACAGGATACTCCAGTCAGGACTTGACCATAACTCTAAATTTTCTTTAGGACCCTATAAGATTATCAGTTCCCCCAACCAGCCAGAAATAGCCTGGAATACTATGCCCACATTCCCAAAAAACTGACTATGAATATTTCCTTTTTTTTTTTTAAAAAAGAGGGGGAAAGTGATATAAGAGAATTACCTGTATTCTGTCAATCATGTGTTAAATAAGCACTGATTGGCCAGGCAGGAAGTATAGGCAGGTCAACCAGAGGAAGTAGAGGCAAGACTATGAGAACAGGAGAATTCTAGGAAAGCGGAAACCCATCCCTTTTACTCCTGATCACCAAAGAAGCAGGATATAACCTGCCCCATTGAAAAAGGTACTGAGCCACGTGGCTAACATAGATAAGAGTAATGGGTCAGTATAAGTTACAAGAGCTAATAAGAAGACTGAGCTACTGGGACAATCAGTTTATAATCTTACAGAGACCTCTGTGATTTTCTTTGGGACTTGCTGGCTGTGGGAAAAGAGCAGGACAAAAACCCTGACAAGCCATCCCTCATGTTACAAAATAGTGAATATTTTTCTTGAAGTTTGAAACTCATCATGAAATAACATCAGCCACCTCAAAGAAGAATAAAGTTAAGCCCAGATACATCACCTGTATAATGACAGCAATATAATGGAGTACTCACTGATGCATGAGGGTTGAGCTGACCATCCATTTTGGAGGCAGGTAATTGTTCCTGATGTCTCTCCATTCGATGTTACAAATCCTTGTTTACACCTATACTGTGTCTTTCTGTTTAGATCATATGTGCTAGCATATTCAGAAAGAAATCCATTCTCAATTTCTATATCTGACTTTGAACATGTCTCTAAAAGGGAAAAAGTAAGAAAAAGTTGAGTGTATGCTCAGTAACTTAAAGGTTTACAATATAAAACTATATTAAGATAGTCATTAGTCACTTATAAATGAAGATCTGAAATAATCAAAATCATTCACATTACTGAAACAAGAAAAACAAATCATAGGTTCATGATACACAACATCTTGTTTGAATTTTTCTAACACAACAAGATTTAAGTACTTATAATTCCATCTAAAAATGTGTTATTTTTTGTCTAAGTGTATCCACAATTCTACAGAAAGTCCGAGCTCTGAACAATTTTTTTTTTACTTGTAGTTTCTTTAAACCTGAGAATAATTGGCTCTCGTAGGCACCTAGGCTCATTTATCCAACTAGGGTTCCTGGGGTTGGGTGAAAATCTTGGAAAATCTATCTACATAGTTGCTACAGAGTCCAGTGCCAAGAATTTGAAATGCATTTGTAACCTCATGCCTAAAATAGAATGGTGTGCAGTATTCAAAGAGATCATGAGAAACAAACAGAAAAAATCATCTTCTCATGACAAAATGATGCCCCCAAATCGTGAATAATTGAACTGAAATGTAAAAGTATTTTTTTAATTTCACTTTTCTTATCAGCTGAACACACAGGTACCAAAAAAATTCCATAAAAATAATTTAAAAAGAAAGTATAAAAGTATACTTCCAATTACTAGATTCCAATTACTATCCAGAACATATATTTCATTGTTTATGGATAAGTAGGAAATCAAAGAAGAAGACACTAAATATTTTATATAGATGCCAATTAAAATATTAGATAAAATTTATGTATGTATCAATAAATAGTGAAGAAACAAATTTCATCAAACAAGGGGAAAATAATAAAGAATAAAATTTAGTAAGGAATAAAATTCAATAAGCATTTTCACATTGTTAATTTGGAAAAGGAAGTAAATACTAAGACAAGCACAAATTGTAAAAATTTAAAAAGGTAAATAAAAATAATGCAAAAGTCAAATAAGAGAAAGATAATGAAGTTACAATTTTTGTTAAAAAATGTAATGAAATTGTAAATAAAAAAAAGAGTGCTAGACACAAAGAGGGCACAAATAAATATAGTTGAAAATTGCCAATGCCTGCTAGTAGGAGACAAACGCACCGAGCTAGAATTCCAGAGTAGCCAAAGGTTAACAAAGTCTTTTATTACTATCAAAGAGCTTTAAGTATGGAGATTTTTTTCAGAAAATAGCACAGTGAGAAAGATCCTGACAGGAAAAGAAAAAGAAATGGGTGTTTTACTGAATTTAAGAAACAAAAATTACTGTCCTCAAAGAAATTGGAGGCACTGAACCTGTGGCATAGAAAAACAGAAAAGAGAAAAAAACACTAAGCAGAGCACAACAGATCTCCATCACCATCCTCTAGATTCTCTGGCCAGATGCCAGCATACTGCAACACAGTACAAGACTCTGTGATACAAAAGAACAAGGAAAGAAAAATGACCACAGATTTTAAGGTCAAAGTTTCCCCGAATGACAGGAATATGAGACATTCAAATTGGAAAAGTGGAGCATTTCCCTTTGAACACCCAAATCCTTTAGTAATATTTCAGAAGAGGTTTATTGATATTCTGAAAACACTAGTTGGAAAGAAAAAGCTGCAAAACCAGTCTAAAGAAATTTAAAGGGAACATAATGATCAATCAAACTCAGCTTCCACTCTTGCAGATATCCAATCCCAAGCACTAGCAGCAAGTGTTTCTAACATGATACTGCTGTCTCAGTGGATGCTCACCAACTCCGACTGGACTGGGAGTAAATGAGCATGGGAACAAACAAGTCTGTCTAAAGGAGGTTGACAGTTGGGGCAGACTGAGGGGCCACTGATAGTGGGAGGATGGGTAGAAGTGGAAATTGGATTAGTATTTTTTAAAGTAATAAAAGAAAAAGTAAACTAAAAACAAAACAAAAGAAAAAACAAACAAGATACTGCTGATTTATTCCAAAGATTGTGGTGGATATGAAAGAAAATGTATTGTGGAAACATCTTATCTCCAACAAAAATTCCCAGAAAAGCATTTGGTCATGCTCACCCAATGCATCCAAGTATCAATGGATAAATCACATAAACAAATCCATGGGACTACAACAAAGAGTATGGCGGAAGCTGGATGCACTTGACATACACACTGAAAAAACAGTATCACCATATCAATTACCTGAGACTCTCTTAAGACATTAGAACAAGAAGAGATTAAATTAAAGTGGGTAGATGTGTTTGAGCGGGTTTTTCATGTCCTGAACTGAAATAATTAAGCACAAATAAAAAGAATAGTTTGTAATATGCAAACCTATTTGTACATAAAATAAACTTTACACATTGATACTGTAAAAAATCCTTAAGTTAATAACATTTAAAAAAATTTAGCAGAGAACAGTAGAGATAGCACAAATTACTAATATCAACAATGGTGGGAATTATATTTATTTTTACCTATTTTAAAGACCAATTGGAATATTATGGACACCTTGTTAATTAATTTGACAAGTTAATAATTAATGGAATTTAAAAGCCACAGACTATACAAGTCCTCTAGAAAAATATTTAATGTGAATAAAGTTGCTTCAATATGAAGAACATTTACTAGCTAAGTACATTAGAGAAGAAGGAACAGAAAGATTGTTAGAGCCAGAAAACCAGGATGTCTGCAATGAGATAGTGTCTATACATATAACAGGGAAACTTCACTATCAAAATCTCAGAAAACAGGTTGTTCAGCATAATAGAAGTAGACACGCCAATGCACATGGAGAAATTCTCATCATCTCAATCCATAGATCAAGAGCTATATGTAATTAGTGTTTTCTGGTAGAAGAAAAATAAGTCTTTTCTTGGAATGATTCTACCCAATAAGTTATTCAATCTCAAGTGACCAGGCCTGAATAGATAGACATTCAAGCAGTCCTAAGTGTACGGAATAGGATATGCATATGTGTGTATATGTATGCATGTGTGTGTATGTATATATGTGTGTGAACAATTATAGTAAAAAAAAGAAGAGCTCATGAAATTGAGAGGGGAGGAAATGAGAGGAGTAGATGAGAGGAGAGAGGATAATGTTATATAAATATAGTACTTGTGTATAAGAAATAAATTTTTGAGACCTGAACCAGGATCTCTGTAGGTCTAGTTGTGAGTCTAGGACCTCTGAGTGAGTAGGCTAAAGCCAGAGACCTTTCTGGGACCAGGACCAAGTCATAGACCTCCATGGAAGCAGGCTTAGGCCAGGGACATCTATGCAAACTGGTATGAGCCAGCAACTTCCATTGGAGCAGGCCTGAGGCAGCAAACTCCACAAAAGTGGGTACAAGGGAGCAACAGCCAAGCTAGCAGGTTCAAGTCAGAGAACTCTACAAGAGCCAACCTTGGGAGCACCTAGTGACTTCCAGGAAAACATAGTGACCTGCGGGGTGGCTGGAACAATGGCCCTGCCTGCACCATGAGGAGCAACCATCTGAGCCTAGGATCCACTGGCACTTGGAAGATTGATATCAGAGTCACAGAGAGTCACAACAACACCAATCATAGGAAAATATGGGTAGACAAGGTAAGAATGCACACAACACCACAAAGAGCAACACAACACCAGTAAAAACGCATGTCCCTACAACAGCAAGACTAGAACAACCAAATATAGATGAAACAAAAGAAAGTGACCTAAAAATAACTGTAGGAGAATTTTTGAGAATTTTTAAAGAGAAAATGAACAATTACCTCAAAGAAATGGAGGAAAGCAGAAAGAAAAAATAGGAAGACATCAACAAATCCCATAAAAAACAAGAAAAGTAATCAAACATATAAAGAAACTATTCAAGACTTGAAAACTGAAATAGAGACAATAAAGAAAACACAAGCCAAGGGAATTATAGAAACAGAAATTATGGAAAATGATCAGGAACCACAATTGAAAGCATAAACAGCAGAATACAAAAGATGGAATAGAGAATCTCAAGTGCTGAAGATGCAATAGAGGAAATAGACTCATCTGTCAAAGAAAACATTAAATCTAACAAAATCTTAACACATAATATCCAGGAAATATGGGACACCATGGAGAAGCCAAACCTAAGAATCATAGGTAGAAAGAAAGGAGAAGAAGTTTAACTCAAAAGTTTAGAAATTATATTTCACAAAATCATAGAAGAAAATTTTCTCAACTTAAAGAAGGATATCCCTGTGAAGATATAAGAAACTTACAGAACACCAAATACACTGAATAAAAAGAAGTTCCCTAGCCACATAATAAAAAACTAATCATACAGAGTAAAGAAAGAATATTAAAAGCTATAAAGGAAGAAGGCCAAGCAACATATAAAGGCAGACCTATCAGAATTACACCTGACTCTCAGTGGAAACAATGAAAGCCAGTAGATCTTGGTCAAGCGTTATGCAGACATTAGGAGACCACGGATGCCAGCCAAGACTATTATACCCAGCAAAACTTCAATCACTATAGAGGACAAAACAAGATATTCCATGACAGAACCAGATCTAAACAAAACCTAGCTACAAATCCAGCCCTACAGAAAGTACTAGAAGGAAAGCTCCAACCCAAGGAAGTTGGTTACATCAACAAAAACACAGACAATAGATGATCTCTCAGCAGCGAATCCCAAAGAAGGGAAAACACAAAATAACATCATGAAAAACAAAAACAAATATAACAGGAGATAGCAATCATTGGTCATTAATATCCTTTAGTATAAATGGACTCAACTCACCTATAAAAAGGCAGAGGCTAACACTTAGGATATGAAAACAGAATCCATCCTTCTACTGCATAAAAAACACATCTCAACCTCAAAGATAGATATCATTTCAGAGTAAAGGGATGGGAAAAATTTTCCAATAAAATGGAACAAAGAAACAAGTTGGTGTAGTTATCCTACTATCTAAGAAAGTAGACTTCAAAATAAAGTAAATCAGAGTAAACAAAGAAAGGCATTTTATATTAGTCACAGAAAAAATTCATCAAGAGGAAATCTCAATACTGAAAATCTATGCCCTGAATACAAGGACACGCTCATATGTAAAAGAAACACTACTAAAACATAAATCACACATTAAGCCATGCACACTAATAGTGGGAGGCTTCAACACTATACTTTCACTACTTGACAGGTCTGTAGACAGAAAATTACCAGAGAAATAAGGGAACTAACAGATGCTATGACTCAAATTACTTGACAGACATCTTTAGAACTTTCCATCCAAACATAAAAGAATATACTTTCTTCTTAGCACCTTATGGAACTTTCTCAAAAATTTACCACATACTAGGTAACAAAGCAAACCTCAACAGATACAAAAATATTAGAATAACTCAATGTATTTTATCAGATCACCATGGCCGAAAATTAAAATTCAACAGCAACACTAACTCCAGAAAGTTCATAAATACATGGAAATTAAACAAAACTCACCTGAATCATCAATGGCTCAAGGAAGACATAAAAGAAAAAAATTAAAGACTTCCTAAAATTCAATGAAAATGACCACACAGCATAGCCAAATTTATGGGGTACAATGAAAGCAGTGTTAAGAAGAAAGTTCATAGCACTAAATGCCTACATGAAGAAGCTAGAAAAATCCCACACTAGTGAATTAACAGAACATTTGAAAACTTTAAGATAAAAAGAAACAAACTCAATCAGAAGAACTATATGGCAGGAAATAATCAAATTGAGAGCTGAAATCAACAAAATAGAAACAAATAACACAAAGAATCAATTAGACAGAGTTGGTTTGTTGATAAAAACAAAATAGACAAACCTTTATCAGGAGCAGAAGGAGAGAGAGCACGTGCAAGGAACTCAGGACAGCGAGGGGTGTACCCACACACTGAGACAATGGGCATGTTCTATCGGGAACTCACCAAGGCCAGCTGACCTGGGTCTGAAAAAGCATGGGATAAAACCGGACTCGCTGAACATAGCGGACAATGAGGACTGCTGAGAAGTCAAGAACAATGGCACTGGGTTTTGATCCTACTGCACGTACTGGCTTTGTGGAAGCCCAGGCTGTTTGGATGCTCACCTTACTAGACCTGGAAGGAGGTGGGTGGTCAGGGAACCCTGATTGCTCTTTGGGATGACGAGGGAGGGGGACTTGATTGGGGGAGGGGGAGGGAAATGGGAGGCGGTGGCGGGGAGGAGACAGAAATCTTAAATACATACATACATACATACATACATTAAAAAAAGAAAAGAAAGTAACCACTAGGTGGCGCCTAAAAACCGATGCGGTTAGAATCTGGAAGGATCTGACCACAACCCAGGGAGGGAACTTGGCATGCTTTTCTCCAGTCCTCCCAGAAGCGCCCTCCTCTGGTGTGAAATGGGATTAGCAATGAGACTTAGCACTGTATCACAGAAAGCTCCATTGAAAGCAAATGGTTGTGAATTATCCATAAAAAAAATGAAAAGAAAAAAAAGTAACCAAAAGGCAGAGAGAGTGAATATCCAAATTTAGAAAATCAGAAATGAAAAAGGCAACATAACAACATACACAGAGGATATCCAGGGAACTATTAGATCATATTGCAAAAAACTGTATTCCACAATATTGGAAACATAAAGAAAATGAACAACTTTCTGGATAAATATTACATAATAAATTTAAATCAAGGCTACATAAGAAAATTAAATAGACCTATCACTGCTAAAAATAGAAACAGACATCAAAAGTGTCCTAACCAAAATATCCCAGGACCAGATTGTTTCAGTGCAGAATTCTACAAGATTTTCCAGGAAGAACTAATACCAATACTCCTGGAATTGTTTCACACAATAGAAACAGAATGAACATTGCCAAATTCTTTTTATGAGGCTACCATTACCCTGATACCCAAACCACATAAAGACATTACTAAGAAAGAGAATTACAGACCAATCTCACTCATGGACATGGACGTGGAAATACTCAATAAAATACTGGCAAATCGAATCCAAGGACACATCAGAAAAATCATCCACCATAATCAAGTTGGCTTCATTCTAGGGATGCTGGCATGGTTAAACATATGAAAATCTGTCAGTGTAACTCACCACATAAAAAAAACCTGAAAAATAAATAAAAACCTCATGATAATCTCATTAGATGCTGCAAAGCCTTCAACACAATACTACATCCCTTAATGATAAAGGTCTTGGAGAGAGCAGGGATACAAGGAACATACCTAAACATAATAAGGACAATAAATAGCAAGCCAACAGCCAATATGAAACTAAATGGAGAGAAACTCACAGTGATTCCACTGAAATCAAGCACAAGACGCGGTTTTCCACTCTTTCCATATCTATTCAATATAGTTCTTGAGGTTCTAGCTAGAGCAATAAGACAACAAAAGTAGATCAAGGGAATACAAATCAGAAAAGAAGTCACACTCTTGCTATTTTGCTGATGATATGATAGTTTACTTAAGCGACCACAAAAAATCTACCAAGAAACTTCTACAACTCATAAACACTTTTAGTAATGTAGCAGGAGACCAGATTAACTAAAAAAAATCAGTATCCCTTCTGGATACAGATGATAAATGGACTGAGAAGAAATCAGAGAAACATCACCCTTCACAATATCTACAAATAGGATAAAATATCTCAGAGTAACTCTAAGCAAAGAAGTGGAGGACCTGTATTACAAGAACTTTAAATTTTTGAAGAATAAAATTAAAGAAGACACCAGAAAATGGAAAGATCTCCCATGCTCTTAGGTAGGTATAATTAACATAATAAAAGTGGCAATCTTACCAAAACACTCTACAGATTCAATGCAATGCCCATCAAAATCCCAGCAAAAATTTTCACAGACCCCAAAACAACAACAATGCTCAAATTCATACTGAAAAGCAAAAATCCAGGATAGCCAAAACAATCCTGTACAATAATGAAACTTCTGGAGGCATTGTAATTCCTGGCTTCAAACTCTACTACAGAGATACAGTACAAAAAACAGCCTGATCTTGCCATAAGAACAGATTGGAGGACCAATGGAACTGAATTATAGATCAGATATTAATTCCCATACATATGAACATCTGATTTTTGACAAAGAAGCAAAAATTATAAAATGGAAAAATGAAAGCATATTTGTCAAATGGTGCTGGCATAACTGGATATCAACATGAGAATGAAAATAGATCTGTATCTATCACCATGAACAGAACTCAAGTCCAAATGGATCAAAGACCTCAGCATAAGGCCAACCACACTGAACCTCATAGAGGAGAAAGTAGATAGTATACTTGAATACATTGGTACAGCAGACCCCTTCCTAAATGTAACCCCAGTAGCAAAGACACAGAGAAACAATTAATAAATGAACCTACTGAAACTGAAAAGCTTATGTAAAACAAAGGTCATGGTCAACAAGACAAAATGGTAGCCTACAGACTGGGAAAAGATCTTCACCAACCCTACATCACACAGAGGTCTGATCTCTAATATATACAAAGAATTCAAGAAATTGGTCATCAAAAGAACATATAATCCAATAAAAAATGGGGTACATTCCTAAATAGATGACTCTCAACAAATGACTTTAAAATGACTGAAAAACACTTAAAAAATGCTCGACATCCTTAGCCATCAGAGAAATGTAAATCAAAACAACTCTGAAATTTTATCTTACTCCTGTAAGAATGGCCAATATAAAAACACTTATGACAACTTATGCTGTAGAGGATGTGGGGTAAAGAGAACACTCCTCCATTGCTGGTGATAGTGCAAACTGGTACAGCTACCTGAGATATCAGTATGGCAATTTCTCAGAAAATTCGGAAACAACCTATCTCAAGACCCAGCAATACCACTTTTGGTTATATACCCAAAAGATGCTCAATCACACCAAAAGAACATGTGCTCAAGTATGTTCTTAGCAGCATTGTTTGTCATAGCCAGAACCTGGAAACAACCCAAATGCCCTTTAACAGAATGGATAACAAAAATGTGGTATATTTATACAATGTATTACTACAGAGCAGAAAAAGAATAATGACATCTTGAAATTTGCAGGCAAATGGATGGATCTAGAAAACATCGCACTGAGTGAGGTATCCCTGATCCAGAAAGACAAATATCATATGTACTCACTCATAAGTGGCTTTTAGATATAAAACAAAGAAAACCAGTCTACAAATAACAGTCCCAGAGAATATAGACAACAATGAGAACATTGATATAATTTACATGGGAAGCAGAAAATGACAAGATCTCCTGAGTAAATTGGGAACATGGGGACGATGAGAGAGGGTTGAACGAGAGGGGAGAAGTGGGTTAACAGAGGAAAATGTACAGCTCAATAAAATCAATAAAAATATTTATTTAAAAAGATGAATTTTCAATAAATTAGCACACCTCTCAACTCTCACCAGAGAAGCTTTATTTGCAGTTGATTTCATTTAACTCACATACCTACAAGTGATCAAAATGCAGAGAATAAGAATGGAATATTCAGCTTTATATGGGATATCTTTATCACATTCTCTACTATCAAGTCTCAAAGAATGCTGCAGAGGAAAGACAGGAAGAGTGTAAAGGTCAGAAAAGGTACATAACTACCATGTATCATTATTTTTCAAATACAGCAAGGAAGATGCACATATGAATTCTGTGTCGTTGTGTGAAAATGCACAAGTTCCCACATTGAAGGTGAGGGTGAAGGGAGATCAGAAAATCCTACCGCTTGCAGCTGCTAGAAAAGGAAGAATCAATTTCTTTATGAGCATACACCTGGTAAATTAGTTACTCTCAAGTGTAAAACCACACGTGCAAGAATATAGAAACAGCATAAATTGTACTTCATGGATTGTTTTAAGAAGAAGAGAAAGCTGCCAGAGACATGGCTTAGCAGTTAAGAGCACTGGCTGCTCTTCTAGAGGTCCTAAGTTCAATTCTCAGCAACCACATGGTAGCTTAGAGCCACCTGCAAAGGGATCTACCATCTACTGGCTTGCAAGCATACATGCAGATAGAGCACTCATACACATAAAATAATAATTAAATATTGAGGTGGAGGAGGAGGAGAAGAAAAGAGGATAAAAATTTGGACTGGTAGTAGAAGGGACACATACCAGAGAATAGTTGGGGATAGGTGAATATAATAAAACATTTTATGAAATTTTCAGATATGTATAAAAAGGAAATTCACAAAAAATTAAAACTGTTATTAAATGTCCTACTTAAGCAAAAATAATTGACAGATATTTACATGGGCCTCATTGAGTGTTAAAATAAAGTTAACGGAAATAACTACTAGACACTCATAAGATGAGTCATGTCATAAAAGAAAATCTTAACAAATTTGATAACAGAGTCATATTCTAGTGTGCAACTGGTTATAAAATAAATTATAAAAGAAAACATGAAGGTAAATTGGATATATATATATATATATATATATATATATATGAGCCCACTAGAAAGATAAAATTAAAGGAGAATAATATGCTCCTAGTCTGATGTGTTTAGATTATAAAATCTCACTCTCCTGATACTTACAAGGAAACAAGCCAACTGAAGCCTGCTCATTGCTGTTATGGATTAAAAGTGTCCCAAACATCCTGAAAATCCACATGCCGGTATTTTACAGACTGTATCATGCACCTGCCAAGTACTTATAAATTTCAGTTTTGGATATTTATCTAAGAAATATAGTATAAATTTTAACTCAATGACATATCTTTAAATTTTCAGAAATGGCTCAAAAATTGTTAAGATCTAAAATAGTGAAAATGTTCCTTAAAATGGTATGTACAACAAAATTATTACGTATATATGTAAAGTTATCTTTCAACAATAAAAGTCAGTTACTATAGAAATCATAATGTAGAAGAATGGCACAGATATTGTACTGAAAATTATGGAATTAAGTTTGAAAACATGATACATAAATCTACTGATATGAAGAGGTAGAAACACAACACTACAGTAACAAAAAGAAATGTTATTTCTTACGATGGTAGAGTTGAAGAGAAAGGGAACAATAGAAATTCTTCACTAGATTAAGACTAGTTTTAGCTTGACACATTGTATTCATATAAGCACACTCATTTGTCAATGTCACTGACCTGAACTCTAAACATATTTGAACTATCCCTGAATAAAATGGTTTTTCACTGATGAGTCCTGTGAAAGTTTGAGTGAAACTGTCAGTTGTCTTAAGATATTTCTGAGTTTCTAGAAGTAATAAAGCTAAAGCAATTTACCAAGAAAGGATTTTTATAAAATGAAAAGTGACAGAAATATGAAAATCAGTGTTTTAATATAGATCAGCATTATTAGCAAAGACATTAGAAAAATTCATAAAATTAAAAATATGAGCAAAAACAGCATGGTGAAAGGCTATCAAATAACAACTGAGTAAAAATTTTAAACAGGTCACTAATATTAATCATATAAAATTTTAAATCACCGAATATACAATTTCTTAGAGATCAAATATATAATGGACTGTACCAAAAAAATGCTAACAAAAGATTCTCATCAGCAAATTGGTACAATAGGAGACAGCTGACAAACATTCAAAAACAGATTAGACTTTTAAATATATATTAAATTCGTAAATAGGAAGATTCAATATGATTATATAATTAATTATTTTAAAATTGTTCTGAAAATTCAAAATAATGTCCTTTAAATCTAACCAATGTTATTTAAAAGATGTTGAAAATCTATATTAAACAAGGAATACAGCAACCCAGACTGATTTTTAGAATTACTAATATTGCAGCAAACTATTTACAAGTTTATTGACTTAAAAAAACCTGCCCTTGAAAATTGTTTATTGCAAATTGACTTAGAATTATATTTCTAAAACCCAAATGATAAGGGAAGAAATTCAAATCTGCATTATTATGTTTATCATTTTTAGACATTTATTCTGAAAATAAAATATGACACTACACAGTCACTTAAATGACATAGAACATGAAGTAACCGTCAGTATAAACATATAAGTCCAGAGATTGGAAAAAATATGAAAACTAGACAATACAAAATATCTCAGAATTCCCTTCCCAGTTACACATCACAGTGGATTCCTGAGGCAATTATTAATTCTTTAAAATGGCATGTCAGTACTTCAATATATGAATGATGTGTGTAGCTATTATCATATTTGTTTAATTTTAAACCATATTTTAAAAATTATTTTGAATCCAATGACAAAGTGATTTCAAAATTTGTATAACTATAAATTAACGAAAATTTACTCATTATTTTGATTTAATGGCTGATAGTTGTGTTTACATTGCTATATACATGCAAAGAATCCTTAGTATTCATTTATACAGATTCAAAAAGAAACATTTGACACAGTTAATATACATGAGATGGGGAGTCAAGAGCATCTTGTGATCTCAGAGCCGGTTACTTACTGACACGAATGCATTTGAGTTGAGGAGACCAGCCGTTCTCTGTGCATGTAACTGTGTCCTGATTATTTGGGAGACTGTAGCCAGAGTAACACCGGACTCTTACAGACTGGTCCTGTATGTAGTCTCCTCTCCGTTGTAAAACTTGCCCATTCTCTATATAATGGATTCCACATACCCCTAAGGACCATAAATTTACCATAAATGTTAAATTAAAAACAAACAACACTCATTTATTTTTTTAAATAAAACTAAAGTTTAACTTTACAATAGTTAAATAAGTATGTGTGACATTCAAAAATGGAAACAATACCAAATGTTTCAAAAAGTAGCATTATCTTTAATTTTTCTAAATAAAATACGCAAGCAATAAAGGTATTATTATGGTCCCTATTTTTCACATACATTTTATGAAGAGCTGCTCATAAAGGACAGAAACTAGTCTTTTTGCTCACAAACTCTTCTGTTTCTGAACAGAAGAGACTTAACTGTTAATATATATGTGATCTTTTCTTTCTAATCTTTGACAGAATTAAACATTATTTGATACAGACATTGACTTACTGCGGCATGGGACTGCAGGCACCCACCCTTGTGCAGTGCAGTGAATTCTGTCCCAGTATTCCCCTGAGGGAGTTGAAAATCCTTCGTTGCAATAATAGTCGAACGACTTTTTTCTGTTTGTTGCAAAGTAGTATTTGTGCCAAAGTTCATTATATAGTTTTCCATTTTTGATTTGTGGAAATTCACAAGGTTGAGCTTGCAATAGAAACAAAAAGACAGAAAAACACTCATACCAGCAATAAACCACTAGATCAGTGAATTAGTTTCTATTAATTATAATAACTGCAAGTCTAGAGAGTGTTCGGAGAAGGAGAAAAATAGAAGCCAGACGGCTGAGGTATGTGAGGAGGTCTTTTCTCAGGAAATCAAGTTATGCCTCACAGGTCACCAGAGAAGTGGGTCAGGGACATTTGTTAATATCCAATATGATCATTGAATATTTTTAATTTTTATTAGAACTGAAATTTAATGTGATTAAATCACAGTGAACTATTCTTGTAAATTTATATTGAAGTATATATTGTTCACTGTATTAATAAATTTATATGTAATGTTTCATTAATTTTTTCCTGTATAATGTTCTTATTTATAAATAATAAATACTTTTAATATCAGAATAGTATAATTTTCTATGGAGTATGATTTTTTTTCAGGGACTCTCATGCAGTATGTTAAAAGAATTCCTCCAAACATGCCAAAAAACAGAAATCTCTTATAGCTTCCTTGTTTATGCACACACACATTTGTTACACTGTGTATAAATTTAATTCTTTTTGTCTTGAGTGTCCTTCTTTAAAATTTGAGAATTTTACTGTTCATAGGACATCAAGAAATTTAATTAACTTACTGAGATTTCTTTTTAAACGGTTCCAAAAGGAGACATGGTTTAAACTAGGTTCCTCTGCCTTTTAATTAATCTTCATTCTCATGTGAGAATAGACAAGTCTGTCTTTGTCTCTTTTATAAGTGATTCCTTAACACAAGTCAAATATTCCTGAAAGTGAATGACCAGCAGAGGTGGTCAGTACTTAACAGCTTCCCCATTTAAATATTACACTTTTCCAGATGCAGGTTTTGGCCACATCTGCAGTGATGGTTGGTCCATCGAAGTTTTGATTCAGGCTACTCACAAGATTGATTAATATATTTACTAATTTTCTTGTTTTGTCTTCTAAATATTTATGCTTTTTGTCTTTTTATTATTATTACTTAAAAATACCAATTCAAATACCCACTCCCTCCCCTCCATCAATTCCCCTCCATCTCCCTCCACAGACCCTCCCACCCCACTCTTCCAACCCTATAGAGTGTCATGCACCCTGCCCTGTGGAAAGTCCAAGGCCCTCCCTACTACATCTAGGTTGAGCAAGGTTTACATCCAAAGAGAATAGGATCCCATGAAGCCGGTATATGCAGTAGAAACACATCCCAGTATCACTGTCAGTGGCTCCTCAGTCTTCCCCAGCTGTCAACCCCCTTCAGAGGGCTTTGGTTGTTCCCATGCTCGTTCACTCCCAGTCCAGTTGGAGTTGGTGGGTTAGCTCAAGCAAACTGTCCAACTGCTTTAAATAAGCACTAACACAGTTCATTTTTTGACCTATCATAGTATCTCCTAATTATTATTGATAAATTTAATCCTACTTCAGATTCAACATGGCACAAATGATCAAATTGTAGATGTTCTTCTAATGAGATTCATGATCATCATCCTTTGTATTGCTCCAGTTTTAAATTTATACTATATTTTCCCCTAAACTGAAAATCATTTGACGAAAAAATGAGTAATTGGAGAGGCCTGAGAAGAGAGTACTACACATTTGAAGTAGAAAAGGTATTTAATGAAATTACAGAGCGATTTGTCATCTTTATTTTATCCAGCAAAACACCAGAAATTCTGCTGTGAGAAAACTCAGATTCAGATATATTTACTCCATAGACAGATCAGGTACCTTTGGGGGAGATCTGTGTTATGGATCTTGGGTTTGAGGTTCACTGCAGTATGCAGATTTCATACCTGTAATTTTAAACCAACTCAAAAGCCCATGGCAGGGGTATCCTGAGATCTTGAGGGAACTTAATTCTGTGATTGCGATAAACTGACATAACAATGAATAATCTTCTGAATATATATGTTCGTATTTTGGTTAATCCACACTGTCAACATCAATCAGAGATGCTTTTTCTTCCCAGTAAACTATAATGAATGTAGAGACTTGTTAATGCACATGGGAGTTCTGAGAGTGAGCTCATCATTAAACATGACATTTACACTATCCCTCAAAAGTTCAAAGACCATGTGGATGAAAGGGTACAATGATTCTAAGAGCAAGAATGTAGTCATCGTGACTGTGAAATATCTTCTGAACTATTCAGAGCCATTATAATCACAAACTACATCTACAGATCAACGTCTACAGATGTCTGCACAGAGTCGATCAAGAATGGCCCATCAACATCCAGGCACAAATGGAATAAACTCTCGGGAAACTGTGGCACTCATCTCTGAACTATTTCATCAGATTGATTCAGAATAAAAAGGGAGTCGATGATTTCAGGTGTATGCCCACTAATGGCTAAAGTAGTACTTCCAAAAGACAATTCAACTATTACATATATGTCCTTTGTTAAACTATATGTACCACTCATCAAAACTCAAACTTAAGAATCTGGGGGCAGGACATGCAACTATGAGGTATTGTTGGTAGAGCTGGGATGTGAAAAAAATATGAAAATAGGATATCCAGAAAATTTTGTATGTATGTAAGAAACTTTGACATAAATAAGTTTATGTCAATGACATAATAAATAAAATATAGAAAGGTCATTAATTTTTTTCTTACAATTCTCATACACTAATAGTATTTCTTACTAAAAATTACCTTTTTTTCTTACTGTAATTTGAATCTCATATATTTTTCAAAATCTCACTTTATTAGAAGCTTGGTTTCTCATTTCTGGTGATTTTGGGAGAGGGTGTAAAGCTCAGAAATTTGTAGCCTGGATGAAATAAGTCAGATCATTGTGGCTGTGCAATGAAGGGGTACTGGGATCTTGGTCGTTATTTTATAGCTTTGTTTCCTGGTGGGTAGGAGGGAAGCAGTTTGCTTTATCTCTCATTCCTTGACATAATGCTATGCCTGTCACAGGCTTAAAGTGGTGAGATTAGCAGATAGTAAACCCAAGTCATCAAAGTCACCAAAAGTGTAAATAAGCCCTTGTTCTAAGTTATGTTTTCCAGTAATATTGACACAGAGACAGAAAGTGACTAAGAAGAGATCCTTGATCACTCTTTTGTCACTGTAGGGTTTGTTTGTTTGTTTGTTTGGCTTAAGGGATACCAAGCTTTGCATGATATACATTTATCAGTGTCTTACAGACAAGAAGAAAGGAATATGGATACAGATAGGCAAACATTTATCAGTGTCTTACAGACAAGAAGAAAGGAATATGGATACAGATAGGCAAAAACCTTAAAGGAATGAAAAAAGTATACCGAAATAACATATCTTGACTCAAGTGACATTGTGCTGCATGTGAGTTATAAAGCCATTGAAATCCCCAGTAGATCACTAAGCTCTTTTCTCCCTTCTTTCCTTCCCCAAATATACCCTAGAATCCCAGTCTCAGATATCAGTAGGCACTCACTGGGAACATACCAGTTGAGAAGGACAGGGAAACCAGTAAGCTAACTGAAGACCTTCACCACTCCTCCTTACCTCCAAACCAACACCTCAGTGTCTTCCTTTGCACTGCAACAGAATATCAGCTGCAGTCTGCTCTCCCCCTCCTCTGCCTACATCTACTGCTGGATCTTACATATGATCCCCTCCTAACCTCCCTTTTCCTACTTGCTACTTTATCTCAGCCTTCAATCCAGTAGGCACCTTTGGCTATCCCACAGTCCTTGCTTGCCAGAACACCAGGAAGGCTGCAAGCAGGCTTTGTCTTCTCTCTGTGTTTCCCCAGATCCAATCCCCCAGTCTCAATCCCAGGTATGCATTCAGAACACTGATGACAGTATTCTGTACCCTACCTCAGCTCACATCTCTTATAGATCTCACAGATCTTCCCCTTCTCTTCTGCCTACTGTACACTTTGCTTTGTTCCAGCCCCCAATTCCAGAAGACACCCCCCTGCTAAGCCAAGTTCCCTGTGAACATACCAGCTGGGCAGGCCAGGATAATAAGCAAAACATGGCCGTCACACTCTCCAAAACTCCTTTGAGGAGACAGAAATCAAGGAACAAATCACCCATCCAGCAAAGACAAATACACTAATTAGAATTTAGACCAACAATCATGCCAAAACCACATGCATAGATGCAAACAGGAAAAAATAATTGACAATCTAGGTGATAAGTCTCCACTAGAGTGCAACTGACTATGTTACCATGGGAGGCCCTGAATATTTCAACATAGCTGAAGCATAAGAAACCAAGCTTAAAACTACCTGTATAAAGATAGTATTGGTTCTTAATGAAGAAACTGACAAATCCCTTAACGAAATCCAGTATAACACAAATAATCAGAGGAAATGAATAATACCTTAAGGAATCCAAGAACACACAAACAGTGGAAGGAAACAATTAAAACTGCTCAAGAAGTGAAAATGGAAATAAAAAAGAAAACAAAAATGGAGGGAATTGTGGAAATGAAAAATTTAGGAATTTGAACAGAAACTATAAAGGAAAGTTTCACTACCAGAATACAAGAGATGTAAAAGAGATTTTCAGGTGTTGAAGATACAATAGAAGAAATGGAAACATCAAACAATGAAAATGTTAAATCTAAAAAAAATCATAATACAAAACATCTAAGAAACATGAGACATTATGAAAAAAACCTATTAATAACAGGAAAGGAGAAAAATTTCAGCTCAAAGGCTCAGAAAATATTTTCAACAAATTCATAAAAGAAAATTTTTCTGACAAAAAGATGGGGGTACCTATAAATGTACTAGAAGCACAAAAAATCAAATATACCAGACCAGAAAAAAAAGTCCTCTCACCACATAACAATCAAAACACTAAATATACAGAGCAAAGAAAGAATAATAGAAGCTTCCAGGGAAAAATATCAAGTAATAAATATAGAAAGACCTATTAGCAATATACCTGACTTCCCAATGGAGACTCTAAATGCCATAAGGGCTTGGACATAAGTGGTACAGACTCTAAGAAACCACAAGAGCCAGTCTAGATAACTATTGTCAGCATTATTTTCAATCAGTGTAGATGGAGAAATTAAGGTGTTTCAAACTAAAGTCAAATTTAAACAATATCTAGGAATTCAGTCCTATAGAAGATGCTAAAAGAAGAATTTCAACCTAGGAGGGTAGCTACACTCATGAAAACACAGGAAATAAATAATCTTATACCAGGAAAAATAAAGAAAGGAAAGTGTGCACGTGAATGCATGTGCACATGCATGTGCGTGCACGCATACACACACCATTAGCAACAATGACAACAAAATAACAGAAATAAACAATCATTGGTCATATTTCTCAAAATCAATGCACTCAATTACCCAATAAAAAGACACAGATGAAGAGAAAGTGAGTTCCAGGTTGGCCCATTTCTATTAACGTGTGTAGTGCCATGAGGCAGTAGCTTACCGAGAAGGATTATAGCCTATGTCCATCTTGGGCCAGAGCTTCATCACATCAGCCCTGGAGAGGAACGGCATGGTGTCTGCCTCACTTCCTCTTCCTCCCAGCATTTTGTTCTGTTTACTCCACCCACCTATATTCTAGCCTATCAGGCCAAGCGGTTTCTTTATTCATTAACCAATGAAATCAACAGATTGATATGACACTCCCACATCAGTGTTAAGTGTCCTGATAAAAAGTAGAGAGATTTTATACTAGCAACATGACAGCATACCTGAAAGCTATAGAATGAAAAGAAAGAAGCACACTCAAAGGAAGTAAATAGCAAGAAATAATCAGAGAGATGAATTCAATAAATGGAAACAAATAAGATAGTACAAAGAATCATTTAAATAAAACAATTGGTTCTTTGAGGAAATCAACAAGATAGAGTAACCTTTCTCCAAACTAACTAAAAGGCAGGCAGAGAATATCCAAGTAAACAAAAAATCAGAAATAAAAAATGGAGCATAACAATTGACACCTAGAAAAAAACCATAGAATCATATAGACTCATTTTAAAAAAGCCTGAACTCTACAAAATTGGAAAATTTCAAAGAAATGAATAATTTTTCTCAATAGGTACCACCTACCAAAGTTAAATCAAAATTGATTAAATAACAGTTTAAATTGATCTATAACCTCTATGGAAATAACTGCAGACATTCAAAGAAGAGTTAATGTCAATACTCCTCAAATTATTCCACAATAAAGCAAAAAAATAACATTGCTCAATTCATTTCATGAGACCAGAGTAACCCTGATACTCAAATCACATGAGGACTCAACAAAGAAAGAAAATTGCAGATCAAGTTCTCATATGAATGTAGATGTAAAAATACTGGATAAAATACTTGCAAACAGAATCCAAAAACACATCAAAAAGATTATCCTCCATGATCAATTAGGCTTCATCCAAGGGAGGCAGGAATATTTCAACATAAGAAAATCAGTCCATGTAATTCACCATATAGATAATTTGAAAGAAAAAATACTTACATGATCATCTCACTAGATGCTGAAAAGTTCTTTGACAAAATCCAACACCCCTTCATGATAAAAGGGACAAAACTAAATACAATAAAAGCAATATACTGCAAAACTATAGCCAAAAATCAAATTAAATGGAGAGAAACTCAAAGCAATTCCACTGAAATCAGAAACAGGACAAGGTTATATAATCTCAATATTCAATATATTACTTGAAGCTTTAGCTAGAGTAGTAAGACAAATGAAGCTGATCAAGTGGATAAAAATGGAAAAGGAAAATTCAAAATTTCTTTATACTGATGATATGATAGTATAAATAAAAGATCCCAAAAATTCCATCAGGGAACTCCTACAGTTGATTAACATTTTCAACAAGGTTTCTGGATACAAGATAACATAAAAAAATCATAGTAGCTCTCCTATACAAAAAATTACAAATAGACTAAGAAAGAAATAATGGAAACAACACCCTTTACAAAAACTTCAAATAAAGTAAAATATTTTGGAGTTAAATCAAACCAAGCAAGTAAAAGATCTGTATGATTAAAAACTTAAAATTTTTGAAGAAAGAAATTGAAGAAGATATCAGAAGATGGAATGATCTTCTATGCTCATGAATAGGTAGGATTAACATAGTAAAAATAGCCATTCTATCAAAGCAAGCTAGAGATTAAGTGAAATCCCCTTTAAAATTACAACACAATTCTTTACAGATCTTGGAAGGACAATTCCAAACTTCATACACACACACACGTTTGTGTGTGAATGAAGTTCATACATACATACATACATACCCAGGACAGCTAAAATTCTCCTGAAAAATAAAATAACTGCTGGGGATCTCACCAATCCTGATTTCAAGTTGTATTACAGAGCAATATTAATAAAAACCACATGGTATCTACATAAAAACAGATACATTGATCAATGGAATAAAATTAAAGATCCAGACATAAATCCACATACCTATGGAAATCTGACTTTTGATTTTAAAAAACACAGTATGGAGAGGGATGAAAGATAGTGTAGAGGAAGAAAATTTGTGAATAGACAGATGAAATTTATGGGCATTTGATGGATGATATGGAAACCTAGTGTAGTGGAAACTTTCTAAAATATATGAAAATGATCCTAATATAGTCTTCTAATAACAGGGATTTGGAGTCTCAACTGGTCATCTCTTGTCAAAAAACAAGCTTCCAGTAGTGGCACTGGGTTGTATTCCATTGAGTTGTTGACTAAAGGGTTTCCATGGAAATCCCCAAACAACCTAGGCTGTTGCTTAAGAAAATGGATTGCCCTTTGCAAATTGAGAGTGGGACCCCATGGCCAGACAATATCCACAAACTCATTGATCATGGAGAAATCAAGCTGGTGCCTACATAAAGCCTTTACTTCTAGGTACTAGTGCCTTTGGTTGTAGAAGTTACTCTGAAGGGTAACAAAAATATAAACACTACCTCAGTCCCAAATCTTTTGACCTACAATCCTTCCTGTCTGTATAGCTCTAGGGCAATAGTGGCATAGAATTTGTGGGTATAGCTAAACAATGTCTGATTTGATCTAAGTTCCTCTCTATGAGAAGGAACCCACACCCAACACTGTTTGAGTAACAAAGAACTAGAGACTAAATAGCCCACAGATCTATGGTAAAACCAAACACTACAGGTAAAAGATGAAAGAAAGAAAGAAATCATATTTCTAGTGGTATTCTGTTATACTTATAGACCAATACTTTATCCAGTCATCATCCCATCTCTGTCAGCAGATGGGAACATATGCAGAGACCCACAGTCAGATATTAGTTGGAGAGTCTAAATTTGAGTGCACCATAAAACCCTTCCTCACAGAGCCCAGGGAATCACATAGAAGAGGAGGTGGAAAGAATATAAGAACCAGAGGGGATAAAGGACACCAGGAGAATAAGTCCCTCTCTATCAATTAAGCAAGGCTCTTATGAGTTCTCAGACACTGAAAGATTGACACCAGGTCCTCTGTGTATGTATTATAGCTATTAGTTTGCATTTTTTATGGTAATCTTGACTGTGAGAACGAGTGAGTCTGTGACTCTTGTGCATGTTCTTGGGATTTCTATCTTCCATTCAGGCTATTATTTCCAACTTTCATATGATAGTTTTCACCTCATCTTAAGTATAATTTGTAACATTCAGTTATTATCTTTTGAAAGATGTTTCTTTTCTAATGAAAGACAGAAAGAGAGTGGATCTGGGAGTGAGGGGAGCTGGGGAGAATTAAGAGCAGTAGAGAGAAGGCTATAATCCTTATATATTGTATGAGAAAAGAATCTATCGTCAAAGGGAAAATATGATATTATTTAAAATATTACTTACTTTTAAAAGTAGAGTGTTTCAAAGGTTGAACACAGACTAAAAAGTAAAATATTTGCTACTTATCTCCTTTTGTCCACGTTTAAAAGAATAATTTCAGGATTATATGATATGGAATTTCCCTCTGTATTCTGTGAATACCGCTGATTAATAAAAAAAACTATCTTGGCCTGTGATGGTGCAAAAAAATAGAACTAGGCAGGGAAAACTAAACTGAATTCTGGAAGAAAGAAGGCAGAGTCAGAGAAAAGCCATGGATCTGCCACTGGAGATAGACACACTGAAATTTTGCTGGTTGGCCATGACCTTGTGTTGATGCACAGATTAATAGAAATGGGTTAAATTAAGATGTAAAAGCTAGCCAAAAAGAAGTTAGAGCTAATAGACCAAGCAGTGATTTAATTAATACAGTTTCTATATGGTCATTTTGGGAGTCTGTGTTTCTGGGAAACAAACAAGTGGCCTCTTTAGTACAAACTGGCACTCCAACATGATCAACTATATCCACATAAAACCTGAGAAAGTTTGAAAAGGAACTCTAGACACAAAAGAAACCCAAAGTTTAGCCACATTTTTTTTTCATAAATGGGCTTTGCTTGCTGGTGGTATGCTGTGGCTCCTTTAAGAAAGGTCTTCCTGATTCAGCAGCAGTGGGAAAAAAAAGCAGCACCATTTTTAAAAGGCTGCTTCCTGGGCCGTGCTACCAGTACAAACTCTGCCAAAGTCCAGCTATGGAGCATTTAAATGGCCTTGTAAGCAGAATACTACAAATTGCTTAATGACAACATAGGTCCTCTTTTGTGCCTGAAAATGGGACAATGTGCATGGCTCACAGAAGCAACAAACATAACTCCACAATTTTGGACTGCGTGGAGCAAGAAGTCAGGACTGTAGAGTTTGTCTTAGCCATACCCACTTAGCATTAAAAAAAGTGGTCCTGGTCAAAAGATAATTACAGATATGCAATAAAGACAAATACAGATGGAAAAGACCTCTAAATAGGTCATGGTGTTGGATAAACGTAAGTAGGCTTGGGAGAAGAGTAAAGAGACAGTAAATGTAATAAATAAATGATAATAAAGGAGTAATGATTAAAAAGTAATAGAGTAAAAACAAGCCACATAAAGATTGAATATATACAGAGAATCTGGATTATATATATTATTGTGTTTCTTTGAATTTTTTGACTGTGAAGGAGCTGAGTAATCAATGAATATACTTTAAAGGTATCATGTCTTCAGAATATGTGTCTAAGGATTTGTTACTTTGGAAAAGAGGTTCTTCTTTTGCTTCCACAGAGGATAGGATAAGAACCTGTAGAATCCTTCTAGGCTATTGTTGTTTGATGGACCAAGAAGAACCTAAAGGTTGCCATGAACACCCCCGAAAATTACTTCATCCAACAAAAGGCAGGAAACAGTTTGGAGAGAACTATGCTCATATTCCCAAATATTGTTTATAAATGTTTGTTTATATTTAAAGGGGAATATGCTATAAAGATGAATAATTTGCATTGGTATGGGTCTTTTTTTATTGATACAAATTTAAAGTCTATTCTGTTATATGCATATTCTGCTTTTGATTAAAATATTATGTTTTTGCAGTTTTTTAAAAAATGTAATGTATAATTAATAAATATAGGATAATCATCTATAATAGTCAAGCTTGTAATCATGTTAGTAAGGTTTTCTACATATGGAGAGCTTTATTTCAGATAGATAGGTATTTTTTCAAATATTTAGCAGACCTTCAGAATATGACATTTAAATGTTTTAAGAACTTAGGACTTTTCATGACAATGAGACACATCTGCTCCTGGCAGCACAAATTACTTCAAGAGGATGGTGGGCATAAGAGGCTCCTTATGAAGTTTGTTAGCCATTTGAGCAAGAAACTGCTCTTTTCTTGACTGTTTGATGGTATGCTGAGTGAACTGGACATACAGGACCCACAGAGAAATGACTGCTGAACTTGCCTATAGGTGAGATGATCCTTCAGGGTTTCTGTTTCATGAAAGAGTCTGTAAGACATTCTGCAGGACATAGAAGAAAGTGAATGACAAATTGCCAGTATAGGTGAAACTGTCTTTGAGATTTTCTGCTTCATGGAAAAGTCTGCTGGATACTATGGGCCTATAGGCTGAAGATTGGATACCCCAACAAGTATAGAAGACTTTGGGTGACTGTCCAGATAGCAAGATGTCTCTGTCAATTCTAGGGTTTTGGAAGTTGCTTATAATGCACTTCCTGTTTATTTAGATAATATTTTATCCTTCTAGAATCTTTGATGGAGTTGAAAAATAGATTAGTTTTCTTTAGTCATTAAAAAAGATAAAATAGATATAAATATTTTAACTATAATTCTTTCTTGAAAACTGCTTTGTTATATGTAATTTCACTATGTTAAAGCTAAAACCTTCCTTTTTATTTAAACAGAAAAGGCGAGGTAATGTGAGATTCCCCTCTGTATGCTGTGAATAGCATTGGTTAATAAAGAATTTGTTTGACCTGTAGTAGAATAGAGCTAAGTGGGGAAAACTAAACTAAATTCTGGAAAAAAAGAAGGCAGAGTCAGAGAAAATCCATGGAGCTACTGCTAGAGACAGACACACTGAGACTTTGCTGGTAGGCCACAACCTCTCAGTGATGCACAGATTAATGGAAATGGGTTAAATTAAGATGTAAAAGCTATCCAATAAGAAATTAGAGCTAATAGGCCAAGCAGTGATTTAATTAATACAGTTTCTGTGTGGTTATTTGGGAGTCTGGGCAGATGGGAAACAAAGATGTTACCCCCCTACAACAATTATGGGGATTCAATATGTAAAAAAAAAAAAAAAAACTTACAGGTACATCTTGGATAAGGGATCCAGCCAGTACTCGTACACTTTACAACAGTTTCCAGGGTTGCAGGAGAGAAGCCATCTTTACATGTATATTTGATTTCATCACCAGCTCTGTGTTTAATCCTGTAAGGTGAGTAGTCACCATTTTCAATAGAAAGAGGATGGCATGTCTTTTCTGAAAAGAAACATATACAAATAATGAGGAATTATTTTTTAAATTTTTTTCGAGACAGGGTTTCTCTGTGTACCAGCCCTAGCTATCCTAGAACTAGTTCTTGTATACCAGGCTGGCCTCGAACTCACAGAGATCTGTCTACCTCTGCCTCCTGAGAACTGGGACTCCCAGCTAGAGGAATATTTAATTCTCATCAAACTGAAGAATATGAGCATTAAATGGCAGATACTATGTACTTGCACTGATAGATGTAAAAATGACATTGAAATAAGCACATCCGCATATGCTTCACATATTAGTATGGCTTCCTCTTTCTTCTCCTGATGTATTTGTGCCTCTCTGATAATAATTCTTCTCTCTTGAAACCATCACATATAGTGCTTCCTGATTCCATAACCAGCAATAACTTCATCATACATAATGTTAGCAGTGTCTTCCATTTTCTGTTTCTTTGATTGTCATTGTTGGCCTCAGACTCTCATTTGGCTTATTTATTAATATTAACAAGCTCTTGTTTCTGAATAGTTGTGATGATTTCTAAGCCCTTCCTAAGTAAGTAAGGAACAACTTACTGAATTTGGAAGCTATATCTTTCAGTTTGCAGAAAAATATAGTTAGAAATTATTCTGAAACCCCTGGTCTGGTTACAATCAGCTGGAAGGCAGTTAATATATTATCTTGTTTGAATTTTGATTGCTTATGGATTCCAAGCTTTTTGTGAATCTAGCTGTGACAAAGTGTCTTTTCAGCTACGTGATGTCAGGGAGATTGAGGTCCGTTCATTCATTAACATGAAGCACATTGTAAGAGATTTGTGTGTCTATATGAGTTACTGCAGGTCTCTATATCATCAAACTGCTATTTACTGTCTTGTGAGAGACCCTTTGTTAACTCTCTCCTTAATGAAAAAGACCTTCAATAACACAGATTTAAACATTTAATATTTGACTTGTACTTGTGTTTGAGAAATGTTTAAAAAGAAAATTAAATGAAAAGTCTCCCCTTCCTTTCTTTCTCACTTTCCTTTTCAAAAGAAGCAAACCTAGGAACTTGGGGAACCACCCATAGTTCTCAGATTAAAAATAAACAAATGCCAAGGAAGAGTTTAAGTGTTTAAGTGGCCAAGAAAAATATTAAAGCATTAGGCTTCAATGAAATAGTCATGGCATACCAAATAACATATATATATATATATATATATATATATATATATATATACAGAATTGAATTCTTTATGTCTTTTTTTTTCCGAGACAGAGTTTCTCTGTAACTTTAGAGTTTGTCCTTGAACTAACTCTTGAATACCAGACTGGTCACAACTCACAGAGATCCACCTGTCTTTGCCTCCTAAGTGCAGGGATTAAAGTTGTGCTCCACCACCCTGGGCTCTAATTCTTCATGTCTTGCACTAAATTCACTGGAGGCTGAAATAATTGTTTGAAAATTTCTTAAGTGCAAGATAACAACTTAATATAAAATAACACTTTATGGGTCATATTTTGATCTTTTAGTGGATAAATCGTCTATTTAGGAGGACACCTGGAATTAAACATATGGAAGCTGTTTAATGCTAGAGGCTTACGGCAGATACTGCTTCTCTGATTAGAAATCATAAACACTGTGAAAACAAACGGTTAGACTCAATGCTATCAGCTGAACATTGATCTGTGTGATCATCTGTTGTGGAATATTCTTTTACATTGTGTGAGAATGTGTCAATGTGATTGGTTTAATAATGAACTGAATAGCCATTAAGTAGGCAGAAAGAGATTGGGTGGGACTTCTTGGAACAGAGAGAAATTGGAGAGGAAGAAAATAGTTGCCAGTGGAGTAAGAGAGAACAGACAAGCAGGAGGAATGTAAATGCCATGAATCACATGGCAACATGTATATAAATAGAAATGGGTTAAGTTATACGAGCTAACGGAACAAGACTGAGCTATAGACCGAGTTTCATAATTAATAATAAGTCTCGATGTCAATTTCTTTGTGTGTGAGCTGGCACTTCAAATAAAAGTCTAACTCCAACCATCATTCTTTTCCACTCACTGGGCAACTTCTTAAATAAAATAAAAGACTTAGAAAATAACAGTAACTTTACCTTCACAGAAAGGCTGAGGACTCCATCCGGAAGCTGTGCAGATGGCATCCCCTCTTTCTCTGTACACAAAACCTTTCTGACATTGATACTGAAACCTTTCATTCTGCTTGTAAGATAGTTTCTGAGATAGAGCTACTCCGTTTTCAACTTCTGGTGCTGTGCAGGAAATTTCTAAATACAAGAGAGTAATTGTATCATGTTTCCTGTGAAAGGAACTCTGCTGGGCAAGTCATATTTTCACAATGACAGTGTTTTGTTTCCATTAGGTCAATCAGTCAAAACCATCCAACCAAGCAACAATTGCTTTGACCTGACTGTTTTCCTAATTGTGTATCTGCTGTTTCAAATATTAATTTTTGAAAGTTAAAAGTATAATTATTTGTATTTAACATTATGTAAATTAGCCTCTTGAAATAAATGGCCATCTGTAACAGCCCTCAGGTTTTTGTTAAAATGAAAACAGACACAGCCTTGCAGGTTACAAATCTTATGATTATCCACAGTAATTTTCAGGACTGCACTTTTTTGAAAAAAAATCTATTAAAGTCACGTTTCATTTGATCTTTGAAAAGTTATAGGCTTCTGTTTTGCTGTCTTCACTATGCATACGATTCCCACCTCCCCCTTCCCCAAAAAATTAAGGACAGAAACCTAGAGAAGTCCTGGTCACCACCAATTTTAACACACTTCTCTTAAAATATAACACTCCAACTCTGAGGTACTAGCAACTGGTCTCTCAAAGTCTCTTCCCCATCTGTTTATTTCATTTTTTCTTGTTTATAACTAAATAAACTTTCAAATGGTCACTTTGAAATGTTTTATTCTTTCCCAAATCAATGAGTTATTTAAGACTTGTGTAAACAGTAACTGTGCTAGCCTATGTTCGTTCTCTTACTGACTGCTCTCCTCTGTTCAACTTTTGAGTAGCAACTTCTTCTAAGATAAAACATTCTGCTTAGGGAGGGAAACCCCTACTCAGTGGTTCTCAGCCTTCATAATGTTGCAACATTTTAATGCAGTCCCTCACGTTAAGGTGATCACCAACCATAAAATTATTGTTGTTTCTACTTCATAACTATAATTTTGTGACTTGTGAATTGTAATGTTAATATCTGATCTGCAGGTGGTCTTAAGTGACTCCTGTGAAGGGGCCATTTGACCCTCAAATGGGGTTATGATCCACAGGTTGAGAACCATTGCTCTAAAGGGAGCATCCCATCGTCCAAGAAATTTCACTAAGCTCGGGAAGCAAACTATTTATTTATTTATTTTTCTGAAAGCATACCATTCAAATGCTTCAGAAAGTCTTTGAAATTGAGCACATTGATTAGGACCCCACTTCCCCACATATGCAGAAGAAGCAATGACTGTTGTAAATGCTTTTGGGTCAGATGAGCTTCGGAGAAAAGCCTCAGATCACTGTGCATTGTGCTCCAGCTTTGCAGCTTTTGTGAGCCTGCACTCATGCGGGGGCAGGCTTTAGGTGATGCCGCTTATCTTTGAGTCACTTTTTCCCCTGGAGCTATAGGAAACTCTTAAGTTCACAAGGCAGACTTTGGTGGTAGATCTGTTGTCAGTTTCCTATCTGAAGTAAACAGATGTTTGTTCTAATCTCCTCAGTAATGGAGTTATACAGCAACATCCTGTGATGGGGCTTCTGTAGCTGGTGATGAGGCTCAGGACATCACTGTGCCTTAGACACCTTGCTGTCTTTCCACCTTTGCCCCATGGCCTTCTGAGATCTGCTATACTTGCTCTTTTTTACATCTGAAAATACCTTGCTCTTTCTTGAAAACTAATCTCAAGGATCAAAATTTCCTAGGATATCACTTCTTAACAACATCAATTAAAATTGAAATTAATGTCTTAAAAATTAAAATCTGCAACAAATATATAACTCCTTCTAATAATATTAATTAAAATTAGAATGCCATCATGGGGCATGATCAGAAACATATAGTAAAGCATTGGATTCCAAAACCTTTGTAAAATTCTGCTCTGGAAGTCAACTTTACAACTCAGAACAGAAAGCTGAGTTAGACTATGAATAAGCTTACATCTTAACCAAGTCATGAAACTACAGAAAAAAAATAAACAAAAAAAAACTTCAGTCAATTATAGAGAAACAGTCATGATTAATAAGCATCAGAGTGAAGCAATTCTGTTTTAAATAAAAACAGACTTAAGAAGACATGAACATTTTTCCTAAAGATAGCTAAAGTATTCAAATACCAAGCAAACAAGTATGTATATCTTACCCACACATCTGGGCTTCTCATTGCTCCAAAGGCCATTATCTGAACAGTGCACTTCTTTCTGTCCTTCAACCTTGAAGCCTGCGTTGCATTCAAAGCGCACCACATGTCCAAAGGAATATTCCTGGTCTGGTTCCAATGCACCACTCACAATTCTTCCGTTCTCCGGGTCTGTCACTGGCAAGCACTTAACAACTGAAAATACAGGTGCCATTTTTACTGACAGAACTGAAAGCTTCTACATGAAACATGTGTATATGAACAAAAATACCAGTAAGATAAACCTGGAGGAAATTACTTAAATGTTTTAGGAATATTTATGATTGTTTGGAAGAGATAAAGATCATTTCACATAAGGAGTTTGGTTACCAGTTTCTGTCGGAATGGGAAGAGAAAACGATAACTTCAAATGATAGCTTGAATTTCCATGATAGTAAAAGTCTCCTTATATGAGCTCTGGAACAATCACGTACAGTGTTTTACTGATGCTTCAGAAATTAGAAATGCCACAGAGCATTCTAATAAGATGGAAAAGCAATGAATTTTAAGGTATTTCTTCTGATGGAGAAATTTTCCTTTCCTTTCAACCTCGGTATTTACATTTTTATTTTTCTTAAAATTTTTCTGTTGTGAAAGCATTCAAAGTTTATGTTTTCTGAAGAAACTTTGGATGCAGGAGATATTTTAGGGGTGTTTCCTTGTCTTATTACCCAAAGATACTGACTCAACAAGTCATTCCATGGTCCAAAGCTCAATTTTCAACAAGAATATGAATGCTTGCTCCCTGGGATAACTTCTGATTTCTGTATATAAAATTTCTATATTTTTCCAGGCATGAGAATGTCCAGTGTGACCACATTTCCTTTCTCTCTCTCATTTCACCCCCACTGGATTTGCTTTCTTTCCTTTATTACTTACTATGGAAATAGGACCTAGCATTTAGATGGGCCTCTGCTAATTCCATGATAACTATGATAACTAGGGATCTGAGCTATTTCCCTAAAACCACAAGCAAAACATGTATGCCCCAGTTCTTGCTGTTTGTGCTGCATATGAACAAGAAGAAAAGATAAGAGAGTTCTTTCTTTCTTTTTAAATTCCATTTTATTTATTTATTTATTTATTTATTTATTTATTTATTTATTTATGTGTGCCACTCTGCATGTATGTCTGCATGCCACAAGAGAGCTTCAGATTCCATTATGGATGGTTGTGAGCCACCAAGTGGTTGCTGGAAATTGAACTCAGGACCTTGCAAGAGCAATCAGTGCTTGAGTTCTTTCTTAATTCTTACTTTTCTTTTTCTCTTTTTATTCTAAAGTTCAGGCTATGGGAAAGCCTTCATAGCAGCATACTGCTGAGAGATATTTCAATCTCATTTTGTACCACTGTGGAGGCCTATATCACTGTAACCGGATGGTTATTATGGGAAACATTCTTCATGAATACAGCTTTCAAGTTCTGATATTTTATCAAACTGGTGATGGTTGTACATATTATTAATGTTTGAACTATAAAATAAAGAAAAAGTTGGCTTTGGTATTTGTAACCATCAGTACATTGACCAAAAATCATATCAATCTCATTTTATATTTATTATACTGTTAGAAAGTTTTGAGGGTTGTTGTTTTGCTTTTTTTTTTTTTTTTTTTTTTGAGACCAGGTTTCTCTGTTGCTTCGGAGTCTTTCCTGGAATTAGCTCTTGTATATCAGGGTGACCTCACTCTCACAAAGATCCACCTAACGCTGCCTCCTGAGTGCTCCACCACAGCCCAGCTGAAAGTTTGAGTTTTTTTGATGACCCTTGTTTGCTGTTGGTCAAGTCCATGACCCCAAGGAATCTACATTAGCCCTGAAAAATTTACCACCCTCTTGACTTAGTACTTAGTACACTGAAATATAAACTAGTACTCTAATAAAAGAGCTATTTCTGTTTTATACTAGAAACTACAAAATATTATAAGTAATACATACTGGAAAATAAACTTCAAAAATATTTTTCTGTAAAATGTGGAAAAATCTTATCTAATGTAGGTGTTTAGTTATACATGTAAAAACAGTTTCTTATTTACCTTCACATAATGGAATATCATTGACCCACCCATCTGCATCACATTCACGGTAATCAATCTCACCTAACAGCTGATACCTAAAAACAGAAAAAAAAATGTGTTGAGATATCATGTATTTTTACGTACTTTTAAGCTCTTGACTGTTACGGTTGTCCTCCAGTAAGAACCTTTTAAGGAAAAAAATCTTTCTCTTTCTTGTATTATTCTCATCTTGTTTCTAATTCTTTTTTTTTTATTTATTAAAGATTTCTGTCTCTTCCCCACCACCGCCTCCCCTTCCCTCCCCCTCCCCCAATCAAATCCCCCTCCCTTGTCAGCCCAAAGAGCAATCAGGGTTCCCTGCCTTGTGGGAAGTCCAAGGACCACCCACCTCTATCCAGGTCTAGTAAGGTGAGCATCCAAACTGCCTAGGCTCCCACAAAGCCAATAGGTGCAGTAGGATCAAAAACCCATTGCCATTGTTCTTGAGTTCTCAGTAGTCCTCATTGTCCAATATGTTCAGCGAGCCCGGTTTTAACCCAGGCTTTTTCAGACCCAGGCCAGCTGGCCTTGGTGATTTCCCGATAGAACATCCCCATTGTCTCAGTGTGTGGGTGCACCCCTCGCGGTCCTGATTCTTAATAGAAAGAAAACACTTAAGCACAATACATTAGTCAAGGAGCTTGGATTTAGAGTTTACTTAATGCTTGCTGTAGAGGAGATTGAATAATTGACTATAAATGTGATACTCTAGCTCCCTTATGTGTCCTCTTCTGACAGCAAAACAAAGTTCCTACTAAAGGCTTTCTATTCACAGCAGAGCCACCCCATTATCTTATGCTCCTTCAGACATTCTGCAAAATTCTACAAAAGACTTTTCTGGACCAATGTTTGAGGAGGGAGGGGAGAGAGGGCGATAATGGTTGACCATATAGATCCATAGAGAAAAAACTTTTTTTGATGTCATTTTAAAAATCACCTACATGAACAATAAAATGATTGTTCATAAGGAATCATTCTGCTGAATAATATGTAACTAAACCTACACCGAACAGAGAAAATAAAGACAGATACATAGGACCCAAAAGGGTGAGCAAAAAACAGGGATGCAATAAACCTGCTCCTAAAAATAGAAACAAAAAAATGTGTTGAGACATCATGTACTTTTACATACTTTTAAGATTTTGACTGTTACGGTTGTCCTCCAGTAAGAACTTCTTAAGGAAAAAAATCTTTCTTTTCTTATAGGTCTTCAGTTCTATGTTTAAAAAAAGTAGACAAAGTATTCTCCCATAAAAATTTAAATTAATGTGAACTACTTTACCTACTGATCCTACATGGTTTGAGGATTTTCATTGATAAGTGTCAGTAACTTGACCAACAGATGTCTGTTGGTGATTGAAGCTCAATATGTATAGTTACTGACATAACAGGGTTCTATCAGTGTTTGCTCTTGATACAGACAAGCTGAAAGAGGCAATAATGAGCTCAAGAGAGCCAGAGTCAGAGAAAAATATCCAGTTCATTTCTTCACCAAATTGTAAATATAAGTTCTGAGACTGTGGAAATCAAATGAAGAAAACATATGAGTTTTGATTCCCATTTTCAACACAAGTGTGAAACCCAAATAAGGAAGGCTAGCCTGGGGTGTAATATCTCAAAGGTGAACAATGGAACAGCCTGAAAAACTCAAGCCAAGACAATCCTTGTTGGCTTTGTGCAATAAGGTGAGTGGTGATGAATGAAAATTGGCATAAAAACGAGTTTGAAAAATCTCCTTTAGGTCATGGGCAAGAAGATAAATAAGAAATGAGTATCTGATGAGTACTTTCAGTACCTCAGAATTTTTTTAAGGGTTTCTAATGTAGGTCATATTTATATCCCCTGCCTATGCCATGATGCTGATAAGAAGTTCCCACTTTTGTCAGAGAGGGATAGGAATGAGTTAATAGCTTATGAACATTGAGTATTTGAGTTTGGGAATGTTTTAGAGCTAATTATAAATCTGAAAACTTTAAACTGTTAATAGTTTATTTCTTTAAGTTAGGAAATAAAGGATGGACAATGAAAAATTCCATTCACAATGTTTAATTTTATTTATACTTATTTCGCATAATACTATAGAGTTCTTAATTTTCCCATACGGACTCTTAAAATAATCTGTAGCATTAGAGAAAAATTATAGAAGACTCAGTAATGATTTCAGCCTTGATATCCAGTAGCTGGTCAGAGGGTAAAGTCAAAGATTCTGAAAAAAATAGCCTTTGGGTCCCATAAATAATAATAATTTGCATACTACTAAGCTTTAAAATAGCGCTCAGGAGAGAGACATTTTACTCACAAGTAAAAGTCTTGCTTTCTTGGTCTGTTTGTGGGGCCCAGCAATACGACCAGGATCTATCCTGGTGTAGGAGCTGGCTTTTTAGAACCTATTCGCTATGGTGGGTGCTTCACTCAGCCTTGATGCTGGGGTGGGGGCAGCTTGGTCCTACCTCAACTTGATATGCCGTGCTTTGTTGACTTTCATGGGAGGCCTTACCTTTCATGAGAAGTGGAGGAGGGTAGAAAGAAGGTGGGTGAGGAAACTTAGTAGAGGAGGGAGTGGAAACTGTGGCTGGTATGTAAAAATAAATAATTTAATAAAAAAGGGTAAAATAAAAAAGTCTTGCTTTCTTTAAATAATGTAAAATCTTTTTAAGAGGATTATCATATAACATAGTTGTTTTCAGAATTCCTATTGCCCCACTATATAAAATTTTCCCATTTCACATAATATTGTTCAAATAATGGAATTTAGTAAGGTATTGTCAGCTGAACACTTTTGTGTGTACTGATTTAACACTCCCTTATTTCAACACTATGCCAGAATAATCATAACTCACCTAACTTTTTAATGCTATGAAGATAGTATGGCATTCAAATAAAATTACTCACGTCATAGCTTTATGTGTGTTATTCTTTAAATGTTGATAGAAAAAATTAGTCTCATTAAAGCACAAACTTGTAGACTTTCTACTTGCAATTTCAATGACAAGCCTTAATATTGACAACATACCCCTCATTGCAGGTATAAACAACCTTTGCACCAAACTCAAATCCAGTTCCAACTTCCAGCCTAAAGGACCCAAAGGGTGTGTCTCCAGGATGCCCACATGGCTTTTCTAAAATTAAAATAAAGATTCAGCATTAGAATACAGTCCATTGAACACACATTATCTAGGAGTTGGAGGGGGCTCATTTGAATATCATTGAATAGAAGGAAACTTAAAACAGCAAAGAGTATTTTTAATTTGAAGTTAACTGCCTACTTCCATTTTTAATTTCGGAGGATTACTGCATTTTAAAATGACTTTTCTATATTTTAGTTATTTATAGTGTTATAATTTTATAGTGTTACAACAAAAAACATGTAGTCCATCCTAAAATAAAATTTGTCTTAAGGTTCTCATACATGGAGTACTTACTCCGACATTTCCTGGATGGGTTTAAAGCCACCCATTTTCCTTGCCTGCATACTCTAACAATGGTCCCAAGTGTTCGGTATCCAGGGCGGCATTTGTAGGTAGCCTCAGTGTTTTCTGGATATGATTGTTCAGACCAAGAACCTGTTAGAATTTCTGTATTTTCTTTTGTTGGAGGACCTTTACAATCTACAATACAAACAAACCAATATTTGAAATATCTATTTACATAGATATAACAAACCTTAAATATAAAAGCAAATGGTGTTGTCAACAAAGACAATTTTTAAAAGCTTCACATTTGGGGGAAAGTAGAATATTAAGAACTGCTAGTGAAACACAGGGCTCACAGAGAGTGGTCTTACTGGTATGTTTTGATGTATGTCCTCTGCATACATGCTATGGGTGTATATTTTGGTGTTAGCAGGAATTGGGGATATCTCTGAATACTTTGCCTATGCTTGGGACCCTTTTCTTTCTACTGGGTCACCTTGTCCTGTCTTGATATGAGTGAGGGATTGTGTCTAGTCTTATTGTAAATTGTTATGCCATGTTCAATTGATATCCTTGGTAAACCTGCTGGTGCTTTTTTTTGGGGGGGTGGGGAGCTGGAGGTATAGATCTAGGGGAGAGGGAAGCTGTGAGGAATGAGGAGGGGAGGGCTGGGTGGAATGGACCTAGAGGAAACTGCAGCCAAGATTTAATGTATGTAACGAATAATTTTTTTTTAAAAAAAGAAAAGAATGTCTAACATGACAAAAGTTGGAGCAATCACAAGAAAGGGGACCAAAGCCACAACTCAGACTGAAGCTGAAAACGTGTACTCTGTCTTAGTCAATGAGGACTGCTAGGACAAAAAGTCTACAGCTTGGGAAGCTTAAACACAATGTATTCCTAAAAAGGAATGTTCTTTGATCCTAGCAGGTAGGGGGTGGGAGGTGGGGTGGGGGAACAGAGAGGCAAATAATAATGGAATGAGACAGATTTCGACGCATTTTCTCTCTCTTATTTCTTTTTTAGGACTCTATTCTCATAACCTCATCTAAACTTAATTACATTCCCAAGACCCATCTCTGCTTCAATATATTGGTTTGGAGACAGAACAAATACAATGTCCACATTAAGTCAGCAATTATATCACTGAAAGTACATCCAAGAGATGCATGTGCAGGTGACCTCAATTTCATTTGTGGTAAAGATGGTGACAATGTGGCTTATATTCAGAATTAGGAAGTACAACCTAAGCAGTTGAATTAATAAATATTGACAGGCGTGTGGTAAATATTACATCAACATAAAACATATTCAGATAATGGATGTAAAATCATAATGTTGCATCAGATATTCTAAAATTATTAATATCACCATAATGTCTAAGAACAACATTGTATGTATCATGAAGTCATACACAGGCTGTGAAACAATGAAGATCAAAAATGTAAGTATAGCTTTGAGGATAACTTGTTCTATTTGGAAGAGATAAGTGGGGATCTTCTGGGGTGCTGGGAATTCTCTGTGTCTTGATGTGATTGAATAGTAATTAGTAATATACCATATTCATAGTTTATTCATTAAACTATGTGTATGTTATATAACATGTATATATTAAGTATAATATAACCGTGTGTATTATATAATTTAAACTTAAAATTAACAAAATATCTGGGTGTTCTATTACATTTACTTTTCAATAGATTAACTAAGGATAGTATATTAAAAGTGGGAAGAAAATTAATATCTAAGTTTGTACCTCTTGTTTGCATTTATTTATTTTTCATTATCATCTTCTGGTTAAGGGCATAGAGATTTAAACACCTAATAACTTTTCCAAGGTATCTGAAAGTGGCAGAACGCAAAGTGAACATAAGTTTTGCAAAACAGGGAAGCTTATGTTTTTTAACCATTTCTTATGATTTGGGGTTAGGAAGTAAATTTGAGGTGCTGTGCTTTGTTATTGAGTTTTACAGGAGAAACATTTTTGTTTATGTTTCTAACAGAAAAGTTCAAAAATATAGCAAAAGTTTGAGTTTACAGTGAATATAAGTGCCCATGTTTAATATTTTACTGCAATAGTTGTGCATACATCCTTCTATGTACCAATCCTTTTGCTTATTTATTATTTTCCCAAGAGCTGGAATTATAGCTATGGAATGTTAGCACTATGGAATAGAATTGTTTTTAATGATGCCTGCTGATTAATTTTTTAATAAATGCCCTGATGTTTAAATGACTGTGTTAGTAAACCCAAAATGTTGGTTCCTATGGCAGATTACAGTACTTTTTATCTAATATATATATATATATATATACATATATATATATATTAGATAATATATATATTTACAAGTATTACTTTAATTTATATATTCATTTACTTCTGATTTACTGATTTTCAATTTACCACTCTGTTCTAAACTTCATCTTTCACAGACAAAAGAATTACCTGAGGCAAGTTCCACCCAGAACTTATCTATAGAACGTCATTATACAACATGTGATGAAATAAGAGACCGCTGGAGCTTATAGAAGAATAAAACACTTGTTTAGGTTGTCGGATACACATATTTTCTTTGAGTATTTTCCTAATGTTTAGAACATCTATCTTAGTGAACTTGTGTAATAAATTACAGTCCATCAATTTTTCATTTCAGTAACTAAGCTTCTGTACACTAGATGGCGCAAATACCCCACCACCACTACTGCAGCAAAAATCTGGTGCTTCAAAATGTGAGCTTTGTTTAGGACTGTACTCCATTTTTTTATTGGAAAAATGTGTAGCCCAGGCTGGCCTCGAACTCGTGATCCTCCTGCCTCTGCCTCCTTCAGCAAATCTTACTGGCATTTGAGTATATATCCAAAGGATGCTCAAGACCCAGTAATACAACTTTTGGGTATATATCCATAGGATGCTCAATTGTGCCACAAGGACATGTGCTCAGCTGTGTTCACAGCAGCTTTGTTTGACATAGCCAGAACCTGGAAACAACCTAAATGCCCCTCGACTGAAGAATGGATAAGAAAATATGGTACATTTACACAATGAACTACTACACAGCAGAAAAAAAATAACGACAGCTTGAAATTTGCAGAAAAAATGGATGGAGCTAGAAAATATTATTTTGAGTGAGGTAACCCAGACCCAGAAAGACAATTATCACATGTACTCACCCATAGGTGGTTTTTAAACATATAGCAACGAAAACCAGCCTACAAACCACAATCCCAGAGAACATAGACAACAATGAGGACACTAAGAGAGACTTACATAGATCTAATCTACATGGGAAGTAGAAAAAAGACAAGATCCCCTGAGTAAATTGAGAGCATGGGGACTTTGGGGGAGGGTTGAAAAGGGAGGGGAGCAGAGAAAACACGTTCAGAGGGATGATTCATCTCAAAACCCCCCGAGAAGGGGCAAGACTTCTGCTTCTAGCTCCCGGTGAATGTGTGGACTCACCTTTCTTGTGCTTAAATATTTATTCAGGTTCTGACAAAAAAAAAAGCCTGATCCTAGTGTAGGAAGTAACACAGTTGACAGTTAATGTTGTTTTCGAAAACTGTCTGTGTTGATTTTCTCTTTACTTGGCTGAATTTGTCAATTTCTAATATTTTTTTCAGAAATGTAATGAGTGTTCATAGGTTTGACTATCTGAAAACAGGAGTCTGTCTACTTTAACTTGAGGGAGATAATTTTATAATTTTTGAAATTTAAAAGCAAACATCTGCTATTTTAGCAATTATGGTTTGCCATTATTATATTCAAATTTAAAGAGTTAGTATTCACACACAAACCAGATACTGTATTTTATTTCTAATGCCAATATTTCTCTTAATGATTATTTCAAATGCTTTTGCAGAAATGAAATAAATCTTAATGAATTTTTATATTTTGTAAAATGTATCACTTGTACCCATAATTTTGGTAGATTAAAGTAAGAGGAAGCCTCTTCATTCATTTACTATAGCTCCTAAAAGGATATTCAAAAAGAATAGGTGGTATCACTTTAAAACTATTTTCTCTTAACAGATGGTAGAATATACTATAATTGAAAACTAAAGTTCTTTAGAAAAAATAAAGTAAATGAATAAAACGGAAATATCAGAAATAGATATTTTATTAAAGTTCCCATCTGCCTCCTTATTGATATAAATTCATACTAATTTTATGCATATGTGTTACTGAGAGAGTTTTGTTAATTAAAATTATTCAGAGTGATTTATAAATAGTGCAAGAATATAAAGTTTGTAATTTTTTGAACAAAGAAATATCAGCTGTAATAAACTAGTTTAAAAAGAAACTACAAAAATTTAAGTTCAAATGACACTAACAAACATTTGAAAAAATAAATTTCAATTTCTAATGTATACAGGAGTGACTATGTAGTTTATTTGTAAAAATGTTAACTTTGAGGACAGAATAGATCATTAAGGCTACATGGTGAACCCTTGAAGAAATCAGCAGAATCTGCTGACGTTTATGTCATCGTGAGGAGGGGGCTTGAAATCCATTCATTTAACACTTCTGAATGGGCACTGCTTGGACTGCAGTCTCCTAACAGCAAGTATGGTTCCAAGCACATTGTTGTCTTTTTGTAATAAACTACTAGTATATATTGAATGTTTTTTCTGTAGGCTTGAATGGTTGCCTCAAAAAGTAGCTTAGCTGCAGGATGAAGCGAACAAACCTTGAAATTCAGGCAGCACCAATGTTGAGTGTTTTCAGTGGGATCCTGAGGATAAGAATTAAAGCTAAAGGGAAAACAACTCCTTTTGAAATCCTACCCCTAATTCTTGCAGAAGTTAGGGCAGCTTTACTTGGATGTGTGGAGATGAGTTCCAGTTTTACACAGCTTCTTTATTTCTTTCTGTATAACTGATGCTTTCCCCAACCATTAGCCTCCCTTTTGCCATTGTCGGATGTACTTCTATACAGTGTTCAAAACCGGCCTGCATGAGGCTCCACGCCTGTGATCTCAGCACGTTGGAGAAGGGAGATTGTGATTTGAGGCCAGTTTGTGCTATTTTGTCTGACTCTGTTTCAGAAAAACAACATAAAATGAAAACAGCAAAAATGTCTCTAGACAAATGTCATCTGTCATCCTCTCCCCCTCCTGGCCCTTTCTAATTATTTATTTTTAATTTTTTATTTTTGTCCCCAACCCTATACCATGAGACAGGGATTTTCTGTGTAGCCTTGGCTAACCTGGAACTCACTTTGAAGATAAAGCTGTCCTTGAAGACGCAGAGCTCCACCTGCTTCTGCCTCCCTAGTACTAGAGTTAAGACATTCTCCATCCCATCTGGCTCTTCTTATGGCTTTTCAAAATAGTTTTATTTTATATGCTCTACTGCTTATTCTGTTGCTTTGTCCTCTTCTACCCCAGTGTTCTTTTAGGTTTCATGTCACGTGTGTTTTCATCACCCCTTCCTCCACATTAGCCTTTCCATTTCTAGTTCCATGTCCTCAGAATTCCTACCTATGCATGTACATGTGTACATATACAATACAACAAACAAATATTAAGTGTCTGCATTAAAACTAGCATGCAAGTAAGAAAGGGAACATGCAGTGTTTGTCTCTGAGTCTGGATTCATCCATTTTCCTAATTTCTAATTTTGTGCAGATGAACAAATTCCATTTTATATATATTGCTCATTTTCCCAACTTTCAGTTTCCTGCTTTAGCGATTTTATAGTTTATAAGATGAACTTCAATATTTGAATATTTAAATATACTGCCAATTCTTCACCTGTCCCCTAAATGACTACCTCTTGGAAGGTATGATTATACCACACAATATTTAGAAGTCATTGAAAAGTGAACTTGAATAAAAGAAAGAATGAACACAAACAGAACTGTAGAAGCATTTCCAGGATGTACATTCATACAACCAATATGCACAAATGCCACCAGGAGTGATAAGTGGGCAACTTAAAAGACAAGATCTGGAAGAGAAATAAAGAATAACACTTGGAAGGGAAAAAAGATAAGGGAAGCATTGTCTGGTGAACTTGAAGGTCTGTTGCCTGCACTGACAACTTTTCATCTGTCCATCTCCCAAGTGTGAATCTATGTTGCAGTTTTTTAAATCAGGAATTCCTTGCATTTAGCTCAAAGTGTAAACAAAGTTCTTAGGAATCTTGGAAGGGGTGTTTCTATAATCATCCTCTGTGTGTTGCATTTCCAGTTGGCACCATTTGTGCGAAACTAAGCTTTCTAAGTTAAAATGCCAGTCTCTGAAACCATTTCCTTATTCTTTCATTTTAACCAAAATATAACAGTTTTCTCCCAATTACCTGTGTAATTTTCATATGTTATGTTCTGAGAAGAACTGAAGTTAAGAACTAGGTAAGGCACCCACCAGTCAACTGAGCACACACAACTTGGTTGCCAGCATCTCCTCACATTATGAAAGGTAGGTGTGACGTGTGTGTGTGTGTGTGTGTGTGTGTGTGTGTGTGTGTGTGTGTGTGTGTCGGAAATTGGTAAGGACTGACTGGCAATCAGAGATAACAAACAAAAATGGATTAATCTGAGTGGCGGGGAAAAGAGTTCAAAATTGAGCAATCTAAGTCCAAAGATGAAGACTATTTGCTATGTGACAATTTCTACCTCAGAATAATTCTAGCTCACAGTAATTAGAGTTGAAGTTTAAAATTATGTTCAGTAAAGGGCATGCACATTCCTAGAATATGACTGTGCTGAAAATAAGCAAGGTTTGCCTTCACAATCCTGTGAGCAATTTCTCCAGACTTTGACAATTGAAACATTTCACACCGAAATGCTGCCTGTCTCAGAAAGACTTTGTTCTTACCTCTACCTAAATCTCTCAGTGAAGTTTTATAGTAACACAGACTATCACTAAATTTAAATACTGTTCTTTTCACATAAATTACAGGTTGTTTGTGTTTGTGGTACTGTAAACATGTCAAGTATTTTAAGAGTTGCAGAAGAGAAAACATGGAAGATGGCTGGAACACAACACAATGCTGAATAACACCACTTAGGGAAATACAACACTATTCGTGAAAACATGGATTTTGAACTTAGGGATTACTTGTCCCATTGAAATTAAAACCTAGTTTAGATAATTAACTAGTATCTCCCATTTTTCTAGTTTACACAAAGATCTATAACACTCACATACTCTCCTAGGATAGACTGTGAAGGAGCAATGTCAACAAACCTGGACCTCTGGCCCCTGGGGCCTGAGGGACTACCATGGGGAAGATAAATAAATGTCTAGATTGTGCAAGGACCTTACTGCACGGGGCACATGTTTTCCTGACCTCGTCTCTGTAGTCTCTTTTTTTTTTTCTGAAAATTGTAAATTCAAGGCTCAATGAAGAATGTCTATGCTGTCTTCTCGATCACATTTCTGATTTTTTTGTTTCATATATACTTTAGTCTTTTTAATTGAACTATACATTTCTCCATGGCTTCCAGACACTTTCCTTAAGGAAGTGTCGGAGTCTCCTTCTTTCCATGGCTTGTGATGAAAAGACTACTTCCCTTTTGTTCCAATTCTCAGATTCAGCAGAGGAAGGCTCTGGGGAGAAGCAAGACAACTGCAATAGGCCCAGCACTGCTTGTGTAATTGTAAAGTGATAGCATTGCAAGTGTAAAGAGAATATTTAACTTGCAATAGGTGCTTTGGTTGTAGTTGTGAATTCTTTCCCTTATGCCCAAACAAGAAGTCCAAACGAATACCATGGATGGATGACTTCAGAGATTTAATATATCTTCTGAATTTGAAGCTATTATGATATTCATAGTTTAGACTTCAACAGTAAGTCCAATTATTGAGTATAATTTGAAATAAAAGAAATGTTTAAAAGGTACGTACATGTAAGTCCTGGCTTATCCTATGACAGGGTTACAAACCCTTGATGTGATAAAGGAGCATAAAGGCAAAATGCTAAGATTGGTTTCATGTGTAAACTAAACCATTTTCGACTCCTGATTTTAATATGTATCCACATTATTTTCTAATTTACTACACAAATTCCTATTTCTTTTTACCATTATTTCTTTTAATTATAATATAATTACAATTTTTTTCATTCCCTTTGCCCTTCCCAAAGCTCTCATATATCCCTTCTTGCTCTCTTTCAAATTCATGGCCTCTTATTTTCATGATTATTATTACCTGAATATACAGGTAATACATATATTTTCCTAAATATAACTTGTTAAGTCTGTGTAATGTTACTATGATGTATGTTTTGAGGGCTGGTCATTTCTTTTTTAATGAAAGATTTTTTTCTTTTCCTCTAGGAAGGGAAATTATTGATTGCTTCTTCAGAAGGTTTTTGACAATCTGAAATTTAAAAGAAATTTCCCTTTCTTCTAAGGAAGGACCAGCAGCTATCCCTGTGAATTCAGTTGAGAAATGGTGATAGAAAACCTGAGCAGGTGTTTCTGGATGTTGAATTCCAGTAATTGGGAGACTAAGTCTGGAAGACCAGGAGTTCAAGGCCAGCTTAGATCATAAGGTGAAACTCTATATCTCAAACAATTAAAGTGAAGACACAAGGAGAAGTGACAGATGCAGATTTCAGTTAAGATATGGTGGCCCGATGGTGGTGGCACATGCCTTTAATCCCAGAACTTAGGAGGCAGAAGCAGGTGGGACGCAGGTGTGTCTCTGTGAGTTTGAGGCCAACCTGGTCAACAAGAGCTATACAGAGACATCCTGCTTTTAAAAAAGAAAAGATGGAGCAAACTCTACACTACAAGTTGCCATGGACTGAGGATATAGAGTGAAGGAAAAAGTATGAGCACTTTCCATATAAGTTCTTTCTCTTAAGAAAAAGCAGAAATAATTTACATCACAGTTACTTTTTAACCATTATATCATAGCGTTTTCAATAAAATCATAAATAACTTTTCCTTCTAATCTCTAAAGAATAACTATTATTAATTCATAATTAATATATAACATCAATTTTTCACATCAAAATCAAATTATGTTTGAAAATATCTTATTTTACACTTAAAATAACACAATATATAATTAAATGAATTCTCCATTCTATGATTGAAATCTCTAAGCCTGAAAGGACATTTTTGTTCTTTAAACCTCTAGGATTAAAGAACACTTATCTCCCCCGCTGGAAGTTTGCAGTGGTTATTTGGTTGTGTTTCACACAGGTTTAATTGGTTTGTTTCAGCAATTCTGGGCTGTGAACTAATTTCATACAATATCCAATTGTGAGAGCAAATTCTGTGCTTGGAAAGCTTGGGTATAATCCATTTCCCAGAACTGAAAATACACAGCTTGACTGAGGAACTCTTATGTTACAGGTTGTTCTGTAAATCTTACCCAATTCTAAACAGCATGTGATTTTGCAAGAAGCAGCATTTACTGTTTCTAGCAGGTAGAAGTGTAAACGCAGGCAGGTACTGTACTAAAAAATGTATTAGGCAGTCCTTGACATATGGAAAAAAGGAAGACAAAAAGAAAACTAGATTCATAATTCTTCTTTTTTAGAATGTTTGTTAAAGTTGTACTTTTTTTTTTAATATGGGCAGGTGTGATATCCAGTTGCCATGCTTGTGTATAGAAACTAGAACATGGCTTGTAGGAGGCCTTTTCTTCCTCTCACTGGGGTCCCACAGATTTAACTCAAATAGCCAGATTCTGTGGCAAGCAAGTTCACTAACATGTTTAGCCTTCATGCTGTCCCAGTTAACAGTGGTTTGGGAAGAATACTGGTCTTATCAAGGCCGAAAAGATTTGTAAAATACTTGAGTCTTCTTCCAGGCACAGAAAGCGTTAGGATAGCATTTTACAACCATTTTTTAATCAGTTTAAAAGCCATTATTTGATGTGTGGGGTAAAAAGAAAAGCAAATATTGAAGTGTATATGTAAGTGTTTTAATATTTAATCCAAGATATTCTGCATGGTGAAATTCCTGTAAAATATATAGGCTGTTGAAACTGTTTACTTTTTAGACAGACCCAGGCTACTAGCCAAGCTGAGCATGAAGAGGGAGCTCTGTGTCCACTAAAAGTCCATGAAAATTCTCACATCTTTCTCTTCATTGAGTGAACTTTGTAAATATCATGAGATTACTCTACATAATGCTTTATATATTAAACTCCTTCTTCATCTCTTACTGTAAAGCTCTTGAAGCAATGAGGTGGCCGTGCAGCTCACCAGTAAGAACTGGCACCGCATTTCAATACATAATGATGAAAAATCATATCGAACGATAACAAGAAAATCAGCTGGATCCATGGTATGAGAATTTTAAAACATTAATATTAAATTATCATGTAAACTGCAAGGCGCTTCCTTTTAATATTCAAATTCCACTTAGTGTTTATATAAACAGCTTGATTTCACTTGTATCATTTCTTAAAATTTAAGAATTCGGTAAAAATTAAATAGATCTTTTTTCATTATATATAGCTTCAAAAATATCTCAGTAAGTAGTATGAATGTAGAACATTAAAATAAAAGACAAAAGCATTGACTTATGACAAAAGAAAAGGTTGAGTTATATTATAATATCAACAGTGCTTTAGAAATCCTAGGCAGTATACTTATATTTCATTTTAGTAATACTCATATTTTCATATATAAGGAAATAAATACCTTAGTCTAAATGGTGTTTGAATATAAGACTTATTAGCTAGAATTCAAGGAATAATATTAGAAAATATAATTGAAAAAAGGTCAATCAAACATATTAAACAGTCTTAAACAAATTTTTAGAATTTGACTAAAAGATAAAACTGAGAAACCATATCTGTCTTTCTTATCTGGAGAGGTAAATATCCAGTTAGAGCTTGTGTGTTAATATTCTTCCGTGAGTAGAGGCTACAGCAAAGGCTCAAATTGCAAAGTGCTGGCTAAGTGAAACGTCTGGAAAAATGATTAACATTGGTTATTCACTTGATATAACAAGTGCTAACTCAGGTATGGCAGTCACTAGCACCTGTAACCTCAGCACATAGCTGATTGACACAGGAGGACTACAGTGAGTTCACAGACAAACTGGCTGCACCCTATTTTAAAACATACAAAATGAAAAAAAAAAGCTAATTGAATACTAATCACATCACTAGTTACCCACCCTGAACTAGGAAAGTGAACCCCTTCACTGAATAAAGTGAACAGTTTTGATGGAATTGAACTGAATGATAGACTTAGAACTTCTGTTATTGACATAGGGGAAGTGCCAACACTCACATTACCCAGTCAACAAATGGCTTTCACAAGCTGTATGCTCCACACATACTCATGGGAAAACAGAAACCAAATAAATAAGATATTACACATATTATATACAGTTTATGCATCAAATTTTATAATCTTTTTATTATTGTACACGCCATTCTTATGTGCAAAACTTTAAAGCCACGGCAGTATCAGTTGTTAGTAATGATTTCAGGAAGCATTAGAATTATGCCTGAAATAAATCCACTCACTAAAAACTGTCAAAAGCATTAACATATTTCTCACTAGTTTTACATGAAGTATTTCAGGGACACTAATGCAAAGAAGGGGTTTGTACTTCATGATGACTACAAGTTAAATGACTATACCAAACTATGGACTGCAGAAACATGTTTCAAGCACTGTTTGTGTTTTATATTGGGAGGAACCATCAATTACGGCAACCAAATGAACTGCTTGCAGCTTTTTAACTTACCACCAAAAGCCATTAAGCTATAGACCAGTAATTCCTTCACATTTTCTAGACTTCATTTGAATGATTGCTATGAGAATTATTATCTGCAAATGTTTTGTAGTGCGGCTCAGCCAGAAGAGAGAAATGCAATCTGTTTAAAACTTACCTTGTGCTACACAAACAGTCCATAACATAAGCCAGATAATTCTTGCTGATAGTCTCATGCTTTGGATCTTTCTAGGACGCAGAGAAGTACAGCACCATCCAGTTCTCTGTTAAGAACTGTGGTTACTGCAGGAAAAAAACTTGCTCCAAAGGGAAGTTGAAAGTCTGTTTAAGAAATCAGGATGACTAGATGCTCCGCCCACCCCCCTCCCCAGCAACTTCTGCAAAATAAGCTAAAAGGGTAGACCACAAGTCTAGCTAGTGGCGTGGGCGTTTGATCCTTGCGCTTGCTGTGCCCTGCCTGTGACCTGCTGAATTGTTCTTGTAAATGCCCGCTTGTTTTCTTTGGAAACAAGTTCAGGTTTCTCGGAATGTGAGAAGCAGGGCCTGGTGATCGCCTCTGGATTTCATAACCACACAACAGAAAGCAGTGAAGGCCCTTTTAAAAATCATTTAGGCAACTTCACTTAGGTAAGGTTTTCAGGACCAACACCGGGGACCAGTAAAGAAACTGCTGAGATGATCACACAAAGAAGGGAACTGCTTTTCCAAATTCACGAAATTAGTCTTCCAAGGATTCTTTTTATATAATGTGAGCCAACTTTTCCATGCTTCCTTGCATATAAACTAAAAACTCAAAAATCAAGCATTTGAAATGCTGATTTTCTAACACTGAGATATCGTATGGTAAGGAATGTGGAGGTACAAAAAGTGTCAATAGCTTGTTGTTGCAATGAAGCAGAATCCAGGCAGATAATCAATGCCTAACTGCCAAACTTGCTTCCTCTGCCTTCATATCTGCTTGGCTCTCCCAGTTTCCACCCACAGTCGATGTCTCCAAGAACATGGACTGTATTTGTCTGTACTTAGTGCATGAAAATGGAGGAGAGCAATTTACTCCTTCGTTTAGTTAGAGTCCTTTACTCAGAACTTTATTTGGGGCATCCCATTGTAGGACATGGCTCCCGGCTGTTAATTTTTGTTCTATACAGTATTCAATTTGAATATAGGACAATTTTTAGTTATTCCTGTGCATGTTAATGATAGAATCCAGCTAGGTAGTAATACAAATAGTCCCATGATGTTATACTGTATGGGGTTTTTAAACTATTGCTCTATCAACCGTATAAATGGGTAAACTGAGCACAGGACATTTAAACGTTCTCTTAAGGCCACAAGAACTTTCTGGAGTGGTATGCTAAACTCAGGGCTCTAATACCCCAAATCATACATTGAATCTATACAGATAGATATTTTCCGATGGTTTGCCTCCTAATCTGGTGTGTACAGACTCAATTGTCAATAGCTATTAGAAGAGTGTTTTGTCTTGCGGGTGTGACAACACACATGACAACAGCAACTTAAGGAAGGAAAGGTTTGTTTTGACTCACATTTGCCATAGACATAGCAGGGTAAGGACAGCCACAGGATCAGGAGCAGCTGGTCACCTAGCAACCACAGTGCGGTTTCAGAGAGCAGTGATAAATGCTTGCTCAACTCTCTATTTCTTCAGGCTGCAACTCCACCCTACAAGAGATAAAAGAACAGATTATAAAACCTCATTTCAGAGTGCTTAATGCTAATCATGTCACAACAGCTACCTTAACGTCCTACAGTTTTGTTCATTTTATTAGATAAAATGGACAGAATGTTTTTAAACTTTGATAATACTAAAATGGACAGACATTACAAATCATGGATGGTGACATTCTGACTTTTCTAATATTTTGATAACAAGTAACAAATTTTAATCAGCTATACAAAATAGATGTTTTTCTCTTTATCTCTAGTGAAGTTATTAATAAATTGAGGCTTATAGCAAAATAATCAAAAGTATATAGACAACCAAAATATGAAAATTAAGAGTATATTAGATCTTATTATTTAAATAATATTCATTCTGTATTCCTTTTTAATTCTTATTCATCATTTTTGCAGATTCAAGTCTATTTTATTGTATTATTTTACAAATATCATTGAAAAGGTAATTGTTCAAGTCACCTCATGAAAAACTGGACTGAGGGTAACTTCTTCTGGTTCTCACCAGAGAAATTACATATTTATTTGAACACTAGAAGCCAAAAAGGTACAATGGCAAAAGGAAAGCAACTTTAACAAATGGTGCTGGCATAACTGTATGTCAATATGTAGAAGATTGCAAATATATCCATATCTGCCACTTTGCATAAAACTCAAGTCCATGTAGATGAAAGACCTCAACATGAAGCCAGTTACATTGAACCTTATAGAAGAGAAAATAAGAAGTAGCCTTGAATACATGGGCATAGGAGACAACTTCCTAAATATAACATCAGTAGCACATACAGCAAGAACAAAAATCAATAAATGGGATCTCCTGAATCAGAGAAGCAAGACAAAGCAACAACCTACAGAATAGGAAAAGATCTTCACCAACTGCCACATCTGACAGGGGGCTGATCTGTGGTGTGGGAGTTTCTACTGACCATGTGTTGCTTTTATTGGCTAATGTATATAGAAATTGTCTTGAGCCCCTGATAGTGTAAACAGAGGTAGGCAGGAAAAATTAAACTGAATGCTGGGAGAAAGGAGGGCAGAGTCAGAGAGAAGTCATGTAGCCCCAACGCAGACAGACACCAGAAATTTAGCCAGTAAGCCACAGCCGTGTGGTGATACACAAATTAATAGAAATTGGTTAAATTAATATATATGAGTTAGCCAATAAAAAGCTAGAGCTAATGGGCCAAACAGTGATTTAATTAATACAGTTTCTATGTGATTATTTTGGGGTTGAGTAGCTGGGAACCAACAGTCTCCTTTACAACAGAGCTCCAAAATATATAAAGAACTCAAGAAACTATACAGTAAAATACTAAATAATCTCAAGATAAATGGGGTGGAGAAATAAACAGAGAATTTTCAACAGAAGAACTCAAATGGTCAAAGGACATTTAAGGAATTACTCAACATTCTTAATCATCAGGGAAATGCAGATCAAAATGACTCTCCTGTCTTCCACCTGGCATAATGGCTAAGATAAAAAATATGAGGAGACAGGCTGGAGAGGATATGGAGCAAGTAGAACACTCCTTCCCTGCTGGTGGGAGTACAATCTTGTACAACCATTCTTGAAATCAATATGGTAGTTTCTCAGAAATTGGGAATTCATCTACCTCAATACCCAGAGATATCACTCTTGGGCATATACTCAAAGGATGCACAATCATACTACAGGAAACTTGCTCAACAATATTTATAGCAACATTATTCGTAATAGCCAGCACCTGGAAACAACCTAGATGCCCCTCAACTGAAGAATGTATGAGGAAAATGTGGTACATTTACACAATGAAGTATTTTCCAGTTGTAAAAAAAGAAAACAATGACATCATAAAATTTGCAGGCAAATGAATGGACTAGGAGAAACCAGATAACCCAAACTCAGAAAGACAAACACATTTTGTACTCACTCAAGAAACTATACAATGGATAGAAGCCATAAAGCAAAGCAACGGATAACCAGACTACAATTCACAGCTCTAGAGATTTGTGAGTATGGGGGTCCAGGTGACAGAGTGGAAGGGGAGAAGGGAGAAGGAAGAGAATAGGAAAACTATATAGCTCTATAAAAACAATTCTAAAAAGTGACTGGATACTTTCTATTGTGCAAGCTGTTGTCTGGAGACAGATAGAGGGTCTTGAAGTCCTCAGCTGCAAGTTTCACAGAGTGGTAGGAAAAAGACAGCTGTGCTGAAGGCATTCAGTGACATGTATAACTTATATGTACAATTTTTTTTATGTTACTAATCAATTTTTGTTCGTCTGTTTTTTGAGACAGGGTTTCTCTGCCTCTGCTGTCCTGGAATTCACTCTGTTGACTAGACTGTCTTCAAACTCACAGAGAGCTATCTGCCTCTACCTCCTGAGTATTGGATTAAATGTGTATATCACCACTGCCAGTCTTTACTTAACAATTTTTAAATTTATAATTTATGATAATTGATCTTTAATTTTATCTATATATCTACTTTAAAATTTTAATTTGAATTTTTTGAGAATTTTATACATGAATACACTGCATTTGAATGATATCTACACCTCTCTTCCCCTTGAAACTCCTCCTATGTCCATCCTGCTCCTCTCTAATTCTTGATCTCTTCTTCTATAATCATATCATATACGTACATTTACATTTATATATGTATACACTCAGAGTCTACTGACTCTAATTAGTGTTGCTACCTATATTTGTGTCTAGGGGTGATCACTTAGGATTGACAAACATGACAGGAGTGCTGGTCACTGAAGACAACTAATTCTCCCGGTCATTGACTGCTTATAACTTTTCATCAACGTGTGAAATTTTTCTCAGTTCACATTGTCATTTTGTTTGGTGTCATCCTGAAAAGTTCTTGTATAAGTAAACATATTGTTAAATTTATAGGTATACCAATCCTATCCTGATTCTCTGTCCTTTACAATCTTTCCATTCCTCTTATGTGATGTTCCTTGAGATTTGGTTATAAGAGTTGTGTTGTATGTGTATCAGTCATGCTGGGAATCACACAAACACTTATTCTCTACATTTTTGATTGGGTAATAAACTCTATCTGCTGCACAAAGAGAAGTTTCTTTGATGAAGGGTGAGAGCTGAACTTACTTATAAGTATTTAAGGGCAAATATTTAGAATATAGTTGGAAGCTGTATTAGTTTGGCAAAATAGCAGTAATAGGTTTTTTTCTATAATCTCTCTAGCTATGTGTTCTTGGGTAGGTTGACAGTAACAGACATGAATTCCCTCCTATTGATTCACTCTTTTCTTTTTTTAAATTGATTTTTGTTGAGCTCTACATTTTTCTCTGCTCCCTCCCTGCCTCCCCTTCAAGCCTCTCCCAAGGTCCCCATGCTCCCAATTTACTCGGGAGATCATGTTTTTTTCTACTACCCATGTAGATTAGATCTATGTATGTCTCTCTTAGGGTCATCCTTGTTGTCTATGTTCTCTGGGATTGTAATTTGTGGGCTGCTTTCTTTGCTTTGTTTAAAAACCACTTATGAGTGAGAATGTGATAATTGTCTTCTGGGTTACCTCACTTAAAATAATGTTTACTAGCTCCATCCATTTACCTGCAAAATTCAAGATGTCATTTTTTTTTCTGCTGTGTAGTAGTCCATTGTTTAAATGTACCACATTTTCCTTATTCATTCTTCTGTCGAGGGACACTTAGGTTGTTTCCAGGTTCTGGCTATGACAAACAATGTTGCTATGAACATAGATGAGCACATGTCCTTGTGGCACGATTGAGAATCCTTTGGATATATACTTAAAAGTGGTATTACTGGGTCTTGAGGAAGGCTGTTTCCTAATTTTCTTGAGAAATCACCATACTGACATCCAAAGGGGCTGTACCAGCTTGCAATCCCACCAGCAGTGCTGGAGTGTTCCCTTTTCCCCACAACCTCTTCAGCATAAGTTGTCATCAGTGTTTTTGATCTTGGCCTTTTTACAGGTGTGAGATGGAATCTCAAAGTTGTTCTGATTTGCATTTCTCTGATGACTAAGGATGTTGAACATTTCCTTAAGTGTCTTTCATCCATTTTAAATTCCTCTGTTGAGAGTTCTCTGTTTAGGTCTATACTCCATTGTTTTATTGGATTATTTGTTCTTTTAATGACCAATTTCTTGAGTTCTTTGTATATTTTGGAGATCAGACCTCTGTCTGACGTGGGGTTGTTGAAGACCTTTTCCCATTCTGTAGGCTGATGTTTTGTCTTGTTGACTGTGTCCTTTGCTTTACAGAAGCTTTTGACAATCTTACCAGAAGCAATCCACAGACTCACTCATAAGTCCAATGAGACAGCTTTTGGTTACTCCAATAATGTCAGTGATGCTGTTGTACCACTTAGTGATATGTTGCTGAGCCAGTTGTTCTAAGCAGTAATTGGTTAAACATATTATAAAATGTACAACAGTACCCAAGGACATTTTTCTTTTGTTGTTGTTTTGAGACAGGATTTCTGTAGCTTTGGAGCCTGTCCTGGAACTAGCTCTTGTAGACCAGGCTGGCCTCGAACTCACAGAGATCTGCTTGCCTCTGCCTCCCGATTGCTGGAATTAAAGGCATGCACCACCACCGCCCGGCTTTTTTGTTGTTGTTGTTTGTTTGTTTTTTCCCCTAAGGATGTATTTTAAAAGAAAAATGTTACATAGAACCAATACCTTCTGAGGTGGCACCTTTGCTCTGATGTGTGAACTAATGTGCATAACAACTAGAAGGGGCTTATTTGAAATTAATTTAAGTTTACATTAATTAAGGAGAGAATAGATGGAGTCTATCACTCATGCATCCAAGAGGGTATCTAGCCCATGAATGAGAATCACATCTAGTAGAGTAAGTGGTAGACTATACATGAACAGTAGACTGAACCAAGCTCTGAGAGGAGAGAGGGGGAAAGTGAGAGAACAGGACTGAGAGAGGGACAACAGAGAGGGAGCCAAGAAGACTAAGAGTGAAAGCCAAAAGTCAAGAAAGATTACAAAGCCAAGAGTATTCATGGCTGAAATAGGAATCAGAAGCTGGCAGAAGAAAAGCCAAAAAGTTGGAGTTTAGGGTAGGGGCAGAGTGAGAAGTGTTGAGAAGAGCCACAGGTACTGAGTGAGCAGGGGGGCCAGCTTGTGCTTTGGTATGTATGCTATTAGGCACTACAGTTAGCCATTTGACTTTGGTTCCTTTTGGACCTGACATTGAGGTGGGTGGTCATTGAAAACATGTTTAAGATGCAAAGAAAGAAAGAAAAACTGAGAAAGCAGACAAAAACGTGAGGCAGTCCAGAGTCTATTTCCAAAAGCCAAATACTCTGTTTCCACTGCAGAGACAGGGAAACTGCAGAGTGGAAACCAATGTTTAAAACAGAGACAGTGTCTAGACATTTATAATATGTTTTTAGTATCGAGACAGTAAGAGAGAGAAGGTGGGGAGAACAAGATATAAAAATTGGATGACATATACTGTCCCTCTGCATGCAGGAGGGGAAATGTGGAAAGCAAAGGAGCCACAAGAGGAGCAACCACTCAAAACAACAATCTCCAGTGGATGTGTTCTTAAGAAATTAATAACCCTACTAGACTAGAATCCTGGAGTTCACATACCATATACGTGACAAGAAAATCCTTTCTTTTAAATAGTAAATCCCTCTCTTGTCAACAGTCAACTTGCATCAATGGCAAGAAAGACAGTTTTTGAAAACTTCTGCTGAGTCAACAGCTAGGCATCTACAGAGGCAATGGTTCCTGGTAAATGGCTCATTCTGGGACCCAGCACAAGTGTAATTGGACCAACCTCTGAAACCTGGTCTTCAGAATATCTCTAGGTAAAAATGAGAAGATTTTTGAGTCAGACCCCTACAATATTAGTAAGATGGATATCTGTCAAGATTTAGGAGGTCTCCCCTGATCAAACCAGATCAAACCAAATCAACTTAAAATGTATCCACAGCCTCTTGTTTCTTGTGGAAACAAAAGCAAAACCTCTTCTCCAAATCATTTTTGATTTGCATTTGACAAATATATTTTTTGATTTTTTTTAAATTAAGGAATACTTAAAATATCGAGGCTGGTTTATTCAACAGTCCCTTTTCCAATTTCAGATCTCTTAGCAGCTATGCTTTGACTACAATCAAAAAATTTAAAATCAACACAATACTTAATGAGATCTCGGCTCCCTGTGTTTCTCACTTTTATGTGACTTTTTTTCTTTTATATTATTTTAGTGTCAAGACTTTATTATTTTTAATCTATTTATTTCTTTCTATGATTGCCATGTGTGGGATGTTCTTTCACCTATGTGTTGCATTTACTGGTCAATGAATACAGAAATTACTTTGGCCTGTGATAGGGTAGAATAGAGATAGGCAGGGAAATGTAAACTGAATGCTGGGAGAAAGAAGGCAGAATCAGGTGATGTCATGTAGCCAACAGAGGGGAAAAACATGAGCTGCCAACTGGAACTTTGCAGGTCAGCCACAAGCTTCATGATAAAATATAAAATAATGGAAATGGGTTAATTATAGATGTAAGAGCTAGCCAAATAGAAGCTAATAGACCAAGTGGTGATTTAACTAGTACAGTTTCTTTGTGATTATTTCAGGTCTGGGAAGCTGGGAATGAACAAGTGGTCTCCTACTAAAAATTGGTGTCAATGTGGCCAACTAAATCCAGTTAAAACCTGAGAGGAACTGCAATGGAATTCAAGATGCTAAAAAATAAAGTTTAGCTGCATTTTTTTTTCCTGAAGGGGCTCTGCTGGCTGGCAGCATGTTGCAGCTCCTATAAAAGAGGTCTTCATGATTCAGTGGTAGCAAAAACAAAAATAAAAAAGAGAATGTGCAGTTTCAAAACCACACCCACTTAGCATTTACAAAAAGGCGCTTCTGATCAGAAAATAATTATAGAGACACAATAAAGACAAATTCAGATTAAAAAGACCTCTAATGGGCCACAGTGTTGAATAAATATACCTAGGCTTTGGAGAGAAGAAGAAGAAGCAGCTTATAGAGAGTTATAAAAAGTGGTTTTTACAGTTAAAACAAAGTTTTTAAAGAGACAGAGTATAGATAGTCATAGATTAAAGGAGTAGAGATGATAAAGTAAATATTATAAAGCAATAGAGTAAAAAAAAAGCCAAGGAAAGCCAGAATATATGCAGAGAGTCTGGAATATGTATATTGTGTTTTCTTTGAATTTTTTAATTGTAAAGGAGCTGAGTACAGAGAGACATTTCATTGTTTGGGCTGCTAATTTAAACCAACATACATATTTTAAAGATGTCTTGACTTCATAATTTTGGTCTAAGGATTTGTTGCTTTGGGAAAGAGGTTTTTCTTTTGCTTCCATGGAGGATGAGAGCCTGTGTAATTCTTCCAGACTAATGTGATTTGATGGACCAAAACTTCCTAAAATGTCACTATGAACACTCTCAAATATTCCTCACACTACAAAAAGTAGGCAGTTTGGAGAGAAACATGCTCAAATTCCCAAATATTGTTTATAAATGTTTGTTTCCATTTAGAGAGGACATACTATAGAGATTTGTATTGGTATGGATATTAGTCTACTGATAGAAATTTAAATCAATTTTGTTATATGTATGTTTCTGCTCTTGATTAAGGATTTGTGTTTGTGTAGCTCGTTTAGAAATGTGTAATCAAGAAATAAAGGCTAATAGAGAGTTATGTATAATAGTCAAGCTTATAGTCATGTTAGTTAGGTTTTCTAGATACATAGAGATATATTTCAGTTAGATAGGTATTCTTTAAATTTTTCAAATACTGTCAAATATGGTATTTAAAATGTTTTAACAACTTAGGCTTTTTCAGTTTACCATCCCTTTGGTGGTTACATGACTCTGCTGAAAATCACAGGACAATCTGATGATTAGAAGGAAAATTCCTTTGCCTACAGATTGGTTGAGAATTTTTGCAGGCAGCTCTGAGTGCTATGACTGCTAAAACTCTATAAGGACTGACACTCTCACTATCCAGTAACTCCCTGTCTACCCTATACATATACCACACTGTAAAATTGTTCACTTTTATTTATAAAAAAATATTGAGAGTCTGTATATAAAAACTGTTTTTTTTCTGATGTTATTTTATCTTGTAGAGGCTTTCAGCTAAGAAATTGCCATGAGGTCCAGAAAAGACTCTGGATTTTGAAATATTTATGTATTGGAATGGGTAGAATTATCAGGACTCTTGAGGTTGGAATGGATGCATTTTGTATTAGGAGATGACCAGGAGACAATGGCAGCCAGAAGTGAAATATGAAGGTGCCTTCCTTGCTGTCACTGTTCTATTGCTGTGAAGAGGTACCATGACCACACAATTCTTATAAAAGAAAGTATTTAATTGGATCCTACTTATCAGTTTCAGAAGTTTAGTCTATTATCATCTTGGCAGAGAACAAACAAAGACATGCTGGAAGAGAAATAGCTGAGAGTTCTATATCTAGATAAACAGGCAAGAGGAAGAGAGAAACACTAGGCCTGACATGGGCTTCTGAAACTTCAAAGTCCTTTATTAGTGACACATGTCCTCAAGCAAGGTGTGGCCTCTGGCTCTTTTGGGAGGTCCTGCACTTAAATGGGGTTTGTGAGCAGCATGCTACTAGTTGCTTAATGGTGACATGGACTTGCTATGTTCCTGGAACTGGGGTGGTGAAAATGCTTCAGCCTTGTTGGACTGGGTGGAGTGATGATCATACAGGGCTGAGGAGTTGGTTCTAACTATGCCCACTTAGTATTTTTTTTAAAGTTGCTCCTGATCAGAAAATGATTACAGATATGCAATAAAGACAGATTCAGACAAAAATAAGACTCTTAAATGGTCACAGTGTGTTTAAAAAATGTATTTTGACTAATTGTATTTCTCAAGTGGATGATTATATCTGTGTACTGGTGTTAAAATAACTTTCTTTTGTAATGTTACCAGTGCATGTAAATGATCCATTGTGTGATGACAAAGGGTTACAAATAATTGAAGAAATTAAGAAAGCTTTAGGTAGACAGAAACGTGCTTTTGGATTAGCTGTATCAGGGATTACAACTCTTGTTGTTATACTTACTACTACTGCAGTTGTTTCAGTGGTTTTGTCTCAGTCTATTCAAAATGTGGGTTTTGTTAATTATCTAAGAATGTTGAAATGTCCTGCTAATTTTGAATGGATTTGTGTTATATTTTCTATGTATAATGTAAGTATTATTGGTTGTTAATTCGACATGATTCTAATGAATCCTTAGATTTTGCTAAATTACATCAAGAGATTTTGGATTTGAAAAAGGCTAAAATAGATTTTGATGATCAAAAGCAGTTGAGGATATTCTGGAACAATTTAAAAAGACTGTTCCATCATGGTTAGCATTTACTTCACTTCTTAGTGAAGTAAGCAGCTGTTGGATCTTAGGTTATTTTGGACATAGTTTGTTTACCTCTAGTTTCAAGCTGATTATGAACTCACTGTGTAATGTGAGCTCAGAACTTCATGGAGTAAAACTCAGCACACTTCCCTAAAAACTTGACACCAGAGACTTGCAGTCAGAGACGGGTGGGTTTTCTTTGCCTCTTTTCAACCTAAAATATGAGATGGAAATATAAGATCCATTTTCCCATGATGGGTAAGACTAGAGTGCAGTAAGAAACTCCCAAGGCAGATGCAGTTTTCTGAGGGACTCTAAGAGGTTCTTAAAAATATAATAAAAAGGGAGAATTGTGGAATCCCATGTGTGACTCAGTTTTTATCTGGAGTAATTTCTGACTTAAGTCATTGAGTTCAAGATTGCCTGATCTGCTTTTTTCAATAAACGTGAGGGCTATGAGAATCTTCTGATTTAGCCCAGGAGAAAAGAATTCTCTAACTAATAGAAAGTGTACTGCTGATATCAAACTTGAGGAATATCAAAATAGAAAATAAGGCTGCTTCCAAACAGCAAACACAAGTTGGAGAGAAAGATGCTTACTCAAGGACAGGAATGGTTTTGTGGTTAGATACTTACCATCTGTGCTGTGCTTTGTTCTGCTTTTGTATATAAGCAAATTCTGAAATAAACTCTGGGATGTTTGACTACTTCGGCATGACCAGACAGATCTCGTGTCTATCCTGTCTTCTGTTTTTTTTTTTATCTGACTTTTCTTTGGCCTTGAGGGTCTCCTATCCAGGAACCCTAGCTGACTTTGTAGGAGCAGGCTCTTACAGGGTATATTTATCATATTGTACTATAGATTACTACCTCTGATCAAGATACTTGCTTGCTGCTTATATTTGGAGGTCATTGTCTTTATTTGCAGTATATTTGTTTAAATATTTTTTAGTATTTTAATATGAATCCCTAGTTTTTAAGTGTTATAGGTATTAAGAATTATATCAATAGGCATCCATGTTTGTCATATTTATATTTAGACTAATCAGGTTCCTTAGATTCATAGAAATTGTATTTCACATAGAGGGGTAATTTTCAACCACCTAAAAAAACTGTAGAATATGGTATTTAAATAACTTAGGATTCTGTTGGCGTGAGACATGATTGCTTCTGGCAGCACAGATCTATTTTTGAAAGGATGTTGGGCACTGAAGACACTCACTCCACTTGGAGCTTGTTTTCTTATTGAAAAAACTGGCCTTTGGGCAAAGAACTGCCTCTGCCTCAACCACTGACACAATGACTGGTGTCTAGACTGGACAAGCAGGATACCAACAAAAAGACTGCCAAACCATGCCAAGACAGGGTAAAGAAGTTTTGAAAATTTCCTGCCTCTGAAAATGGTCTGTCAGTTACTCTAGGCCTTAGGCAAGATTGGTTGCCTTGATGTTGCTAATGAGACTTTGGGTGATTGTCCAGATAGCCAGTTGCCTCTCTCATTTCTTGCACCTTTTAGAAATCACTTGATTGTGCTTCCTGTTGACTCAAGTAATATTATTTCCCTTCTCAGGTCTTTGATGGGGTTGAAGTTTAGATAGTCATAATTACTTTATTCCCATGACTACCCAAGACATTTCTAATATAAAACTTAGATTCTTTAGCATAGGATAACTATTGAAATATTTAGCATATATGTTTTGCTTGATATTGTCTATGCTAGTTTTAATTCAAATTTTTTACTTGATTTATTTTCTTATTGTATATAGTTTTGTACTGGGTTTAGAATTTTACTATTTAGATAAAATGGGAAGGTACTGTGGGAAACCCTTCAGCCAATGGCCTTTGGATTGCTGGCCAAATTTGGACATGGTTTCTGGTATATGTGCAGACATAGGGGCATGCGTGAGTCCCTTAGATGCTAGATTCAGTTCCAGGTTTCTGCTCATGCAGAGGACTTCTGATCCCTGCTTTTTCTGTGAGTCTACAACTAAATAAATAAACATTTATTATACTCCATTTTGGGCTCGTGTGGAACTAATTTATTATAAACCTCAACAGGCCTCCATGCTGGGATATCACTAGCACACACCTGGCCTCAGCAGCTGTTGTTAGATACAGAGGAAGATCCCACACCCATTTTCTTGTTTTCTTGTCTGTAAAGCCAGAACAATAATGTCAAGGCTGCCAAATTCTGCTGCTTTCTGGGGGTAGAACTTGGTCTTGATCTGTTACATTTGCACTAGCTTTCTATATTCCATGTTTTTTTTCTCACTGCTTTCCTTTTATTTCTTTCCACAAGTTGGAAACGTAGATGGGTGGGGATTGTCCTGAGGTTACCACTCCCTACATTTGATTTAACATCAGGATTTTCTTTAAACTTTTTATCTCCTTGAGCAATTGACATGGTCCATTATGCTTCCTGGTGCTCCCCTTCTCCTCAAACTCTACATTTTGAATTTTTTCTTGCTAAACTTATTCCTCTACATTATAGATCTGCATAATCATGGACACTAATAACTACACTACCGAGTCAATACTAGGGTGTCTTGAAGTCTCCAAAAGTATTTGATGCATCCTCAAAGATTTTCTGGACACAAGAAGAAAGCAACAATGTTCTTTTCCAAAATATCAGAAGAATGCTTTCTGGGCCATTTACAAATATTCGTCTTCTCTGAAACCTCTTGAAACAAGCTGTCATAATCTACACTGTTCGCAACACCACTTTCTTCCATGTTCTTACTTGTATGGTCATTAAGGCCAACTTAAAGCATTCAATTGCTTTTCTAGTGAAAAATATAAAAGTTTTCTAACTTCTTTGCTCATATTCTCCCTCCTTCTGCTCCTCAGGACCACAAGGGGTGCACCCACCCACGGAGACAGTGGGGCTGATCCATTGGGAGCCCACCAAGGCCAGCTGGACTGTGACTGAAAAACCATGGGATAAAACCGGACTCCTTGAATTTGGCAGACAATGAGGGCTGCTGAGAAGGCAAGGACAATGGCACCGGGTTTTGATCCTACTTCATGTTCTGGCTTTGTGGGAGCCTAGCCAGTTTGGATGATCACCTTCCTAGACCAGGATGGAGTGGGGAGGACTTTGAACTTTCCACAGGGCAGGGAACCCTGACTGCTCTTAGGTCTGGATATGGAAGGGGATGAGGGGGAAGGGGGGAGGAGTGGGAGGGAAATGGGAGGCGAGGAGGAGGCAGAAATTTCTTTTTTTCCAATATAAAAAAAAACTAAAGAAAAAAAAGAGGATAGCTTACAAACTTTTGGTTGGATGTCCAATCGTTAAAGCTCTAGTGATAATATTCTTATGGGAGACCTTGAGCTGCTAGGTAAAATTCTTACAAAAAACAGTTTCCAATAGAGAGCTTAAAACAGCTGCCTAACAGGTACTCAAGCAGGTAAAGTATAAATCAACAGATAAAGTATACAATAATCAACAAATACAGTATATTAATTATAATTCAGGTATGGCAAGTGTATATATTAGATGTAAAACTTATTCTACAACAGCTTTATAAAACATGCTGCATATGGCTAAATCTTCTCAGTTTTGCTAGTTAAGATATTAAACTCTTAATTTAAACCAGTAGCCTGTCTGATATAAAAGGCCAGGATAGAATCTGGATAATGGTTTAACAAAATGTTGACTATGATCAATGTTTCTTATACTAAACAGTAGATTCATTGATAATTTTAAGATTGATTCCTGGACAATTGCCTTTGCTAAATTCAAAGGCCAAAAAAAATGGTCTTTTCCCAGATCATTGCTACTATTTATGCACCTGTATTTTGCTAATGTTATAGCAAAAAATCCCTTAAATGATTTTATGCTAAATTTTACAAATGGCTCTTCCAATGGAGGAACAGCATATATGGCTAATAATAATAAAAATTATGGAGCATAACAAGGCTCCTTCAAAGCAACTCATAAAAGTTGCCAGTAGATCCTGATGCAAATGGATCTGGCTTGATGACACCAAGCTGACCTTTGCTAAGACAAGGTGAAAAAGCCCTTGCAATGCATTATGAAAAAACCCAACCTGTATATATATTTGGGGTCGAGGATGTGTTTGTGCTTTTTTCACAGAAAGAAAATAAATTCTGGACATGATGTCGAGGCTGCGGACACAGAGGAGTTCCAGACTTCCAGAGATGACTGAGGAGAGGTCCTTGGTCCGGTCTTCCCTGCCCCCAAGGAAAGGAGTGCCTGCTGACAAAACCAGCTACACCACTCTGCAGAGTGTCATCCTGCCTCCAGAGTCCAGGGAGACCCGGCTGACATAAGTGCCAGGATGTGCTTCATGTAGCTGAATCCAGCTCGCCTCACCCAGGTTCCCCCACCTGTACTGGAGCATAAATGCTAAACTGCTCCTGCAGCTTGAACTCTGGTCTGCTTTGGAGCTGAGTTGCATTCTAAACATCAGACTGCTTTAAACTTTGGGACACAGAACTCATTTTAATTAAAATATTAACCTCTCTTCACTTAAGAAGGGGGAAAATTGGGGGTTCCTGTCACTGTTGCTCAGAGACTGGAACTGGTGGTATTTGATAACAACAATGTATGTCATTGTACTCCTACTGAAATTGATCTAATGATATTTGTAACTGCTTATAGATGTTGGGAAAAGTTTGACACATGCTGTAAAGTGTTTGGGGTTAATGCATATGTTAAAAATTTTAGATTTTGATCCCTTTTACACTGCCCTAATTTTTGGCAGGCATCACAGGTAACTTTATGTGGAGTAGGCACTTAGGAAGGAGGACATACCATAGGCCAGACTAAAAGGTGAATACTTGGTTGGGAAAAAGCCCTTTCTTCTTGTCTGGAGATGGAGTTATTGGTGCCAAAATTATATCATTATATCTTTTGTTTGAGGAGCTCCTCACAGTCTTTTCATTATTGATAGACGCAGGGGCCCAATGATGGGAGTTAGTGTGGATCCTCGCCCGAATAGCACACCATACAGAGGTTGTAGAAACCGGCTCAACATGGCATGGTACAGGTATGAGTGTACTCTCCACATGGCCTAAGACAGGGTGCCCTGTGATCTGTTTACTTTAATCCTGCTAGATGCCTTTTATTTGAGGAGCTCCAAGGATGGGCGATTTATGGCAGGATAATCCCCCAACCTAAGACAGGGCCCTGGGAACCATCGAATGGGCAAGGGGGAAAGAAAAAAGGCCTGGACCCCACTTTACCTAAGAATCATCAGGCACCCCTCTGTTCCCAGGAGAGGTAAATTGCTTCACCACTCGAGAGGAGGGTCTCTCCCTATCTCAGTCCCTTCTCCTTTATATCTGACACCATGGTTGACTCTGACTGGTGCTCTCCACGTAATAACTACCTGCCTTTATATAAGAGAAATGGGGATCTGTTGGGAGCCGTTTCCCCCTAAAAATCATTACAGGAACCATCACCCTGGGGAATCTGCAGGGAACCCCACACCCATAATTGTGCTAAGAATAGTTCTATTGCCCCACACCCAATTAAAGCTGTTAATGGAGAAAAAACATAAATAAAATAAAATGAAAAAAAGTTTTCTAAATTCCTCCTGCAAGCAGCATGGTCAGGTGCAGTACCCCACCCAACTTCTGTACCAGTTTCTGTCTTAGTCACTATTCTATTTTCTCCATCTGAATCTAGGGTTAAAGCTGTGGCCAGTATCTCTGCCATGGGTCTAGACTCACAGAAAGCTAAAGAATGGGCTGGATTCAACCATCATAGACACAGCTTTAATCCTAGCTATATTGCTTAGCAAATTAAAGTCTCATGCGGTCAGAAAAAGAGAGATATACAATAAAGATAGATTCAGATGAAGAAAATCTCTAAGTGGTTTACAGTGTTTAAAAATATATGTAGGTTTGGGAGATAAAAGAAAAAAGATAAAGTAATGAAAATAAAAAAAAGAAAGAGTAGTTGAATGTGGTGGCACAAACTTTTAATCCCAACATTTGGGAGGCAGAGGCAGGCAGCTCTCTATGAGTTCAAAAACAACCTGGTTTACAGACTGAATTCCCGGACAGCCAAAGATTCATGGAGAAACCCTGTCTTAAAAAGCCAAAAATTAAAAATAAAAATAAAAGAAATAGAGGTTAAAATAAAGCCACATAAAGATGAAAAATATACAGAGAGTCTGAATGCTGTATGTTATAGTGTTGTCTTTAAATTGTTTGATGACTGATGAAGAAGCAAAAGCTGCTAAAAGATATTTGATTATAAATTCTTCTGAATTAATCCAACATATATAGTTAGAAAATGCTTTGACTTTAAAATTTAAGTAAAAAAATTGTTACTTTGAAGAAGAGGTTTTGCTTTTGTTTCCAAAGGAAATGAGAGGCTATGGAGTTATTCTGGATTAAGAAAAATCAGATTTGATCAAGGAAGACCACTTATGACATCTCTGAAAGGTGTGAATGGCCCAGACGTCTAGATCTACATCCAGAACAAATTCAAGCCTGCTGCCTGAGATGATCAAGCCTCACATGATACTCCAGTCAGGATTTGACCATAATTTTAAATTTTCTTTAGGTCCCCGTAAGATTATCAGCACCCCCAATCAGCAGGAAGTATCCTGGAAAACTATGCCCACATTCTCAAAAAACGGATTATGGATGTTTGCCTTTGTTTAGAATGTTGGTTACAAGTTGTTATGGGTAATGGCCAGGAGAAAAGCTAAACAAAGGAGATTTGATTCAGTATTCTTGTTTAAAAATAAGGGGGTGGGGAAGTGCTGTGGGACAATGGTCTGTACTCTATTATTTGTATTTTAAATAAACACTGATTGGCCAATAACAAGTTGGGAAGTATAGGTGGGGAGACCAGGCGGGATGTAGAGGTGGGACTATGAGAATTCTGGGAAAATGGAAGTCTCAGTCTGCAGTCATCACCTAGACACAGAGGAAGACAGATAATGAGCAAGCATGATGTGACAGCTTTACTGTAAAAGGTTCCAAGCCATGTGGCTAACACAGACAAGAATTATGTGCTAATTATGTAAGTTATAAGAGTTAATAAGAAGCCGGAGCTAATAGGCCAACCATTTTATAATTAATGTAGGCCTATGTGTGACCTTTAAGATTTAACAGCAGCAGAACCAGGCAGGACAGAAATCTCGGTCAACATTCCTCAGGGTAAAATAACTTATTACTTTACTTTAAATACTTTTTATAATAGCAATCAAGTAATTAAAGCCTATATATACGTTAAACTGGGTACATAATCAGATTTTAATATATCTGGTATAATATATTAATATATAGAAAGTAATTTTGTTATTGCTAATTCTATTTTTTAATCATTAATCATATTAAAACCCTAATTATTTATAATTAAATACAATATTGATATTAATATTCCCATTTTACAAACAAGTGGGTCAACAGAAAGAAATTTGATTATATAATCGAAACTTTTCTATCAGGTAATATAAGGGAATAAAATTCTACTTACAAAGTGTTTCTCAAAAATAACAAAATTATATTAGAGTATTTGTTCTATAGCAATACAATTGGAAGATAGACCCATGCTATGGTTGTAGTAAAGAACAAGTGAAATTCTTAATCCACTGTAAGTTTATTAATGTCACAGAAATTTTCATTTTCTATGTAAAATAATTTACTAGAAATTAACTATATGCTGACATATTGGAGAGTGTTTTATTATATATAAAACTGTTCTTTAATTGTTCACAAACTAATCTTAACATTTCATGAAGACTACAATTTGTGTACTGAGAAAAGGTCAAACCAGGGAATAAAATGGCCAATTATATTTTTCTCCTTTTTCATCTTTAGTCCTGAAATAGTAGTCGTCCAAATCAGACTTATTGCAATAATTTATTTTGGGTGATATAAGATATTGTTACAATGAGATTTGTGGTAGCTCCTGTTCTTAACAATGAACTATGTTATACCTTCATGTGACAATTATAGCTCAATATAGAAAGCATGTATATCTCAGTATTTAAAGACAAAAATAATCCTGAAAGTAAGCTGCAACATATCCTTGAGTAATAATATCTCCTGGTGACAGTGTAGTCACACAGCATAGATACCAAACTGTTTATCTAGTCTTCACATTATTTTAAGATTGAAGTATATGTTGACCTTAGTAACATAAAATGAAAGTATATCCTGATTTTTGATTTGCATAGATATGGATGCAAAGAAAGTTAACTTTAATTCCTGTACAGGAAAGGAAAAGAAAGATGTAAAGAAAAAAATCTATTCAATATTAATTTGACTACAAAATGGATATATGTAATACAAGTCAAATACAACAGTAAAAGTGTTTATGAAACAATAATAAATTCATAGGGCCACAGATGCTGTGAATTTTAAGGTACAAAAAATTTTAAATTATTGTGCAATAATAATATCCTAGTTATCAAAACATTAAGAGCATAGAATAGCATGTTGCTATTTTGTCACAGTCTTGACAAATTGATAAATATAAGATCTAAACAATTATTATAAATAAAAAATTAAATATTAAATAATTTAAAAGATGATTTTGAATATGGCATTAACCATACTCAATTTTCTAGGTATTTGTAATTCAGCATTTCTCCATTTGTTCCTCTTACACAATTAACTTGAAATTCATAGTAAATCCCTTAACCATTAATTTGCTAGACTTGTGATAACAAAAACCACTAAATATGTGGCTTAAAAGAACAGATATAGATCCCCTCTCAGTGCTGGACACTAAAAGTCAAGACCCATTCCCTAGTAGTGCTCAACTATCTTGAGAATTGCTTGGCTAAAATCACACATTCAGTTTCTAGCCTTCTCTCCTTGGTTATGTCTCTGTGTTTCTGTATCTCAATGGTAATGGCATTACTGAGTAGAAAATTAATAAGATAAGCAGAACAATAAGCCTGAAAAATAAAGAAGAATTGCAACTTAAAATTTGGAAAACTAAGTAAACGTTCATCAAGAAAGTTTGATTAAGTTTTTATTTCTAAAACATGTATGTTTTTATCTTGCTGAAAAGGTTTTAATTAATATATATAGTTTGGATCTTAATTTCCAATTCAGAGTCCATACATCAATGATTTGTCTCTAGTTACCAATTTATTGAAAGGTGAAGGAACCTCTAAGGCATGAGTTGTATGGGAAGTTCTCAGGTCACTGTGACCATGTTCTCAAATGTAAAAATGGAGCTCCAAATACTTCCTCATTCTTTCTACTACTTTCTTGCCTGAGAAAAGCAGTTCTTCTCTGCTGTGTGTTCTTGCTAGGATAGTAAAAAAAATAGGCTGATTGATGATGGACATGGATCATGACCTGTGTATCAAAATAAAACTTTTCTTTTTGCAAATGGATTATTTGTGTTTTGCACTGATTAATAATTCAAATGTTGTGGAGAGGTAGTAACACAAGTATTTCAGCTATTTAATAGATCTTATGATCATATTTCTATTTCTTTGGTATTAGCTTTTTGATAGACTGTTAATTTTAGAATTCATTTCTATTTATTATCTGGTTGTAAAGAGAGCACATAGAATCTCTATATGCTGATGCTGTTTCTCCTCTTTTAAACTTCTGAGATTTCTATGCTACAATTTCCAAAAACTATCACAATAGGATCCATGAAAATTAATCAATGCCACATTTTGCTTAAAATTCCTTACATTTAGCTCAATATATGCTTCCCTGTGCTAGAATATTATATAGGGCATCATTAATCCTTTGTCTCTGGAGGCTTTCCTGGACAGTAACAGGTTTTTTTTTTTATTTTCAAGACAGGGTTTCTCTGTAGTTTTTGGTGCCTGTCCTGGAACTAGCTCTTGTAGACCAGGCTGGCCTCGAACTCACAGAGATCCTCCTGCCTCTGTCTCCCAAGTGCTGGGATTAAAGGCGTGTGCCACCACAGCGCGGCTAACAGTTTTTTTTTTTTAGTCATTCTTTGATCACTTTGGGAAATACACTGTTTTGATAACATCATCCAAAATTGATGCTTTTCTCAGGATTAGTTTGGGTCATGAGCTTCCCGAAAAAAAATTTTTTAAATGAGTCTTACCAGTGTTCACAATATCATCAGTAGCACTGAAGTTGTTCATCTGATATTTTTGAATTTTCTCACTATTGCATGACTTCTCTCTCTTAAACTGCATTTATTTTTAAGCAATTACTAATAACAGCTTGTACTGCAGAAGTTGAAAATGATGCTATAGAGATAGATACTTTGTATTGTTGTGGATCTTGCTTTATTGATTTTTAAGGCCAATTTTATTATTATATATGCATTTCTGATCTTAATTAAGGTGTTGTGTTTGTGTAGCTCATTTAAAAATGTAATGTATAATTAAAAATATAGCTTGACTATTATAGATGTGGCATTTGGAGAAGATCTTTTTGAAGGCAAAGGCGAAAGTCAAAACAATCCCACACCAGTTTAGAATTATGATTAATAGAATGGTTATTTATTTAAAGGGGAAAAAACTTACAGATCACCATCCCAGACAACAGCCCTCTGCGCAACCAGGAAGGTAGTCTAGTCTCCAGAAGCGGAGCAGGAAGTAAGAGACAGCGAGAAGGGATGTGGCCGTTTTTTTTTTAAAGGGAGAGAGACCATGCCCCATTGGGCTGGTATCTCAGCAGCAATTGGCTGGAGGAGCGGAAGGACCTCCCGCAACATCTTTTCCCATTCTGTAGGCTATTGCTTTGTCATGTTTCTCTGTTTCAGGAGGTCCCATTTATTGATTTTTGTTCTCACTGTATGTGCTACTGATTTTCTAGATATATAGTGATATATTTCAGTTAAATAGGCATTCTTCAAATCTTTCAGAGACCTTCAAAATATGACATTTAAAATGTTTAAGAACTTAAGACTTTTCATGACAATGAGACATTTCTGCTTCTGGCAGCACCAATTACTTCAAGAGGAAGATGGGCATCGAAGAGGCTCCTTATGGAGTGATTGACCATTTGGGCAAGAAACTTCTCTTGCCTGGACTGCTTCACTGGACATGCAGGACCTACAGAGAAATGACTGCTGAACTTGCCTAAAGGTGACATGATCCTTTGGGCTTCCTGTTTCATGAAAGAGTCTGCAAGACATTCTGCACAGTAAAGAAGAAAATGACTGGCAAACTGCCGATAGAGGCAGAACTGTTTTTGAAATTGCCTGCTTCATGGAAAAGTCTGCTGGATACTATGGGCTTGTGTGCTGAAGATTGGATACCCCAATGGTACAGAAGAACTTTAGGTGACTGTTCAGACAGTGAGTTGTCTCTGTCAGTTCTAGAACTTTGGAAGTTGCTTGCAATGCATTTCCTGTTTACTTAGGTGATATGTCTTTCTGGATTCTTTGATGGAGTTGAAGAATTTATGATTATAGTTTTTCTTAGTTATGATAAAAGATAAGAGAGATATACATATTAAAACTGTAATTCTTGCTTGACAACTGTTTTGTTATATGTAATTTTACTATGTTAAAGTTAAAGCCTTTTTATGTAAATAGAAAAGGGGAGGTAATATGGGAGTTCCTTCTATGTGCTATGATTAGCACTAATGAATGAAGAAATTGCCTTGGCCTATTGATAGGGCAGAGCTTAGGTAGGCTGGGAAGACAGAACTGAATGCTGGGAAGAAGAGGCAGAGGGAGAAGCCATGTTTAGAATCTTTGCCAGTAAGCCACTGTTATGTGGCAATATACAAATTAATAAAAATGGGCTAAATTAATGTAAAAGTTAGCCAATAAGAAGCTAGAGCTAATGGGCCAAGCAGTGTTATAATGAATATGGTTTCTGTGTGATTATTTTGGTTCTCGGCATCTTGAAAAAACAAGCAGCCCTTCTCCTACATACTACTTAAATGGAAAGTATCTGCAAATGATTTGTAATTCTTCTATAGTAGAATGTGTTTCTACTCTTCCAACTATTTATATCAACTTTCTATGTAAATTAGAGAGCAAGAACCAACAGACGTTTAGTTAGTACTTTGCTAGAAGGCAAAATTATTCAGATTTGTGTTAGTGTGTTTTAGAGTTAAACTAGGATATCATTTAGGTAACTTCAGTCTGATGGATTATTTTAAATGTTAACTTGACACAAGCTAAAGTCATCTGAAAGAAAGAACCTCATTTAAGAAAATGCCTCCACAAGATCAGGCAGTAGGTAAACATCTAGGGCATTTTCTTAATGATTGGTGCAGAAGAGCCCATCACAATGTGGGTGGTACTGATCCTGGGTTGGTGGACCAGGTTCTGTAAGTAAGAAGTTAGAGTAAGCCATGTGGAGCAAGCCAGTAAGCAGCACTCCTCCTTGTCTCCTGTATCTAGGTTCCTATCCTGTTTGAGTTCTTGTCCTGGCTTCCTTCAATCATGTAATATGAAAGTACAAGCTGAATAAATATTTTGCTCCCCATCATTATTTTTGGTTATAATATTTCATTGCAGGAAAAGAAACCAATCTGTTTCCATTTAATAAGTATTCTAGTACCTCCTCCATAAAGATGATTTTTTTTTCTATAACATGAAAAGTCATAGTAAAATCAAGAAATAGGTTTCTCAAATAATTAAAAATTGAGTACCATATAGCCCAGCTATTATTTGTGGGTGCTTTTATTAGAGAGTGGAATTTAAAAACATGATGTTGGAGTTGAATGTATACTAACAACACACTATGGAGTTATAATTTCTAGGCCCTCTCAATTGATAAGAATTAGGAAATGCATGTGTTTATAATAATGTATGAATAAACATATATCTAAAATAATTCCATGCTCTCTATATCTTTATATCAGCTAAAGAGAAATTCTGATAAATGTTCTGATTCTAATTCAGTGCTACACAGTTTATTCTGGTCTTCCTCTTTGCTCTCTGAAATCATCTTTTCAATAGTTAGATGGCAAGTCCTTCATCATTTGTTTAGTCCTACTCTACAGCCATAGTATTTTCATAAATATTAGTCTCATACAAAAAATAACTTCACCATCTAAAATATTGTCTACTTTTTGGTTTTAGCCATAAATGTTCAAGTAACTTTCTACTGTGTAGATTAGTTTTGCATCTGAAGTGGGATTCTCCTCTGTATGATGTGAATATCATTGGTTATAAAGAAACTGACTTGGCCTGATAGCGTAGAGTTAGGTGGGAAAATCTAAACTGAATGCTGGTAAAAAAGAGGCAGAGTCGAGAAGCCACATAGCCCCATAGGAGACAGACACTGGACCTTTACCTAGTAAGCGTGGTAGCAATACATAGATTAATGGAGATGGGTTAATTTAAGATATGAGTTAGCCAGAAATACACTTAAGCTAGTGGCCAATATTGCAAATAATATAATTTCTGTGTAATTATTTCGGGGCTGAGTGCTGGGAAAAAACAAGAGGCTTCTCCTATAACATGCATCCCCTCCACTTTGAATTCCATTATGTTATTTGGAGTGCAGGTAATTCTCTTGTTACAAGTCCAGATTCCATTCTGAGATTCCCTACCTTCTAGTTGATTTTTTTTGTTTGTTTTTCAAGACAGGCTTTCTCTGTAGCTTTGGAGTCTGTCCTGGAACTAGCTCTTGTAGACCAGGTTGGCCTCAAACCCACATAGATCTGCCGGCCTCTGCCTCCCGAAAGCTGGGATTAAAGGAGTGTGACACTACTACCCCTGTCCAGCTGATTTTTAAAACATGGTGAAAAATTAATGTTTATAATTTGTGCCATAATGTTTTCTAACATTTTTTTCAAGTACAAATTATATATGTAGCTCTACATAGCATTTCATAATTCCAGCTTGTAGAGTTTAGTTGTCTAAAGATGCAGGAAATAGACTTTGTTTCACTTTTTCTCTTTCTATACATTAATTTTTATGTAGATCTAAGTTTTTAATATTTCATATTCTTCCTCACTAAGAAAGTATTTCACATCTCTCTCAGATATTTGGGCATTTTGGCAATAGATTCCCTTAGATTTTGAGTAAATACATATCCATTTTTCATGGAAAATTTTCTTATAAAATAAAACATTTAATTCAGAACTTATGATTTCACAGGGTGAGAGTTTATGACTATCCTAATAGGGAGCCTGGCAGCATTCATGATATTGAGGTAACAACTGAAAACTTATATCTAATCTACAATCAAGAAGGAGAGATAGCGATAGAGGTAGAGAAAGACAGACAGACAGACAGACAGACAGAGAAATAAAAAGAGAGAGGGAGAGAGAGAGAGGGAGAGGGAGAGGGAGAACTAACTGGCAATGGCATTAGCTTCTTTTGAAATCACATAATCTACCCACAGTGATACTCCTCTAAAAAGACCACACATATTAATCACTCTAAAACAATTCCAACAACTGAGGACCAAGTATTGAAATACAATAGCCTCCAAGAGCCATTCTCATTCAAAACACACAATAACTTTTGCTTGCTATAAAATTTAGGTTCTGTAGTATTTTTCCGTGCTCTTCCTGCTTCTTGTGTGTTCAGATTCTGTTGTGATTATGATTTTTATAATTATATTTATTGAAAAGCCATTTAAGATGTCACATAACAATTTATCTGACAAAAAAATTGATTCTGAATAAAGTCATATTTAAAATTCCTGAACGAGTTCCCATCTGGGAAGCTATTTGGAGTATATCTCAAAAAATGGTTAAGACACACTCTTGGTTCTTGAGCCACCAGAGACTATAAAAAGGAGACTCAACACCTAATGAGTTTCTTTGAATATCACAAACATCAAATACTGCAGTGGGATTTTGGTACATTCTCCATACTAATGCAAAAGACAAGTAGCTTCACCTCTACAAACAGTAGCCTTGAATCAATCCATAAATAAGTACCACAAGTGCCACCTTGAAATCCACAGCCCTTTCACACCCCATCACATCACAAATCTCTTTATCTGCCCTTACAGCTGATTAAAGCCTTTTGTAAAACACTACAAATCCCTTCTCAGCCTAGAATTCCTTGCTCATATGCTTCTTTCTGTTGCAGAACAGCTGACAAATTTTCCTATTGACTCAGATTAGCTCCATAGAAGTAAAGTCATGATTCTCTACTGGAGAATGCAAAAGTTAGCTTGCCTGACAAATGTACTCTTAGACACAAAGACATGGTTCAGAGTTGAATAGCCTGCTATAAAAGATGATGAATTTAGCACAGTGAAGCTGCCTTCCCATGTAATGAGGCACTGATATAGTGCCTGATTTGAATGCTCTGTAAAAGCATGAAGTGGTCTTTCTGTACTTAGAAGACAGATGTATAACAAACATTTATATTTACATAGATGTTGTGAGCCAACATTAAGGTCCTAAATATTATAAGACTTGGTCATGTTCTTGGAACAACAGTACTAAAACCACACCCCTAAAAAAGTAATTGTAAATTGTTGCTCAAAACTCAGTATTTTTGTTACTCTTATTCAAGTCAAAACATAGGTAGTATAATTTAAATAAAATCTCCTTTACTGTGAAAGGCAGTGAAGAACATACATTCTGTAAGCCATGAAGCCAGTGAACAAGTAAAAGAATCTAATGAGAAACATTAATGCTAATGTTGCTTTCAAGGCATTTCCTATTTCTTGATTGCTTAAGCAAGGATTTCTGTGGAGCCAATTGATGATATGTCTTCAGACTCTTTTGTTTACCAATGCATAGTTAAGGAGAAGAAAATGAGAGTTTCTCTTCCATATTTTCATAACAGTATAGATAACGTGATCCTTCTGTATTTTCTAAGGTATTTGAAGATTTATATAAATTTTTAATGTAACATTTAACCTTTGAAGATAGCAGCAGAGATTATGTTGGTTAAGTCCAGAATACCTTATACAACTAACTTCCTCGAAAGTGATTTGGAGAGTTCCTCTTTTACCTCGACAGATTGCTTATAACCTTTTTGATTCTCTTAATGTCATCATTTTGGGAAAATGTCACTTTCATCCCTGAAAAGAAATGCACTATTTAATTTTTTTTTGGGGGGGGTTAGAAATCCTGGTAATTGGGTGTAAGAATAAGAAAACAAAAAGTTCCCTTTTCAAAATTATAGGAATGTATACATGACTTGAGTCACCCTTACTCAAGTCTTTTGGACAATGTTTCATAATCTAAATCACTAGCAAACTCAGGTGTGTTACCCATCAGCTGATCTAGCTTTCTGATTTCTACATGCTCCAGTTCATTCTTAGAAAATGTTAATAGTACACAAAATATGTTCAAGTTGAAAGTCATGCAAAGAAATGTGAAGAAAGTACCTATAATACAACTATTGAGACGCCGGATGAGACAATAAAACACATTGTATTCCAGTAACTGTAATGACAAAAAGTCCACATCTATTAGAGGAAGATGGTAATGTCCCACCAAAGCCATGTCAGCGAAAACCATTAAAATGGTTTGCAGTTACTGGGTGTCCCTAGCAAAAACAGATAAATACACACAGTTAAGACTTACTTCTTCCTTTCAGCAATGGAATCTCATTTGGGTTGACGTTGTGTAGACCCTGCATGTTCTGCCACCTGTGAATTCATATGTATATGATTCCTATGTGTCTACAACACAACATTTTTTGGTTGTTTGTTTGTTTCCTTTCTTTTTTTGCTTCTTTTCCTTAAGAGGCTATATGTAGTTGACACCCATTTATTTTCTCTAATGAAGAACTATTGAGATTATTAGCCACATGTAAGGGTAGCCTATGAACTACCCCAAATGGCCAATACAAATTTAATTTATTGGTGTATTTAATAGACTTTTTGGACCATATTCCCTTGTTTGAGCATACTTTGTCTTACATACCTTTTGCTTTTGGTTGTGTATTATGGTTTCTGATTTTGTGTTTTTATATATTGTGTGTGTGTGTTTAATATTCTGTTTGTTGGTCTCTTTGTTTTCTAAAGAGAGAGAGAAGGAAACGTCATGGAGTTGGGTGGGTGGAAAGTGGGGAGAATATAGGAGGAGTAAGGGGAACTGAGTTATCAGAATGTAATACATGAAATTATTTAAAATAAAAAAGGAAGGAAACAAAACAAAAAACTCCCTTATTTCCTTCCCCATTTAGTATGCATAGCAAACACTGGGACAAGCTAGATCAATTCAGTTTGTGAAGGAAGGAGGCCTTTCCTATGTCAGCATTTTTGGATATTAAAGATTTCACCTTAGCATGTCACTTGAAGACCTTGGATAACTCTCCAACCAAAGTCTCCATGTTCCCAATTTACTCAGAAGATCTTGTTTTTTAATACTTCCATTGTAGATTAGATCTATATGTAAGTCTCTCTTATTGTTCTCATTGTTGTCTAAATTCTCTGGGATCATGATTTGTAGGCTGATTTTCTTTGCATGATATTTAAAAACCGCTTCTGAGTGAGTACATGTAATAATTGTCTTTCTGTGTCTGGGCTACTTTACTCAAAATAATGTTTTCTAGCTCCATTCATTTTCCTGCAAAATTCAATACGTCATTTTTTCTGCTGTGTAGTACTCCATTTCTTAAATATACTACATTTTCCTTATCCATTCTTTAGTCAAGGGGCATTTAGGTTGTTTCTAAGTTCTAGCTATGACAAGCAAGGCTTTTATACACATAGTTGAGCACATGTCCTTGTGGTGAGATTGAGCATCCTTTGGAAAAATACCCAAAAGTTTTATTACTAGGTCTTGAGGAAGGATTTTTCCTAATTTTCTGAGAAATTGCCACACTGACATCTAAAGGGGCTATACCAACTTGCATTCCCACAAGCAATGCAGGAGTGTTCCTTTTTTCCCTCAACCTCTCCAGCATAAGTTGTCATCAGGGTTTTTTGATGTTGGCCATTCTTACAGGTGTAAAATGGAATCTCAGAATTGCTTTGATTTGCATTTCTCTGACGACCAAGGAAGTTGAACATTTTCTAAAGATCCTTTTAGCCATTTTAAATTCCTCAATTGAGAGTTTTCTGTTTAGGTAGACTGTTTAGGTCCATTTTTATTGTATTATTTGTTCTTTTGATGACCAATTTCTTGAGTTCTTTGTATATTTTAGAGATCAGACCTCTGAAGTGGGGTTGTTAAAGACCTTTTCCCATTCTGTAGGCTGTCACTTTTCTTTTTGATCTGTCCTGTGCTTTACAGAAGCTTTTCAATTTCAGGAGGTTCCATTTATTAATTGTTCCCCTCAGTGTCTGTGCTGCTGGGTTATATTTATGAAGTGGTCTCCTATGCCAATGTGTTCAAGTATACTTTTCCATTTTCTCTTCTATAAGGTTCAGTGTGGCTGGCTTTATGTGAAGGTCTTTGATTAATTTGGACTTGACTTTTGTGCATGGTGATAGATATGTGTCTATTTTCATTCTTCTGCCTATTGACTTCTTTAGGTTTTCTATTTTTGTGGAGTATAAGTTTTAAAAATATGACCTATCAATTCTTTTAGATTTTAGATTTTGTTAATTTGCATACACCTTCTCTGTCTTATAGTTTGGAAAAGTGTTCATTTGTCATTATTTGATTTTCTCAAAGAATCAACTCTTTGTTTCATTGATTCTTTGTATTCTTCTCTTTGTTTTCATTTTATAGATCTTAGTCCTCAGTTTATTTCCTGATGTCTGCTCCTCTTGGCCAACCTTGCTTCTTTTTTTTCAGGAGCATTTAGTCATGTTGTTAATTTGCTAGTATTAAATATCTTGAATTTCTTTATGTAGGCACTTAGTACTATGCACTTTCTTCTTAGCACTATTTTTATTGTGTCCCTTAATTTGGGGTGTGCTGTGCATTCATTTTCATTGAATTCTAGGAAGTCTTTAATTTTTTCATTCTTGCCTTGACCCTGTAGCCATTCAGTAGTGAATTGTTTAGTTTCCATAAGTTTGAAAGTTTTCTATTATGAAAATCCAGGTTTAATCCATGGGTATGATATTATGCAAGTTGTTATTTCAATTTTCTTGTTTCTATTGATATTTGCATTGTGAATAAGTATGTAGTCAATTTTGAAGTACATTCTGAGAGTTACTGAGAAGAACATATACTCTCTTGTGTTTGGGTGAAATGCTCTCCAAACACCTGTTATGTTCATTTAGTTCACAACAAGTATTTGTTCCATTATTTTTGTGTTAGTTCTGTCTGGATAACCTGCCAATTGGTGCGCATAAGGTATGGATTTCTCTCACTATCAGTGTGCGAAGTGCAATGTGTGATTTAAACTTTAACAGTATTTACTTTACAAACATAGGTGCACTTGAGTTTGGGGCATAGATTTTAAGAATTGAGAGATCATCATGGTGTATTTTTCCTTTGATGAGAAAAAATTATGCTTTCCCTATTTGTTTTGATTAATTTTGGCTTGAAGTTTATTTTATTAGCTATGAGAATGATTACACCAGCTTCTTTCTTAAGTCCACTTGCTTGGAAAATATTTTCCATGTCTTTATAATGAGGTAGTGTCTATTTTTGATGTTGAAGTATGTTCTTTTGTTCTGGTTACCAAAACTCCCTCTCCATGTACAGAATTGATTTAATGGTTCTTTATTTGACAAATCAGATTTTCAATAGGCAACTGCTTTGAGCAGAAAAGACTGATTCAGTAATCACTCGTATATTAAAAGTTAGGGCCATCATAGTCTAGCATATATCTCTAATAAAATGAAGCAGCTTTTTGCTTATTATAATATAAAGCATATTAGTGGTATACCAAATAATCCTAGGGTCAGAATTATAGAAACAGCAAATCAAACTATAAAGGATATGTTAAACAAGTAGAAAGAAATGGAAAGTTCTGCCAGAAATAAATGACATAATGCTTTATTAACCATGAATTTTCTTAATGCTAATGAAAAAGGAACAATGGCAGCAGAGAGAAATTAAATAACTGAAAAAAACGCATGGTCTTGCTCAGGGGCCTGCACTCTCCCACAGTGACGATGTCCCCGATCTGTACATCCCTGAAACTGGGGGACAGGTGCACGGACATGTTCTTGTGGCGTTTCTCAAAGCGATTTTACTTTCGGATGTAATGAAGATAGTCCCGGCGGATGACAATGGTCCTCTGCATCTTCATCTTGGTCACGACACCGGACAGGATTCGACCTCGGATGTAATGTGGCCGGATACAAGATCAACTCCAAAAAATCAGTTGCCCTCCTATACACAAAGGATATGGAAGCAGAGAGGGAAATTAGAGAAGCTTCTCCTTTCACGATAGCCACAAACAGCATAAAATATCTCGGGGTAACTCTAACCAAAGAAGTGAAAGATCTATTTGACAAGAACTTTAAGCCATTGAAGAAAGAAATTGAAGAGGATACCAGAAATAGGAAGGATCTCCCTTGCTCTTGGATTGGGAGGATCAACATAGTAAAAATGGCAATCCTACCAAAGGCAATTTATAGATTCAATGCAATCCCCATCAAGATCCCATCAAATTCTTCACTGATCTTAAGAGGACAATAACCAACTTTATATGGAAAAAAAAACCCAGGATAGCCAAAACAATCTTATACAATAAAGGAACTTCTGGAGGCATTACCATCCTGACTTCAAACTCTATTACAGAGCTTCAGTAATGAAAACAGTGTGGTATTGGCATAAAAACAGAGAAGTCGACCAATGGAATCGTATAGAAGACCCGGATTTTAACCCACAAACCTATGAACACCTCATTTTCGATAAAGGTGCTAAAAGTATACAATGGAAGAAAGAAAGCTTCTTCAACAAATGGTGCTGGCACAACTGGATGTCAACCTGTAGAAGAATGAAAATAGACCCATATCTATCACCATGCACAAAACTCAAGTCCAAATGGATCAGAGACCTCAACATCAATCTGAACACACTGAACCTGATAGAAGAGAAAGTGGGAAGTACCCTACAACAGATGGGCACAGGCGATCGCTTCCTAGGTATAACCCCAGCAGCACAGTCATTAAGGGCAATATTGAATAAATGGGACCTACTGAAACTGAGAAGCTTCTGTAAAGCAAAGGACACTGTCACTAAGACAAAAAGACAACCCACTGACTGGGAGAAGATCTTCACCAACCCTGCAACAGACAAAGGTCTGATCTCCAAAATATATAAAGAACTCAAGAAACTAGACTTTAAAATGTTAATTAACCCAATTAAAAAATGGGACACTGATCTGAAGAGAGAATTCTCAACAGAAGAAGTTCAAATGGCCAAAAGACACCTAAGGTCATGCTCAGCCTCCTTAGCAATCAGGGAAATGCAAATCAAAACAACATTGAGATATCATCTTACACCTGTCAGAATGGCTAAAATCAAAAACACCAATGATAGCCTTTGCTGGGGAGGCTGTGCAGAAAGGGATACCCTCATCCATTGCTGGTGGGAATGCAAACTTGTGCAACCACTTTGGAAAGCAGTGTGGCGGTTTCTCAGGAAATTCGGGATCAACCTACCCATGGACCCAGCAATGCCACTCTTGGGAATATACCCACGAGATGCCCAATCATATGACAAGGACATTTGTTCAACTATGCTCATAGCAGCATTATTTGTAATAGCCAGAACCTGGAAACAACCTAGATGCCCTTCAATGGAAGAATGGATGAAGAAAGTGTGGAATATATACACATTAGAATACTACTCAGCAGTAAAAAACAATGACTTCGCGAATTTTGCATGCAAATGGATGGAAATAGAAAACATTATCCTGAGTGAGGTAACCCAGACCCAAAAAGATGAACATGGGATGTACTCACTCATAATTGGTTTCTAGAGATAAATAAAGGTCAGTGAGTCTATAATTTGATATCCTACAGAAACTAAATAAGAAGGTGAACCCAAAGAAAAACATATAGCTATCCTCCTGGTTATGGGAAGTAGACAAGATTGCCGGGCAAAAAATTGGGATCTTGAGGGTGTGGTGGAAGGGGGTAAGGGGAGAAGGGGAGAGAAATGTGAGAAGGGGAGGTTGTGGGGAACTTGGGGCAACGCGATGATTGGGATAAAGGAAGGTTTGTTAGGGGAGCAGGGAAGCACACATCTTAATTAAGGGAGTCATCTTAGGGTTGGCAAGAGACTTGGACCTAGAGGGGCTCCCAGGTGCCCAAGGCGATGTCCCCAGTTATTTCCTGGGGCAGCAGAGGATAGGGAACCTTAAATGACCCTATACTATAGCCATACTGATGAATATCTTGCATATCACCATAGAACCTTCATCTGGCGATGAATGGAGATAGAGACAGAGACCCACAATGGAGCACCAGACTGAGCTCTCAATGTTCCAGTGAGGAGCAGAAGGAAGGAGAATATGAGCAAAGAAGTCAGGACCACAAGGGGTGCACCCACCCACGAAGACAGTGGGGCTGATCCATTGGGAGCTCACCAAGGCCAGCTGGACTGTGACGGAAAAAGCATGGGATAAAACCGGACTCTGAATTTGGCGGACAATGAGGTCTGCTGAGAAGTCAAGAACAATGACACCGGGTTTTGATCCTACTTCATGTTCTGGCTATGTGGGAGCCTACCCAGTTTGGATGTTCACCTTCCTAGAACAAGATGGAGGGGGAAGGACTTTGGACTTTCCACAGGGCAGGGAACCCTGATTGCACTTCAGGCTAGAGAGGGAGATGGAGGAGTAGGGGGAGGGGGGGAGGATTATGGGGAGGGGGGAGGAGGGGGAAGAGGGGGAGGGAAATGGGAGGTGGGGAGGAGGCAGAAATTTCTTTTTTTCCAATAAAAAAAATACAAAAAAAATTAAAAAAAAACTTCTGAATTTAATCAGCCAATGAATTTCAAGGATGTGATGACCTCAGAATGGAAACCAGGAATGTGCTATGTTGGGGAAGTGGTTTCTCTCTTGTAGCAGGAGAAGAAAAGGTATGGATACCTTCAAAATTGATGAAGATTTGTTTTTTGAAAAAGAGATACTTCTTGAGGCAGAAAAATGACAACTTATCCACAGAGGAAACAATCATAAAGGTGGTAAGAAAACCTCATAAGGGCTGGGTCAGGGTTCTGTTCTTGACTTTGCAGAAAAATATCATTCTTCAAAAAGTCAAGAGACCTTGGACATCTAGATGCCTAAAGAAGAAGAAAAGATAACTATCCAGAAACAATAACTAAGCAAAGTTTTTACACACACACACACACACACACACATATGTGTGTATATATATAATTTATCAATATAATAAAAGTTGCAACTCACTTAAAAATTAAATCTGGCTTTGGAATTGGAAAATGGCTATCCTTCTCTAAATCCAAACATGGTGTTAAAAGAAAAATTCAGAGTTTCTGTTTCATGTCAGGAGCCAGCTGGTATAGGGCAGCAAGAAGAAGGAATTTAGGAAAAATTTTACTTTTATTCATACCTGATTTGTCTCTGTCATATATGTCTATAAGAATATGTTTAGGTTTTCCACAATGAACAATAAATTTTCCTGAAGTAATCTTTGAAGTTTTCAGGAAGAAAATGGGGCCCCACAACAAGATTCCACCTTGTTGATATTATGATGCTGATAGCACTACTTTAAGATCGGTTTTCTGTAGCTGCTGCTCAGGATGATTCCTACTTGGTTAGTTGAAATGGGGCAACTTCTTACAATGTTCGTGTGGGAGTTCCTTCTGCCTATGTGTTGCTTTTTATTGGTTAATGAATAAAGAAACTGCTTTGGGCCTGTTGATAGGGCAGAACTTAGGTAGGTCAAAAAAACTAAACAGAATTCTGGGAGAAAGAAGGCAGAGTTAGAGAGATGCTATGGAGCCTCCACAAGAGTCAGACAAGCCAGAACTTTGCTGGTAGGCCATGACTTTGTAGTGTTATACAGATTAATAGAACTGGGTTAAATTAAGATGTAAGAGTTAGACAATAAGAAGCTAGAGCTAATGGGCCAAGCAGTGATTTAATTAATACAGTTTCTCTGTGGTTATTTGGGGGCTAAGCTAGCCAGGTGACTGGGAAGAACAAGTGGGTCCTCCATGCAACACAACTTTCTGGCCAGAACTTCAAATAAGGACTTTAAAAAACCCTACAGACTACTCAGAGAATATTTACAATTATACCAAACTGTAATCATGAAACTTAACCATCATTTTACTTTTACAGGATCCCATAGAAATAACATCACACCCATGACAGCTGGAAGTAATTAAAAAAGACGATGTCCCCTTTCCCAAAGAAGTTTGTTATAAGGATTAGGGATATCTATTAGGGGTTGATTACAAGTTGTATAGGATTGGTGAATGGGGTGGAAGCTATGTAGGATTAGGAATTTCTTTTGTAAAAAGAAGAAGTGGACAGGATAATAGGTAGATTCATATGAGCTTACTCACACCAATAATAATAGTAATAGAGTGAATACTTATGAGCTATTATTTATAGACAATTTACATTGGTATAGATTCTTATATATTGATACAAACAAATTATATTTGTTTTGTTGAATATGTGCCCATTTCATTTTACAATATTTGTACACCTATGCAAAGTTATTTTGTCAGATTATATACACACAAGTTTCTACCTCTGCTTAAAATATTTTGTATACTGATGCAAATTTAGGATACATTTATCACATTGCACTATACATTTCTACCTCTGATCAAGATACTTATACATTGTTCATTTAGGTCATTATCTTCATTTGCTGCACAGTTGTTTAGAGATTGTTCTGGTGCACATTTAACATTCTAATATAAAGTCTTAGTCTTTAAGCTATATAGGTATTAAGAATTATAGATATTTAGTCATTCATATTTGTTATAGTTAGACTAATGTGGTTCATTAGATGCATAGAGATTATATTCTGCATAGATAGGTAATCTGTAACCACTTCAAAAGCTATAGAATATGGCATTTAAATAATTTAGGGTTGTTGACATGAGACATGATTGCTTCTGACAGCACCAATCTATTCCTGAGGGAATGTTAGGCACTGAAGACACTCCACTTGGAGCTTGTTTTATTCTAGGTAAAACTGATCTTTCACCAAAGAAATGTTCATGCCTCAACCACTGACAAAATGCACAGTGTCCAGACTAGACTAGAAGAATACAAGAAAAAAAAGACTGCCAAACTTTACCAATACAGGTTAAGACGGTTTTAAAATTTTTCCTGACTCTGAAAATATTCTGTCAGTTCCTCTAGTCAGTAGCCAAAGTTGGTTGCTCTGACATTGCAAATGAGACTTTGGGTGATTGCCCAGGTAGCCAGTTGTCTCTTTCATTTATTGCACCTTTTGGAAGTTGCTTGATTGTACTTTCTATTTACTCAAGTAATATTATTTCCCTTCTCAGGTCCTTGATGTGGTTGAAGGCTAGATAGTCATAGTTACTTTCCTCTCATAACTTAGCCAAGTCATTTCTAATGCAAGATTTAGACTCCTGAAAATAGGATATCTATTGAAACATTTAATATATGTTTCCTGCTTGATATTGTTTATGCTGGTTGTAATTCTAATTTTTATTTTTGATATTAGTTCTTAAGAATATACTTTTGTATTTGGCTTATAACTCTTTTATTTAGACAAAAGGGGGATGTCCTGTGGGAATTCCTTAAGATACTGGTATATTTTGGACATGGCCACATGTTCAATATATACTGATGTAAAAATGTACTTAGGCTCTTGGCTGCTGGATTTAATTCCTATTTCCCACTCATTTAGAGAACTACTGATCTGTGAGTCTAACCCTGAATAAAAAATTCTTTATTATACCCCATTCTGAGCTAGTATGGGACAATTTTTTTTTTTTTGCAATCTACAATACCGTCACATACTTGGAAGCAGAAAATTTATTTAAAGTAAATCAATTAGTGAAAACATGGTATTCAATTTGTCTTTCTGACTGGAAAGTGGAGAAGCCTTGAGAACTGAGATCAAGAGATTAGAGTCAGGAAAGCACTAGGTTTCACAAAGAAATTGCAGGAGAATATTTTGGGTATGGAGTCAGAGAATGTTGAGCAGGAGACGAAGACCAAACATGCATTTCTCCTTAATTTTAAACTGAACTTTCTTTGATCCTATTCATATTTATTTGACAAATAGAAGACAACAGATACAGAAACCAATGATCAAGCTTAGTGAATCTCCAAGGACCATGGCAAACAGCAGACCAGCCACTCTTGACCCCTTTCTTGTTCAGAGTCACCATTACCTCTCTTTTCAACTGGTTTTTAGCTCATCAGTTTTGCAAACATTTTGTACTACTTTAAAATCAGCAATATTTTCCTTGGTGTGTGAGTTCTGTGAACTCTAAGTTGAGGCGCTTCCCACTTTCATGAGATCTTGATATGTTTAAGAAAGGGACTTAGCATTCAAAGACCAAAGAGAAAAAACAGCAAAACTGGAAAATAAAGGCCTGCATGTACTTGGTTTTCTTACATGGGACTTACACACAATCATAGTAAAATACTGGTATTGCAAGGGCACGCTTAACTCATCTTGAAAATCACTGTGTAAATAGGGATAAAAGCTGATTAACACTTTCTACCTTGTTTAACTCTCTGGGAGAAATATTCCTATATTGTCCCCATATTGTAAACAACCAGTTACTAATAATGAGGGCCATTTGTGTGGTTAATAATGAATAGCATGCTGTCTTAGGCCCATCAAAATGGAAATAACACTCACTCCCCTAGGAATTAAAGAGGGTGATCAGCTCGCTGCACCTTGAATGAGTGATGTTAATGATTTGAGCCACTGACATGTGATATGGTAATAGCACTGGCAAATTATAGATGGAGTTTTTAGCATTTTGAACCTTGGCTCTCTCCCCACAAATGAGTTCATGTGCCATTTCTCCTTAAAAGTTAAACTATACAAAGAAACTGGATGATAATTTTGAATTTGGGATTTGCCACAAGAATATTTATATGACTCCATTTATCTTGATAAATGTAGGTAAATGCATACATCTCTATATGTATAGGATATATTGACTGATTATTATAGAATATATACTAACTACTTATATAATTAGCATAATATTTTTAACCAACTTTTGTTGTTCATTTATGATATAAATAATATAAAATAACATATTTTTTGTTAATCCATAACAAAATATATATTGGATATAATAATTTTAAATCTTTTCATTTCAAATTATTAGAGCAGTATTTGTTCCTTTGACAGCTTGTTCAGGTCTTAACATAACTTTTTTATGGTAGATCCTTATTATTGCTTATTATTTATGCTATTGCAGCACTTACCCAGGTTCCTCTTATTTCCAAGCCTGCCTTCTGCACTCCACTCTACTAATTTTCACTGCCTAATCCAAGCCTTATTTCCTGTATGCATTTCTCAGAGAAGATTTTACCATGAACTATTCATGTTATAAAGCCTGTTTGTCACTGAGATTTATTGTGTTACAACTAAACCATTCCTTCAACAATCAGTGATGTTCACTCACTAACTTTTCTTACCATACACTTCTTGAAATGTAATCTCTACCCTTCTCCAGAAAAACCATTCCTTGTCTCACAGGCCAGTGTCCTGATGCATCATGGCTGGAGTTTATCTTGTATCATCTTCTTATGTCATTCTCCCTCGTAATACGACTTCAAACTATTTGCAGAACTCAACTTAGTAATGAAATATTTGAAATTAATTCTTTACATTTTGAGAGTTAATGTATTCTGCAGGGCATATAAGCCTTCAACTTTGCTTGTGGTTTACAGGTGTGACACATGACTTTCTAAGGAATAAAACACATTTCCAATCCATTTTGATTTCTACACTAGTAAATAAAATTTTATCCTAAAGCACAGTGGTTATAATGTTATAATATTAGCAAAAATTTTTCCTAAATTAGCTGTGAATCTGTGTGCACCACTTAGACACATTATTATAATGGAAATAAAACGTTATTTGAATTCAAGTTTTTCTTTTTCTCCATCCTGTAGAAATAAGATAATTTTAAGGCTTATTTTTATCCAGGTATTGTAGTTTAAGTCATTTCACTTGAAAATGTCTTTCCAATGCCCAATTTAATATTCATGAGGAAATTTCCTTCAGAAATAACAAATCAGAATGTCCCTCAGTCTATAAATCATACTTTGACAATTCATATAACTGTTAAAATAAATTCAGAAATTTACATGGGGAGCTTGCAGCAGGCAGTGGCTTTGTCCTAGGGACTGTGGAAGTGGAGTCAGTGAGAGGCCTGTCTCACATAGAGTTATGTTGTGGTAGTAATATGTGCTTAGGAGGAAAAGAAAGGTATGCTTTTTATGCCTTAAGTCCCAAAGAAATCTTTTATTTTTAATTGAGGAATGATACTTACAATAATTTAAGAGTTTGTTGAGTTCTGCAATGTTAGCATGAATAGTAATTTTCTTAGAGGAAAAAAAAGTGCAAACGTGTTTCAAATCCTTAGAGAGAATGTACGCTGTCTTTAACTACATATTCCTGCCAACCCTGGTGTACACAGTTGTATTTCCAACATTCAGGAGATGGAGAGAGGAAGAGCACAAATTCAAGGCAAGCCTGGGATCACAGAGGTGCTTAGTCCTAAAAAAAAGGAAATGACTCATGAGTTTCAGTTCTCATTCTAGGTACTAAGTTTATTCTTTCCTGTTTACTTTTGCTACATGATGTGACATTTCTGCTTACACATCATTGCCTTTCCAGTGTCATATAGAAGCTTTTGTGTCTCTTTGCACTTGCAACTTTTCTACTTTACAGAAGGGAGACCGAAGGTAGTCACTCTCAGGAGTGTAAGTTCACGCATCTCTGATAAGAAGATGAATGAAACTGATCTTACATTATTGTGTTGCCTTGCTCATTTTAGTCTTTCTATGGTGTTTTCTAAGTATCTCCTGCTTAGTAAACATGTATGTAGAACAAAGAAGAAAGTTCCTATGTGCACACTAAACTCTGCTCAAAATGAACTTTATTCCTTTATAATGTGAGATGTGATATCTATTGAGATCAATGATATGAGCTCAGATTTAGCAAGCCAAGATGAATAAAAGAGCTGACATGTCACTAGGATGTGCTGCACAGGCTGGCCTGATAGAAGTTATGGAGAAGAGCTTCTCGAACAGATTATTCCAGAAGGAAATTAATTTTTACAGATTAAAATTCACATATTTATTTAACCTAAGTCTGTAGTTGGTGTCCTCTCTAGGGGAGGTTCAGTGACAAAAACTGCAAGTAGACTAAACTATGAACCACAGTATATGTGAAGTATTTCAGAGTAATTGTAGGAGGATTTATACGTGAAAGAGTTTGAATTTTTTCCTCCATAGAAGAACTGGCAGAAGATTATGGATAAGAAGATTGCATGATCAACGCTGTAACTGGAGTGGGTATTTCTGAAGTATGTGCATGGTTTGCAAGAGAAAAGGGGTGTTCCACTCGTGACTCCTGTGGACTGGAAGCAGTATGATGGTGAGAGTGAAGATGTGAACAGGAAACACAGTCCAATAAGAGATTCTGCTGGTGCTGTTTAGACCCAGAGTGGATAGGAGAGGGTTTAGATGTAAGAGGAGTGGAACCGCAAAGGAGAAACAACTTGTCTTGGTATTTGCTGTGTTTACGCAGTGAAACTGGTTGCCACTTTTATGTTGTAAGCCCTTGAGGAGGGATTTTCCTGTTTAATTGGTGTACAAATCTAACTCCTGGAAAGGTCTGTCAAGCCACTCATCTTCAGTGTTTACAGAATTTAATTCAACAGAACAAACAGTAGGGAAAAATCATAATTTTCCCATTTTAATGTCTTTGAAAGTATGAGAGAGTCTTATGTTTTTTTAATCCAATAAAATTAAATAATCAGGCAAATTTTGAATATATATGATCTTTGAATGATATATGAGGTAAATATACTGAATTTAAACCCATTTGAATAGATTTTTGCATTACTAACACTGTGGGTGCATTATTAAAGCAATCACACTGCACTTTATTATGTAAAGATAAAATTCAATTAAATGAAGTCTAAATACTTTTCAGAAAAATAAATACATTTTAATTCTTTTGTAAGTTACAGAAAATTCAGTTCAGATAGTCTTACTAGTAAAAATGTTTATGATCATAAACAGGAGAGGAACAGTTTTGTGTGTTTTCACAATGTGAGAATTAGTATAGAGTAAATTAAGAAACTGGGTTGATTTAAGTTCTCATGATGGCTCAGATAGTACTTCAAGTTGGTGTGAATGCATGTTATTTTATTTCAATATTAATAACTAGTATTAAATTTCTTGTCACACATTACACATCACACAGCAAGTTGACACAAACCAACCCTTTGATTTATCCATCTGCCCATATATCGGCATAAGTTTGTTACAAAATGAATATGAATGGAAAAGATTACAGCTGAGTTGAACAGGTTCTAGGAGTAAGCTGGTAGAGATGATGTAGAGTCTGTGTTGATAAGATCGTGAATAAGCTACTTTACTTGCAGGAAAGTAGCAGTTGCTATAAAGATCAGACCATGAAGCAGTCAACATAGAGAGTTAACACATACTCAGCTCTTCAATGCTTTTCTTCTTTTTGAGACATGGTTTCTCTGTAGCTTTGGAGCCTGTCCTGGAACAAGCTCTTATAGACCAGGCTGGCTTTGATATCTCAGAGATCCGCCTGCCTCTTCCTCCCAAGTGTTGAGGTTAAATATGTCTGCCACCACCACTGGTCCCAGTCAGCTCTTCAGATAACATGACAGGACTGTGTCCAGAGCAAGAACAGCATGTTCAGGTATACACGAACAAGCTGGTGAATGGACACATGGAAGTCCAGCTGAGTAGACTCTAGTAGCAGCAGGTTGTGAGATGAGCTGGAGCCCCAGTGTGTTGTGGAATATTTCTTTAACTCCGTAAAGGTATGTTTCATTCGTTTTTATTCTGGATTTGTTTAATTATGTAAAAATGTGTTGCTGTTTTACCCTGTCTGACTAAGGTACCTGATTGGTCTAATAAAAAGCTGAGAAATCAATAGCTAGACAATAGAAGGAGAGGCAAGGCTAGTGGGCAGAGAGAATAAGTAGTAGGGGAAATCCAGATTGTAGAGAAGAGGAGAAGAGAAGAGAAGAGGAGAGGAGAGGAGAGGAGAGGAGAGGAGAGAAGAGAAGAGACGGGGAGGGGAGGGGAGGGAGAGAGGGGAGGGGAGGGGAGGGGAGGGAAGAGAAATGTTGAGCTCAATGTAGTGCAACAGATTTACTTTCATATTTGCTGGCTAGAATTCTGTCATATTCTCTTTATCTACCCCAACCTGAAAGAAAGGAGTTTCCAACAGTTTCTTAGACTATCTTTGTTCAGCACTCTCCCCCGCCCCCCAGGACTGAGGTGAATTTAGAGTCTGAAGAATCAGATGACTTTGGGGAGTGTGAATAATCTTGTTTGGTTTATGTGGGAAAACTGTGTGTGCTCTATGAAGAGATTAGGGTGAGGGTATGAATGTTGTAGAAAAAAAAATTCTAACCGTGAGTAAATCGCAATCATTAGCCATTTGATTGTTATCCTTGACTTATCCTTGAGCAGTTTCCTGAGGCAATTACAAGTTCACTAGGTATACTCACCTGTTTGACAAGCAAAATGGTCCAATCTAAGAATGTTCATGCATTCCTTTAGGGAACTTACAACATAATAAACATTGTACTTTCTTTTTCCAGGGCACTCTGGAAAGGGGAAGCATGGAACATTTCTCCCATGATATGATATTTTGATTCAACCATGAAAAACAAAGCTTTTGGTTTGTTTGCTTTTGTTTTTGACAAGGTTGTACTCTCTAGCCCAGGCTGACCTCAGAATCTTTCTGTCTTAGCCTTCTGCGAGACAGAATTCCTGGTATGTGTCAGAATGAGTTATATTTAAACATTTTCTTTGTTAAATCACTTTACCATAAAGATTCAGGGTGGGGAGACTTTGGAATTTTTGGTATTGAGGTGGAGTATGTACAGGAACCCACAAATTACAGTTGGCTAAGGTCTCCACTGCTGCCAAGTGACTTCAAAAGTCTCTATTTAGAAACAATACTGACTTACCAACACTACTTAAAGTACACCATCCAATGGATTTTGAGGAATGGAGTGCACACTGAACTCTTACTCTAGAGGCATAGCTTGAGGGCTGTGTGGTGTAGGTGGTCCTTCTGTCTACCTGCTGATTTTATTGGTTAAATGAATAACGAAACTGCTTTGGACTATAACAAGGCAGAACTTAGCTATATGGGGAAAACTAAACTAAAGGGTGGGAGAAAGAAGACAGAGTCAGTGAGAAGCCATGTAGCCCCATTGGAGACAGATGCTGGAACTTTACCCAACAAGCCACAGCCTCATGGCGATACACAGGTTAATGGAGATGGATTAGTTTAAGATATGAGTTAGCCAAAAATAAACTTAATCTATTAGCCAAACAGTATTGCAATATAGTTTCTGTGTGATTATTTTGGGGCTGAGTAGCTGGGAATGAACAAGCAGCCTCATACAACGGCTATGTTATTTTGGGGGAAGCAGGTAAGCTCTTGAGGAGGAAGAGGGTGTCAAGGACTGTCATCTAAAACCTGTCCTCACTCCAGATATTTTGCTACCTAGACTTTTTCTTGACAAATCATCTGACAAATAGTATCAGCCATGCATATTAATAATCATAATGTTGTCTGTTAGTAGCAGGCTTCTTTTGATCACTTATGGTACCTGTGGGATTTTTATATAGTGATTTTTTTTCCCTTTTTGTTCTTTTATAATTTTGGTCAGTATATTTAAGGTGGAGAACATCCATAACCTGTGTGGGAGATTATAGTACATTTGGCTTTATTTCTCTCAATACCGACTTTACCACTTCAGTGAATGTCCTTAGTATTTTAAAACCATCAAGGTCTACATTTCTTTCTCTGGTATTGGAATGACAAAAGCAAGAGGAAAGCTAGTCATCTTTCTTCTTGATGCTAGCTTTAGGAATGATTGTAGGAACATAGTTAGCTCTTTCATTCTTTGCTTGTTTGTTTGGTTTTGTTTTTCGAGACAGGGTTTCTCTATAACTATGGGGCCTGTCCTGGAACTAGCTCTTATAGACCAGGCTGTCCTTGAACTCTTAGAGATCCACCTGCCTCTGTTTCCCAAGTGCAGAGATTAAAGACATGCGCCACCATGTGGCTGGTTAGTTAGCTGTTTCATAATAATTGATTTGGATGGGATATTTTTTTAAAAATGAAATAAGATGAGTAACAGGGTATGGGTTCTGCCATAGTGAATGAGATGAGCAGTTAGGTTTCTTAATAATACAAAGAATCAGTCAAGGATATAGAAGCTACTCCTTGCCATACGCTAATGGACATCACTAGCATAAACACATATACCATATTTTTTATTCATAAATGAGAGAGAATTCCTTGAGTAACTGTGACAGTGTGACTTTCACAGGATTTGTTTTTGGATCATGGATATTGCAAGAATATTTTCACAACAGAAATGAGCCAGACAAAATATTATGACTAATTTTAGTAAAATATTCCTTTGTTAATAAAGCATATTATTTTATTTTCTTAATTTTAATGAAGTTATGACTCTATCCTAGTGTGTCTAGAACAAAAATACTGTGGCACATATTTTTGTTTTTTTGAGACAGGTTCTGATATATTTTTCTCTGCCATGAACTCTTTTTGCAAAAATTTTTTTCTCATAGCAAACTGCTCCAGAATGTGCAACCTGATATTTATTTAGTTGGCATTTATTGTCAATGGAAAATGTTCATTCTTATGCTGATACTTTACACTTTTGGAAATATATATAATTTTAAGTATATATATCTGGTGTCATTTTGATGATGATCCTTAAAAAAATATCAAAATGTCAAATTAACCTATTTCTAGGAACAATTCTGAGTGTATTTGATGACTTAAAATGCATCCCTCTCATGGTATGCCAGAAATGTGATTAAAATTTATATTTACAATAGGCATTTCATGTAATGTCATTTGGGTAAATTAACTGGCTTCCATAAGTATCCACCTTCTAGATAATTTTAGTAGCAGGTCTGACTGGAGAGCATAGTGTTGCTCCTCTCACATTTCCATGTGCAGTTTTATACCACTGTGCATTCGTGTCACTGGTAAAACAGGAACAAATGGGCAGTAAAACAAGGAAATTGACATAGCATTTGCGTTAGCAGTAACAACAATAATTTAAAAAAACCCTACAATTTAAAAAACCCAACGAAATGCTGCAATGAGTCTGTGTTGTTTTGTTAGCAAAACTTAGCTTTGTGCTATTTGGACAAATGAAGCAAGCAAATCACATATGAACGTCGCCCTCTAGGAAAACCTAATAGGTAAATAAGCAGCATCCGAATTTTTATTCATTTATTTTTCCATTAAAAAAATTTACACTTCCTCCTCTCCTCCCATTCCCCTCCCACTCCCCCACTCCCTGTGGAAAGTCCAAGCCCCCCGCCCCCCCTCATCCAGTTCTAGGAAGTTTTGCATCCAAATAGACAAATAGACTAGGGTCTCAAAAAGCCAGCACATGTAGTAGAAACAAGTCCCAGTGCCTTTATAATGGCTTCTCAGTCAGCCCCCATTTTCAGCCACGTTCAGAGAGTCCAGTTTGATCACATGCTCATTCAGTCCCGGTTCTGCTGGATTTGGTGAGCTCCCCTTAGAACAGGAACACTGTCTCAGTGGGTGACCAACCCCTCGCAGTCCAGACTTCCTTGCTCATCTTCTCCCTCCTTCTGCTCTTCAACTGGACTTTGGGGGCTCAGTTCATTGCTCTGATGAGGGACTTTGTCCCTATCTCCATCCATCGCTAATTGAAGGACTCTATGGTGATATTAGAGATAATCATCAGTGTGATAGGGGGGCAAGGCCAGTTAAGGCATCCTCTACTCTACCGCCCAAGGACCTAGCTAGTGACATCCCCGTGGACAACTGGGATCCCCTCTAGAGCCAAGTCTCTTGCCAACCCTAAAATGGCTCCCTTAATGTAGATATTTTCATCCCTGCTCCTATATCTGTCCTTCCTCCATCTCCACCCTCCCACTCCCCCAAGCACTCTCCAGTCTTTCCCTTTTCCCTTCTCTCTCCCCCTCTCCCCTTCTCCAAATCCCACCCCCACCACCACCCCCATGCTCCCAACTTTTGCCCCTCAATCTTGTTTGCTTCCAATTTCCAAGAGGATCTATATATGTTTTTCTTTGGGTTGACCTTGTTATTTGGCTTCTCTAGGCTTGTCAACTATAGGCTTAACGTTCTTTGTTTATGGTTAGAGTTCACTAATGAGTGAGTACATTCCATATTCATCTTTTTGGGTCTGGGTTATCTCAATCAGGATAGTGTTTTCTATTTCCATCAATTTGCATGCAAAATTTAAAATGTCATAATTTTTTTACCACTGAGTAGTACTCTAATGTGCATATGTTCTACATTTTCTTTATCCATTCTTCCATTGAGGGGCATCTAGGTTGTTTCCAGTTTCTGGCTATTACAAATAATGCTGCTATGAACATAGTTGAACAAATGATTTTGTATTATGATTAAGCATCTCTTAGGTATATTTCCAAGAGTGGTATTGCTGGTTCCTGAAGTAGATTGATTCCTAATTTCCTGAGAAACCACTTCACTGATTTCCAAAGTGGTTGCACAAGTTTGCATTCCCACCAGCCATGGATGAGTGTTTGAATTGCTCCACATTCTCTAGAGCATAGACTATCTTTGGTGTTTTTGATTTTAGCCATTCTGACAGGTGTAAGATGGTATCTCAAAGTTGTTTTGATTTGCATTTCCCTGATAGCTAAGGAGGTTTGAACATGCCCTTATGTGTCTTTTGGCATTCAAACTTCATCAGCTGAGAGTTCTTTTTTCAGTTCAGTACCCCATTTTTTAATTGAGCTAATTAGAATTTTCATGTCCAGTTTCTTGAGTTCTTCATATATTTTGGAGATCAGATCTTTGTCTGATGTGGGATTCGTGAAGATCTCCCATTCTTCAAAAAGGAAGACTTTTTGTCTTTATGACAGTGTTCTTTGCTTTACAGAAGTTTCTCAGTTTCAGAAGGTCCCAATTATTTACTGTTGCTCTTGATGTCTGTGCTACTGGGGTTTTATGTAGGAGGTGGTCTCCTGTGCCCATGTGTTGCAGACTACTTCCTACTTTTTCTTCTATCAGGTTCAGTGTGGTCAGATGTATATTGAGGTCTTTAATCCATTTGGACTTGAGTTTTGTGCATGGTGATAGATATGGATCTATTTTCATTCTTCTACAGGTTGACATCCAGTTATGCCAGCACCATTTGTCAAAGATGCTTTCTTTCTTCTATTGTATACTTATAGCTCCCTTGTCAAAAATCAGGTGTTCATAGGTTTGTGGGCTAATATCTGGGTCTTCGATTCAATTCCATTAGTCAACGTCTCTGTTTTTATGTCAATACCAAACTGTTTTCATTACTGTAGCTCTGTAATAGAGTTTGAAGTCAGGGATGGTAATGCCTCCAGAAGTTCCTTTATTGTACAGGATTGTTTTGGCTATCCTGGATTTTTTGTTTTTCCATATAAAGTTGATTATTGTTCTCTCAAGGTCTGTGAAGAATTTTGTTGAGATTTTGATAGGGATTGCATTGAATTTATAGATTGCCTTTGGTCGAACTGCCATTTTTACTATGTTGATCCTCCCAATCCAAGAACATGGAAGCATTTTCTGGTGTCCTCTTCAATTTATTTCTTCAAGGCCTTAAACTTCTTGTCAAATAGATCATTCATTTCCTTGGTTAGTGTAACCCCAAGATACTTTATGCTATTTGTGGCTATCATGAAAAGTGAAGTTTCTCTGATTTCCCTCTCTGCTTCTCTATCTTTTGTGTATAGAAGGGTTACTGATTTTTTTGAGTTGATCTTATATCCTGCCACTCACTGAAGGTGTTTATCAGCTGTAGGAGTTCTTTGGTAGAGTTTTTGGGATCACTGATGTACACAATCATATCATCTGCAAATAACAAAAGTTTGACTTCTTCCTTTCCGATTCGATAATCCTTAAGGTGTTTCACATAGTAGAAACAGAAGAGTCATTGCCAAACTCTTTTTATGAAGCTACAGTTACCCAGATACCAAAACCACACAAAGACTCAACCAAGATAGAGAATTACATACCAATCTTGCTCATGAACATCGATGCAAAAATTCTCAATAAAATACTGGCAAACTGAATCCAAGAACACATCAAAAAAAATAATGCATTACGATCAAGTAGGCTTCATCCCAGAGATGCAGGGCTGGTTCAACATACGAAAATCTATTAATGTAATCCATCATATATGAAGGGGCATAAACGACTGGCAAATCGAATTAAACAGACTGGTTTTAATATATTTTCAGCTTTAATAAGGGGAAGAAAGGGGAAACTTACAAAGCTAGGGTTCCAGCAAAGAGCAGCAAAACCAAGAGGGGGGGAGCACACCCGCAAGATTTATAAGTAAATATTAGCCTAAGGGGATTCCGTCCTGCAAACAAGGTGATTGGCTGTGCTTCCCCTACATCTCCCCCTTTAGTCTAAATAAGAGAACCAAATGAAATACAACTATATACAATAGGAACAAATAATAAATATAAAATTACAAATAACAAACAATAATAAGCAAGAAATATATAACAAAAGTTTTACTAAACATTCTATTTCAAGGAGTCTAAATAATGTAGAGAGTAACTACAATTATATAATCTTCAACTCCATCAAAGATCTGAAAAGGGAAGTAATATTACTTAAGCAACCAGGAAGTGCAAACGAATTACTTCCAAAATGTGCAACAAATGTTGAGACAACAGACTACCTGGGAAATCATCCAAAGTCTCATTTGCAATGTTGAGTTAACCAGCTTTGGCTGAGGCCTAACATAACTGACATATCATTATCAAAGGCAAGGAAATTTTTGGGAACTATCCTACCTTGTCTTGGCAAGATAAGACAATCCTATTTTATCCACTTACAGATATTTTGTATCTTTGTCAGTAGTCGAAGTATGGGCTTTTCTTTATCCAAAGGCTAGTTTTGCCAAGAAGACAAGCTCCCAGTGCTTGTCTTAAGTGCTCAATGTTCTCTTGGGAGTAGTGCGGTGTTGCCAGGAGTGATTGTTTCTCATTGGCACGGAATTCTAGGTTAGATTAAAGGCCATTTTTTACAGCTTTTCGAAGAGGTTGAATATTATACTATCTATACTAAATATAATCTCTATGTATCCAAAAAACCGGTGTCCAAAAAACCACACATTCGGGCGCCAGATGAAGGGGCATAAACGACTGGCAAATCGAATTAATCAGACTAGCTTTAATATATATTCAGCTTTAATAAGGGGAAGAAAGGGGGGAGCTTACAAAGCCAGGGTTCCAGTGAAGAGCAGCAAAACCAAGAGAGTGTGGGGAGCACACCCCACCCGCAAGATTTATAAGTAAATATTAGCCTAAGGGGATCCTGCCCTACAAACAAGGTGATTGGCTGGGCTTCCCCTACACATATAAATAAACTGAAAGAAAAAAAAAACATATGATCATTTCATTAGATGCTGAAAAAGCATTTGAAAAAATTCAACACCTCTTTATGATAAAGGTCTTGGAAAGGGTAGAGAAATAAGGATCATATCTAAATATAATAAAAGCAATATACAGCAAACCAACAGCTAATATCAAATTAAATGGAGAGAAACTCAAAGCCATTCCACTAGAATCAGGAACAAGACAAGGCTGTCCACTCTCACCACATCTCTTCAACATAGTGCTTGAAGTTCTAGCAATAGCAGTAAGACTACATAAGGAGATCAAGGGGTTTTGAATCAGAAAGGAAGAAGCCAAATTTTTATTACTGCAAATAAATAAGCCCCCCCCTCTCTCTTTCTCCTTGTCTGCTTTTGTATACACTTACATCTTGTTTCAAATAGTAGAAACTATTACATTTCATTAAAATACTTTAAATACCGTGTTACATTTGCCTACAAAAGGTACACTGAAAAACTCTAGGTGCCCAAAGACACTCTTGCTTGAAATGGCAGCTTAGATTAATAAAAAAGAGTAAATGCATTTCTTTACTATCACAGTTGATGCACAAGCTTCTCAACGTATTGATTATGCTGATTATGAGGATCATAATTTTCAGCACCTTTTTTATCAAGGATAAACCAGGCAGACATTGAGCCAGAGAGCTCCAGTGTGTTTTTGAAAATAGTAATCCACTTTTCTCTGAAGTAAGTTAGATGTTTAGGAATATTAAAGCTTATCAGTACATTGAAGCAAAATTTCTAGCTCTTAGCTGTGTAATGGGCCTCTATATTATTTTTCATTCAGTACCTCTCTCCCTTAAATTGAAATTAAAAGGAGAATTTTTTTATTAAACAAATAAGTTTTAATCCTGGAATTTGTATATTTATGGGTCACTTATGGCACTCCTTTCTTTTCATTATAAATAAGGCTGAAATAAAAAAGTGAAAATTCTACATCTGATAGTTATGTAAATACGTCTCCATAAATTACTATAAATAAAACCGGCAAAACTAAGTCATATAAGCATCTACATAAATTAGGACTCAGAAATCAAAACATGACACTTAGCCACCTGAACAATGCTAGAAAATGTTAATAGATGATGATAGCTGTTGTTTTCTGGCATTATGGTAGTTATTAAATAATTAGGAGCTAAAGGTCAAACGTTTTGAAATGCTAGTACTGCAGTGTTGTTAGGGCACAATTTTTTACCCAGCCCACACTACTGATTTGTGCTCCTACTGCAGCATGTGGTAGCTGTATAGCAAAGGATAGTTATTTCATCTCTCAGGTTGTTGGAGTTAACAGTATTATTTGTTTTGTAACTAAGATGCAATACTAGAAAAGTACTTAGCTTAATCCCGGGTAGTAATTGCTGCTAAGTGACTATTACTTAAGAGGGAGCTCTAGGTTTTTTTTTATTATTTTTTTATTATTTATTTTTTTATGTAAAAATTTCTGCCTCCTCCCTGCCTCTCATTTCCTTCCCCCTCTTCCCCTCCCCTCCCCCCTCTCCAGTCCAAAGAGCAGTCAGGGTTCCCTGCCCTGTGGGAAGTCCAAGGTCCTCCCCCCTCCATCCAGGTCTAGGAAGGTGAGCATCCAAACAGACTAGGTTTTCATGCTCCCCATACCAACTCTTCGAAGAGATTTTTTTTTCTGACTTGAGCTTACTTTGAATATTAAATAGTTTGAATTTAACTGAGCTATTGCATCTATAAAACAATTTTTACATATATATATATATATTAGTAATCATCTATTTCTATCACTTCTTGGCCTCTTCTTCTATAATTATTCCTGAACCTTGAAAGAATGGGTTTTGTTCTAGGTGTTCCATTTAGAGCTGAACACATTGAAGTCTTTCATTCTAGGTACCTTGAGCAGTTGTTTTTCTCCATGTTGACTGCCCTCTATTGCAAAAAAGCAGCCTCTTTCATGAGGTCGGAGACAAGCATTAAGCTATGTCTATAACAAGAAGTTATTAGGAGTGATTTTAACCCTATGTCTCATTTGCAGAGCCATATTAGTAGGATCTGTTTTTTCTAGGGCCTGTGATATCTTTAGCCACAGCTCCTTGTCCTAGTAATTATGCCAGGAGTTGATTCCCTCTTGTATAATGGGTCTAAGAACCAATCAAAACCTATTGGTCACCTCCAGAGCATGTGTTACTATGGCACCAGTGGGCTTATATTTCCAGGAAAGTTGCTATGGTAGCTTTCACGGTTGGTAGATGGATACAATCAGTGATTACTTTTTCTCTTTCAGAAGTCTATGTAGTTAGCTAGAAGAGATGAAACTTACTGGCTAAACCCATATTGAATTCTCCATGTCTGCTATTCAAGTTTGTGGTAGCTTCAGCAATAGGGCCTTACCGTTGATTTACAGAGGTAGCCCAGAGCTATGACTAGTTTGCAATATTTGGGGTCTATGAGTACCCTTGATCACCAATTCCAAAAGGAGTTGCCCATTCCTCTCAAGTTTCTTGCCCCCAAATGAATTCGCAGAGCCAGATTTCTGATGCAAGTTACATGAGGGTTTTTAATACAGAAACTGAAGTTTGGACAAGCAGGTTTCTAGAACTCCAGCATGGTGTGTGCAGAAGGTGAGTCAGGAAGCCCTAGGAGAATATAACTTTTAAAGAAGAAATGCCATAATTAGGGGAGTTCAAGTCTGTTGTCTTGGGATTGGGTAAGGAGGGCATAGGGTAAGATAGTTTCTGAAACCATTGGTCAGTTTTGGGGCATGAAAACCTAATAAAGAGCCATTAATAACCGACAAAGTATCTTCAAGGACAGAATGCCCCCCAAGAACATCTGGACCTCATTAAATTTTATAGCTTTGTCCCTTAGCTTCTTAATTGGCTAATTTTAAGGTACCCATTCAAATTGCTGCTATCGCTGGACATTTCTGGAGCTGAGAACTGCACCCCACTCATCTCATTATATGGCTTAAGATAAAGCCTCTTCTTTCTAATGGAGTTTTCAAAGTCAGATCCTCACATTCCCTCCTCTTTCTTGTGACTGCAAGAACCCAATCATGGGCCTCGATCTTGTTTTATGTGTAAGATTAATATGAAGAGGGGACCAATAACCATCCCTGATTTGCCTCTCCTTCTTTTTTTGTATTTGGCCAGTCCTTTTTAAATTTTAATGGATTTCACTAACCCTGAATGGTCAACACAGAAAGAACATCTTTTTATCCAGTGCCATAGATAATTTCCCTATGTAAGGGAGTATTCTTTTAACTTAGCATCACAGCCAGGGATCCTAGGGCATTGTATTCTTTTCTATAACTGCTTCTGGCTGACTTTAGGGCATTGGTGTCAGGGGTTAACAAAACTGAAATGTGAATCAAAAGTAAAAAGGGAATTCAGGCAATGGGGTATTTATCAGAAGCATCCAGTTTGCAGACTCTGTTGGATAGTCAGGGAACATCATTTACATGGGCTGGATTGGTCCATATCAGCTTTCTGGAAGTCCAGGGTTTGCAGCTTTTTGAGCACATATAGTCAGCAATCAATGCTTGGCTGTGTCTGCCAGGCTGGTGGAGACCTGTTGAGACAAGTTCAAACTAGGAATAGAAGTTAAAATTTATGTACAAGGAAAATAATACATTTGAAACTTCCAGGCTGGTATTACAATCCATGTCATAGAAAAAAGCAGACAACAGATGTCTGTAAAACAGCAGAAATAGACTCATTTCTTTGAGTCCAAGAAAAATTCATAGATTTGGGTTAAAAGCTCAGAACAACCAAATGAAATTTAAAATCTTGAACTTGTGACAAAAACAGTAAGCAGTCATTGCTCTACCAGCTTATCAGAGCAATAATTATTTATTTATATCATTGTATTTATATCTTAAATTATTTTCTTAGACCCTTAAATCTCATGAACTTTTATATCCTCAGACCTTTACATATCTTAGAACATTTTTTTTTGATGATGTCAATTTAGCAAAGCTACAGCTAGCCTAGGCATCAATACTGTCAGATATCTCAGAAGGATAAATAAATTATACCTAAGTACAGACCAAACAGCTTCAGAATCAATTCAAAATGTCAGGGAACAATCCATATCTAGTCATATACAGGTATCAATAGTATTGGAGGCAGAAGTGTCAGAATAGCAGACTTCACCATGCGCATAAAGTGTTAAGTTCTTGTGGAAGAGGGACATGGAAAAACTGATCTTATGTTGTCTAAGCAAAAGTGGTGCAATCAGTTCTCCAGTGTCCGAGTCTGGGCTGGATCCTGGCAGCAGGTTGTTGCTTTGGGGCATCTTCCCAGTGGTCAGAGTGGAGACATCGTGATGTCCTATAATCTTCTTTGGAGACCTTGAATCACTGCTAGAATCTGGGAGACTCTATCTGATATAAACTTTTAAATTATCACTTTAAATGCCGAATTTCTCTAATTTTTAAAGTATTTTAGGGCTGCCTAGGTATCTATTAGACAAACTGGGTTACTAGTCACTTATTTTAAGTTTGATTTTAAAAACATATATAGGGAACTAAGCAAGGTTGTAGTACAAAATATGACTTAAAAGAAAAAACCTTAAGCGCAACAAAGTTAGCAAAGACTAGGAGGTTAAACATACATTTTTAAACCTGAATAGACTTTGAACAAGGAGATACATTTTTAAGTTTTTGGTTTTTAATATCTTTAATGTTGTGATCTGACAGTACAGGATTTCCATTGTTATTTTACAACTGAAGTTTTGTTAATGTTCTGAACCTCAGTTTAATCATCTGGTTTTAGGCTAGTCCTATACGACATCCAAAGGATTGAGATTCATGGGCTTAAAAACTGTTTCAAGCCCTTTACCAGATTACTTAGGTCGTTGTTTTTCTATCACAAAAAATGGAACATTCCTGTTTCTGGTTAGCATTTGGTGCTCATGGTTGCAATTTTAACTTTAGCTTTTTATTTTAAGTCTAAATATTAACAATTATAATACATTTTATAAGCACAAATGTCCTATTGCTTGCTCTATTTCATTGTAGCTGGTACTATTACCTGGCTCTGGCATTTAACCATTATTACCTGGGTAACTCTTAGATTACAACATTTAGCTACCAGAGCCAGGTATATTTTCTAAAATTGAAATTATGCCAACTTTTTTTACTGGTTAACTTTTTAACTAGTTTTATTTTGTTCACATTAACCATGTCCAAATCTTTGACCATTCTGCTTTGTTTACCAAAAATTTTCTGTGTGTTTGTGTATTTTCAGTAGCTTAGCACTCAGAGGTGCAATTCTCTGCTCCTTCTCTCTTTTAAATGACCTGTCCTAATAAGGAGACCTTGTGGCAGAGGGGGTGGGGAAAATGCTCCTGTTCTGGAAAGCTTCTTGATGGTGTGGCCAGTTGCACTCCAGGATTGGGTGTATATGAGCGCTCTCCTTGGGCCAAGCCACCCACCACTGCTGCTGCAAGTCGCAACCCCAGACATGTTACTGCCTTGGTTTTCTCCACTGCCAGCCACCATCATGGCTGTTCTGGTCTGTGGGCCTTTGCCCTCTGCTCCCAGACAGGATGCCTGCTGGTTTTGCCACCCACTGGGTCCCAGAAGTTGCCTCTGTTCACAGGCAATGTTGATATACATCAAACATTTCTCATACTTCAAATTTAGACTTTCCAAAACATAACTATTTGTAGTAAAAATTTACGCATAACGATATTGTACTGTAAGTTAATGATACCATTAAAGGCAATAAAAGAGATAAGCATGATTCTAGTAAGTTCAGATTTTGTCTCCCTTATTGAAATGGTTCAGTAAAAATAGAGCAAGGGAGTTACATCAGCTCCACAAAATTCATTGCTTTTTCTTGCAGTGATTTTGCATATATTCATTATGGAAATTTTCATGGATTTTGTCATCATAAATCTAACAAAAATAAACATATCATTTTATGTTCTCAACACTAGTGTGAAAATTTTCTTTTATTATGTTTATCCTACTTAAAGTTAACCTAATTCACATCATTCTTCTTGGTCTTCTCATTTCCTTCTTTTTCTACATCTTTGGATAGCTTGTGACATTAGTATTCCTATTATGGCTCAAATAACTGCCCCTTAAGTCTTGTAGACGATATGTTAATAGTAATTTCTTGGCTTGTATGTCTTTATAGTCTGAGATAGGATTTAAAGATGTGACATTTTAATGTAGTTAGTCTGCTGTCCACTTTTAAGGCAGAGACAGTTGCCTTCCTTATCAAGAAAGAAATCAGTTTACTCCACTGAAAATTACCTCCAAGTGATGTTTTCCTGAAAACATAACTATATTGAAAAATGCCCATATATCAAAGGCACTCAAAGTTGAAATATGGACAATCACTGACCATAGGATTAGTCTTCTAAAACTTTGATTTGCTAAGTTAATACATCAATGTGTCATAAATTAAAGACTTCACCCTACTCCACACATCAATGTCCTTGCTTCTGTTCATATGGTATGGGAATGTTCAGTCTTTCCTGCAAGTGTCATGAATTATCTCCTGCCTGTGAGTGTTAACAAAGTTTCATTTTCCATAATTACTTTTTCTGGTTGACTCACCCATAGGTAGAGGCATATTTAACATTTCCAACCTGTTCTTCAAGCTTCATAGAATTTTCATTTTAACACTTATGACAGTGTATAACTATATAACTATTGCTATTGACTTGTTTCACTTCTCTGACTATTACAGCTCATATGAGAACAAAATATATGATCACCACAGTATAAATAAATAAACATATGGTATAAATAGATAGAAAGTAAACTGAAACTTTTTTCACAGATAAGTTGATTTTAAAAATTCCAAGGTATTTGATGGGAAGGCAATGGATAGGAAGAGAAGTTCAATTTTGTGGAACACTGAGTACACAAAAAGGTGAAAGTAATTGTTCCTAATTATATTTTGATTCATAAGAGTGCTAGTGATTAGTATGAGTTCAGTTGGTTCATATTTCTATTGCATTATTTCTGGAACCTCCTATTTCTCTTTCTAAGATGCTGGTTCTCAACCTATGGGTTATGACCCCTTTGGCAAACCTCTATCGCCAAAAGTATTTACACTGTGATTGATAACAGCAGAAAAATTATGGTTATGAATATCAATAAAAGCAATTTAATTTGCTCATCACAACACTGTGTTAATTTGTCACGGTATTAGGAAGATTGAAAAATGATATTCTAAGCAACTCTTAGAAGCTTTATACCTATAAACATCCCCTGAAACAAATGAAGATCATGAACTCCCCATACTTAAGGGGAATATTATTATACTCAGTCTTGAAAAGATGTACAGTTGTGCTCTGCTGGAAAGCTGCAACACATAGGTAGCATCCTCTCTGCTTTAAAGTATAGGTAGGTGTGAAGAAGCACATAAATTGGACTAGGATAACTTTAATAGTCACTTTAGCTAATAACTTGAAAATATTTTTAAAGGTCTATTTAGTGTACTTAAGTGGTTTGCTGCATGTATATTTGAAAATTGTGTGTGTGTGTGTGTTTTGTGTTGTACCTGGTGTCTGTTGAAGTTAGAAGAGGACATTGGGTATTCTGGAGCTTGAGTGAGCAACCATGTGGGTGCTGGTACCTGAATTCAGATCCTGCAAGAACAACAAGTATTCTTAGCTGCGGAATGATATTTCCAGCCCCTGAGAACAAAACAAGTATTCCTTACATCATTTATATTATTCCTTGTTAGCCTAGGAAAAGAATGGCTTTCAAAACTGACAGTATAAAAGTATGGGTGTTAGTTTGAATATTTGTTTTGAGTTTAAGTTTTTGTTTCCTTATGGAAGAGGGAAATTTACAGGAGAGGAAGAAGTGTTCCTAAAATTACACAGATAAAATGTGATATGAACTTCTTGCGTTCATGGTAGGGCTTCACATAGAAGATATATGGTTTTGGTTTTGGATTATAAGAGATCAACTAAATTATCATACACTAGAACCAAGTAGGATGTTAGAATTCAAGCATACCTTTACAGATGGCAAAGTTAGTAAAGAGAGTAGAAAAAATAATGTGTATGTCACAGAGAACATTATTTAAAAGTTTCATGAATGTTCTTGATTAGTTATTGAAATATATTGATACATTTATTGTTTTTTCAATTTTTTGAATCCCAGAGCAAACTGACTCTCCATTTTTCAGCAGTTAGTGTATATTTCTTTTTATGTAATTAATAAATTTATTACACATACAATTTTGCTAGGAAGGATGAAATTTCAAGCACAAAAAGAAATCCTACAACCTCTTGGTTACTATAAACATACAATTTATCTTAAGGGTTTTTTATTTTCTGGTTAATATGGTTTGTATTATATTCTAGAGCCTGGAAATGTTTAAAAGTTCCAGTCCTATATGAAAAACAAAACAAAACAAAAAAGTAAAAACATAAGCTTGGCTATTGAGTGGTTTTCTGTTGTGGAATGTTAGTTTAAGATGTTACAATCTTTTATGCTGTGGAATATATGTTTAGTGATGCAAAGATGTGTTGCATTATTTCAGGTTACATTTGTTTAACTCTGTAAAGCTGTGTTACTTTGCCTGCCTAAAACACCTGATTGTTCTAATATGGAGTTGAACAGCCAACAGCTAGGCAGGAGAAAGAATCAGCAGAGCTGCCAGACAGAGGGAATAAATAGGGGGAGAAATCCTGGCTCTGGAGACGAAAAGAAGGAGCCAGAAAAAAAAGAAGAGAAGGAAACCAGGGTCCAGTCACCCAGCCACACAACTAGCTGTTGAGTAATAATGAAAGAGAGGTATACAGAATAGAGCAATGTAAAAGCCCAGAGGCAAAAGGCAGATGGGATAATTTAAATTAAGAAAAGCTGGATAGAAATAAGTCAAACTAAGACCGGGTATTCATAAGTAAAAGTAAATCTCTTCTGCATGTATTTATTTGGGAGCTAGGTGGCAGGGCCTCAAAGCATAAACAAACAAGCAAAAGAACTACAGTTTTCCTGGTGTTGGTTCTGGAAACTCAATTCATGTCAAAATACATTACTTAGAAATAGTTTCCTTTCTCTCTTCCTTGCTTGGCCACTGCTGGTGTTTATGTACTTTTCAGAGTCAGAAGGAGACATTCCTGGCAGCATGTAGTCTGCACAAACTCCGATGTTTTCCAAAGAACTTACTTAAGTCAGAATAGTTTTGCTGCTCCTCATTTCTCATCACAGTCCAGTAAATAAACCTCAATCCTTGACAAGGCATCTTATTTTCAGATGAAAAGGTCTGATGAAAATTTTGCTCAGTAAAGGTAATACCTTACTGTAGTGTTGATAAACGCAACTAAGACACACATTCTAGTGTCTCGGTAGGACACACAATCAAAGCCAAAAGTTTTATAGATAAGCACACTTAAACTTCTAAATTCTGGGAAATAATATTTCAGTAGTCTCTCCTCCACTTCAATTGGCATGCATCTTACTGTTCTTACGTTTCATTGCTGAAATACTACTCACTGCTGTCATTATTTCATGGCGACTTTAGGGACAATTGGCCTAAGATAGTCACTGTGCTCTAGAGTTCTTTTAAACCTTTCAATAAACTTACTGTAAATCTTCATTTCTCATGGATACCATTGTGTGTCCTTACTGAACACTCATTTGCTTTGAGGTGATGTGCTATCAATGCATGGGATAATATTGGTTATAGTACAATGGGGTGATGAAGATGTAGGAAAGAAACCATAAACGGAGAAGCTTTTATATCCCTTTCCCATATGTTCAAGTCAGTATTAGAATATAAGAATCACCACTGCATTTTACTTAGAGAAGACCATGAATATTGGTGAATTCAGAATTCCACAGTAATACTCTCTCCTAAGCTGACCTGAGCACTGCTCCTGGAGGTTATGAAGTTTGATTCCTTTCTCTTCCTTCACTTCCCTATTCCTTACATCTTCAGAGGGTGTCTCATCCTTTTTGAGGCCTGTGAAGGGATTTTTACTACAAGGACTTCTAGACTATCTTTTCTCTTTACTTTTTTGGTCTTGGGAGAAAAACATGGTTCCAAGTCAATTGAATAGAAGATGTCTTCCAGCCAGTGATAGAAGGTTAACCTTCTTGTGATAGTTGTTAATATAATTAATAATTATAAAGCAGAATCAGTGAACAAAATTCATGCAATGGTATGGTAAACCCCCTCAGCAGTAAAACATCAAGAACAGATGTTTTATTAAATAGATATTTGTATTCAGAGAGTGATTTTGATGGAATAGACATTTTGAGACTTGGATTTATCTTTAAGCTTTGTGGCACTGATGTTACTTATTAAGCCAAATTCTGGGTATAAATGTGTGTTGTCTCTATCAGTTGCTTTTCTTGTTTCAACAAAATACCTGACAATAGGAACTCCAGGAAGGAAAGGTTTCTTTGCTACAGGTGTGAGTTCATTCCATTAAAACAGAGAAGCTGTGGGGGCAGGGTCTTCTGGTAACTCCTTATTGCTAACAGCCAGGAAGCAGAAAGAAATAATTTTTTTTCAGTTTGGGACCCAGCCCAAAGAATGATCCTGCTCACATTTAGGGTGGGTTTTTCTTAAACAACATAATCTATGTAATCTCTCATAAGCATGCTCAGAGGCTAACTTTATATAAATAGTTTCCCCTTGGAGATTATCTAATCAGTGATTGTCGATGCTCTCAACAGTCTTATGTTTTATTTTTATTACATAAACATTATGTTGACAAATAAACTTTAATTTTTTTTATTTTTTGGTTTTTCGAGACAGGGTTTCTCTGTGGCTTCGGAGCCTGTCCTGGAACTAGCTCCGTAGACCAGGCTGGTCTCGAACTCACATAGATCCGCCTGCCTCTGCCTCCCGTGTGCTGGGATTAAAGGAGTGCGCCACCACCGCCCGGCTACAATAAACTTTAAAATAAATAGTACACCTCAACTTTCCAAATTCTCAAAGGACAAATTTCCCTACATATGAATTTGTGACTTACCAAAACAGATTTACACTATATCAGTACTTAGTTACCTATTTGTTGTTTGTTATTAGGTTTTCACTCTACAAGATATTTCCAATGTTATTTGTGATTTCAATACTTAAAACACTACTGATCTACTAAAAAATGTAACTAGAATTCTGTTACTGAGAAATTATATATTTTTATTTTCAGTCAAAACAAAGCTTCTAAAAATTTCAATGCAGCTTTGCACCAATATTTTCATATAAATTTTAAATAACTTTCTAACACTCAATTTTCACTTTTATATCATGTTTTCATTGAATTCTACATTTTATGAATTTTGTCATTATTTATATGTACAATTTATTCAGGTATATTTAAAACATGTATATATCTCTTATTTTGGCATTACGCCATTAAGATATTCTCACAGGAGATTTCCTACTCATTTAGGCCTGAAAGCCTCACCAATTCAGTAGGTTGTATTTGAGCTATGAATGCTGCATTTTTCCCAAACTGTGAAGCTTGCGGTTAGTAGACAGTTCTGTAGAATCTGACTTTCTTAAAATTAACATCTGATTTTGCTTACGAAAGAGAAAATCGCAAGCAACAGTTTCTGGAACGTGTTATATTCTGTATTTTCACCACCAAGAGTACTGAGACTGAACAGACTTAACTAATAGATTTTGAGAAAGAAGCAGAGAAGAATGTTGTGGGAGTTTATTTGCTCTTTGTGAGTACACAGTGCTCTGTAAAATAATTAATCATGTTAACCTTCACATTGGCCTTCTTACATCTTCAACCTTTTCTTAATGGTCTGTCAAGCAATGCTGAATCAAGGATAACATTAAAGAAACTAGACTCAGCTGCTGAGCCTGACATGTTTACACCCTACAAACATCCTTAAAAATGATAAAGCTCAAGCCTTGAATTCTTTGATCGTATTCCTGGATGAAAGGAGTTTGTGGTTGGAAATCTCTTTCTGTCTTGAGCAATGCCTGAGAAGATTATGTCTCCAAAGCTAGTTATTTGAGGGTCTACATTTATGCCTTTCCCATGACCGCATCCATCCATTCCTGATTTGAGAAAAAGGTACTGTAGGGTAATATGTAAGTACCAAAAGTTGAAATGATGAAAGCAATGTTTGTGTGGTATTGACGGTTAAAGCTATAATTACTTGTTCTCTTCTTGTTTATTTTTTCTAAGACAGAGAGCACTTTTAATGATGTTCAGGTTTAGTGAATTCATTTTGTCTGATTTCTTTTATTTTGATGATTAGCAAAACATAATTTCTCTTATAACACCGACGTTAGTGTTAGCAGGACTAATCACAGCAGTATATTTTTGAGAGACTGAAAAATAATTGACTATATAATATACTGCAAATTTAAATCGTTGTCAAATTACTCTAATTTAATACAATATCTTTTCTATAATACCATTATTTAAATGGAAGGAATTTACAATATGTTGCTTTCAGCCTTTGATCTATGTACAGTTCAATCTCATTATCTGTGTTTGTATCCAGACTCGAGTTTAATACTTAATAACAGTAAAATTGTACAGCGGAAGGTTATGCAATAGTTGGGTGCATCAACTCAAATCTTTTTTTCCTCTTCAATGGTTTATAGAGTGTTCTTCCAAAATATCTACCTCTATTTTTGTAAATCAGAGCTTTTGGGGCTGGTCTGCCAGTATTGCAGATGGACCATTACAGATACATTGATGTCATCCATCAAGGGAATAATTCCACCAAATGATCAAGGGAAGTGCTGACCCATTTTTATTAATGACAAACAGTTTACAGGCAGCAAGAAAGAAATCACCACATAGGTCAAATCTGTATTCCATTAAAGATTGTGTGATTTATTGTTGTAGGAGGCCACTTGTTTGTTCTCAGCTGCTCAGCCCTGAAATAATTACACAGAAACTGTATTAATTAAATTTTCTGGCCTATTAGCTCTAACTTCTTATTGGCTAGCTTTTACATCTTAACTAAACCAATTTCTATTAATTTGTGTATCGCCATGTGGCTGTGGTTTACTGACATGGTTCCACCAGCATTGTCTCTGGCAGGGCTACATGGCTTCTCCTGACTCCACCTTCTTTCTGCCTCCCATACCAGTTTATGGTCAATGTTAAAAACTAAAATGCATCTACCTTAAATGAGCTATGCTAAGGGAGCATATGTGTGAGGGATTGTAATGAGTAAATGTTTATTGCATTTCTTATTGTCTTTTTTTGTCAATAGCACCTATTTTGGCTTATAAATCACTGGGAAAGAGAAGCCAGTGCTGTCCTTTTTTTTTCTGATACTTGTTTGAATACTTCTGAAGAACATGCAATTTATTTTGTTATTAAATGCTGTCCAGAGGAAGTCAGAGAAAAAAATAAGTGTCTAAGTGATGGTAGTGATTTCTTATCAATAAAGAAACTGCCTGGCCCATTCGATAGGTCCACCCTTAGATGGGGGAGAAAAGAACAGGATGGGAGAAGGCGAGAACCCAGGCCCATGCCAGGCAGAGAGGTTAAGATCTTCCCTGGTAAGCCAGCTCGTGGGCCACACAGAATAATAGAAATGGGTTAGATTAATATGTAAGAGCTAGCCAATAAGAAATACAGATAACGGGCCAGGCAGTGTTTAAAAGAATACAGTTTCCGTGTAATTATTTCGGGGCATAAGTAAGCTAGCTGGCGGCCGCGAGCTGGGGCGGCAGGGAAGCGGCCCGCCGCTCCTACAACATCTAAGTTCTTATTTTTATTCTTTAAGCACTTGGGGCAACTAAGTATTGTAGCACTAGCAGTAAATTGCTTTTTTTGGTATGTTTCTTCACCTGACTACAACTTCTTAGAAAATGATAACTTATATAAAGTACAACAGCTTCCTTGTTATTGTGTGATTCACAGTGATCAAAACACTGATGAAAATATAAAAATTAGGACATTGAAAATGATATAGCATTATTCCCCCCCTTTCTCTTTTAAGATTAAATAATTTTAATTTTTATCTAGAAACATGTGTGATAGACATGGAAATTGTTTATATATCATTATGAAAACTGTGATCAGTAACATGATGGCTTAAAGTTTTTATAAGTAGGTAATTGGAGCTGATTTGAAGATAAGAAAGTTGGAAGTCAGCCAGAGAGTACAGTGAAATGATGGAAGAAATGTGTTACATAAGCAGGAGGCATGATGTCAGAATCAGCCACAGAATCATCTTTCCCTCGCCACCTCCATTCAAGTCTCTCGCTAGATCTGAGCTTCAATTGCCATCTATAAGCAAGATCTCATTCTAAAGACCCTGTCATGAGAAGATATGTATGCTTCATATGTAGTGTTCATGCAAGTGTATGAAAGGGGATGGGAAATTTCCAGATATCTTTGCTTGCTGTTGAAAATTTGATCTCTCAATAGGTGCTTACTCAGTCTTTATTAGCAATGTGATCTTTGGCAATTAGTTGAAATTCCGAAGCAAGCCAATCCCATGGTTATAAGGAGAGTCATTTGAACTCTGAGAAGTTCTACAATGGTAAGGAAAAAGTAACCTACTCACATGTGCCAGGCGTGTTATTACAACTCTATGCTAAATTGGGACCATGAAATAGTAAGTGAATATATGTGAATATATTTTGAAAATGAAAAATTCAGTTGGTGCATCTAGGTTGTTTCCAGATTCTGGCTATTACAAATAATGCTGCTATGAACATAGTTGAACAAATGCTTTTGTAGTATGATTGGGCATCTCTTGGGTATATTCCCAAGTGTGGTATTGCTGGATCCTAAGGTAGGTTGACTCCCCATTTTCTGAGAAAAAGCCACACCTATTTCCAAAGTGGTTGCACAAGTTTGCATTCCCAACAGCAATGGATGAGTATCACTCTTACTCCATATCATCTCCAGCATAGGTTATCATTTTTTTAAGCCATGGAAGAATGGATAAAGAAAGTGCACATTAGAGTACTACTCAGCGGTAAAAAACAATGAAATCTTGAATTTTGCATGCAAATGGATGGAAATAGAAAACACTATTCTGAGTGAGATAACCCAGACCCAAAAGGATGAATATGGTATGTATTCACTCATTAGTGGATTTTAGCCCTAAACAAAGGACATTGAGCCTATAGTTCATGATTCTAGAGAACCTAAGTAATAAGGTGAACCCAAAGAAAAACATATATAGATCCTCCTGGAAGTTGGAAGCAGACAAGATCATCAGGCAAACGTTGGGAGCATAGGGGTGGGAGTGGGGTGGGGGGAAGGGGCGAGGGGGAGAGAGAAGGGAAAAGGAGAGGGTTGGTTGAGATGGAGGAAGGACAGATATGGGAGCAGAGAAGTAGATATCTTAATTAAGGGAGGCATTGTGGGGTTGGCAAGAGGCTTGACTTTAGAGGGGTTCCCAGGTGTCCATGGGGATGTCCCCAGCTAGGACCCTGGGCATTGGAGGAGAGGGTGTCTGAACTGGCCTTGTTATGTAGTCAGACTGATGATCGTTTTGAATACTACCACAGAACCTTTATCTAGCAACAGATGGAGATAGAGACAGAGACCCACATGTGAACACTGGACTGAGCTCCCAAGGTCCAGTTGAAGAGCAGAAGAAGGGAGAATATGAGCAAGGAAGCCATGACCGCTAGGTGTTGGTCCACCCACTGAGATACTGTGCCTGAACTAATGGGAGCTCACCAAAGCTAGCTGGAGTGGGACTGGACCCTTTGAATGTGGCTGACAATTGAGGACCACTGAGAGGCCAATGATAATGGCACTGGGAGTTGTCTCTACTGCATGTACTGGCTTTTGGGGATCCATTCTATTTGGATGCATATCTTCCTAAGCCTGGATGTAGGCCTTGGACTTCCGAAAGGGCTGGGTACCCTGCTCTCTCTTAGGACTGGAGGGGGAGAGGGGAAAGTGAGTGGGGGATCGGGAATGAAGTGGGAGGAGGGGAGCAAATAGAAATTTTTATTGGCATTATTTATAAAGTAATAAAAATGAGAAAAAATAAATTTGAGAAACTATTAAATTCTGCAAGAAAAATAAAAAGAGAAAAATGCAGTTGGTAGTTAAATATCTTTCTTTCTGTTAATGCCAGTTATTTTTTACTTTCCATTTATTATCATATAAAGGTATAAGTGTACTTAATATGTACACCTATAAAAATAATAATTTTATAGGTTAGGTACACACTATTGAATGGGTAGTTGTTGAAGATTCAGGAATAGAGAAAATTCCTTTAGTTTCATTACTTTCAAATTGTACCTTTCCTTGGAATTCTCTGTATAAAACAAGGAAAAAAAACTTTTTTAAATGTGCTGGTCACAGAGAAACCTGAGTTCACCTCTGTGTTTTTTTTAAAATATTTTTGTATGAATTATATTTCTTCATGTGCTTTGGTAATTTTGTTCCGTATAACTTTGTAGTTTTATTTAAATTTCTGCTTTCACACAAGTAAGCATATATCCTTCATACACCACAAATATGGGCTCCTTTCAAAGGGCACACACTGATCTGCCAGCAGAATAATGCTTTCCTATTAATATTCTGCTCCATTAAAAAGATTCAAGCAGCTTTTGAAGTACTTGAGACTGTAAAGATAATGGCCTTACTTTCAGAAAATTCATTTGATTATTAAAATCATTTTACATTACTTTCTTTTGCAAGCTAGTGGCATCCTGCATGTGTGAATAATTCACACACATGCATTGATTATGATCTCTATATAAATATGAGTATGTATTATATTCAATTAATATGTTTACAAATAATCACATATATTCATACATATTATATGAATATGAATATTCACTCATGGAATAGTGAAACAATTATCATACTTAACACTGCAAATTGTTTTATTTATTTATTTTTATTTAATCATTTATTAAAGATTTCTCTCTCTTCCCCACCGCCGCCTCCCATTTCCCTCCCCATCCCCCAATCAAGTCTCCCTCCCTCGACAGCCCAAAGAGCAATCAGGGTTCCCTGCCCTGTGGGAAGTCCAAGGACCACCCACCTCCATCCAGGTCTAGTAAGGTGAGCATCCAAACTGCCTAGGTTCCCACAAAGCCAATACGTGCAGTAGGATCAAAAACCCATTGCCATTGTTCTTGTTATGTGGCTTTAATACGAACAAAACTGTTTGCACTATGTATCATGTCTGCCATGGACATTTACAAGACTGACAATAAATGATGCAGTTGTACTTCAGTTATCCCACTTGCAGAGCCTATAGAAGAGTGAAAAAGTTACAAAAGAGAATCTTAATGATAACACAGTTTGCTAAATCTGTATTTTACTTTCATTGGTCGCATTTTTTGTCCCTTCCTGATTGCCTTCTACCTTCTCTCCTTTTTTTTTAACCTTTTCTTTTTCTTCTCCTTCCTTCTCCTCTTTGGCTCACACTGCCTCTAAACTCCTCGATTTTGTGACCTTCCTTGTTTCTGCATCTTCATTACTTGAAACTATAGGTAGTATCATGTGCTTATGATAATTCATGATATTTTCTCTGGAACACTTCAGTTTTCCCCCTTTAGTCTTCGTCCCTGTGCCGTAGTGGCCACCTCCACCAATCCTCACTCATATTTACAACTGGAGACTGAAGATGCGATCAAGACTATGCTTTGTTTTAAAAAAATTTAAAACATAAATTTACCTTTTGGCTGTGTATATAAATGGTATAGGCAACTTCAATGACCTTTGTTTAAAATCAAATTCCAACTTCAAGATAGGTTATTATACATGAAAATGTCACAGAATATCAAGAGTCTGAAATCAATCTGATATAAAATTTGCAGGTAAGATACATTAAATCTATCAATAAATATAACATTACTTGTATATAATGTTAATATATTATTTATTTATCTGTTGAGTAAATATTTATATAATAATTATTCTAAACATATCAGTAAAGCACATATTTCTTTATAGTGCTTCTCCTACACAAAAGCATTTATCAATTCATTGGGTGCATTGTTGAAAATACTGAAGGAAATTTTTTTTTATTTGGGAATTCTAAATAAGAATTTAGAATTAGAGATAAATAAAAATCTGAAATATATAGAAAATGTTGTAAATTGATAACATTTTAACACTGAATATAATAAAAACATGGCTATAGTAAATTTCATATGACAAAATTCAGTCTACACAGAACAAAAAAATTTGTTTGAAGAATTATTTATATATTTTGGAGATCAGACCTTTGTCTGATGCAGGGTTGGTGAAGATATTCTCCCATTCAGTAGGTTGCCTTTGTTTTACAGAAGCTTCTCCATTTCAGGAGGCTCCATTTATTCAATGTTGCTCTTAATGTCTGTGCTACTGGGGTTTTACGTAGGAGGTGGTCTCCTGTGCCCATGTGTTGCAGTCTACTTCCCACTTTCTCTTATATCAGGTTCAGTGTGGTCAGACTGATACTGAGGTCTTTAATCTATTTGGACTTGAGTTTTGTGCATGGTGATAGATATGAATCTATTTTCATTCTTCTACAGGTTGACATCCAGTTATGCCAGCACCATTTGTTAAAGATGTTTTCTTTCTTCCATTGTATACTTTTAGCTCCTTTGTTGAAAATCAGGTGTTCATAGGTTTGTGGGTTAATATCCAGGTCTTTGATTCTATTCCATAGGTCAATGTCTCATAATTGAATAAATAATAAAAACCTTTGGTACAGCAAAGACTCTTGATTTCATTTTCTTAGCTCTATGGATCTTCCTACATATATAGAATAGAGAGATTGTGGAATTATACAACAGTGTAGTATTCTTTTAACACATAGCATCCTGTGTCACTTATTTTTTCTCTCTGTTTTATTTCATATATTCTTTTAAAAAAATCAACAAAACCAGTGCTGAATATATTAAGGCCATGCAGAGTGCATATTCAAATTTTGTGGTGTAAGGAAAATCTAGAGAAAATTTTGATTGTGTAAGCATTGAAATTTGACTTAACTGTTTTTTGATTCAAAATTCATAGTGAATATGAGTGAAACTTTGACAATTGTTGACTGTTAACAAATCTCTGTACCTGACAGAATTTCTTCTTTACTATTTAAAAATGTTAATTGCATCATATAACATGCGGAATATTAGGGAGTTGTTGAAATAAGAGCGGCGGGGCTGCGTCCCCAGCACCCCGGCCGCCCACACGGCTAACTTTACCCAAAATAATTACATGGACACTGTATTCTTTTAAGCACTGCTTGGCCCATTTCTACCTAGCCTCTTCTAGGCTAACTCTTGCACCTGGACTAACCCATTTCTAATAATGTGATTTAGCACCCCAAGGTACACTTACCGGGAAGATTCTAGCCTACGTCCATCCTGGGTTGGAGCTTCATCGAGAGTGCCTCAGAGAGCAGAGCTATCCCGTCTGCCCGCTAGACAGGAGCATGGCGTCTCTCTCTGAGGCATCTGGCTCTGAGAGGAACTGCGTGAAGTCTGAGCTCACTTCCTCTTCCTGCCAGCATACTATTCTGTTTACTCCACCCACCTATGTTTATTTTTTTCTTTTTCTTTTTTTTTTCTTTTGGTTTTTCGAGACAGGGTTTCTCTGTGGTTTTGGAGCCTGTCCTGGAACTAGCTTTTGTAGACCAGGCTGGTCTCGAACTCACAGAGATAAATAGTTTTATTTTGAAGTATCTGAAGAACTGCTAAGTCTGCTTGTATTCATTTCCATAAAATAAAGATGTAATGAGCTTATATAAATTTGTTTTCATTTTCTGTTGTCAGGGACCAAGTTGAATTCTACAAATGAAAACATGTGTAAAAAGAGATTAAATTTTTCTTAAGAAAAGCAGTGACCAATTAAGTTATTTCCATCACTCATTTTTGCTCTTTGATGGGAATCTACCTCAATCCCAGCAGTGTAATATTTCACAACATCCTTATCTGTATAACAGAATAAAATTGGGAGAATATTTAGTCAAAAGTAAAGGAAGGTTTGTTAGGGGAGCAGGGAAGCACACATCTTAATTTAAGGGAGCCATCTTAGGGTTGGCAAGAGACTTGGACCTAGAGGGGCTCCCAGGTGCCCAAGGCGATGTCCCCAGTTAGTTCCTGGGGCAGCTGAGGATAGGGAACCTGAAATGACCCTATCCTATAGACATACTGATGAATATCTTGCATATCACCATAGAACCTTCATCTGGCGATGGATGGAGATAGAGACAGAGACCCACACTGGAGCACCAGACTGAGCTCTCAATGTTCCAGTGAGGAGCAGAAGGAAGGAGAATATGAGCAAAGAAGTCAGGACCACAAGGGGTGCACCCACCCACGAAGACAGTGGGGCTGATCCATTGGGAGCTCACCAAGGCCAGCTGGACTGTGACGGAAAAATCATGGGATAAAACCGGACTCTCTGAATTTGGCCGACAATGAGGGCTGCTGAGAAGTCAAGAACAATGACACCGGGTTTTGATCCTACTTCATGTTCTGGCTTTGTGCGAGACTACCCAGTTTGAATGTTCAACTTCCTAGACCAGGATGGAGGGGGGAGGACTTTGGACTTTCCACAGGGCAGGGAACCCTGACTGCTCTTCAGGCTGGAGAGGGAGGGGGAGGAGTAGGGGAAGGGGGGAGGAGGGGGAGGAGGGGGAGGGAAATGGGAGGCGGGGAGGAGGCAGAAATTTTTTTTTCAATAAGAAAAAAAAGAAACTAAAAAATCAAAACAGAAGACGCTGCATCTAGTAGATGAAAAATCTCTTTAATATTTTAAGTCTCTAAACCCCACATGAATATGTAGATCCCTTTGTGCCCTATTTGAATTCTGAAAAACACAACATAGTTTAAGTGGCAAACACCATTAATCTTAGCAGTCAGAATGATGAGGTAGAAGGATCAGAAAGTCAAAGTTATGGAACTTTAAAGATTGCAGTATGTATTGGGTTTGGTCTCATGAGTCTTGTGTCTCACTAATATGGCAGTTAATGGTTTCTGGGGATAGAAAAGTCATTTTGTTCAGTGGTGTAGTCACTGGATAATGGTCACACTCCTGGAAATACCCTGACCCATACTCAGCTAGTAACCCTGATTTAACTCAAGGGTTTGGAAAATAAAACAAAGCATGCAAAAGAAGGATGGGATTGTGTTCGGGAGAGGAACAGGTTGAGCAAGAGTAAAGGGGGAACAAAAGAGTAACTGGGATGAGAATGATGACAGTACCTTATATGTTTATATCAAAACTCAAAGAATATTTTTTGTAAGTATTGGTAATCATTAAAAATAGAGTTTGAGGCTAGCCTGGATTATAGGGTAAGAACCTGTCTCAAAAACTTCCCCTAAACAGCAGTACCCCACAATTTAACTTGCTCAAGCTTTTACATATGAGGGCTGTTTTAAGCTATCATTTGTCAAGGTTCAGCACAATGAGTTGTCACAATGGGGAATCATTTTCTGAGTTATTAAGGAAATAATTCAATGATTGCCAACCACTCCTGAAGATAATAAACACCAAGTGTACCCTGAAGTGTAAGGATGGGTGTTGCTCTTCCTATGGAGGAAGAACTTCATAAGTAGGTTATAAGGTTAACATCCTGAAGATTCTTATTAAGAAACTGGAAACCACTGAAGACATGGAGAATATAAAATAAGAAACCCTGTTGAACTTGCGCTTTGCACAGTCCTACATGCCTTTAGACCGTTTATAATAACATGATTGTTGCTTACAATGTAATAATCATAAAGACCTGAACTGTACCATCACATAGTTAGGGCTGTGAATTTTAATGCATGGATCTTTTTACACTACTTTTAATTAAATTGTGTGTCAGCAGGTAGCATTCATAGGGAAAAATCCTGCTTTGTGAGAGCATATTCATATACTGACTATAGGATATATATATAGGATATAGGTAGCTAATACCATTGAGATATTCTCAACGGCAGAGTAGCTTTAGTGGTAAAGTTAGGAATAACCAATGCCTTTATAACTTTGTTTTTAGAGTTTTGAAGGAAGCCCTATCAGTATATACTACCTAAAGGGGTTAAATTATCAGAATGAAGTCTTCCTCAAGACCATTAATCAGTGCTAGGCCAGTCATTGTTTGAATACTCACCTGAGGAGACTCATTTTTTATGACATTATAACCTATTGATGAAATAAGCCCTTCCAACCCTGCAGTGTTTATTATGTGTTATTGCAACAACAGACCTGAAACGATAGTAGAAGATAACCCACAAAAATTTCTTCACTTTAATAAAAAAAATCTGGAAATAGTTGCACAATCAAAAACTTTACTGTTAAGGACTGTTATAATACATCCTACAAAAATAAACTAAAAAGATAACATCTCATTCTAGGTTCCATCTTTAATAATTATTGGAAGACCTTTCTTACAACTGGTAATCACAAGAATGCTCATGCATCTGTTAATCAATTCAGAGCATGTTTATTTAACCTTCTTCTTCAGGTATCGGTCCTTCTGTTTATATGGCTTATCCATGATGCTCTTAATTAAAAAAATGAAGATTCCAGTGTTATTAAGCCTAGTTTTTTAGAAGTGCACAGCCATTGGTGAATTATGGCAGAATAAAATTATATTATTTGGAAACAATAAGAGAACAAAATTTTCTACAATTAACTTCTGTGCAATATTACTAAGAATACTCAGTCTTAATTACAAAGAATATGCATTTGAAAAACTAGATTACTGCAATTAAAAACCATAATAAACTAACATGTCTCCAATTAGAGTACACTGTTTTGTTCAGTTCTAATGATAACACAGTCTTGGTTAATTAAAAACAGAAGTGGCCTTTTTGGGAACAGGCTCTACTTTAAAATGAGGCTAATTCGTCAATGAGATTTATTTAATTATCATTCTGACCTGATAAGAGTGCAGATATTTTGAGCTGTTATTCTTTATTTTTACACCTCTTCCAGGAATCAAACTAATATGAAACTATTGCAGTATGGAAAAACAGAAAGATAGGAAAATAATTTTACTGTGAATCTTTTATATCATGGGTACTGCAAACATTGGTGCATGTGGTGTGTCATTATGAATTTCAAGTTTGTAGTGCACGAGACTGCTCTGTTTATTAGTGGCCACATTAGAAGAAGAGCTGTGTTTCCTCAGGGCTGTAGAAGCATATATTTCAATTTTATCTAAATGCATATCCTTGTTTTGACTTTTGAAAATGTTCAAGATTATTATTATTATTATTATTATTATTAGTATTAGTAGTAGTATTGTCAGTGTTATTGTTAGTAATGGGAGTATTAGTTAGTGGCAGAGTTAAGTGAGGAAGTACACCGTGGTGGTTATTTTAATTTACAGCACAATCAAGAATGACCTAGGAAGAAAACAAAACAAAAGATTGTAAGAAATTATTATGATGTCTTGCATATGGCACTAGGGCGACCTGCCTTTTGTTGGTGGCAACAGTTATTTGATTCTAGTCTTAGACTACACAAGATAAAGTCGGCTGAGCACAAGCGTGTATACATTCCTTCTCTCCCTGCCCTTGACTGTGCTTGTCATAAGTGGCTTCAAATTCCTAACAGCTGTGCCTAAATTTCTTTGGAATTGTGAACTAAAATAAACTATTTTCCCCTTAGTTTTGTTTTAACTTCTGGAAAGGAAACTGGGGAACAAATGAATGTTTCTTGACATTGAAATTTTTGAATTTGCACTTAAAGTTGGCGCTTAGTATAACATCTGATGTGATCAGATTATAAAGATTATTCCTAACTAATAATAAGAATTTTTCAATGAATAAACAGAATTGTGGCAGTATCTTTTTCTTTTTTTCCTTTTTTTCCCCCAAGACAATGTCTTTCTGTGGAGTTCTGGCTGTTCTGGTACTTACTCTGTAAGCCAGGTTGGCTTCTGACACACAGAGATCTGCCTGCATCTGCCTCCTCAGTGCTGGGATTAAAGGCTTGCACCACCACTGCCCAGTGGCTATGTCTTTTCAATATTTGATAAACTATAGAAATGAATATTATATTATAGCCCTTCCTTACTTTCCCATATAGTTACTGTGTAGATTCAGGGAGCACCAACTAATGTAACACAAAATCTCAAAATTTATTCTTTTTCTTAACAAAGCATCTAACATTGATTCCCAATAAGCTGAAAATTTTCTCTATATAATACAACACACACACACACACACACAATTGAATCATAGCATAAATATAATATAATAACGTGCATGAAGAAGAAAAATTGGAACTTAACCAACACCACTTTTACTGGAACTTCATAGAAGTATCTTACATGAGGATTAGTCATGTCTTCAGACCGAGACAGGATTGAGATGAGTGTCTGGCTGTGGTGGCTTTTTGCATTCTATTCTAGGATGCTTGGGAAGAGACGAAGAATGTTCACGAGTTAAGGCCACCTCTGCCACAGCCAGAACACCTAAAGCCTATAATGTTTATTTATTTTAAAAGTAGGTTCATCACTGGCATTCTTAATTACCGCTTGAATGACTTGGAGCTAGTGTTTTTTATTTCTTATGCTTTGCAAAGTTAGGTTTCAAAAAAACTTTTCCAGTATGGACACTAGACTCTACTATGCTTCAATGATCTAGTCAGGACTAAATTATCACTTTATTTGTTTCTTGTTTCTCAAGCTTTAATAAAAATAGAAAATAAATGTTCAGGGAAAAATAGCAAACTTTCAGCTGTAGTCTTTTCTGACCCCACCCGTCATTCATATGGGCTGGCTAATCTCTTGTATGTGGACACTTAGTGAGGTAATGGGTTTATTTTTGGTTTTGTTTATTTATTTTCTTAAAATTTTTCTTTTCTCATTTTATGCACCAATCCCAGTTCCCACTCCCTCCCCTCTTCCCTTTCCCTCCACCTCCCCCTCACTTCACACCCATCCACTCCTCAGAGAGGGTAAGGCTTCCCATGGGGAGTCAGTAAAGTCTAGTACATTGCTTTGAGGCAGGACCAAGGCCCTTCCCACTCTATCTATGTTGAACAAGCAATCCTGAATAGAATGGGTTCCAAAAAGCCAGTACAAGCAGTAGGGTTAAATTCTGGTATCACTACCTGTGACCCTACAGTGTGCCCCAGCCATACAACTGTCAGTCACATTCAGAGGGCCTAGTTTGGACATATGCTGGTTCCTTCACTGTCATACCGTAGATGGTGAACTCCCATTAGCTCAGGTAAACTGTTTCTCTGGGTATCCCCATCATGGTCTTGACTCATATGCTCATATGCTCATATTCTCACTCCTCCCATTCTTGACTGGACTTTGGAAGCTCAGCCTGGTACTGGGTTAACAAGCTAGGAAAGCAGACATAATAATTGATGTTATAGGACTTGCAATTTGGGGAGAAATAACCATAAAATAAATATGTTTTCAAATAAATATAAAATTTCAATTACAATGAGTTTCAGGAGACATTTGAGGAGTGATAGTGTCAAAAAATGAATTACCAGCATTGATCAGGAAATTCTTAGAGATCTCCCTGAGTCACTGGATTCTGAAGAGAGTTCAGAGATGAGGGAAGAACAGTTCAAAGGGGCTTGAGTAAGGAAAAAAGAAAATGACATTTAGAAAATACCAAAAAATTTTATTTCAAGAGTTGTAATTTTCTTCCTTCCTTTCTTCCTTTTCTTCTTTCTTCCCTTCTTTCCATCCATTTTTCCTTCCTTCTTTTTTTCTCCCTCCATTCCTTCCATATCCTAAACACAATTTTCCCTTCCTCCTCTTCTTCTAGTGCCTTCCTCATTCCCACACTGTCACCGGCTTCCAATCCACTTTTCTTCAAACCATTGCATACCAAGTTCTAGTAAGACTCCAAAATAGATCTCACAGTAAAATCCATGTGTTTGGTAATAAATAATGCAGTGTTCAGAGAAAATCAAGCTGGGCGTGGTTGTGCACCACTGTAATTACAGTCCTTGGAGATAAAAATAGGAGGATGAAGAAATCAAGGCCAAGTTTAGCTACATAGAAAGTCTAAAATTAGCCTGAGCTTCATGAAGTTATGGTTTAAAAAAGAGAGAGAAAAAAAAGAAAAGTAAAAGAAAATAATAAAAAGATACCTCAATCAACCAAGCAAGCAAACAGAAACCCCAACCTAATAAAAAGATCATTAGTGAGAATTAGGTTAGGTCAAACAAATTATTGTAGCTGTTGAAAGATTATGAAGGAAAAAAATAAATGGTGAGCTGGCGGTTTTGATCAATGAAGAAAAAAAGCTAAAATACCATTTTTAAGGTTTTCTGAATTGAAATGACTGGAAACAATATTAGCGTTATAATACACAGAAAAATGTCAAAGTAGGCTCTAGATAGAACAGAACTGGTTTTGTAGATTATGACATGGTGGTAGACAGAGAGGCATGGTATGAAAACATCACAGAGTGAGGATTAAGATCTTGAAGATTCATTAGAATTCAATATTTATCTTCACAGAAATGATAAAAGAGTCAAGGAATTCTCATGCAAAAATCAATATCAAAGTAGAAGCCTAGAATTTGAAGGGTAGGTTGATCACCTTGGAGGTTTTAGAGAGAATACACAGCAATTGGAAGACAGAAAAGAAGTGGAAAGAGAAAGTACTACTTTTGCTTCATGTCACACATAGCAGCATAAGAATAGTAGAATAATAGAAATGTCTAAATAGGATCAATATTGCATGAAAGTGTGTGAAAAATGAAAAACGCCTGGGATTTCTGAAAAAGGCAGAGAGCTCCTGTTCACCTTCAGAAATTCAGCTTACTGAAGCACCCACTGAGAATATAATTTATTTAATCTATAATAGTGGTTTTTTTGGGGCAGGAACTTGCTAGAAGGATTGACTCAGAGATGTTACTCTAATGATGGAAACGATCTGCATTTCTTGAAGACAGAAAATATAGGGAGGTTAAAGAGTGATGGAAGAAGAAATTTCATGGGAGGTAATGAGAATTCAAACAAGGAAACTGGGATTTAGATACCAACTGTGATAAAGTTCCATTCTCATAAGAGAATATGGAAGATGATGGGTGATGAAATCACATATATTTATATTACTTAGATAGTACTAATCCTGTATTGACAGAGGGATAGATTTTCAATTACTTAAAATGTAAAATAGAAATGTGAGGATTGTCTTTAAAATTGTTTAATCTTCAGAGGCATAATGAATATTGAATGTTAGGCTTAAGAGACTTACACCTAACCAAGCAGGCATGTGGACCCTTTAGATATATATGTCATGTCTCTTTTCACTTGTGCATGCTTATTTGAAGAAACATAATATAGCCAAATATTAATATTAATTTGTGAACATATTTTGTTCAAATTCCAACTAAAGGTAATATGAAAATAATTTTCTACCTTCTTGAAAGGACTGCCAGGTATGATTGAAGAAGTAATTTAAAATACACAAAGAGATTCAGGATAACTTTCTTTTGCAATTATATCATGAAGACATTCATAATTAATTACTTCCTATCATTGAGAAAATGAGAGCAGAACATTATAAGTCTTAGCAGACTAAGCTTGATAATATGTAACATTTCTTTCTGACCCCCATAAACTTTAATGGCTTTGCTAGAAGAGAAATAGATGTTAAAATCCAAAATGCTACAAAGGAAATAGAAAAGATAAAAATAAATTTGTGACAGTAAAATAAATTTCTATTAATTATCTTCTTTTTTTCTCATAAATTAAATCAAATTCATGAACTTTTGAACTAGCCAGTACAATGTTGGGTAACTTTTTTGCAATGAGTAAATTAAATAATTGGTAATAACTTATGACCTATAAATGAGAATTTTAAAAGTTCCTGTTTCTACAGTGTAGGAATTTTAAAAAGTAGAAAATGGGCTTGCAAAAAATGGTATTTAATTGCATTACAAATTCTGTCTATAATATTGTTTGATACCCAGAGGTCTGAGATATCAATGTGAATAGACACTACACATATATTTCTTTTATGTACTTGTATAACTATATTGGCATTTATGTATTTAATATTAAAAATATAATATGAAGCAAACATTTAACCCATCAACATCAGGCTTTCTATAATAGAACGAATTGAGTATTAAAAATGTAAAAAGTTCAATGTATTATAGATATTGAGACCAAAATTAGCAAAATTATAAAGTACATGTGGAAATTACCACATAATGAATTAAGAATCCTTGGATGATGAACATTTTTCCCTTATTTAGATGTGTAGGTAGGTGTTCATTTAATCCTTCCATTCATGTTAATTATGGCTCTAAATACCCTCTAAGTCTTTATCAACTGCTTTTAAAATAAAACTCTCTTTATACATACATATTCATTAAATCAAAGGAAACAGAAACAAACTGCAACATGGCTTCCAAACCTCTATAAATAAAAATTTATCACACCTAGAAGCTTTCGTTAAGGCTGTGATTACTTGTTCCATTTACTCTGAAAAAGTATTAATTCTGAGAAATATATTACCATAATAAATTATCTGAAAAAAAATACTTGTATTCTCTAGATGTCCTCAAGTATATCTAAATACTTTGGATTGTTTGTCATGCTTTGACTTTTGAAACTTACATATTGTTAATCATATATTTAATGTTATAAATTCATTATACTCTTTGAGATCTATTCAAAGAAGATAAACTCTCAGATTTTTTTTTAATTATGTAAGTTAAACCTTCTTGATTTATCCCTTAAGAGTAAATGTTTAACTCACACACCTAATGCTCAGGAAACATTACAGAAGAGAGATAGGAAAGACTGTAAAAACCAGAGGATCAGGCACTTTGCTGTGAGTCTGTATCTCTTAGTAACATCAGAGACTACACAGGAAACACTTAACAACAAGGCAGCACAAATAGGAGCTCAACAAGGAGGATGGCGAACCAGATGTGGAAAAGTCCACAGGTTTTCAACCCTACACAAGGAACTACAGGCAACTGGGATAACTGGCAGTGTGTGAGGTGATCCTCCTTAGAAAAGAGTACTCTAATTGATTGTCTAGTGCCAAGCAATCAGCCCTGAAAGTATACATTCAGTAGTAGCATTATATGGACTATTAAGGTTATATTGAGATATATATATATATATATATATATATATATATATATATATATATATATACACTTATGTACTTCTAATAACAACTAGTGATGAAAAAGGAGGACATGAATTTGAAGGAGAGTGAGGGAGGATTATATGTGCAGTTTGGAGGGAAGAAAAGAAAGGGAGAAATGTAATTAATATACAGTCTCAAAAACAAACAATAAAATGTTTATATATAATTCCAAGGTTCAAACGTGGCTCGAGAACATCTAGGTGTCTACATTTCTGCAACTTTTACAGCACTTTTTGTCATTGATTTCTGTTTTCCTTGGTGATCATATTTAATATATTTTCTTTTTTTATTTAATAACTTTTACTTTATAAATAATACCATTCAAAATTTCCACTTCCTCCCCTACTTCTGCTCCCCCACTCACTTTCCCCTCCTCCCCCTCCAGTCCTAAGAGAGGGTAGGGTGCCCTGCCCTGTAGGAAGTCCAAGGCCCTTCCCCCTCCGTCCAGGCTTAGGAAGACATGCATCCAAATAGAACAAGATCCGAAAAAGCAAGCATATGCGGTAGAGACAAATCCCAGTGCCATGGCTTCTCAGTGGTCCCCAATTGTCAGCCCCATTCACAGGGTCCAGTTTGATCCCATGCTGTTCAGTCCCAGTCCAGCTGCATTTGGTGAGGTCCCATTATATCAGACACACTGTCTCAGAGGGTGGACCAACTCCTCGTGGTCCTGACTTCCTTGTTCATATTCTCCCTCCTTCTGCTCTTCAACTGGACTTTGGGAGCTCAGTCCTGTGCTCTGATGTGGGTCTCTGTCTCTGTCTCCATCTGTCTCTGGACAAAGATTTGATGGTGATATTCAAGATAGGCATCAGTCTGACTAATTCAGGAACCCTCTCCTCCACTGCCCAGTGTCCTAGCTATTATATGTTTTGCTAAAACGTAAGGACTGGCATGCCCATGGTAACTGAAATGGTTGGATTGAGGTTTATTTACATTTTATTGCATTCTTCAGGTAAGAATAACCTAGCATTACACATGTAGAATTTGTAGCAAGTTATCTCTTGGAAGGAACAAATGCTTTTATTTCTATCATGAAAGTTGAATTAAGTGAAATAGTGTTTGATATGATTTTGAGAGGCACTTTGCTTGTTTTTTAATACTGTTTGCTACATAGTGGCGATTCCATCAATGTGTACTTTCTTTTTTAATCATAATTTAATTTTGTCCCATGGATTTTTATAATGCATGTCCACTGTGAATTCCTTATGTGAAACTCTCAGAATCTTTTTGTATTTATTTTTAGTGCCTATTTTAGGGAAGATAATTTATGAAGGCATCACTTTGTTAAGAAGATAACTTGAGACCTAAGATTTAAGCAAACTGAATATAAGTGAAGATATATGTGTTTATTTTTAGCTGTAAACACATTATTCCTCTGTACAGTTTGATCATGAAACAGTCCTCAGTGAGAAATTCATTCAGTTGCTGCAGCACGCATTTACACACACATGCACGCATGCACTTACACACACACACACACACACACACACACACAAAATGAACCAGCCCTAGTACGGTCAGCATAATGTAATCACAGTCTTTATTTAGAAACTTCATCCTCTGTGGCATTTGTATGAGGAACAGATCAAAACATCTTGACTTGTGTTTATGGAAAATCACTATGTGGCATAAAATCTACTCTTGAGTTCTAGCTGCAAGAAAACGTTGTTTGGACAATGTCCTTCCTAGAGTGACCGATGACCGGATGATGGAAGTAAGAGAAACAAAAACAAAAGAAAGAACCATAAATCTCCTCGGAGTAATTTAGTATGTAAAATGAAGTCAGGAAGACAACTTGAAAACTTGTAATACCACTTTTAATGGATCAAAATTACTTGGAAGCTGAAATGACTTTTAAAATAAGAGTAGAAAGCTAGAGAGATATCTCAGTGCTTAAGAATGCTTGCTGCTCTGCCCAAGGCTATGAGTTTAGTTATCATCACCCAAGTCAGGTAGTCCACAACAGTCTCTGTAACACCATTGCCGGAAAAATCTAATGCCTCTATTCTCCTTGGGCACTCATACTCAAATGCAAATACCTCCCTACATGCTGACACACACACTTCCTTGCATTTCAAACTAAATTAAAAAAATAAGGATAGAGAGCTCAGGACACACCACCACAGATAGTATTTTGTACATTATTAAGACTTTTTCTTGTTAAAGTGTGTGAAGAGTTAAAGAGTTTTGAAGTTAGAGGAATGAAGGTATGCTGGATCGGTACATTGGCAATGCATGTTTGGTAATTTAATACAGTTACAGATTGTTTAGGTAAATTCCTGTGGGACAGGCATAGATGGACAGGTGTTAATTAGGAGGTCTGACTAGATGAGAGAGGAGAAAAGAAATCAAAATATGAACTATGAAAATTTCATGCTCTGTTTGCCAGTCTTTATGTTTTGTTGATACATTACAGTCATGTAACGGGAAAGCATGATGTAATAGGATTCTCTTTGCTGCTTGATTTATGTTACTGGAAGAGAACTCAATAAGGAGCAAGATATAAATTTGGCCTTCAGACATATTACATTTATGATTTCAAGACCTCAGTATGGAATAGGGGATTAAATATTTGACCTGAGTCAGAATTTCTAAGATGGAATATTGATCTCGATGATAGATAGCCTGTTTGGAAGTCACAGGTTATTGTTGATTATAAGTTGTAACTAAGGCATAGATAGAAGTCTTTAGAATGACATACAAATAACCAATTTTAGAATCTTTTTCCTAGAAAATTTATGTTTAAATTTGCTTTCATGTTTAGTGATTTGTGTTTACTTACACACAGGGAAGTTTCTAATTTTATAAACTTTTTCAAGGGTTTTCAACGTAGATTATTAAAAGAATATATTTCAGTTAAATATAATAAAGCATTACATTAAAGGAATGGAGGGGTGATGTCCTTGGGAATTCATTTATTCATTTGTTTATTTACTTTAGTACTAGTAAATACATAAATAAGTACAATCCATCTTACAAATTCTTGTGTGGGAGTAAGGCATACCATCCAGAGGGAGAAATGGGAACAATGTTTCAGATGTATAAAGAGCTTGGCAGATCCAGGGAACTGTAAATTTTAATATAGATAAATCTGTGGGTGATTTTAGAATGGAGCTAGGCTCATTCTAAATACAGGCTAAACTAGTAGCCAGAGTTAAAATCGTGAATCTTTTTGTAATATAACTGTGGGCCTAATTTAGAAACAAAGCCAGTCAAATATATATATATTTATTTATATATATATATCAAATATATATATATACATCATATATAAATAGTCATAATTGAAAGAACTATGGCTTGTTCTTAGGCTAGCTCTCATTGTTTCTGCTGTATACAAGAAACACATGAAACTCAAAAGACAGACACTACCTCAGAGTAAAGGTCTTGGTAAATGGTTTTCCAATCAAATAGACTTTAGAAACAAGCAGGTGTAGCTATCCTAATATCTAACACAATTGATTTAAAACTAAAATCAATCAGAAGAGATTGAGAACGACACTTTATACTCATAACAGAAATAATCCATCAAGATGCAGTCTCAATCCTGAATATCTATGCCCCTAATACAAGAGCACCCACATATATAAAAGAAACATTATTAAAACTTATATTGCGCATCAAAACCCATACACTAATAGTAGGGGACTTCAATATTCCACTCTTGCCAATGTACAGGTAAACTGAACAGAAGATTAACAGGGAAATAAGAGAACTAAGAGATATCATGAAGCAAATGGACTTAACAGACATCTATAGAATATTCCACCCAAACAGAAAAGAATATACCTTCTTCTCAGCACCTCATGGAACCTTCTCTAAAATTGATCACATACTCGATAACAAAGCAAACCTCCACAGATACAAAAAAATTGGAGTAACTCCCTGTGTCTTATTGAATCACCACGTATTAAAGTTAGAATTGAACAACAATGCTACTCTCCTCTCAGAAAGAAAGACCCACATTGGAACACTGGACTGAGCTCCCGAAGTTCAGTTGAAGAGTGTGAGGAATGAGAATATGAACAAAGAGGTCAGGACCATGATGGGTTCACCCACTGAAACAGTCTACCCGAGCTTAAGGGAGGGCATCAACTCCAACCAAACTAGGAATAAAGAAACATAGGACCAAACTTTTCCTCTGAATGTGGTTGACAGTTGCATGGCTGGGGCAGACTGAGGGGTACTGGCAATGGCAACAGGATTCATCCCTACTTCATGTACTGGCATTTTGGGATCCTATTCTTTTTGTATGTATACCTTGCTCTGCCTAGTTATAGTAGGGAGGGCCTTGGATCTTCTCAAAAGCAATGTGCCTTACCCTCTCTGAGGATTGGAGGAGGGTGGGGTGGGAGGGTATGTGGAAGTTATGGGAGGAGAGGAAGGAGTGGGAACTTAGATTGGTACATTTTAAAAATCTAATAATATTTTTAATAAAGAAAATAAATTAGGTTATTATTATTATCCTTGAGAACACTGGATGTTAGTATAAGCCTTTGTGAATTATGGTGGGGAATTTTATCAACTTTATTATTAAACAAACAGAAGTATAAAATAAATACATATTGAGCTGACATTGAATTTAAAATTTAGAAGTAAAATATCCTTTGTTTGGAAAATAGTATATTTATTAAGATATAAACTGATAATTTAATTAATCTTTAAAAATTAGTTTAAGAATGCTCATGTTTAGATCACTATTTGTGTCCTTCTGCATAGATATCTATGTTTGCACACATATTGTTTTACATTGTGTATTAAAATAATTATTTGTTACTATTTCTATAAAGTATTTCTGATAAGTGTAAAGATTTCTGTTAGACATTTGCTATATGTACAATATTAATTATGCTATGACCTTAAGATTGTTATATTATGGGGAAAATCTTATAGCAGATAAAATATTATAGTAGCAACACGGAGAAACCAATGTTGGTAAAATTTAATTTTATATCATTCTAATCTATGCTCAGAAACACAGTAGGGAGACAAAAGAATTCAAGAAAAACTCCCTGTGTAGATTCAGGAAGTATTAAGAACACTTTAATGTCTATGAAGAATAATAATATCTAGAAATAGTTAAGAAACAGACATTTTGATGACCAACGGAAAAAGACATATTCAGAAGTAAAGCTGACAATGGTGGCACAAAAGAGAAATGTTACACATACAGGCTTATGTTTCCATATTATATGTCATATATAAAATGGTGATACCAAAAAGGATGATTAAAAATCCAACAAAAAGTCAATTTAGCAATTGGAGCAATAATGGGGATGAATATCTATCATGAGGCCATATCTGCTCCAAGAAAGAGTTAAGGAAAACAAAGTAGAGAGAAGACTGTGGAGAACAATTCCTTGAGCCTGCCAGTTCCTTCCACTACACCTTTCCTTGTTTCCTGACTCAGAACAAGAAAAAGGGCACTGGAGATGATGAACATGAGACTTATACAAACACAAATGAGTGAGGATTTATACCAGCTCATGGGATTGTGTTGAATTCAATTATTTGATAAGGTTTCCAAAAATAAAGGGAGAAGTAATTAATTTGACTAAAGCCTTTGTACCTATTGAACAAAATATGTTAAAAAATTGTAACTAGGGGAGTGGGGTCTTCCTGGTACTGCAACTAGAGTCCTGCTGGCTCAATAGTTGTTCAGAAGGGGCAGTGACCAAATTAGGAACATGGGCAATAATCTAGAAAAATCTGTAATGGAGTAAATGTACTCTGAGGAATAAAATATACTGCGAAACAATTTGACAGATATTTCTGAGGATTCCGATCAGTTTTACAGGCATCAGAATGATGGAAAGTAAAGGATAGAGGAAAAATAAGCAAATAATAAGATAATGTCATACTATGTTGAAGAAAGCTGTAAACCTAGAAATATGGGAAAACATATACATTACATTATAAATCTAACATAAGTTTTTAACTTTAAGGAAAAATATACTTTCTCAAAATTCCAGTGAGAAAGTGAAATAAAAGTCATTCTACTGAATATGTAGTATTGTGTCATACTATAAATTGAAATATGGCAGAAAACATACAAAGGCAATCAAGTTGTCTGACAATATGGACAGATGAAGGAGTGTGAATATAGCTTTGGACTGTATTATGTATTACTGAATTGATGCTATTTTAGAATTCAATATACTCAATAACCTCATTATGGGCTACAAATAGAGATAGAGTCAAGTAGATTTCTTTAATATTTGCCAATTGCTAATATAATAGATGATTATTATTAGAATGGCAAATGACAATCAAATAATAAATGTAGAAGTATATGTACTTATTTTTGAGTATTGGTTACAGTTTTATGAAAACCCAGTGGAATAAATATAAAGAGGCAATGTGGGATACAATTGCGGATAGTTTGTGCAAAATGTAACATTTTGAGACACTATTTGTAGTTGGGTGGATTCTCTGAGATAAAACTCACAGAATTAGGTAACTCAGTGGGCCAAGTAACCAGTAATTATAATAGAAAGTCATAAAACACATTTTCTAAGAGGTCAGACTATCTCACTCAGTATCTATCCAAGTAAATATAGGTAACCATGAGTGTCCATGGAGAGAACTGCCCACAGAATGGTTGGAAATTCTCAAGAAATGAAAATGAATAGTAAGCTTAACATTCATTCAGGCTATGGGAATAAAAGTATAAATAGCAAAGTTAGAGGTATTGTGTTTTCTGTTGTTGTGATAAAATACTCTGCTAAAAGAGATCTAAAAAGGAATAAAAATGTTTGTCTTGCAGAATGTGGTTGTAGTACATCATGGAAAAGAGGAAACAGCAGCAAGACACAAGTAACATTGTATGTCAGTCAAGACATTGAGAGTGATGAACAAATTCAGCTGTTTTTCCCTTTAGTTATTTATACAATCCAGTATAAATATCCCTATTGGGGCATAATGCCACCAAATATTGGTGGGTCTTCCCACCACAGACATGAACAGAGTTCCTCCTTCATATCATCCTAGATCCTGAAAATGAACCCTTACCATCACAGTTACTACTTTTCAAGAGATCAAGATACACATGATGACTGACTGTGAATGATTCTTGAGTCTAAAGATGGACATAATTGCTACTGCTGCCACCCAAAATAACTCATGAAAACACACAGTGAGGATGTTGCTCAAATATCTGTCCACTACACACACACATACACACACACACACACACACACACCCTGTCTCTTCTTTCTTTTCTTCTCCTTCTTTTTCTCCTCCTCCTTCTTCTCTGGAAATTCTTAGAAAAGTGTTGCTGTCCACAGTGTCGTGTTAGTAGAACCTATCCTAAAGTCAAGCGGCAAGTGACTTGGGGACAGGGCTCAGTTACAGGTCTAGTTTGCAATATATAACTAGATGTGAAACTAAGCTATTAAATGAGATTCAACAATAATGTTAGATTGTTGGATTTGGATAAGGAACAGATGAAAAAGTCAGAGGTCATAAAAATAGACAAACAGGATAAAGCTTTAAGAAAAATGTATTTTTAAAATTTGATGGCAACCAGGCTATGGAAATGAAAACATTATGACTAATTATCACTGCTTTTCATATAACAGGAGTTATTAGTTCTCAGTTTGGTTTTGGGATTCATCTCATTGACAAATCAGGCACTAGAATAATGTGGATGTAAATGTGGTGATGGCATTATTAAGACGTGGAGAAATTTAAATTCATTTCTTCAGTGTTGTAGTGGCTGGAAGCAGTACATCAAATTCTTACAAGTAGCAAGAGTCTTAAGAAGTCCACTATGGAGCACATGAGACTTTAAATCCAAGACATTGGCTAAGACAAATGACCTATGGGGTTAGTTATCCTTTGATTAAGATTCCTTAAATATTGAAACTAAATTATCTGATAAAGCCTAGAGGATGGGAAAAGGCAACCTAGAAAATATTATATCTTTACCAATTTTTTTTTTCTGTGAGGCTTCAAGAGGTATAGTATAAAAAAGAAGCTGTTTTAAAGATTAAATAAAAAAATCCCATGAACAATACGTAAAAGAAGAAACAATAAGAGTAGACAAGTTTAAACATCAATATAAAATAGTTTATGCCTCTGATTCCTACCAATAGACACCAAACTGTTTGACTAAAAAAGAGACTGATAGTTTTTTAAAAAACAATACTAAAGCATGTTTGAAAGAATAACATGAAAATCAAAATGAAAGTGGAGGCCAGAATGTATTTACAATTTTTTCATTTTTATAATACTTTTGCATTTTTTCTGTGTGTGAAATGAGAAAAATAAATAATATAATAGCAACACAGAATGAAGAGTTAATGAAGTAAAAAAAAATGTAAAGTTGAACTAAGCCTGGAAACAGGCTGCTTTTTTAGGTAGGGTATTGAGGGAATGGCTGTCTAAAGGTATAGTATTTTAATTAGGAAATAAAGAACACATTGTGAACTACTCATATTTCTGGGAAACGCTTGTTCAGGATGAAATGCCATCTGTGCCAACACTCCAGACCAGAATTTTTCTTATATTTTTGCAGAAAATGCTTTCATGGATGTCATATTAAAAAGTGCTCTGAGTACTCCATGGAGAATGAGCTGTAGGAAGAGAAGGGATAGTCAGAAATTCTGGGATTCCAGGACGGAGGTCTTCAAGTCTTGACCTGGAAAAATAGCAAGAAAGTTGCTGTCATTATATTTTATATCCATTTTAAAGATAAATGTAAAATAAATATGAGGAATTAGATGTAGAATAGGAGAAGGAAGAAAACTGCATTTTAAGTTTAGTTTGTGTTCCAAGAAAGTAAAAATGGGATGTGATATTTACAAGACAGAACTCTGGAAAGGAGCCTAAAGGGAAAGGGACACAGAGACTCTTATGCTACATGAGGAACCCAACAGGAGATAATAAACACAAAATCTAACAGGAAACCCCCAAATCTCTCACGTGTAGTGCAGCAGATTTTTATGAAGTGCTGTATTACTTTAATGGATCTAAGAATTTCTTTATTTCCCATTTTTGAAAACAGAGCCCTCTCTATACTATCCAAACCAGATGGTTGTCTATTTTAAACTGTACTCAATGTCACTTTTTATAGAGCACTTTTATTATTATCAAAGCATTTTCCTACCATCAAGCAACCAGATTCTGGCTGAATTCCTATATTAAAAACAAACAAACAAACGAAAAACAAAAAATGCCACCATTTTTTTTCTCTTTTAAAATTTCTTCTTAAATTTTCGTCTTATTTTTCTTTTTTTAATTCCCTTTGTTACCCAACTTTTTAAATTTATTCAGATACTTATACTTTGGAGCTAATATTTTTTGCTGTGTGTGTGTGTGTGTGTTTATATATGTGATCAATTCAGGTCCTAATGATTGCATGTCAATCACCCAAACCTACTACACCATCTCTCCAGTGCCTGAGCTGTTTCTTAGAATCCTTATACTTAAACATTTATCAGGGCTCCACTCATAATTTCCCAACTGAAAATTTTCAGCACATTTCACAGCAGGATACTGTAGGAGCCAGCCATGATAAACATTTAAGTATGAACAAATCACCCAAAGGAAGTTCTTTACTTCCAACCATTATTACCTGCCAGATTAGGACTCAGCCATCAATAAGTTTAATAGATGCCTGAGTCTCAGTAGTTTACCCTGAAGCAATGCCTGGTTGCAAGAAGAACCACAAACTGAGATTACCCAAGCACCACCCAAGAACAGATCATCCAAAGGAAATGCCTAACATTCCAACTGCTGTAGATCTGACCACCTGCCAGCACACACTCATCAGGACACCTCTAGGCAAATATCAGCCAATCAGGGGTCCTGAACCTCAGAAACCCCCTTACCTCCTCTTTTCCTACTATAAAAACTCTACTCTAAATGAGTTCTGAGCTCTCCGTTTATTCCAATACGTTGGACATGCGCAGAGACTGAGTTAGCAAGCTTGCATAAAATAAAGGCTCTTTGCTTTTACATATGGACTCAGTCTCCTTGTTGGCTTTTTGGGGGTCTTCACGGATTTGGAGATAACAGTTATCCTCTTCCTTGTCCATAACCTTTGCTAGTTTGTTGTAAATTATGTCTTTAGACTTTGGAAGATTCACTCCAGCACTGTCTCTTTTATATGCATTAAAAAATTTGATTTAATTATCTTATAACCTGAGTTACATTAACTTTCACCAGTATTTTTTCTAGTCACATATTATAAAACATTACTTCAGTGTTTCTTAATAATTCAGCCTCATGGAGTCACTCATTTTTTTTATAATTCTCATTATCCAGTTGAATTACATTAATTAGAAATTTTTGTCTTTACGTGCAAAGTTTTGATATTTATTTTTAGATACCTGATTTGTTAACAAATTTATTTTAGGATGTTCTAAATATCTCATTTGAATTTCATATGAGCTGGTTCCTGCTATTGTACCATCTGTGAAGATGAAAAAACATTTTAAATCTATTCTTTTATAAATCTTTTATATTGACCATTGAGAGCACATGGTTTAATGTTTTCCCTTCAAGCAAAATATACCCTAAATGGTATGTTTTCTCCATACTATTTTTTTCATTGTTGTTTGTTTGCTTTTTTCTCAATCTGTTCCATTTCTGAAGTATAAATTTAAACATAACCACCACTGCTGAGAAACCACAAAGGTCCAGAGATTTTATATTTTTTTAAAAAGCACTTGTGAAATGCAATGTACCATTCAAATATATTGCAGCCTTTTTACTGCCATAATTCAGGGAAAATGTTAAGAGTTTCACGGAAAAGATTTTCTTTTTCGAGATGTTTGCTTCTCAGAGCCTGGAAATATGCATATTTGTGTAAAGGAGCATCAATTCAGAAATAAAGTAGATGTAATGGGATCCTGCCTATTTACTGCACTTTCCTGGTTACTCACTGCATTTTAAAAGGTATAATTTAAAAAGATATATTCTCTCAGTCTTCATTTATATATTTTTTTAACAAGAAGAGATAAACCATATTATTCAAGCATTCTTCAAAGAACTTAAGCAACTTTTAAAAATTTGTAGATTTTTTTTTCAGTTTTTGAAATTTTGAAATGTCTGTGAGCTGGGCAGTGGAGGCACAGGCTTTAACCCTAGCACTTGAAGTCAGAGGCAGATAGATCTCCGTGAGTTTGCGGCCATCCTATTCTACAGAGTGAGTTCCAGGACAGTCAGAGCTGTTACACAGAGAAATAATGTTTAAAAAATATATATGTGAGATATTTTGATCATATCCTTCCTAGACTACCTCCCTCTAGCACCTCTATGGACTGAACACCCCCCCCAAACACACACACTTTTTCCTTCTAAATCCATGCTTTCTTGGTTTACATATAAATTAATACCCTCCGTAATCCTGTTAGTGCTGCTCATGTGCAGATGGAATCCACTGAGGCGTAGGAAACTACCAATAAAGAAAACTGACTCTCTATCCCCTAACGATCATCAGCTCTCTGTAGCTCCTCTAGCTCCATTGTGGAGACCAACTTCTCTAGCCTTGGTGACATTTTGACAGGCACGACATTGTGGAGTTTCTATGCAGGTACCCATGGCACTTTTGAGTTCATGAGTGCAAAGACTATGACATCTATAGAACATCATTTACCACTTTCCACCTCACCTTTCCATCTATTCTGTTAGCTTGTGTCTTTTTGTAGGTGAATTAATTCACCTAATACCATTGGTATTACGAGATATTAATATTCAGTGATTGTTAGTACCTGTTAATTTTGGTTTAGTTCATAGTGGTAGTATTGCACGTGTGTTTTCTTTCTTTGGGTTTTTCTGCCATGGGATTATCCATTGCCTGTGTTTTGTGGGTGTAGGTAGCCTTTAGGTTTGAGTTTTCCTTTTTGTACTTTCTATAGGACTAGATTTGTGGATTGGTATTGACTAAATCTGATTTTGCCATGGAATATCTTGTTTTCTCCATTTATGATGATTGAAAGCTTCACTGGGTATGGGAATCTTGACTAGCATCTGTGGTCTTTTAATGAACATATATTCAGGACCTTCTGACATACAATGTTTCTATTGAGAAGTCAGGTATATTTCTAATAGAGTTGTCTTTATATGTTTCTTGGCCTTTTTCCTTGAAGTTTTTAATATTATTTCTTCATTCTGTGTGTTTAGTACTTTGATTATTATATGGTGAGGGGAGTTTTTTGTCCTGTCTTTTTGGTGTTCTGTAAGCTTCTTGTACCTTCATAGATACAGCCTTCTTTAGGTTGGGAAAGTTTTCTTCTATGATTTTGGTAAATATATATATATATATATATATATATATATATATATATATATATATATATATATATATATATATGTTTGCCTTTAAGCCAGACTTCTCCTTCTTATTCCTTTCATTCTTAGGTTTGGTCTTTTCATGGTGTTCCAGATTTCATAGATATTTTGGGTTGAGTTTGTTGGATTTAAGATTTTATTTTATTTGATCAATGGATCTATTTATTCTATTGTTTCTTCAGCACACCTGAGAGTCTCTCTTCCATCTCTTACACTCTGTTGGTTATGCTTGCATCTGTAGTTCTTGATCATTTACCTAAATTTCCCATTTCCACAGTTCCCTTGATTTGTGTTTTGGTTATTGCCTCTATTTCAGTTCTCATATCTTGGACCATTTCTTTCAACTGTTTGATTTTTTTTTTTGGCTTTCTTTGCTTTTTTAAAAGATTTGTTGATTTCTTCCAAATTTTTGTTTGCCCTTTCCTCTATTTATTTAAGGAAATTTTGTATTTCCTCTTTAAGGGCCTCTATTATCCTCATAAAAATATTTTTAAGGTCACTGTTTTGCTTTGTCTGCGTTGGGATATTTGTGTCTTGCTGATGTAGAACCACTAGTTTCTGGTGGTGTCATATTACTCTTTATGTTTTTGCCATCTGCCCATCACTTCCTCTTCTGGGTGCAGCTGGAATCTGCACTTCAGGGGGTTCCCTTCCTCCAGTTGATGCACGTGGAACTTGTTGATTTCTCCAGATTCAGGAATGTCCATGCTACTGGTGGACGCTGATATGGCTCTGAAGCACCTCCAGGTGTAGGCGGCAACAAGACTCTGGTGATCACAGAGGCCATGGGGGCTAGTTGGGGGTATGGTAGGCTGCTGCCAGTTAGAGTGTGGGATGTGCCTCCAGGGACCCAGACACTCACCTCTCCAGGTGCATTCAGGCCAAAGCTCTAGTGGTTACAGATGCCATGAGCAACAGTTAGCGGTGTGGGAAGCCTGCTCTGGGGCTTCATTGGCTGGGGATTCAGCAAGGGGTGTGCCTCCAGGTGCTAGAGGGTAGGTCTCTCCAGCATGGAACCCTACTCTCACACATGCAACTGTAGGCGGGGCCAAGGCCTAGGTGGTCTCAGATGTGGGGTGGATTTGACTGTGAGGAGGCTTTCTGCCAGGTTCCTTGGACTCTGGTGTGCTGGGGCATAGGCTGTGTCTCTGGATACTATGGCCTAGAGAGTAGTGTGTCACCGGATTCCACTAAAAAGCTGCTTGAACTTACTTGTGGCCTATTTTTATATTTTGACTGGTAGAAATCTTTCCTCCAATATGTTTGTAGTTAAACAGGAAAAGAAAGATGACACGGATCTCTCTCTCTCTCTCTCTCTCTCTCTCTCTCTCTCTCTCTCTCTCTCTCTCTCTCTCTCTCTCTCTCTCTCTCTCTCTCTCTCTGTCTCCTCTCTCTCTGCTTACTTTGTGCCTTATGACAGAACTTGTTCAAAGATTTGTTTTCCTTGGCAGCAAGTATGTTGAAGCCTCAGAGGTTTGCTTGACTCTTGCTTATGCCTTCTCATTATCATGAACTATAAGTATTTGTCTCTTTACTTTTAGTTAATTTAATCTACTCCAGTCATTGTTCTGTCCCATAGTGTTGTTTTTCTTCTCTTCAAAACTCACAGTTGAAAACATCTCCTATTAAGTCAAAGCACATTTTCTTACTACTTTATGGCTGAGCACAAACACATGATCAGTGCCCCATACAGCCAAAACAACACAAACAGCAGAATGATATACAATGAATAATACCCACCCTCACCACCATGAACATCTAACCTATCTCTTTGTATTGTTAATAGTAATGCCTCATAAGTATTTTGGTCTGTAAAAGTTTTACAGAATGTTTAATCATTGTTATCATTTTGCTTAAAATATTATTTACTGAAGAGGATGAATTACAATTGAATATATTTTTTTTAAGAATATATTTTGCAGGGAAGACAGTAGACTATATAGAATCCATTTAATTGAAGGTCATAATATAGGAAAATAGCTTCATATTTTGTTTTGTTTACACATAGTCTGTAGCCTCAGACAATTTCTATCTTATATTTTAACTAAATGAGTGAAGCATAAAGGTAGATTATCAAAAGATATATGAAGCTATTGGAGGCAGTGTTGTTTGCAGTACAAAAGAATATGCTTGAACAATGTGCACAATGCCCTGTTTCAATCCCTGTCAATCACTTTTCTTCAAAACAATAAAACCATACGAAACTGGTGAAAATTTAATTTAAGCAAAACAGATGAAACACTAAATGGAAGAATAATTACCTAAATATTATGTAAGAAATGAGTGCTATTTTCATATTAGGTTCTATGTTTGGAAGTTGTCAATAAGTCATTTTTTTCTACTGTAAGTATTTACAGCACAATAAAATTTAGTTTTCTTACAGTTACTATGTATAAAATGTTTGCATAAGTGTGTGATAGTTATTCTGTGTGACAGTTTGTATTTGTTCTTGCTTTATTTTTTTAACCAAAATCACTTTTAATGAGATTGAACAGTATTCCAGTTTACAAAGCAATTGGATTACAAAGTTTTTATGAGTTGCAATTCTGAGACCGTCTTTCCTCCTAGAAACTAAATTTACTGATTCACATTTTCTATGCTCACAGTCCCTGTAAAAGCATGTTCTGTTTGTCAGGCTTCCATGTGAGTAGGACCACACAGGTGTTCTACTGTGTGCTGAAATACTGTACAGTGTATATAATGGACTGGTGTTGATGCTCTGTGCTTTGCAAAATGTGATCAATATTGGTAAAGAGTACAGAAGGATGAGTAAGAACTATGCATTCTGTGAAGGAGAGAGTAGCTTTGGCCAACATCAAGGAATTTTTTAGTTACAGTAGAATTGACGTAAAGAACAGAAACACAGTATGCACAACATGACATTTTAATATGCTTGTTTTGATCCTTTCAAACAATAAAACAGATGCAAAACTATGTACCCAGGGCCTTAGAGTTCCACTATTAAATTCCTTTATTCATAGTATGAATAACATTTAGCATTATTTTATGTGTATGTGTGTGGGTATGCAGGAGCACACGAGGGCATAAGCTTGTAGAAACTGGCTCCCTGTGATTCACATGGGTCAAAGTGAGGTCATAGGGCTGTTGGCACACATTTTAGCCTGCTGAGCCATTTTGCTGGCTTAAATTATGCTTAAGGAATGATTAATCCAGAGTCATTTAGTACCAACCATGAACAAAGGTGTAAAGTACACAGTAACTCTGGAGTAAGTAATTCTAAAATATTTATACAGCACAAACTGAAGACTTTTTGTTGTGCAGTTAACAACACCCGAATTATTTGAGTTCATATTTGGTGGGATTTTTTGATCTGGGCATTCATAAAATGAAAAAAGGAGATCTAATCAATTCCACAAACTCATATAAATGATGTGAAAAGTCTTTGGATGAAAATCTGTGCTAATTTCAAGTATTGTCATATGTATTTGAATGTATATGGAGCCCTGAATCTTTTGAATGCCTGTGGTCAAATTGGCCTTTCCATTGTAATGTGGAACACAGGACCAAGCTACTCTTTCAAACAAGTCGTTAACCTGATGTTGAAATTTGTGTCCAGAATATCTCCCAGCCCCTTTGCTGATTTCCCAGGAATTCATTGTCAGTTTCTGTAAATGATGGCAGTGAAGCCATCCAAAGGTCACGTATACTTAGACTTGTCAAAAGTTAATGATTATGGTTCTGCCTTGCAAATTACCCAACTCTGTTTTCACATAGAAACTTTGTTCATTCTTGTTGCTGCTTCCACAGCTGAGGGGAATTGAAGCATTGAGGAAGGATTAGACTAGGTTATTAACCCATGGATGGTTATATTTATTTATTTGTCTAAATCTTTATTGCATTGTTATCTACTCTTCATCATTAAGGTGTATGACTGATTCTCTACACCAGTATCACCAGGCTTGCCGACTTTTAACAATGCACTAGGAGGAAACTCATCTTGGATCCAAACTCTGTTACTAATTTTAGAAAAATACAGATCTTCCAGTGTTAGAAAAGACTCACATGCACCACTTCCCACAACCCTGGATATGTGAATTTATAAAATCTTATTACTGATTTTTAAAAAGAAATATTTAAAAAAATTATAATGGTATACAAAAATACTTCCAGTTGTGTCTAACAAGGATATATTATAAACACTGCATTGTGTACTATTTGGCAATCTGAAACTATATATTTGTGTGTGTTTTGGGTAAATTCAACTTTAAGAAACCTAACTCAAATTAACTGTAATTTGCTTGTGTGCGTTATTTCCATTCATCTCTAATTACAATCTCTAAGGTCCTTATAAAACTTTCTCTTTGATATCCTTAATCATTTTATGTTATGTTTTTTGTTTTTATGGTGAAAGTTTAATATAAATTCTAATTCCAGATGTTGAAATTGAATATTCCCTTTGGCTAGTCAGGCTATGTTGAAAATTGATTTATAATTTCTTATTTCCTTGAACAGAGAAAAATACACAAAGCACATAAACACACACACACCACAAAAAAATTAGCAGTGGATGTAAGTTGTCAGTCTACTAATTGAATTGTAGCACATTAATGATGTTCACTCTTAGCAGTTCTGTTGGCCCACTGATGTGAAAGAAGAAAATACATTATGTTTCCATTGCTGTATCTTCTTTTGTAATATCTGACTTTTTCTCCATTGTAAATGTTTCTCTTATTACATAGAAAGCAAAGACCTTAGAACACTTCTTAATTTTTTTAAATTAATTAATTTATTTTATATCCTGGCCACAATTTCATCTCCATACTCTCCTTGTATTCTCAACCTGTCCCTTTCCACTGTCCCTCTCCCCATCTACTCCTTCCCTGTTTCTGTGCAGAAAGGAGCAGGCCTACCATGAGTATCAACAAATCATGGATAATCAAGTTACAGTAATACTAAGCACTTTCCTTTTTATTAAAGCTTTACAAGGAAGTATAGTATGAGGAAAACGTACCCAAGAACCAGCCAAAGCATTAGCAATAGACTCCCATGGGATTAACTCGCACTGTTAGGAGTCCCATAAATAGACCAAGCTACACGGATACCACATATATGTATGGGGCTTAGTTCAGTCCCTTGGGTGCTGCCAGGCTTTGTGTTCAGACTCAGTGAGTTCCTATGAGTCATGTCAGTTGTTTTGTGGAATTCCTTGTGATGTCCATGGCTCTTCTGGCTCCTCAATCCACCTTCCCTCTCTTCAGTAGGATTCTCTGAGCTATGCCTAATGTTTGGTGTGGGTCTATGTTTCTGTTTCCATCAGTTACTACATGAAGGTTCCCTGTTCACCACTGGGATAGTCTAAGCTGGGATCATCCTTGTAGATTTGTGGGAGTTTCCCTTGTATCAGATACCGACATGAACCAAAAAGTGCCCTTTAAAGTATTTTCTCTGTCCACCCACTCCCAACCTGATTCTTCAAGGTCCCATCCTGCCCTGCTCCCAGTCTACCTAGCAGATCTCTTCTGTTTACTCTTCCAAGGGAAGTTCATGCATTTCCCTTTGGGCCTTCCTTGTTACCTAGCCTTTTTGTGTCTGTGAATTTTAGCAAGATTATCCTATACTTTATAGGCAATATCCATCTACGTGTGAGTTCATACCATGTTTGTCTTTCTGGCTCTTATTACCTCACACAGTATGTTTTTTTTTTTTCTGTTTCCATCGATTTACCTTCAAATTTACTCAAGCAAAGCATGGAAAAAAATGTGGTACATTTGCCCAATGGAATATTTTTCAGCACTAGTTTACTTTTGGTCATTATATTTTTATAAATAGAAAAAAAATGAATGTATATGGGGTCTTTAAAATGCCTTAGTGACTAATGATGCTTGTTCCCAGGTTGAGAACCTGAGTTCTTTCCTTTGGACCCACATGGTAGAAGGAGTGAATCCATTTCACTAAGTTGTCTTCTGATCTCCAAAGGTACACAGACATGCACACACACACATATGCACACCCCCACACACACAGAGGCACTGCAATAAATGAAATATAAAATCAGGAACTCATAGTTATATAACTATGTATGATAATTAACTATAAATTAATATAAATTTAATTATTATAATAACCTCATTTCTATGTTTCTATTTCACATAGGAATTGGAAACCATTAACAAAATTATAAAGTGATTAATTAAACATTGTTATGTGCTAGGTATTTGATGTGGGGGTCATATATCAATCTGTTGATTTCATTGGCTAAGCAATAAATACACTGCTTGGTCCTGGTTGGTTAGAACAAGGTGGGTGGAGTAAACAAAAAATCAGGAGGGAGGAGGAGGTCAGAAGCATGCAGCTCCGCTCAGCGCCAGACGCCTCAGACAGAGATGCCACGTCCCCTCACTATAGCTCTGCTCGGAGGCAGAGGCATGAAGCTGAGAACCAGGATGGACACGAGGCTAGAATCTTCTGGTAAGCGCACCTTGGGGTGCTTACTCTCATGATTAGAAATGGGTTAAGAGGTTGAAGCTAATGGGCCAAGCAGTGCTTAAAAGAATACAGTGTCCATGTAATTATTTCGGGTAAAGCTAACCGGGTGGGCGGCTGGGGTGTTGGGGACGCAGCCCCGCCGCTCCTGCTATTTCAACAGATGGCTGCCCAACGTGAGGCTAACTGAATCCACCAAAAGCCTGAAAAAGCTTGGGAAAGAGTAAAGCATGTTTTCTTGGTGGCAGCAGTTTCTCGGTTCTAATCTGCTTGCTAGAGGCAAGCAAGAGCTCTCAGCTAAGAGGCTTCCTGACTCAGCTTCAGCTGCAAAACCCTGCAGCTAATTAAGAGGTCCTGCCACGAAACACTTAAACGGTGTTGACGAAAAGCTGAAGGCATGCTTTTTGGTTTTCAGCCGTAGCAGGAAAAAAGCTGCACTGTTTAAAAATGCCGGCTTTCTGGGTCGTCCTGCCAGGATAAACTCTGACTGAGGCAGGAGGGCCGACTACAGAGAGCAGACTTGAGTGTTGTCTGTTGCAGCTGCTTGCTGGCAGGGACCTTGACACACTGTAGAGTTGTGGCACTGAAGGTGGCTCTGGCCGGTACCTCAGCCACAAGGTTGGAATGGCAGAAAGCTAAGGAATGGACTGGATCTAGCTGGCAAAGCCACAGCTTTAATCCTACCCATATTGCTCAGTAATTTAAAGGCTCATGTGTTCAGAAAAAGAGAGCGATATACAGTAAAGAGAGATTCAAAAACAGAAAATTTCTAAATGATTTACAGTGTGTTGAAAATATATGCAGACTAAAAGTTGAAGTTCTTAAAGTAAAAAACAATTAAAAAGGAAGAGAGTTGTTGTGTGTGGTAGTACACGCCTTTAATCCCAGTGCCTAGAAGGCAGAGACAAACAGATCTCTGTGAGTTCAAGGTGTGGTGGCATACACCTTTAATCCCAGTGCCTGGGAGCAGAAACAGGCGGATCTCTGAGAGTTCAAAGACAGCCTGGTCTACAGAGTTATTCCAGGACAAAGATACAGAGAATATAAAATAAAAGTAAAAATAAATAAATAGAGGTTAAAAAAAGCGACAAAGATGAAAATACACAGAGAATCTTGATACTGTATGCTATTATGCTCTCTTGAATTGTTTGAATGCTGAGGAAGGAGCAAAGCTACTAAAAGATATTTGTTTATAAATGCTGGAACTAATTCAACATAGATATTTTGGAAATGCCTTGACTTTGCAATTTGGATCTAAGGACATGATACTTTGGAAAGGAGTTTCTTGTTTTGTTTTCACAGAGGATGAGACCCTGTTCATTTCTTCTATCCGGATATGGTATGATGGACCACGCCTCCTGAATGGTTGCTGTAAAACATCTTCAGAAAATTGCTTCACTCAACTGCCAACTGAGATGAAACTAGCACACAGGTTACACCATGAAAGACCCAATAACGACGCCCCATTCAGCAGGAAGCAGTTTGGAGAGAAAAACTGCGCCCATGTTCCCAAATATGGTTTATAAATGTTCTTTTACATTTAAAGGGGGAAATGATATAGGTATGAATAATTTGCATTAGTATAGATGTTGCTTTATTGATAGAGATTTAAGGTCAATTTTGTTATATGTATCTGTATTACTGATCTTGATTAAGGTATTGTGATTGTGTAGTTCACTTAAAAATGTAATGCATATAGGCTGTTAATAATCATCTATAATAGTCAAGTTTGTAGTCATGTTAGATTTTCTAGATGTGCATGGATATATATCAGATAGGCATTCTTCATATCTTTCAAAGACTATGGAATATGCTATTTAATGTTTTAATAACTTAGGACTTTTCATGACAATGAGACACTCTGCTCCTGGCAGCACTAATTTACTTCAAGAGGAAGATGGGCATTGAAGAGGATTCTTATGGAGTTTGATAGCCATTTGGGCAAGAAACTGCTCTTGCCTGACTATTGCATAAACTGGACACAGAGAACCCCAGAGAGAGGACTACTGAACTTGCCTAAAGGTGAGATGATCTTTGGGTTCCTGATTCATGAAAGAGTCTGCAAGACATTCTTCAGGACAAGCAGATAGTGACTACCTTTGAAATTTCCTGCTTTGTGGAAATGTCTGCTGGAAACTATGGGCCTGTAGGCCAAAGATGGACGCCCCAACGGTACAGAGGAACTTTGGGGGACTGTACAGGCAGCAAGAAGTCTCTGTCATTTCTAGAGTTTGAAAATTGCTCACTTTTTGTTTGCGTAGTTAATATTGTATTTGCTATGTTAAAGTTAAAGCCTTTCCTTTTTGTTTAAACAGAAAAAGGGGAAGTGATGTGGGAGTGTCATATATCAATCTGTTGATTTCATTGGCTAAGCAATAAATACACTGCTTGGTCCTGGTTGGTTAGAACATAGGTGGGTGGAGTAAACAGAAAAAATGCGAGGAGGAAGAGGAAGTGAGGTCAGAAAGCATGCAGCTCCGCTCAGCGCCAGACGCCTCAGACAGAGATGCCACGTTCCCTCACTATAGCTCTGCTCCGGAGGCAGAGGCATGAAGCTGAGAACCAGGATGGACACGTAGGCTAGAATCTTCCTGGTAAGCGCACCTTGGGGTGCTTACTCTCATGATTAGAAATGGGTTAAGAGGTTGAAGCTAATGGGCCAAGCAGTGCTTAAAAGAATACAGTGTCCATGTAATTATTTCGGTAAAGCTAACCGGGTGGGCGCTGGGGTGTTGGGGACGCAGCCCCGCCGCTCCTGCTATTTCAACAGGTATTTCATTGATCATTTGTGCATTTAATTTTCATAATAGATAATAATTCAGTTAATATCATTGCATTTCTTTTCCTGGTGAGTATAAAGTTGAAATAGATTAAAGAATTTATCCATATTATCACAGAGCTCATACATAAAGGTTTGAATAGCATTGTTGTTACTAACAGTGTTGTTGCCCCTTTCTGTAGATTTTGAGGACTCTCCATTCTGTACGTTAGGGGGACTTTTTCATTTTCCTATATTTTCACTTGAAACATTCAATGCAAGATTGATCATGTCAGCATTTTTCAACCTATAATTCAGTTCCTCATGTTGTAGTGACCCCAATCATTGTTGCTACTTCATAAATGCAATTTTGCTACTGTTATGAGTTCTAATATAAAAATCTGTGTTTCCTGATGGTTTAGATAACCCCTATGAAAGGGTCACTTAACCTTCAAACTGGTCACTATCTAGAGGATGTGGACCAGTGATTTATTCTTAATAGTATTTTTTATTAAAGAAATAATCAGAAAATTTATTTATGTAAGTTAATATAACACAATTTTACAATAAAATAACCATTGTTTTAGTGTCTTTATGATGTGTATTGTGAATCTGCTTATGAGTGTGAGAGCAGAGACCATTCTCCGTGTCAGCCTTGTTTCCTACCGTGCTTGAAACATAGTCTCTTCTTGTTCACTGCTGCATATACCGGGCTTGTAGGCCCTTAGCTTCTAGAAAACTGCAGTCTGTACCTCCCATTTCCCAGAAAGAAACTCCCAGGCAAAGTTGGAATTATGCATATGCCTTTATGTTTGTTTCTCATGAGATTCCAGGCCATCCATCTTACACCTGGAGAGCCTTATTATCATTCTGGTAACTGTTTTTTAATTATGAAACACAAATTAGAATTTTGATGCCTACTTGTTTTATATAAAATGTTTATTTAAAAATTTCATAGTACAGCCTTGTGAAGTGTACATATTAATTTTAATCTACTAAATAACTATGGATGAATCTATTTTATGTATAATAAGGAAAGCATTAACTAGAAAAGGTTGAGATTCATAAGTTTTATATTTTAAATTGTAAATTATTTTAAATGCTTATGCAAGTAGTAGACAATAATAAAATTTTTGATGTAATTAAGTAAGTTGTAATGAGGAGTAGCTATTCAGTCATACAACAATATTGCTTGATTTGCAGACAGTGTAAAGTTAAGATGATTAAAAATATTCAGCTATAGTTACTATTAACAAAAATCCCTGCTTTGTAAAATTCTTTGGCTACAATAAACTATGAACATAATTAAAGGTTCTAACAGGTACTTAACTGATTGAAAAGTTCTAGCACTTTAATTAAAGGCAAATTGAATATTTTTATTATGAATGTATGGTATTTGACAGTCTCATTTTTAGGAAATCTATGCATGTCTCTCCTAATGCCACTTCTGCATGCAGATACACAATAATCACAATCATCAAATGTGATGAGAGTATTGGAGTTCTTCGGTTAATAATGAATGTACTATATCTGTGAATGAATTGATAATTACCTATATTAAAATATATTTTCATCATCTAATAACTCTTAAGTCCTTATAAAGCGTGTTGTAAGAATCAGAGTTCTAGGTAAAGCAAGTATTGCTTAAATTCAGTATTAAATTTGTACCTACTGTAATAAAAAATGCTTCCTGTTTACAGTGCTACAATTGTGTTGGCCTTTAAAACTCTTTACCGTTACAATAACTGACTAATTTTTCTATCCAGCAAGCCTTTTCTACAACCATATGAATTATTATTAAAATATGAATGATTTCAATACATACTTTAATTGAATGATTAGCACATAGTTGAACAAATAATCACTGCTCCTCCGAACTCATTATAGTAGAGAATGATTTTGAAATCCTGGTCCCCTTGGCTCCACCATCCAACTGTTGAAATTACAAGCATGTACTACCATACTGAGCATTATTTAAATATATTTAAATAAAAGAAATGCATAAATTACAAATAGTCAGTGGTCAGAAGAGTAAGGAAATACTTCCTTGTTTGTATTTCTTGACTGTTTTATATAACAAATATTTGCAAATATTGTTAGATTTATAGAGTATTATAGGAAACTGTCTTAACCTTAATTAAGGTGTTCTCAATCTATAAAAATGCACATATTCCTTAACTACTATTTAATGTGTTTGAGATATATGTGCACCTATGACACTCAAACTATAATCCATAATACATTCTTCTTTTTTCAGTTTATGCTTGTAACTTCTATCAGTACTTGATTTCTCTTCATGCTTCATCTGCTCCTCCTTCTCTCTCTTCTCCCTCCCCACCAATTCTCACTCTTTCCTTTATGAATAGTACCTTTAATCATACTACTGTGTCTGTGCTATTATACATGTACTTATGAATGGGGAATTTGTAATATTTTACTTCTTTGTTCTCAGGGCTTGAGTATTTCATGTCATGGAGACACAGATCAATGTCTGAGGAGAGGGTTCTCTCCTCTTCTAAGACGTGTGGCTATGTCCTCACATGGTGAGTTGGGAGGAAGACTAATTCTTTCTACTATCTTATAAAGTTCCTATTCCTATTCACAATGTCTGTGCTCATGTTTAGAAATCCTGATACTTATTACTATTATATTAGACTTTTAGGTATCAACCTAAATTTTTGAGAGGGCACATTCCAATTTATATTTTTTTCCTCAAATAAAAACACTTAAGAAAGCAATCAAACACATTCCATTACAATAGTAGTTCTAAAAGTCTTAACTCAATATATCGGCAAGTAAGTTCAAAACTTAAGTCTTTTTCTTTTTCTTTTTTTTTTTTTTTTGAGACAGGGTTTCTCTGTAGCTTTGGGGTCTGTCCTGGAACTAGCTCTTGTAGACCAGTCTGGCCTTGAACTTACAAAGATCTGTCTGCCTCTGCCTCCCAAGAGCTGGGATTAAAGGTGTGCCCCACAACACCTGGTAAGTCAAACAACATGAAATCCTTGGGCTTGTTGGTGGTTTCCTATAACTCCAAGTCAAAAGTTTTAGACACACAGAGAAAGTTTACTTCTTAAGCAAGGTTAATTCTTAAGGCCTTGGGAAGTCTCATCCAGTTGACTTTTCTGGGCACAATCTGCACAGCAAACATCACAGTATAGATTGTGGGAGCATTAACCCTCCTAAGTGTTCATGATTGTTACTGTTCAGTTGTGTTGTATGAGAAAGTCTCACACTCAAATCCTTACTAGACCTTATCTCACTGGGGCCTTACTGTGTCAACCCCAATCCTAAGGCATTTCTGTGAGACAGAATGAAGTTCTTTGATAACTAGATGAAGTATTTCTTCCAGGACTATGTACTCTGAACAGCTGCTGGCTTTTTCCAATGAGATAACTGCCAAAGTTTATTTCCTGTGTCCTCTGCCAGAATCTTGTCAAACCCACATTCTTATGTAGTGTTGTCCTTGGCCCCACATGAAGTGACTCTAGAGGTTTGTGACACAATGATACTCTAGAGGTCAGTGAGCTGAGGCGACTCTGGACACAAACCTAGAAATTCTGTGGTGGCCTTGGTTTGCTCACTTGAAACAGCTATAAAATTCCAGGCCCTGTTATTTTTGGCTTGTGGTAGTCATGATGGTTTCAAAGATCTCTGGAGTGACTTCGGGCTCCTTCTTATATTGTGCAGATGAAGAGCATCTAGCTTTCTTTTTTCATACTTATTTCCCACCCTTGGCATTTTCTCAGGAGAACCATTTTGATTCTTCACAATTTGACTGGGATGAGGCTCTTCCAAGGCAAGTCATACTCCTTCCATTTATTTTATCTGAAGAGAGAAATCCCTATAATTTTATCATTAATCCAGTTTCCTTTTCTGTGATTTTAACATAACCAAGAGATTCAAGGAAACACCCAAAATCCTTGACTTATAGATATGTGCTCTTAATGATTCTAGTTTACCACTCTGAAATTCTGCCTTTCCTAAAGTCATGGACTTAAGTCCATGCAGTCAAGATTGGCTGTTGTGTTACAAGTACAGCTTGTCTTCTGCTTTCTAATAAAACATTCATTTCTTACTTCCAACTAGTCAGGATCAACTTCAACATATATTGTTCAGCCAACATTCTTCTGACTCCTTCTGTGATCTTCTACTACAATCCTGATTTCCTGAACCCTGAGAGAATTGTCCTTAGTGACTCATTCAATGTGATGCAGTCCTTGTCTTCCTGTTCCCAGTTTTCCAGCCTCTATCCATTTTCCATTTCCAAAGCTGAGTCATTATGTATATGCATTCACTAAGCCAAAAATCTGTTCTCAGTTTTGATATCTTTTGTTAGTCTGTTTCCATAAATATACAGGTGAATGAACAATTCAAAAATTATGTAGATTTTGTTTCCAACAGATTCAAATGAGATGTTACACATTAAGTTCTGGTGAGAGCCTTCTCTCTAATTCTAAGACAATGTCTTCTTGGTACATCATAGCATGGCAGAATGTAGAATAAGTAGATTGATGTGCTTAGCTTCAGTGCTATAAGATTGACTACCCTCATGTCTGGGGACATAACCCTCATGATTTTCTACTCCCTAAAGTTTCCACATTTTAATACTGATATATGAATTGGAACATCTTTTTTTCAAATCATTGATTGTAGTTGTGTACTGAGTTTCACATTGCCAATTTATTATTACTCTTCAACATACACAATACATTCATTTCGCATAATTTTTGACTTTTTATTTTATAATTAAGTAGTTGTGGTATATCTAATATGATTTTAGTAATTCTGATTTGTGGATATCTGGTATCATTAAGAGTTTTTTATTGAATTCTTTTACGTATCATTTACTTTCTGTAGAAGTTTGTTTTATACTGTAGGCTCCAATTTGAGAGACTGTGACAGAATACTTGTAACCTGAATAGTCTTAATGAATGAGCAGAAGAGAAATTTGTTGTATTACAGTTCTAAATCTGGGAAATCTATCACAAAGGTGCTCAAAGCTGTCCACTCTCTTTCCATTTCATTGCAAAATGCTGGGAGCATAACATAAGGTTGTTCAGAAAAAGAAATATTTCATACAATAGGGTAAACTATGTTACCAACAGCAAAAATCTACCCACAATAATAACAGCATTACATTTCATGAGGTGGGACCTCAATTCTTCTTCAAGGTCCATCCCTTCTCAGTATTGTTAGAATAGTCAAAGAATATAAAACTATATGATTTGATTATTGTTAATAGTTTTCTGTAGATGCCCATGTATACATTAATGAACCTTTATTCTTTCTGAAATCTAGAAAAAAAAACATATTGAGTGAGGTAACCCAGACTCACAAAGACAAATATAATATGTATTCATGCTTGAGTAGCTTTTAGACATAAAGCAAAGAATAAACAGCCTATAGGCCACAAACCCAGAGAAACAGGACAAGAAAGAAGATTCAAAGAGAGTGAGATATGGATCTACATAAGAAGGTGTGCTAAAAGAAAAATGAGACTTGTTATTAATAGAAAGAAAGATTCCATTTGACTTAAAGAATTGTTTTCTCTCTTAGGTAAAACATAAATGATAATTCTATGACGCAGTCAGTTTTAACATGAAATACAATAAAACAATGAAGAAGTCATCTTGAAAAGTATCATTATAAGAAGTACTACTAATAGGAATGAAAGAATATGGAAGATCACTTTTGTAAGTTTTTAATTTAATATTTGTGTTTGTGTATTTGTGTGTCTGTGCGTATGTGAGTTTAGTGTGCCTGTGTATTTCTGTGTATGGGTGGCTGCAGAAACTATAATATTGTATCAGATCCCTGAAGGGGATGTTGTAGACTTGTGAACTGCTACGTCTGGCTGCTGGAAGCCAAATTCAGGTCCTATGTTAAAAGATTCCAACACACTTACTTGTCAAGCCATCTTTCAGTGCTTGGAAGTTCCCTTTTGTGTATTCATTTCCTGGAGTATGACTAAGCACAATTAAGACAAAGAAGAATTAGGTAAATTTTTTGCAGTGCAATTAGTTCAGTTCAAAGACTAAATACTTATTTGTTTAGTTTTTTTCTAAATGAATTTGCATAAATAAAAACTTGTACAATTTTGAATATACATATAATTTATAAGTGATATCTAACCTACATAGTATTTTATTTAATACTTTTATCCTATATTATGATCTTAACCTTTTCATCAACTTTAATTTCTTTATTAATATTATTTATATTAAGTAAATATAATCAAATATGATCTCATAATAATTAACTCTAATAACAATATAGAGATTTTAAGTACTAAACATCTTGCTGTAGATGTATTTTAGAGAAACCTCATAGGGAAGTTTTCCAGCAAAGCAAAGTCCTTGTATATTAGTTAGTTTTAAGTCAATTTCCATTTTGAATGCATTTTCCAGGTCTTTAAATGATCATGCAATTTGAAATATTTTGACCTAAACCCAATTTTATCATTTATTGTTTTTGCATCTTTTTAAAAATATTGCTTTTATTGAGCTATACATTTTTCTCTGCTTCACTCCCTTCCTCTTCCTTCCCCTTCTACCCTCTCCCATGGTCCTTATGCTCCCAATCTGCTCAGGAAATCTTGTATTTTTCTACTTCCCATGTGGAGTAGATCCATGTATGTCTCTTTTAGGATCCTCATTGTCTACATTCTCTGGGATTGTGAATTGTAGGCTGGTTTTCATTGCTTTATGTTGGAAAGACACTTATAAGTGAGTACATATGATATTTGTTCTTCTGGGTCTGGGTTTCTTCACTCAATATGATGTTTTCTAGATCTATCCATTTGCCCGAAAATTTCAAGATGTCATTATTTTTCTGGTGTGTAGTACTCCATTGTGTAAATGCACAACATGTTTCTTATCCATTTTTCAGTCGAGGGGCATTTAGGTTGTTTCCAGGTTCTGGCTGTGACAAACAATGCTGCTATAAACATAGTTGAGCACATGTCATTGTGCTACAATTGGACATCCTTTGGGAATTTACCTAAGAGTTAAGGTATTTCTGGGTCTGGAGGAAGGTTGGTTTCTAATTTTCTGAGAATTGCCATACTGATATCCAAAGGGTCTGTACCAATTTGCATTCCCACAAGCAATGCAGGAGTGTTCCCTTTACCCCACAACTTCTTCAGCATAAGTTGTTATCAGTTTGTTTGATCTTGGCCATTTTTATCGGTTTAAAAAGGAATCTCAGAGTTGTTTTGATTTGCATTTCTGTGATGGCTAAGGATTTGAGTACTTCTTTAAATGTCTTTTAGCCATTTTACATTCCTCTGTTGAGAGTTCTTTGTTTAGGTCTGTACTCCATTTTTTAATTGGATTAATTGTTCTTTTGATGAACAATTTCTTGACTTCTTTGTATATTTTGGATATGAGCCTTCTGTCTGATGTGGGGTTGGTCAAGATCTTTTCCCATTCTGTAGGTTGCCATTTTGTCTTGTTGATTGTGTCCTTTGCTTTACAGAAGATTGTCAGTTTCAGGAGGTCCCACTTATTAATTGTTTCTCTCAGTGTCTGTGCCGCTGGGGTTATATTTAGGAAGTGGTCTCTTGTACCAATGCATTCAAGTGTACTTCCCACTTTCTCTTCTATGAGGTTCAGTGTGGTTGGCTTTATGTTGTTGCTGTCAGGGTTTCTTTCTGCCCAGTTCCTGCAGTCGTTAAGTCCCAAAGAAATCACACAGAGTTCTAAATTAACTATAAACTAATTGTCCCATTAGCTTTGGTTTCTTATTAACTCTTACAACTTATATTAGCCCATTATTCTAGTATATATTAGCCACATGACTCGGTACTTTTTTCAGCAAGGCAGTTACATCTTGCTTCTTCTGTGTCTGAGACTTAACGACTGTGGGAACCAGGCAGGACAGAAACCCCAGTTACATCTTGCTTCTTCTGTGTCTGAGACTTAACGACTGTGGGAACCAGGCAGGACAGAAACCCCAACAACAAATGGTGCCCAACGTGTGAACGAGTGCATTCACATAAAGCTTGATAGAGCTTGGGAAGTAATTCTAGACAGAAAAGGATAGAGTTAAGCATGGCTTATTGATAGCAGCATTTTCTCAGCTGGTCTCTGCTTGCTAGAGGCAAGCACTCTCATTTAAGAGAGGCTTCCTGACTCAGTTTTAGCAGCAAAATCTTGCAGCTCTTTTAAGAAACACTTAAATGGTGTTGATGAAAAGCTGATCACATGCTTTTTGATTTTCAGCCATAGCATTAAAAAAGCAGTGCCATTTTAAAATGCCAGCTTTCTGGGCAGTCCTGCCAGTGCAAATTCTTACTTTTTCAGGCAGGAGGTCTGACTGCAGAGCATTTGAATGTGGTTTGTAAGCACACTGCTGCAGCTTACTTGTTGGCAGGGACCTTGAAACATCATAGAGTTGTGGCAATAAACATTTCTCTGGCCAGTACTTCCACTATGAGGCTGTAATCTCAGAAAGCTAAGGAATGGGCTGGATTGAGCCATTGAAGCCACAGCTTTAATCCTCTCTATATTGCTTAGCAAATTAAAGGCTCACGTTATCAGAAAAAGAGAAAGAGATACAATAAAAAGAGATTCAAAGATGAAGAAAATCTCTAAATGGTTTACAGTGTGTTAAAAATATATACAAGCTTGAGAGATTAAAGAAAAAGGTTAAAGTCCTTAAAATAAAAAAGAAAGAGAGTAATTGGGTGTGGTGGTACACACCTTTAATCCCAACACTTGGGAGACAGAAGCAGGCAGATCTCTGTGAGTTCAATGTGTGGTGACATACACCTTTAATCCTAGCACTTAGAAGGCAAAAGCAGGCAGGCAGATCTCTGTGAGTTCAAGGACAGCCTGGTCTACAGAATCCAAAGATACACAGAGCCCTGTCTCAAAAAGCCAAAAATTAAAAGTAAAAATAAAAGAAATAGAGGTTAAAATAAAGCCACGTAAAGATGAAAAATACACAGAGAGTCTGGATACTGTATGTTGTTATATTCTCTTTGAATTGTTTGAATGTTGAAGAAGGAGCAACAGCTGCTAAAAGATGTTTAAATATAAATGCTGCTGGATTAATAAAACATAAATATTTTATAAACGCCTTGACTTCAAAATTGAAGTCAAAAGATATGTTACTTTGGAGAAGAGGTTTTGTTTTTGTTTCCACATGAAATGAGAGGCTATGGATTTATTTTGAGTTAGGAAAAATCAGGTTTGATCAAGAAAGAGCATCTGAGAAATCTCTGGTAAGAAGAGATGGCCCAGATGTCTGAGTTCTACATCCAGAACAGATTCAAGACTGCTGCCTGAGATGATCAAACCTCATAGGATACTCCAGTCATGACTTGATAATAATTAAGTAAATTTTCTTTAGGTCCACATAAGATTATCAGTGCCCCCAATGAGCAGGAAGTAGTCTGGAAAACTATGCCCACACTCCCCAAAAATGGACTATGGATGTTCTTTTTTTTTTTTAACAAAAAGAAGGGGAAGTGGTGTGGGGCCATGGTCTGTATTCAGTCAATTATATTTTAAATAAATGCTGATTAGCCAGTAGCAAGGCAGGAAGTATAGGCGGGACAACCAGACAATAAGTAGAGGCAGGCAGGAGAATTCTAGGAAAGAGGAAGCCAATTCCTCTGCAGTTCTTTACCCTGCCACAGAAGAAGCAAGATATGACTGGCCTCACTGAAAAAAGGCACTGAGCCATGTGGCTAACTCAGATAAGAATAATGGGCTAATAATGGCCTATATAAGTTATGAGTTAATAAGAAGTCTGAGCTACTGGGCCTATCAGTTTAAAATTGATATAGACCTCTGTGTAATTTCTTTGGGACTTAACAACCTGGCAGGACAGACATCCTCGGACAACATGTTGGGGTCTTTGATCCATTTGGATTTGAGTTTGTGCATGTTAATAGATACAAATATATTTTCATTTTTCTACATGTTGATATCCAGTTATGCTAGTACCATTTGTTGAATATGTTTTCTTTTTTCCATGATATATTTTTTGCTTCTTTGTAAAAAGTTAGGTGTTTGTGTAGATTAATATCGGGTCTTCTATTCAGTTCCATTGATCCTCCTGTCTCTCTCTCTTTTTTTCAAATATCAGGCTGTTTTCAGTACTGTAACTCTGTAGTAGAGTATGAAGTCAGAGATTGTGATGCCTACAGAAATTCCTTTATTGTACAGGATTGTTTGGGCTATCCTGTTTTTTTTTGCTTTTCCATAGAAAGTTGAATACTGTTCTTTCGAGGTATGTGAAGAATTTTGCTGGAATTTTGATGAGTATTGCATTGAATCTGTAGGTTGCTTTTGATAAGATTGCCATTTTTACTATGTTAATTCTACATACCCAAGAGCATGAGACATCACAATCTCATAACTATGCAAATATTCATCAGAAGTTGCTCCAACATACCAACCCATAATATAATACTAGTTAAATGACTATAATAAATTTCAGTCTAATATCAACACTTTGAGGTATGAATTGACCCTTAAACCATTCTCTCCCATTCAGTATGTATTTTACACTCACTGTACAGTGCTAACTAAACTAAAGAAGTGTGTGGCACATACTCTGTGATTGCCTACCTTTTTGCTACTTACTGATGCAATTGAAATAGCTCAGGCTGATGGATTGTTTGCACTTTATAACTTTATGTTTATCATAGTGCAATCTTCTTTAACTTGTCTTAATTTAAATATAAACATGTGTATTACCAAGAATTCATTTCAACTTGATCATCATGAAAGAAGACTGCTTTCTTAAGTATTCTGTGTACCTTCTTAGGATAAAGTAGAGCATGGTTCTACTTATACCATTGGCAATTTTACCTTGAACAGAATTATTATGTGGTGATTTTCTTGTCCTACCAAGATGGATGTGCAAGTTCTGAGGGTACTACAGATTCTAATGTGGTCCTAGAGAGTGATTTACTTTCAAGGCTCAGCCATTAAAGATTAGGATCTCATGTGAGCAAAGTAGGCATAATCACCACATTCTATCTCAGTTTTCAATTTTCAGTCCTCTGATAATTTTCGCTCATAACTTTTTGCAAGATACATTTTACACATATTTAAATATAAAATTTATCTCAGTTTTGCTAATTAAATAATAATATTGCTAGAAATACAGGCTCCTGTTTTATCCTTTTGTTTTAGGTCAGATGTCTAGGATAGCATGCATACACCATGTGATGAGAAGTTGCCATGATAGAATGACAGCTATCCAAGGTAGATAGGTGGTGTTCAGACTTCCAGTTAAAGTCTCCAAATTTTGCAATTTGGCTTTCATTTAAAAAATAAAATATTTGGACTAAATATAGGTGAGATAGCCAAGCATGAGCCATGGTTTGGATTTTAATGATTTTGCAGCAGACGTTCAGCAACAACATTTATCTTGCTGGGGTTCAAGTCTGAAGAGTCCTCAGAGCTGGGGGAAGCAGGATTCTGAGATATCCTGTGGAGTGTCCCTCATATTATCTATATGCCGGTCAACAGGCTTAAAAGGTGCTATGGTCTAAATATTTGTTATGGGAGATTGGTCTTCTAACACAGAAGCAGAGTGAGGGAATGGATTGGGAGGACTTAGGTCACCAGGGGATGAGGTCTAGCACAGAACAATTTTCTTAGTGTCAAAACCAGAAGAAATCTCAAGCAGGCGGGGCTTTCCTGGAGCCTTCTGCTGCTCTTGAAGATTCAATTATGTCTTCATGTTTTTCCTTGGATGATTTCATCTCCTGTTTTAATTGTGCTGGTTTCCTCATCACAGTTGATAACGTAAGACTTTTTCTTTCCAGGACTCACCTAACATCCCGAGTGATACTTAGGTACGCAGTATTTGTGAATTCTGACATTAATTTATCAAGAGGAAAATAAATTTAGCTGAATTTTATTTTATTTAATGATTTAATTCAAGAAACAACACAGTAAGGAAACACTTCCACAATAGAATGAATGGTAAATATTGGGAAGCTAGAAAGCTTAAGAGTATATGATTTGTCTTAGAGTTTATCTCCAATAAATACTACAGGTGACAGTTCGATAAACAGTCAGATATTACCAAACTCTTGTGTCAATTTGAGCTTTAACACTTTCTTAATTGGTATCTATATAATTATTAGAAGTTGCCACATTTGAATCCTATAAATCTCTATATTCTTTTATCTATATAAATCAATCTCCTTAGATTACTATCAGTTAAGTTCTTCACATAGCTTTTCCACTGTGTATTGATATGTATGCATGTAGTGGAAGCATTTTATTCTGGGTATTTAATCCAAGCTGTTTGTTTTAGCTGTAGTTATCTCTGATAGATTTTATGTGACAGTACTTGTATTAAAATGATTTTCTACAAAAAGGGTCACTTTACAGAAAACCCTCCATGTAAATTGTAAATAGATAAATGGCAGAAAAGGGGTGACAAGGGACTGTTGACCACCTAGCACTGTTCTAAGAGGTGGGCTGAGAAAGACATCTTTTAGGGTGACAGACTATTTACTGTATGTACATTTCTAATCCTAATGTTATATAATATTTGGGACTTAATGATAACTAGTACATTCTTCAGCATAATTCCCCATGCAAGGAACAAGGAGTAGGAGTCTCCAAACAAGTTTCAAAGGTCAATTGCATGACTTCACTGCTTTACAGAAAATGACGCTTTAGAGAATGTTGTCCAATACCAGTGTTATTTAGCAATCATGCCTCAATGTTTTCTTCAGAATTGTTTTATTTGGATTAGTTTCCTGGGCTTTTGGTTTCTCTTCTCCAATGAAAACATTTATTTGAAGAATCTAATTTATCTCAGTGCACCAGAAAGTTAAATCATTAAGCATTTGAAAAATAACAATTCTTAGCTTTTAAATTCCCTACTTTTGAAGTACTAAAACATATTTTTTAGTTACTAATTCTGAAAATTGTAGAACATTAACATGAGAAATAACGAGTTTTGCGCAAAATGTTGAACAGTCTCCTTGAATCATAAACATACAGTGAAATTTGACTTAATACCACTAAGCGTATCTGTTCCCTTTCTCTAACCAAGTAGTTCTGAGTTGGGATAGCTAGAAGATAACGATAGGTAGTGTTCCTAATTTGTGCAAAGCATATTAATAAAAAAATAAAAGCAAAGTTCAACTTCTTTTTCTGCACTAAATTCTGGAGTTCTATGACTTATGCCAGCTGTTTCCCCCCCCCACACACAAATACAGTCATTTTAAGCAAGATATTCAGCTGACCTTTAAGCGTAATGACAGGCATGCAGATGTGGACCAGGCAATGACACAGCCACTCCAGTAGCATTTCTGTGTGGTTGTTCTGTGTCCTGTCTGTGTTTAGCATGGACTATGAAGAGACCTGCTTCTTTCTGATCAGCCACTATGAAGTGGACAAGACATCATCTGTAAGTTTCCTATAACCCCCTCAGTACAGTACACTTTGGTTTCCACTATGCAAGGTTTTTTCTAAGCTTGAGTGGAAACGAAATTAAAAAAAAGAAAAATCAAACAAACAAGCAAACTAAAACAAAAAAAGCCAAAAACAGAAAATAAAAAATGCTGTAATGAAACAATGAAACCTTAAATTTTCACTGAAGTTAAGGAACTATTTATTAGCTATGATTATTTTAACATTAAAAACATTTTCCATTGTGTTTCAACAAAAGTGTTTTACTAATCCTTTACATTTTAGTAATCCTCCAGCTAAATATGTTCTCCAAGATGAAGTTTTGTTAAGATGGCCTAACTCTCCCCAAGGCCAAGCGAAAGCAGATGGTTCAAGCAGATTATATTGGAATCAATTGAAAATTTTCATTTAAAATATAGACTGCTTTGAAAATTTATTTCCAGTTATCTGGAGTGGGGACTGGAAATATGCATTGCTTAAAAAGATATGTAGGTAACAGTTTAGTAATTTTTGACTGAACAAAATTTTTTGATGTGTTTCTTAAGTCCAGACTTCTCAAAATCAAACTAGCTTAAATAAATTGCTGGATTGTGATTTCAGTTTTCAAAGAGGTAATTTAACTGCACTTTGTTTTGTATGAACTTGGATTAGTAAATGGTAATATGATTGGTTACATGACGTGGTCCCTGTACTTTACTTGAACTTCTTGCTCATATGTTTGTAAATTAAAAAGAATTCATCCTTCATTAGAAATGGTTTCTATGAAGTGATTCTATTTCCACGAAATTCATATGTTGAAGACCTTACTCTTAAGTTCAATATTTGAATTTATCTTGAGACAAGGTATTGACAATTTTTAGTGTAATAATGAAGCAACTACTGTGAGCAATGGTGTCCTATGCAAGAAGAAAAATTTAAGGAAGGTGCATACATGAAGGGTTTCAAATGAACATGAAAGTGGACAGAAGAGCCAAAGAAACACACTTAGCATCGGGTCTCCCCTCACAGCTCTGGAAGGAGCCAAATTGTCACCACCTTGAGCCCACTCTAGCATCTGGATCTGTGGGGCATTAGTTTTTTTTTTTTTTTTTTTAAATTGGAAAAAAAAAAGAAATTTCTGCCTCCTCCCCGCCTCCCATTTCCCTCCCCCTCCTCCCCCTCTTCCCCCCTCCCCCTACTCCTCCCCCTCCCTCTCCAGCCTGAAGGAGCAGTCATGGTTCCCTGCCCTGTGGAAAGTCCAAAGTCCTCCCCATCCATCCTGGTCTAGGAAGGTGAACATCCAAACTGGGTAGGCTCCCACAAAGCCAGAACATGAAGTAGGATCAAAACCCGGTGCCATTGTTCTTGACTTCTCAGCAGCCCTCATTGTCGGCCAAATTCAGAGAGTCCGGTTTTATCCCATGCTTTTTCCGTCACAGTCCAGCTGGCCTTGGTGAGCTCCCAATGGATCAGCCCCACTGTCTTCGTGGGTGGATGCACCCCTTGTGGTCCTGACTTCTTTGCTCATATTCTCCTTCCTTCTGCTCCTCACTGGAACATTGAGAGCTCAGTCTGGTGCTCCAGTGTGGGTCTCTGTCTCTATCTCCATCCATCGCCAGATGAAGGTTCTATGGTGATATGCAAGATATTCATCAGTATGGCTATAGTATAGGGTCATTTCAGGTTTCCTATCCTCAGCTGCCCCAGGAACTAATTGGGGACATCGCCTTGGGCACCTGGGAGCCCCTCTAGTTCCAAGTCTCTTGCCAACCCTAAGATGGCTCCCTTAATTAAGATGTGTGCTTCCCTGCTCCCCTAACAAACCTTCCTTTATCCCAATCATCCGGTTGCCCCAAGTTCCCCCAACCTCCCCTTCTCACATTTCTCTCCCCTTCTCCCCTTACCCCCTCCCCCACACACCCCCAAGATCCCAATTTTTTGCCTGGCAATCTTGTCTACTTCCCATAACCAGGAGGGTAGCTATATATTTTTCTTTGGGTTCACCTTCTTATTTAGTTTCTGTAGGATATCAAATTATAGACTCACTGACCTTTATTTATCTCTAGAAACCAATTATGAGTGAGTACATCCCATGTTCATCTTTTTGGGTCTGGGTTACCTCACTCAGGATAGTGTTTTCTATTTCCATCCATTTGCATGCAAAATTCGCGAAGTCATTGATTTTTACCGCTGAGTAGTATTCTAATTCCACACTTTCTTCATCCATTCTTCCATTGAAGGGCATCTAGGTTGTTTCCAGGTTCTGGCTATTACAAATAATGCTGCTGTGAACATAGTTGAACAAATGTCCTTGTCATATGATCGGGCATCTCGTGGGTATATTCCCAAGAGTGGCATTGCTGGGTCCATGGGTAGGTTGATCCCGAATTTCCTGAGAAACCGCCACACTGCTTTCCAAAGTGGTTGAACATGTTTGCATTCCCACCAGCAATGGATGAGGGTACCCCTTTCTCCACAGCCTCTCCAGCAAAGGCTATCATTGGTGTTTTTGATTTTAGCCATTCTGACAGGTGTAAGATGATATCTCAATGTTGTTTTGATTTGCATTTCCCTGATTGCTAAGGAGGCTGAGCATGACCTTAGTTGTCTTTTGGCCATTTGAACTTCTTCTGTTGAGAATTCTCTCTTCAGATCAGGGGGCATTAGATTTCTGTTGATTAACCTGAGTTTATGGAGTTTTGCCAAAGCGGCCCTTTAACTAATCTTTGAACATCAGCCAAACACGTGGTCAGAAAAAAATCTCAAATAGTTCATTTACTAATGTTAAAAAGTCAGGGCTACAGAGATGATCCAGTGGTTAACTCCATGTACTCCTCTTACAAAGAACCAGACTTAAGTTTCCAGTGACTTTCAAGTGACTTGCCATTGTATGTAGGTCTAGATACAGGAGGCCTGGAGCTATTGTCTTCTGGCTTCTGTGTATATTTCCACACAGGTGCTCCTTCCCACATGCAGAACACACAAACACACACAAATATACACAGAGAGAGACACATAAACTAAAGTAAAAAATTAAAATGTATTCACTCCTCTTTTTTCACGTTACTTAATTTTAATCCACATCTTCCTTATTTTATATAATTACAATTTGAGATTTCCTAAATAGTTGGGCTTAAAAGTGTCCAATCAGATCTGATACAGTAATGAATTTGAGCATAATTGTGTATGTGTTATTGTTTTACACGTAGTTGTCAATCTTGTTCATATGATTTTTTAATTTTACAAATCTTATAGTCTTTTATTGAGAAGCAGGGACATATATATATATATATAATATTTTCTACATTTAAATATAAAAATGAATTTAGAAAGCTGTCATTGAATTAAATGGAATCAATTTCTTCCTGTTTGTAGTAAATTGGCAAGGAGTTAATAAAAATACCCATAAGATTTGAAAGTAAAGTAGATGAAGCAGCAGTAGTTCTGGAAGTAATAAAAGAAGTAGGTGAGTGGCAACTGGCTTGTCCATAGAAAATTAAAATTTAGATTTAGACAAGAAGTGCTATCACAAGTGACTGCTCTTGACAAAGAGACCTCTAAAGCCTTGAGAAATAAGGGATCATATGGTGCTTTAAGGGAGGCTGTACTTAGGACTTGTTCAAAGTCAGGGAAAGGAGCAGATTCCCTGGGATCTCTCCACATTTACACTGCTGTTTACCATCTGAACCATGGGAGAAGAGGGATGTTATTTGGGTAATTTGATCTGTGTATATGTACCAAAATCCAGCAGCTGATAAACAGCACTGCTCACCCTGGGCACCCGCTGTGCTTAGACCCGATGTAGAGGGTAGTGACACAGCCTCTGCGAGAAAGGCAGACTGAGAACGGTTGACTGCTGGCCCAGAGTCCATTGCGCAAATGCAAATGCTATGGCGGGTATTTCAAATAGCGCTTCTGCTTGATATGGCAATGGCTTGCTCTCTGACTCCCCCTGCCCAAGTGCTGAGCTTAAAACTGCTCAGACTGTCTGGGCTCATGGATGCCGGGAAGCATGGAGTCTTTACAGCTGGCAGCCAAGCTGGGGTGGCAGGGTGGGGGGTGCCGGGTTGTTCTATAACCAAATGCTGGGCACCAGATAATGCGTGAAACAATCCCACACCAGTTTGAATTCAAAGGGGTATTTATTTTAGGGGAAAGTTACAGAACACCGACAGCCAGGAAAGGAGTCTAATCACTGTAGCAAGAGCCAGAACCAAGAGAACAGAAAACTGCTGGTTTGTTTGTTTGTTTGTTTTTTTGATTTTCGAGACAGGGTTTCTCCGTAGCGTTTTGGTTCCTGTCCTGGAACTAGCTCTTGTAGACCAGGCTGGCCTTGCTCACAACCATAAATATAAAGAAAACTGCTGTTTTTAAAGAGAAATAGACCAGGCCCCATGGACTGGTATCTTGGCGGCTATTGGCTGAAGGAGCGGAAGGTGATCCTGCGTCATAGTGGGCTGGCACTCCCACAGCAGTTATGTATATAGAACAAAGCCTATTCCTGATTATGTCTTGTACCTGGATGAATAATGAAGCCAATTCTGTATTATCTGGTATAAGTTCAGCAATTTTAATATGCAAGATTACTCTTTCTGCATATTGCAAATCAGTAACTATATTGAGAGCTTCTTTAAAATCCCTTAGTACCATAAGAATAGCTTTATTCCACCTTACTTAATTCATCTGATTTATAACCTGCCTTTCCTGATTTATTTGCATCAGTATAAAATGTATGGGCTACAGTTATTGGTGCATCACATAATATTCAGGGTAGAATCCATGAAGTTCTCTTTATAAGGTTAATTCTATTGTTATTGGGATAATTGCTATTAATTTCTTCCAAAACTTACCTTTTATAATTAATTCAGAGATGTTGTCCACATAGGTTTTTAGTTTTTTACCTGGTTTATGTGGTAAAAAGATCTATTCTAAGATAATATCATCCCTCTGCATTAAAATTCCTGTAGGAGAAATTTTGGAAGGCAATATGACTAGAATACAATAAAGATTTGGATTCACCCTATCCACATGTGCCTCCTGTAATTTCTCCTCAACAATTGTCAATTCCTTTACTGTTTCAGCTGTTAAATTTCTGGTACTATTCAAGTCTTTATCACTATGTAAGGTTTTGTTTAAATGAATTATTAGATGAGGTGTTATCCCAACAGCTGGTCATAGACTGGAAAGGTCTCCTAATAATCTTTGAAAGTCATTAAGAGTCTGCAACTGGTCTCTCCAAATTTGTGCCTTTTGCGTTCCAATTTTCTGTGAACCTATTCTGTAACCTAGGTAATTAACAGAATCTCCTCTTTGAATCTTCTCAGGAGCAATTTGTAATCCCCATTTCTTCACCTCTTCAAAAATCCTTTCTAAAGTATCTTTATTTGAATCAAATAACAAAATGCCATCCATGAAATGGTAGATCATAGACTTAGGAAATTGCTTATGAATTATTTCCAGTGACTGGCTAACAAAGATTTGGAACAGTGTAGGGCTACTGAGCATTCCCTGTGGGAGGATAGTCCATTGATATCTTCTAGTAGGCTGAGAATTATTATAAGTAGGCACTGTGATGGCAAACATTTCTCTATTCTTTTCTTGTAAAGGTATAGTGTAGAAACAATCCTTTAAATCAATAACTATGAGAGGTGAATGGGTAGCAAACAGCTGAAATGGGAGGTTTTAAAACCAAACGTTGGGTGTCAGATGAAGGTTTAAGTTACACAACAATCCCAGACCAGTTTGGAATAATGATTAATAAAAGGGTTTTTTATTTAAGGGGAAAAACTTAAAGATCAATGTCCTAGAAAACAGCCCTTGGTATTTGGACCATAGATGTTCACTATTGAGATTTCCTGTTGGATTTTTTTTTCCCTGTGACTAATATGAAATGTTTCTTTTTGTCTCTTTTGATTGGTTTTAGTTTGAGGTCTATTTTGTTAGAAATTAGGATAGCTACACCTGCTTGTATCTTTAGGTTCATTTGATTGGAATATTTTTTAACGCTTTACTCTGAGACAATGTCTGTCTTTGAGTTTGAGATGTGTTTCTTGTATGCAGAGGAAGGATGGATTCTGTTTTCATACACAATATGTCAACTTGTGCCTTTTTATAGGTGAGTTGAGTCCATTTATATTAAGGGATACAAGTGATTTAGTTTTCATTGTTGGTAATGCTAATTTGTTCATTTTTGCCTTCTTTGGGATTTGATGCTATGAAACTATCAAATTTCTGTGCTTTTGTTGATGTAGTAAACTTCCTTGGGTTGGAGTTTTCCTTCTAGTATATTGTGTAGTGCTGGGTGTGTGGCTAGGTATTGGTTAAATCTGGTTTTGTCAGGGTATATTTTGTTTTCTTCTTCTATGGTAATTGAAAATTTTGCTAGATATAGTAATCTGGGCTGGCATCCATGGTCTCTTAATGTCTGCATAATGCTTGACCATGACCAGCTGACTTTCCTTGTCTCCTATGAAAAGTTAGGTGTAATTCTGATAGGTTTGTCTTTATATGTTATTTGGTGTTTTTCCTTTGCAGCTCTTAATATTTTTTCTTTACTCTGTATGTTTAGTGTTTTGATTACTATGTGGTGAGGAGACTATTTTTTTATCCAGTCTATTTGGTGTTCTGTAAGCTTCTTATATCTTCATAAGCATATCTTCCTTTAGTTTGGGAAAGTTTTCTTCTATGATTTTGTTAAATATATTTTCTGTGCTTTTGAGTTGAACTTTTTTTCTTCTTCTATACCTATTATTCTTAGATTTTGTCTTTTCATGGTGTCCTCTATTCCTGGATATTTTTGGTTTAGTTTTTGTTAGATTTAATGTTTTCCTTGACTGACAAGTCTACTTTCTTTATTGTATCTTCAGAGCTTGAGATTCTCTCTTCCATCTCTTGTATTCTGTTCTTCATGCTTGTATTTGTATTTCCTTATCATTTTTCATGATTTCTGTTTCTATAATTCCCTCAGCCTGTGTTTTCCTTATTGTCTCTATTTCAGTTTTCAAGTCTTGAATAGTTTTTTTCATATGTTTGGTTACTTTTTCTTGATTTTCTTTAAAGAATTTGTTGATGTCTTCCAATTTTTATTTGTCTTTTCCTCCATTTCTTTGAGGGAATTTCTCTTTAAGAGAAATTTTAAGAGTTTAAAACATCCTCCTGAAGTTATTTTTAGGTCCATTTTTCTCCTTCATCAATATTTGGTTGTTCAAATCTTCTGTTGTAGTGTCTTTAGGTTTTACTGGTGTCATGTTGATCTTTATAGTGTTACATGTGGTCTTACCTTTCCTACTCATCTTTTCCTCTAATAGGTATGGTTGGTCTTGTCTGTAATTCTGTTGATTAGTCTTCTAGGTGCCAGTGAATCCAACACTCAAATGGTTGTTCCTGACCTGGCTTAGGTCTACTTCCTTGAAGGTCCCAGATTCAAGTCCAAACTTTCAGTGGTCTCTGGCTCTGCCTCACTTGCTCAGTGGTTCCTCCCCTGTACCTTTTATGGTGTAGTTTGCTGTCTCAGGTCTGCTATGGCCCTTGTTGCTGGCTTAGTACTGGTCCACCAATGTCTCTGGACTGGATCCACTCCTGCTCCAGTGGAGCTTGTTTTCTCTGGCCCACTCTAGCATAGGTAGGTAACTGGTTCAGTCCCACTCCTGTAGAATTTGTTACCTCTGGCCTGCTCTAGCCCAAGGTGGAGTTTGTTGCCTCTGGCCTAATTTGGCCTAGGTTACTAGCTTTGACCTGTTTCTGTAAATCCTGGTCTGGATCCCCTCCTGCAGAGGTCCCTGTGTTGGAGATGGTCCTGCCAAGGTCTCTGACTCTGGTCTACTCACTAAGAGTCCCAAGCTTGGGTGCTCCCAGACCCACAGAGAACCTGGCTTAGGCTTGCTCCCTCAGAGTTCCCAGACATATGTTCAGACCCACAGATGTTTCTGGTTCTTGCCTGTTCACTTTGACATCCCAGACCAATGCCCAAACCCCCAGAGGTCCTAGCTCATGCCTACTCCCTCTGTGGTCCCAGACTCATACCTGAATCCACAGAGATCTCAATAGGATTGTCTTTTTTTATGTTGATCCTACCTATCCATGAAAATGGGAGATCTTTCCATTTTTGATATCATCTTCAATTTCTTTTTTTAAAGACTTAAAGTTCTTAACATGCAAGTCTTTAATTTCTTTGGTTACTGCTACCCCAAGGTATTTTATGTTATTTGTAGCTATTTTGAAGGGTGATGTATCTCTGATTTCTTTCTCAACTTGTTTATGATTTGTGTATAGCAGGGCTACTGGTTTTTTTTGAGTTTTGTATCCTGCTCAATTACTGAAGGTATTTATCAACTGCCGGAGTTCCCTAATAGAGTTTTTAGGGTCACTCATGTATACTATCGTATCATCTGCAAATAGTGAAAGTCTGACTTCTTCCTTTCCAATTTGAATCCCCTTGATCTCTTTTTGTTGTCTTAATGTTCTATCCAGAACTTCAAGAACTATGATGAATAGATATGGAGTGCGTGGTCAACCTTATATTGTTGCCAATTTTAGTAGAATCATTTTGGGTGTCTCTCCATTTAATTGGATGTTGGCTGTCAATTTGTTGTATATTGCTTTTCTTCTGTTTATGTTTTTTCTATCCATGATCTCTCCAAAACCTTTATCATGAACGAGTGTTGCATTTACTCAAATACTTTTTTCAGCATAATGAGATGATTATGAGGTTTTTTCTTATATATACGGTGGGTTACATTAATTGATTTTCATATATTGAACCAGTATTTGCTGAATAATTATTACCTTTTCACTATCATAAACTTAATATGTACAACCACCATAATATAGAAACTGTCTTTTTTTCTTTTGTTTTTTTGAGACAGGATTTCTTTCTGTAACAGCCCTAGATGTTCTGGAACTAGCTCTTGTAGACCAGGCTGGCCTCAAATTCAGAGATCCACCTGTCTCTGCCTCCCAAACCTGGGATTAAAGGAATGCACCACTACTACCTGGCTAGAAACTGTCTTTAATATATTAAATAGGAATTCTTAACATTATAGCCTCTAAAGATAAATATAGGGGATATTTTGATAAATTTAACCATATTTATTGTTATTTCCCTTCATTAATTTGGGCATAAAGCATGTATGTGCTAATTGCCCTTTTAATAGTTATACAGAATTTTTATAGGTTTATATCACTGACAGAATGCTATACCCAGTTAAATTTTAATTCCTAGGTATAATTGCTTGAATATATCAATGTGTCAAATTAACATGTTCAAAAATTCATACACAAGATGTTTCTTTGATTTGTTTATTAATACAAAAGTAGTATGTAGCAATTACTTATATTCATAAGTAATGTTAAATGTGACAGTTTGATTATTACATATATACTAATTTAAAGATGAAACAATATGCTTTCTTTTCACCATTAATCAGAAACTTTGGTCAGAATGTGTAGAGAAGATTGGAGAGATTATGAAAAGTTATGGGTAGAAATAGACACTGAAGTACTTGCATCTATTTTTTCTATTGATTATTTTGCTAGAATACACCACATTCTGGTTTTTATGGCACATAGGAGCTTTTAATGAACTGTTTTTCATTTGTGGCAGTTATTTCTCAGGCTCCAAATTAATCACTATATATCAATACAAATTTATACTTATAAGAAGAAATGAGTTAAACAATACTTCAAACATAAATTGAAACTGTATTAGTAATATGCATGATTATTTCTAAACAAAGGTCCATTCAGCCACTAAACCAAGAACTTTTTTGTGCAACTTGGATAATTGATGTGACCATCAATGCACATTGTACGAAATGGAGGTGATTTGTTTGCCTCTTTATATCCACTTATACATGAAAATTCGACATAGTTTCCTGATTCGGAATACAGCTTCTGGCCTCTTATCCATCTGTGAGTTATGTTATGTCTTTTCATGATCTCTTCTGAAATTACACATGGGTCTGAAAGAAAAATTACCAAAAGTTTATTAATACATACACTTATATATACTCAGTTTTCAAGTCCAATTCCTCAAAGTTTTTAAAAACCTGTATTAAACTATCATATAAATGTAGTTCATATTGGATAGAAAATGGTGTCAAAACAATGTTTTTAATGAGATAATTAGATTAAAACAAAAAGGATTCCTAATGTCAATGAAAGAATTCAGGACATTCAATGTTTTTGTATTTCTTTAGGTATTGGGCAAATAAAAAAATTGAACTTTGACCTGTACATGATATTCAGACCCAACATTCAGTGAGATGAATATACTGAAAAATACTGCTCCTACTAAACCAAATCATAATTACTATCATAATATTCATCATTCAATCACAAAGCTATAAGTATAAGTAGTTATTATTGTATTATAAATTTGATTTTCATAGTTTTAAAGTTATACCTACAAAATTACCACACTGGATAAGTGACTAACCTGCTTGTAAAGCAGGTCCTACAACCACCACCTGGGCCCCTGGCCTTCCTCACATTTCTAGAAAGCAAAAGGAGTTAATATTCAAGTTTATGCTGTCTCCAACCAATTGTTTAGTGCTACCATCCTGCCCTATAGTGCATCTAATCACACAGTACTATAAAGGCTTGGACTTATATATCTTAATTAAGGCAGCCATTTTAGGGTTGGCAAGAGCCTTGACTCTAGAGGGGTTCCCAGGGATCCAGAGAGATGTCCTCAACTAGGTCCTTGGGCAGCTGAGGAGAGAGAGCCTGAAATGAACCGATCCTATAGCCATACTAATGAATATCTTGCATATCACCATAGACCCTTCATCTGGAGATGGATGGAGATAGAGATGGAGAAGGACACTTCAAACTCATCATGGAAAAATATATCAAAATGAGGTCACAATCCTAAATATCTATGCCCCAAATGCAAGAGCACACAGATATGTGCAACATTACTAAAGCTTAACTCACACATCAAATTCCACACACTAATAAAAGGAGACTTCAACACCCCATTCTCCACAATGGACAGGTCAACCAGACAGAAATTTAACAGATAAGAAAGAGAACTAACAGATGTCATGACTCAAATGGACTTAACAGACATCTGTAGAATATGCCACCCAAGCACAAAAGAATATACGTTCTTCTCAGTATCTCATGGAACCATCTCATAAATTGACCACATACTTGGTAACAAAGCAAAGAGCAACAGATACCAAATTATTAAAATAACTCCCTGTATTTTATCAGATCACAAGACTTAAGTTAAAATTCAATGACAACACTAATCACAGAAAACCTACACACCCATAGAAACCGAACAATGTTCAACTGATTCACCCCTGGGTCAAGGAGGAAGTAAAGAAAGAAATTAAAGACTTTCTAGAATTCAACTAAAATGAATGCACAACATACCCATACCTACATGACTCTTCAACGTAGTGCTAAGAGGAAAGTGCATAGCACTAAGTGCCTACATAGAGAAAGTGGAGAAATCTCATACTAGAGACTTAACAGCACATCTGAAAGCTCTAGAATAAAAAGAAAAAGAAGCAGACTTACCTATAAGTAGATGACAGAGAATATTCAAATTGAGAACTGAAATTAATAAAATAGAAACAAATAAAACAATAAAAAGAATCAATTAAACAAAGACCTGGTTCTTTGAGAATATCCACAAGATAAACAAACCCTTATTCAAATGTATCAAATGGCAGAAATAGAATATCCAAATTAACAAAATTGGAAATGAAAAGAGTCACACAACAACAGACACTGAGGATCATAAAATCACTAGGTCATATTTAAAGAAAAAACCTGTCCTCCACTAAATTGGAAACTGTAAAAGAAACAGACAATTTTATATATGGGTACCACATACCAAAATTAAATCAAGACCATCTGAACAATTTAAACAGACATATAACTTGTAAGAAAATAGAAGGAGTCATCAAAAGCCTCCCAACAACAGCAAACACCCAGGTTTGGATGGTTTCAGTGCATAATTCTACCAGAACTTCAAAGAAGAGCTAATTTCTATACTCCTCAAAGTTTTCCACATAGTAGAAACAGAAGGAACATTGCCAAACTCTTTTTATGAGACTAAAGTTACCCTGATACTGAAACCACACAAAGACTCAACCAAGAAAGAGAATTACAGAACAATCTTCATCATGATCATTGATGCAAACACACTCAATAAAATTCTGGAAAACTAAATCCAAGAACACATAAAAATATGTTCCACCATGACCAATTTGGCTTCATCCTAGAAATGCAGGTAGGTTTTGATATATGAAAATCTAACAATGCAACCCACCATATAGATTAAAGGAAATTTTAAAAAACCCATATGATCATCTTATTAGATGCTGAAAAAGCACCACTTCATGATAAATGTCTTCAAAAGATAAGGGATTTAAGGAACATTTCTAAACATAATAAAAATTACATAGCAAGTTGACAGACAATATCAAATTAGAAGCAACTCAAAGTAATTTCACTAAAATCAGGAGAAAGACAGTGATGTCTAATCTCTCCATATCTGTTCAATATAATGCTAAAAGTCTTATTTAGAGCAATTAAAGAACAAAAGGAGATCAAGAAAAGCATTATCATTCAAAATAGTCACAAATAGCATAAAATGTCTTGGTTTAACACTAACCAAAGAAATGAGAGACCTGTCCAACAAGAACTTTAAGTCTTTGAAAAAAGAAATTTAAGAAGTTATCAGAAAATGGTAAGATCTCCTATTCTCTTGGATAGGTATGATCATTATAATAAATACGAAAATCCAACCAATACCAATTTACATATTCAGTGCAATCCCCAGCAAAATCCCCACAAAATTCTTCACAGACCTTGACAGAACAATACTAAATACTTTTATGACAATGCAAAAAAAATGAATAAAAAAGATAGCCAAAACTATCAATAAATCTGGCACTAAAGGAATTCCCAGGAATTCACAAAGATGACCCCAGCTAAGGCCCTAAGCAATTGTAGGTAGGGTGCCGGAACTGGTCTTGTCTTATAGTCAGACTGATGACGATCTTAAACGTTGTCATAGAACCTTTACCCAGCAAGTGATGAAAACAGATATAGAGATCCACATCAGGGCAGTGAGCTGATCTCCCAAAGTCCAATTGAAGAGAGGGAGGAGTAACAATAAGAACAGAAGTGCCAAGACCAAGATGGAGATACCCACAAAGACAGACAACCTGTGCCAATAGGAGCCCACCAATTCTTACCTCACAGTGGAGAAACCAGTATAGGATCAAAGTAGACCCTCTGAATGTGGGTGACAGTTGTATGGCTGGAAAAGACTGTGGGGACACTGCTGGTTGTATGGCTTTTTGGAACCCATTCTCTTTGGAGGGATACCTTGCTCGGCCTAGATATAGTGGGGAGGAACTTGTTCCTGCCTCAAAGCAATGTGCTAAAAATAGGTGACTTCTCATGGGATGCTTTACCCTCTCTGAGGAGTGGAATGGGAGTAGGGGGAAACCTAGAGGGTGTGGAAGAAAGGAAGTAGTAGGAAATGGGATTAGTATGTGAAATGAGAAAAGATATTTTTTAAATAAATAAATAATAGTTCTGTAGGAATTCTTAGAAAAGGTCCATCAGAATCAACTTTATTGCCTCCTAGGAAAGTAAAGATAATACAACCCATATATATTAGTAATGTACTGCATTACATTAATAGGATGAATGGCAAGTTAAGAGATCATTTCAATAAAAACAAGGAAAGCATATGAGAAAACTTGATATATCTACAAGGTTAAAAATGACTGAACAGTTTAAGCATATAAAAGAGACTACAGCAGAATCATCAAATGCCATAAAAGGTAGGTACACTGGAAAATTGACTCTATGCATTGTTGGAGTGGCTTCCTCCAGTACCAGATAGGAACAGATGCAGACACCCATAGCTGTACAATATGGAGAGAGAGAGAGAGAGAGAGAGAGAGAGAGAGAGAGAGAGAGAGAGAGAGAGAGAGAGAGAGAGAGAGAGAGAGAGAGATTAAACTGAAGATCTCCATCAAATCCTTCATCTGAGATCTGAAGTAACTGCACAGAAAAGGAGTTGGAAAGATTGTAAGAATCAGAGGGGATGGAGGACAACAGGAAAACAAGATCCTGAGAATCAACTAAGCAAGGCTTATGTGAGCTCACAAAGACTAAAGCAGCAAACATAGCGCCTATACGGCTCTAAACCAGGTCCTATGCACATATGTTATAGCTATTAGCTTAGTATTTTTATGAGACTTCTGAGTATGAGAATGAGCAGATCTCTGACTCTTTTGCCTGCTCTTGGGATTCCATTTCCTGTTGGGTTTCCATGTCCAACATCCACGAAAATGTTCACTTCATCTTATATTTCAATTTGTCATGTTTGGTTTTGATCTCTTAGAAGCTTATTCTTTTCTAACCAACATACAGAAAGGGAGTTGATATTGAGGGGAAATGTTATGGAAAAGAGTAGAGGGAGAGGAAACTATAATAAGGATATATTGTATTAAAAAACTATTTTTAATTAATAAAATTTACTATGTTATCAGCAATAAAAAGACACACATCTCTCTAATCATTTTTGCTACAGTATCAGTTGAATTATTATAATAAGGAAGATAAAATATACAATTATTGAATTAAAAGTCAAATCATTCTTACTTGAGCATTATATATTTCTATACAAGGTAAATCTTAAAGACTTAACCAAAATATGAAAATTGAAAACAAAACTGATTAGATAATTCATTCATTGTTCAGTATACAAAATTGTCAATATTCATTGTTATTATATGAAAATCAGTTTCTTTCTATAGACTATTTTTCTGCAAATTAAAAATGAAAGGAATTTCATTATCATCAACATCAAAAACTTAATCTAGCAATGAACTTAACAACTGAAGTGCAAGACTTTAACCATAACTATTGGTTAACAGGTGAAAAAACCATAAAAGACAAAAATGGAAAAATCTTGTATGTTAAATTTTTAGAAAAATCAATATCAGTATTAATATTAAAATGTACATAATTCAATTGCCAATTATTATACTCCATGAAACCCCATTGAAACACCAATACCAATTTCATACAAATGGATTGGGGATCCCAAAACTTCAATGGATGTACAATAAAATGTGTAGACAACTAAAACTTGAAAGAAAAGAAAAATCCAGGAGATAACATAATACCTTATTTCAGTATACACTAGGAACCCCTCAGTAGCCAGAACAATATGACACTGGGATCAACAATCAAGTGAATGAGAAAAGAGATTTGAAAAATTGAACAGAGATTCCAACATATGTTGGAAAACTGATAGCATATTCAATAAATGATCAATATCCATATGGATTTAATTAAAATTTGATTCCTATCTCTCCTTCTAGGCAAAAATCAACCCAAAGTTGATTAAAGACATAAATGTAAGAACAAGATGGTAAACTACAAGGAAAACAACAGAAAAACTCCTCATTGGGTTTGGACACTTAATATTTAGATGGGATCCCAAATCACAAGGCAAAAAACAAACCTTGATGAATGGAGGTTATCACAATGAAATGCTTGTATATAGCAGAGAACATAATCAATATAATAAAGCAGTGATAGCCTATAGAATTGGAGAAAAATGTTGAATTATTTGTTGTCAGGGGTTTATAGTTGTTTCCTATCTCAAAAATACAAATGGAACAAAAGAAACTTGAAATCTACTAATGGGAATATGAGTTTGAGTAGTTACTACAGGCAATAATATGGAGATTCCATATACTGTTATGGTATCCCTCTTTTGATATGAACCCAGAAGAAAAGTAAGCAACCTACTCAACTTGTATTTATATGTTTATTGCACATTGCTATGTCAACTATGATGGGATAACTGTCTGGGTCCCCATCAATTGATGAACTTATATTTGTATGTCAAATATGATTTAGACATTATAGATAATTTTTATTATTTTAGTTAGAAAGAAGGCATTTAAGGGTTTAAGTGAAGTGAGTCAAACTTAGGAATACGAGTCTTTCATGTTCTTTCTCACACAATGAAAGAAAAAACTAAAATTCCTCTAGACTGCCTGTCAGTGATTAGTAGAAGTTAGATCATTTATCATAGGGAAGGGGAGCTTCTATGAGGGACATGGACTTAATAACTGTAAGGTTTATACAGGTGTGGTATATATAGAAGAGTGGGCCCCTGTATTGAATAGTTTTCTGTGTCAAATAGATACTTGACACAAGCTGGAGTCATCAGAGAGGAAGGAATTTCAGTTGAGGAAATGGCTCCATAACATCCAGCTGTAAGGCTTTTTCTCAGTTAGTGATCAGTGTGGGAGGGACCAGTCCATGGCAGTCCTGGCAGTCCTAGAGTCTATAAAAAGGCAGGCTTAGCAAGCCGTAATAAGTAAGCCAGTAAGCAGGATTCCTCCATGGCCTCTACATCAGCTCCTGCCTTTAGGATCTTGTTGTGTTTGAGTTCCTCTGCTCACTTCCTTTGATAATAAGTAGAAATACAGAAGGAAAAGACAAATAAACTCTTTATTGCCCAACTTGTTTTTGATAATGTTGTTTCATCACAGCAATGGAAACCCTAACTACAGCAGCCTCCACTTACTTCTATGTTGCTTAGTTATCAGAGAGTGGTACCTCTTGATTAGGACTGGGCTGTGGCTTTGTGGAGAAGGTGTAGCCTCGTTAGAAATGTGTCTCTGGGTGGTCTATAGCATCCTGCTGACTTTAGAGTCAGATATAGAACTCTCAGCTATTTCCCCAACACAAAGTCTGCTTATGTGCTGCCACGCTCCCCTCACATCATGATAATGAACTAACCTCTGAAACTGTAAGCAATCCCTGCTTAAATGCTTTCTTTTACAAAATTTGCTAGGGTCATGGAGTCTTTTCAAAACAACTGAACATCAACCAAGGCAATTGGTATGGAAATATTATGCTGCCACCAAGTTTTATGGACATCAATACATGTGAGTGAAAACACAATAATAAAGAAGTTGCATAATTATATTTGTCAGCTATTTTTATATAAAAAGAATCCATTAATCTTGTTTTCCTCACATGCTGATATTTGGCAGTGAAGCACTAAGCAACAGACTGCTTTTAATCTGTGAATGGTTTTTATTAACAGAAAAATATACATATCAAGAAACTGAATCTCCTATGATCTATGAGAAAGAGGTACTTACGTAAACATTTTGGTGGCTCAGACCACTCTCCATTTCTACATGTTATTTTCTTGTTGCCCTGCAGTTGGTACAAGGACTGGCACTGATATTCAACTGTCGATGATGGTTCATATATTCGTAAAGGGAAGGAAGTGATGTCCCCATTGTCAATAGGTGGAGGAGGCCCACATTTCTCTGTTGAATCTAAGAATGACAACATTTGAATGATTTACAGATCATTTCAAAGTACAGGCTTCAACAGAACTATTGAAAGCACAGTTTAAACAAGACTTTAGTGATTTATGGCTACAGAAATGATTCACTGGGGAATTTCAATCATATAAACTCAGTGTTACAAGTTTTTCCTTCCTTCTTACCTAAAACACTGGAGCAAGCATGTCTGTTCTGAATACTTCCAGTGTTGGTATATGTCTTAACAGCTGCTAAGCATACAGACGCTAGTGAAGTCAGGCAGGGTTTCTTGGTTTTAAGGTACTAGAGTATTCATTAATTGCTTTATATATTCCTAATCTTCATTATCATTTTAGAAGCATATTTATAGACAAGAATTTAAAGCTTTTAAAGTTACAGAAGGAAAATGAGGCTCTCCTGATTCCTCATAGAAATAAAGTAAGTATACTCTTCTCTTTGTTATACTTTTGCTAGTTACAATAGGAATTCATGTATATATTATTTTTAGTACACAAAATAAGAAATTGAGAGTCTAGTTACGAGATTCAGGCCTCAATTAATTGCACAATGCTATGTGATATTTGTTTCTCTTCTGTACTTCTGATTGTCCTGCTGAGCTCACAGGAGAAGACTGAAATTAAGTACTAATAGATTGTGCTGTTGAGTGAGATCACAAGGGGAGCATCATGAAACTGAATTAAACTCCAACATGTTTTTAGACAAAAAAGAAATGTTCAAGATCCAAACAAAATATTTCAGTTTGGAGGAAAATGAAAAAAAAACTGTTGGCTATAAAGCAGCATGTACATATTTTAGAGATGATTAAACTCAAACTTACAAGTCCCATGAAGTCAATGAAGATACATGTATTGAAACTGCTTAAAGAAAACATCTTGAAACATAACAACTTTATGAAATCACCATCCACAGTGGATCAAGATCCAAAAAAAATTTAACTCTCCTTTTACCACCATGGAGGCCATAGGAGGTGAAAGGAAATGAGTGTCAGCCTTGAATTCTATCTCCGGTGGAGCTACCATTTTGAATTAATGAATTTGACGTTAATGAAGACAACAAATTAAAGAAAGTATAGAGGATTTTTCTCCAACAGAGAATTCCTCATAAAAATAAGTACCAGAATTCATCTTAATAATGAATTAATTTAATTATTAATTAAAATAAATATTTTAATTAAAACTTTGGAGAAATTAACTGGTAAAATACTAGATGATCTTTCTGCTCATAAAATTATGTTTATCTTTGAGATAAAACCTAGCATTTGAGAATGGCGCTCAAGACATGTAACAGAAAATCCTAAAGGAGTCTTTAAGCAAAATTTGGAAAATGGGAACCATAGATAGATTTCAAAGGTATGTACAGCCTCTAGTTTTTCTTTGGAATATAAAATGTCTGCATCAGTAAGGGATGACAAGATGTAGCACAAATTCTAATTGGTCTTAACAACAAAAACCTAGAGTCAGATATCATGGTAATGCTAAAAGATCAGAGAAGAAAAGGAGCCAGACACTAGTTCTCACCTCTACTGAATTCTCGGACCAAAGTGGTGATCCTTTTCTTAAGAATCTTCAGAATGAATGCCCTACGTGCACTTCTCCTTTGGCCTTATAGTCCTCTCTCTGCCCAGCCATATCACTTCTGTATCAGCCTCCCTAATCCTGGGATCAAAGGTGTGAACTCTGTTTTTTTTTAGACTAGTTCAGTCTCGTGTAGCCCAGGGTGTACTTGAACTTGTATAGATGTCTCTCCCTCTGTCTCCCAAGTGCAGGATTAAAGTTGTATGCCACCACTTCCTTGTCTCTATGGCTAATTAGTGCTGTTAGCTCTGCACTCTGATCTTCAGGAAAGCTTTATTTGATACAGCATGAAAATATCACCACAGGCAAGCACACAAATACCTAGGATGACCTCAATTATAGGTTGTTAGGAAATTATCAGAGATAGTATGCTCAAACTATATACTCAAAACCAAGAAAAGATGCATGTCAAAATAAAATTTTTGAGAACTATTCCTCCAAAGCAAGGGGTAAAAGGAGAAATAATATGGATAATCAAAGAAAACAAACACAAATTAACAAAATAACATATAGCAGCCATACTCGCTTATTTCACAGGCAAATGATCTGAATGCATAGCCTTGAGTGGTGGACTAGGCAAAGTTTCTCTATAGATATTATGTAAATTTATGCATCAAAATATATAGATCATATTCAATAGTAAGTGATCACTTGAGATAATTGGGGGAATTTCTGTTCTTATAAAACTAAGTGTCGACATGTACTCATAAGGAATTCCCATTTTTTGAATCCAACATGTAAGAAATAATGAAATCCCATTGCTCCTTGCCCCTCATCACATGGCAGGTAGAAGAGCTATCTTCTGTGGTCATGAGAGTGGGAAAGCTGGCCTGCTTCTCAACAGTTGTAGAGTTATTCCTACACTTCGACTGAGCAGCACAATAGAGCTGACATTGTTGGTGGGGACACATGTGAGCTGGTCCCTAGTACATGAGAGTAGAGAAATGGCCTCTCATTTGCCATGTGGTGGCATGGGTGAGGGAAATATGCCTTCCTTTCCCTCACCCCTTGACATCTGCACCAGGAAGAAGAATTGACCTTGGGTTCATGAGATTGGCAGAGTTGGCCCTGTCCCTCACCAACTGCAGCAAAAGTGGGAGAATGTGACCCTGAACCTTGCCTGGACAGCCCAATAGGCCTGGCCCTGATGGTTCAGATATAATTGAGTCAGCTGGAGTGAATGAGAAAAGAACAGGCCCTGCCCCTTGATGCCTGCTGTACTGGGTGAACTAGCCAGGGAAGTGCTGGAAAGTTCTCTCTGGTGATGAGGATGAGGGAGAGTTGGTGGGCTGACCAACACAGTTACCATCCAAGATCAGACCCAGGTCTAAGAGTTGACCCCTCTATGATCTGCTGGAGCACATGAAGAAGCCACTTCTGTGGATCCAAACCTGCAGGATATCCATGACACAGAGGAACAACAGGATATCTAAAAAGAGTCCCAATGAGGACCCAGTATCAAAAGATTAGCAGAAGCCAAAGGTCTCAACCCGACTAATGACTCATTTCAGTCAACACTTGAAAGTAAAAGTATGTGGATTAAATTGTGTACTGAATGACTCATTATGCCATGCTACAGCTTCCATGTTGAGATGTTTTTCTTTCTTTTAAATTTTATGTTATTTTATTTTGGGAGGAGGTTACAAGGGCAGGAGATGGATAAAGGGACTGGGGGATGAGTGGAATCAGGATTATGATGTATAATCCAGGATTATGTTGTATGTATTATAGTATATAAAAGTCTTTTTAAAGAAAGGAAGGAAGGAAGAGAGATAAAAAGTGAGAGAAAAGGGAAAGAGAGACAGGGAGGGAGGGAGGAAGGGAAGAAGGAAAGAAGAAAGAAAGAAGGAAGAAAGGGAAAAGGGAGGAAGGAAGGAAGGAAAGGAGGAAGGAAAGAAGGAAGAAAAGAAGGAAGGAAGGGATGTAGGGTGGTAGGAAGGAATGAAGGCACTGCTTTGCATTTTTAGGTCTGTTGAGCTATAGAGAACAAGCACAGCTTTGCTATATGTTTCTGGACCTGGGATGAGAGGAACTTATCCAGGATCCTGCCTCTAGTGCTGGGCATTCTGGCTCCATTACAGTGAGTGAGAAAGGAATAAAATAAGCAGAGATCAAAAAGAAGATTATTAATAATCACCAATAAAGCACATTGTGCTAAGAATAGTTCTATCGCCCCACACCCAATTAAAGCTGTTAATGGAAAAAAATAAATAAATAAATAAAAATAAAAAATAAAACTGTAGCACAAATTCTAATTCATCTTAATAATAAAAACCTGGAGACAGATATTAGGATTCAAGTTGAAGACCAGAAAATCAACACAGCCAATCACTAGAGAGCTCTTACTTCTACAAAATCCTTAAGATTGAAAAGAGAATGAGTTCTCTCTTCTCCCACCTCATATTCCTCTCTAGTGCTGGGATTAAAACCATGCACTATCATTGTCCAGCCTCTATGGTTAAGTAGTGTGGCTATTTTCCTTAAAAGTCTAATCTGTCACCACTGCCTGGCTTGTATGGCTGACTAGTGTGACTGAGTAGTGTGGCTGACTAGTGTGGCTGACTTTGCACCATGATATTCAGGCAAGCTCTATTTATTAAAACACAAATACTATATCACTATACAAAATCCATAGCGATAAAAGAATAGCTCCACATGACATGCTTCTATGATCATAGATAAGTGCCTTACTCAGCTGTCATCAGAGAAACTTTATGTTTCAGATGATAGGAACAAATACATAGACCCAAGGACAAACATTATGTAGAAACCTTGGAACACTCCAGGTTTATTCTGGAATAATTCCATCAAATACCTCCATGGCTCAAGGAATCATTCAGAAGAGGAGGTGGAAAGAGTGTAAGAACCAGAAGAGATAAAGAACAAACAAACATTTCATCTTCTCTAATCCACTAGAATATTAGTATTGATAAACAAACAACATCGATGCATCCATGAGACTGAAGCAGCATTCAAGAGCCTTTATGGGTCTGCAGTAGATGGAATTTTAGAGCTAAAAGGAGAAGGTAAAACACACCAACATCTCCAACCCAGAAGCTGTCTCCAATTGATAACCAGTTGTAGATGAAAATTTAGAGTTCTGCAAGGAATTATCACATGAGAAACAAACTACTCTTAATGTTTATTGCATAAAACAAACTCAAAGACTTCTCTGGACATTCTTTGTCTCTTTAATGTCCAATTAGGGCTTTTCTTTTTCTCTTTTTAAACTTCATTTTTAAAATTTTTTGTTTTTGTTTTATTTTATTTTATTTGGAGTTTCTTTCTTTCTTTTACCCTTCAGGGCCTTTGCGTACATATTAGGTTTTCCAGTTTAGTGTTTTATGGGATTACTGAGTGTGTAAATGAGTGGGGCTCTGAGTCTATTATCAGTTTCTTGTCTTTTCTTCTGCTCTTTTCCCTCAGATTTTTTATCCCACTTCATTTGAAAGGCCCTCAGAGTGGTCCTTCCCTCAGGAGGAAACCCCAACCCAAGGAACAGCAGAGACCACTGGCTGCAATTAACAAGAGGTTTATTGGGTGGGCACAGGTACCTGTGGGCGGCAAAGTCCTTTCAGAGGACTTGCGTGCCTGAAGGCTGGGAGAAGGTCTTTTTATAGGAAAAGGGTGGCAAAAGCAGGCATACTGAAGCAATGCATGTTTACAGGGATCTCATTGGTCAGTTCGAATGAGGCGATGGGTTCATTTAGGGGACAAGTTTCCCGGAGACATGAAGGTCTGATAATAATAGCAGATTTGGCCCTATCTAGGGTACATGTAGTTTTTCCCAGAACTCTTCGTTCCCCTCCTAGGCCTGGTGTCTGACCACAGATATGTCTGGCCGCCTAGGAGTACCGACTTTACCTTGAACTTACATTTGTTTGTGTGAAAGCCTTGCAAAATGAAATTACAGCAGCTAAGCTGGGGTCTTTCACAGTGTGATTGTTTCACTTAATTATTGTTCTTTAGAAGGCTGTTTCTTTTCTAATGAAATATAGAAAGGAGATTTGTGCAGATGAGATAGTAGGTGGGAGGAACTGGGAGAAATAGATGGAGCAAAAGACATAATCACGATATATTATGTGAGAAAAATTGGTTTCCAACATAAAGGAGAAAGCTTATTTCAAGAATAACTTAAGTATAAGAAAATGATGATCAAACAAAATAACCTATTCTTTCTTTCTTCTTTCCTTTCCTTCCTTCCTTCCTTCCTTCCTTCCTTCCTTCCTTCCTTCCTTCCTTTCTTTCTTTTTTTTCAAGACAGGGTTTGTCTGTATCTTTGGAGCCTGTCCTGGTACTAGCTTTTATAGACCAGGTTGGCATTGAACTCACAGAGATCTGCCTGCCTTTGCCTCCCAAGTGCTGGGATTAAAGGCATGAGCCACCACCATCTGGCTTGAAAGGTGATTCTTAACTATGCATTTCCAAATGTTAATAGCCTACAACATTGGTTTTCAAATTGATTTTGCCAGGAATCAGAGAAGGATATTAGAGTGAACTCAAGATCTTCCATCTAGAGGTTTTCTATATAATATCTCTAGGATGAGCTCCTCAGTGTTAAATTACATTCATAAACCTAGTCCAAAGATATCGATGATTCTGGTCATGGAACCACACTCTGGAGACCATCTCTCTATTAGCCATTTGGTTTTTACTATCATGTTTTTATTTTAAAAATAAACCAAATTCATCTTGCTTTTAAAACCTAACTTTTACCTACTTTTAAATTTTGCTACACTTTTTTATCAGTCCTTTACATCTATAATAAATATATTTTGAAACTGTCAAACTAACTTTGCATATCAGCTCTCCAATCCACGTGTGGTTAACACACGTCACAATTTTGAACTCATTCATATGATAAGAAGGTGCACATTTGAATGTTACTTGTTCACATGACCTATATGAACAGTTTTCCTCTCTGTGGGTACAGCATTTTTTAAACCTAAATAAATGGTCACAATCAGTGCATGAAAGAAAAATAATATAGCGGGTTTTGTTTCCAGGAATTGTAGGATATAGAATATATGAAGGAATAGTTAGGTTCATAGAGATGGTAAATACTGCAGATTTCCTATTTGATTTAGGAGTTCATAAATTGCAGATTTATGAAAATAAATGAAGTAAGAATGACATTGTATAAAGAACACTGATAGTGATAATTCTTTATTTTCATTTTTGTGTCAATTTTTTTCTCCCATATGAAACTATGATATATTTCTACTTTGTATGTTCATCAAATGTAAATTAATTAGAGTTATGATTTCAAATGTTAGAGCATATGTAGTTGTAGTAGCATTGCTGTTAAAACCATCACTGTAGTGATGACCCTTTTGAATAGAATGTTCTAGAAGTTGGAGGATGCTGATAGCTCAGACTACATGAAGTGAAAACGAATAACTGGGCTCAAAGATCAAACTATGTTTTAATAGTACTGTGTTTGTTTGCCAGCATACAACAAAATCTGATATGCTAGAATTACAGTTTACTTTCTTTTTTGTGCCATATATATCTTGAATTACATAATCTATTACACAAAGTATGAAAACAAAACTATACTTCTGCAAGCTGGTGGTTGGGACCACTTTCCTTCTATACATTTAATAAATGTTGTTCAACAATTCCAAAGCCTTAAGAACAACTTTATGTCACCTCTTCTTCATGTTTATTACTGTCTAGTTCACAAGACACAATACCATGAAGGATTGAAGGTGGAGGTCCACAAAGATGTCTTGAAAATTATACAGTGAGAAGAACAGAGTGAAATGATTCCACATTGCAGTAAGTCAGAAACTCAGTTGTATGTGTCAGCTCTATGTGTAGTATTTCTAGAGGGAAATGTGAACAAGGAAGATGTGCCGGCACAGAAGAGGTGGACAGTGTATCGTAAGTACATCTTCTGTTTCCTTGCATCTGCTAAACTGCTTCAATACTGAGCAAGAACTTGACAGAAACCTGTCTGACAAATCATCAGTGACAAAATGAATTTTAAAAAAAGAAATAAGAATCTCCAGAAACATAGCATTTACTGTGGGGGTGGGAGACACTGAGGATTTTAACACCTGGTAACAAATGAAACACTGACAACTCACATGGGTTCTCACTGACACAACGAGGTGGAGCACTCCACTTCCCTATGTGGCAGGTTACCCCATGCTCTTCAGCCATCCTAAATCCATCATCACAAACATAGCTGAGTGTAGTGCCGTGTTCATAACTTCTGGACTCTGCTGTGTCTCTCCTTTCTTCTGACAATCTGGGTAATTTAATAGATCCGTGGTCTATTTCAGGGGGCTGAGAACATGGAATTTTCACTATTTGAAGAACAGAAATGAAATAATGACGCATAAACAAAAATTTTACATTGGAAAATAAAAACAAACTGGATTATGTCTCCACAGTTTTAATGTTAAGCCCTAGTTTTTCAATATCCTTCCCCTTCACTTTAGTTCTCTTCAGTACTTAAAGAAAGAATGTTATAAAATAAGTCATAGCTACTGACCAATGCAGAGTGGTAACGACTGCCACCTTCCGTCTTTGCACACCATCTCTTCTGTGTCCTGTATTAAGTAATTATCTTGACAAAGAACAGATACTTTTTCTCCATCCCAGTATTTCACTGTGGTTTCCATCACTTGGGCATTTGGAATCTGTGGTGGGGGAGGGCAGAATTCTTTCTCTACTCCTAAAAAAATATTCAAAATTAGAGTTTTTGACAAAGACAGTATCTTTAATTATTGAAGCAATAATTTTAATTAAATAACTAATTAATTATGACCACATAATCATTACATATATTTTATTTTTCACCTGGTATAGCACTTTTCTAGCTATTCTTGCCCTCCTTTGAATGGTTGTCATTGTCATTCACTCTTTTTTAAATCAGTTTTGCAGTATTTTTATAAAACTTATTTCATTTTATTCTAGCCTTTATGATATTTTAAATGAATTTTAAGATTAAATATTTCAAATTAAGGTTACATGAAAATTGGAATATTTATGATTTAATATGTTAGATTAAATTAAAGGTCCTTAGAGAGTGTACTGATGAAAGTGATACTTACATTTAGTTAGTATACTAGTGAATTTTTTCATAGCTGTGACAAAATACCTGACAAAAGCAACTTTGGAAAGGAAGGGTTTGGCTTAGCTCATCATGCAGTGCAATTATGGTAGCCTAATTGTGGAGCAGCTCGTCATACTGCATCTGTTGTCAGGACATGCACAGAATTAGTGCAGATGTTTGGCTTATTTTCCTTTTCATTTATTCCAAGACCCCTGACCATAAAATGATGCCACCTACATTTATGGTGAAACTTCCCACCTGATTTTGTCCAAACTAGAAATGTTCTCTCTCTCAGTCATGCTCAGAGCTGTTTTTCCTAAATCACTTTTGTCATGTAAACAATAAGTATTAATCATTACACTTTGATAAAGAATTTTGCATTGACTCTTGGTCAATGAGAGTATAGGGTATGCTCACAAATGTTTCAAAGCATGTTATTCAAAATTTCAACTTTCTGGACATCCTATTTATTGTGAACTGGTTAGAGATGTGAAAACTGCTGGCATGCATCCAGGATAATGAGCAGTTAGTACGGACATTAACACCCACTTAAAAAGTTTTGTATAAATCACTCCAAAATCAAGACATTTCAGATTCATCTTGCAGATTCATAATGTGACAATGTGCTTTATTGGTGATTATTAATAATCTTCTTTTTGATCTCTGCTTATTTTAGTGGATAAAAGGACTTGAACGAAATGAGTGTTTGTGTAATAAATATATTTTTCCACGTTCTTTAAACAACTAGCTGGCTGTACAGGAAAGAAAAACAATTAGCTCCTTACTTCATACTATAATCAAAATGAAATCAATTATGATAAAAATAGAGGCAATTACAGAATGGCATGTGGCCTCCATTACAATGTGTGCAATACTTTTGATTTTCAAATGGCATGGGAATACTTTCAGTGAATTTTAGACTTTAAGAAATAGTTTAAGATATTGAGTGAGACAGGCATCCAAAATAACAGTGATAAATACAAATAGGGAAGCAAAAATAGTACAATCAACTCTCTCTTATTTATTTGGAATTGGAGGTATCATATGTCATATTTATTGTTATTAGTATAAATAAATTATTAGATTGATAGTATACATAACCATACAGAAGTGCATGATGATTAAGTATAGGCATAGGAAGGGCACATCACATTTATTGTGATAAAATAATTAGATGTAATGGAACTCTGAGAGTGAAGGGACCATTACTACAAAGAGGTGAATTCATGTTAATTAAGTTTGCCTGTGTTTTTTAAACTACAGGTCATTTAAAAAGGTGATAGTAATTTCTAAATCATTTTGTATACTGAAAAGTATTTTTCCAAGATATCTGTTATAATATCTTCCTTCATATATGATGAAGTAGATGAACCCATAAAATCTCAAAAAGATGGACACTTAAACAAGACCTGGATGATGGCAATACCAGTTGGCATGTCAATGTGGATAGGGAAGAAATCTTACAAGGCCATTCTCCTACATCATAGGTTCTCAACCTGTGGAGCACAATCCCTTAGGGGTCTAATGACCCTTTTTCAGGGTTACTTAAGACTTTCTACAAACACAGATATTTACATTATGATTCATAACAGCATCAAGATTAGAGTTATAGAGTATCCATGAAAAATACTTTATGGTTAGGGGTCAACATGAGCAACTACATTAAAGGGTAATAGCATTAGGAGGATTGAGAAGTATTGCCTTAGGTGAAGATCTACAGGCAATTAATGTCTATCTAGAATAGGAGAATCAATTTTCTCCAGGGATGTGTGACCTAAAAAGTAGGTTATCCAATTTCAAATTCTTAGTCATAATCACATATCCATATGAAAAACAATAAATGAACTCATCAGGTTGAATTTATATATACAAGTTCTTTGTGTATATACATTGGGTATATATATATCCATGTATATGTGTATATATAATATGTGTTTATATGTGGATAAGAGGTCATGAATTCAACAGGAAGTACAGGGGACACAGTATATTTTTGAGTGGAAGAGGGAGAGTTGAAAATTATAAAAATTGAGGATTCATATAGGAAATTCTGAAGAACAATTACTATGATTTAAGAACTTAAAGCTACTATTATTACAGGTAAGGAAAGACTAGAATGACCATTAGAAGACAGTGCAAGCAAGAACTTACTTGTACAGGTTGGTTCAGGATCCCATCTTCCATTGATGCAGATTGACTGTTTATACTCCTGGTTTCCTTTGCATTTATATCTTATGATAACATTATGATTAAATTCATTCTTATTGGAAGGACTTGCTTCAATTGAGTATGGTGCTTTACACTTCTCTAGTTTATCTATTGCTTTGTGAAAATAATTACAAGAAAAATTAAAAACAATTACAAGTAGTGAGATAACTGCCATATTAAAATAGCTACAGAATATTCAATGTACATATGGAACTATTATATATACTCATAAATTCTGCCAACTAAATTGCTAAGGTTACCATACAGGTTACTATGGTGCTAGAACTAGACCTCATGTTAAGTCCTGTACATCTCAGAGACAGTGTTTCGTGAAGGGAAACAGGTACTAGGCAATTGCAACAGCAAAGGAAATCATTGTCTGCATAGGAAATGATTATGATGTGTCCAGCTTTGGTCCCCTACTTGAAAGCTATGAAATGTTCACATTGATGATTTCCTCTTATCCTAATTTTAGTCCATAATGTTAAATATATTAAAATAAAAACATGAGTGGATAGATTGTAAGAGGTTTGCTAGTTTGAATTTTTATTTTTTATAGATCTGTTATTTAAAAAGAATATCTAAGATATATTGTGCATAAAACAATTATTGGAGAGCCAGATTTGTATATTAGATGCTTGTACTCACCATCTCTCTCCTTTATATTCCCTTCATAAAAGTCAATAAGAAGTCATTTCCTATGCTAGATCATCCTATAATATAGCAATACTATGTCATAAGAATAAAACAGTTTGGTTGTGTTATGACTTAAGAAAGGGTGATATATACAGCTTTTAATATGTCATGCACTATAATTATTAACTGAAGATGAAAGTCCTTATTGAATTTGACAAAATTTCAGTATAGGTCCTCAATAACATTTGTTATTAATAATTTGAAATGAAGAGTGCAGTGTGTGCAGATAGAGTGAATAAAAGTAAGTTATCAGCCAAAGTTCTATAAACTTCTTTTAAAACAATACTTAAATATTGACTAGAGTGCTTCAAAACCTCAAGACACCCTAGAAATCATCCCTTCTTTAAGACAGGAAGACAAAAAAAGCTGTAAAGGTAAGTGAAGAAATACCAATAGTTGTGGTGGAATGGTGACTCTGATTGATTTCATTCATAAGAGTCTCTTCTTTGTAAAGATAAAGGTATAGACATGGAGAAGACAATGCATAGTGGCAGAATAAAAGTGTTTGTACTGTAAGCCTAATGTTGCAGCACAGCTTATGATAACTGAGAAGGGTCATATGAAGGTCACTAAAGGGAGACTATCCATCAGAACAAAACCTCAGAAATCTGAAAAAAATAATAAAATAGAATTCTGTAAAATAATAGAGAATTGTTTTCATTTTGGATATGTCTGACTTTTAATCTATATTAACTTATTTGTTAAACATTTTTAAAATAGTCATATTAATAGGGTTTTAAAGTAATGAAGGTAAAGATTAGAAAAAAATGTGTTTTTCAAATTTGAGTTTTTGAGTTGTCAATCTTCTGTGTATGGAGAATATATCACTAAAGAACACAGTTATAAGTGCAATTTCCTAAGGACCTTCAGGTTTCTCTAGCATTAACCAACACTTAAAATTATAATGAAATATAAATATTGAGTATTAATGATATTCTGAAGTAATAAAAACAAGAATACTAGTAAAACCTCAGTTTCTGAGAAAAGCGAATGTAATCATCAAGATGCTTTTAGCTACTCATTAAAGATTCAGTGACCAAAAGAAAAGTGATGGTAGTTATTACAAAATGAAGTCGTCCATGAGATAATGTTGCCCACCTAACCCCAGTGTTTTAGGTATAGCTCAGTTCTATAGTCAATGAGAGGACTGACGGCCCAACCCTAACCACATAATAAAAGTTCTGGGAATGTTTGCTATGGGAGAGTAGGAAATGGTTGCTTTACACACTTGATTTCTTAATTTTACATATTATGGAAGGAGAATGCCATATGATAACATCAATGCTATTTTGTAATGTCATATTTTCTAACATAATATTATTCACATTTTATTCAGATGAAAATTTATACATAACAACTAGTTTTAACTTAAGTTAAACAACAATTTGCATATTTTATTAATAATTTCCATTCAACTGTAGATACACATTAAATTATAAATAACAAAAGTTTGGATACATATTATTTAGGACTAGATTGTTCTAAGAAGGTTTCTAACTAAAATTATATGTGGAACTTTTACTGCAAAAATATTACTTTTTATGAAGTATCAATTTGGGGCACATAACCTTACCAACACACTGAGGAAGCTGGGTCCACCTTCCACTAATGCATGAAACTGACCCATGTCCAATCATCATAAATGTTTCCTTGCAGGTGAACTCCACTGAATCTCCATGGTAGTAGGGAGGGACAGAAAACTGGACAAAGCCATGCTCAAGCTGAGGAATGTCTGAACATGTTCTCTCCTCCTCTGTAGATAGATTTTTTTCACAAATGTTTATGATTAAGGTATCACATGAGAAACAAAACAGTGTCTAAGTAGTAGCATTTTTATTACCAACACATGTTGGCAAGGTTGTCCACTTTCCATCCATGCACTGGATTTTATTGGGTCCCTTCAGTAGAAATCTAGGCTTGCAATCATATTCCACCACTTCACCATGGCTGTATTGTTCTTTCGTTGTTCCATTGATTTCCCCATTGAAGAGTTCAGGAGGTTGATCACATGATCTCACTTGACCTACTGTAGAATATTGTGTACACATAAATGAAAATGTCCATCTTGCAGTCTAAAAGTCTAGATAAAGAAAAATCTTACAAGAATTTATTCATCATATCACTTTCTATAACATTTTATTTAATCAGTATTATATACACTAAATTCACATTTCACAGTTGTAACATGTCTGCTCAAATAGCATTGAAATCATATTGAAGGTGGTACAACGTTTGAGAAACCTGATGCCTTGAAATTGCATGAAAACAGGTAGCAATTAAGTTTTGTTAATTATAGTGATTTTCACACTATCAATATTTTTTAATGTACAGTTATCCATTTATAAAAAATATTGGCACTGATTAATCAGAAAGCATCTGATTAATTTATTTTAATTTTTAAATAAATGCTGTTGAATTAATCTAACTCTGGTTTCATACAATTTAGACATTCTCTATGCAATGTGAGGAAATGCTTATGTTGGAAAATGATCAGAACAACAGACAAAATGAGAGATATCTTTGTACTCTAAGCCATGATGTCTATGTTTACACACATTGATAACACATTTTAAGTTAGCGATTATCCTTATCAGTAAGTGTTTATATATTAGCCATACAACAGACAGCTTTATCATGATTGTCAGTGGATATGCTTAAGATTGTAGATAGAATTTAAGACTGGTAGATATTAGGAGTTGAATACTAAACCTCTGATTTTCATTCACCAAATGTAAAACAGACACTGACCTTTACATGTTGGGAAACTAGGGGACCATCCAAAGTGGTAACATTGAACTGAATCTGGTCCAACTCTGTGTCCTCGTTGGCAAGAAAAGTTCAACAAATCTCCAATTTTATATTTCTCCTTCTTGGGATTGACGAGCAAGTATTGGTCAAGAAATGGAATGCTGCATTCTTTTTCTTGAAAAGTAAAATAATTAGAGTGCATATTTAATCAAGAAGTAGTTTTATCTCTCTCATGTACAATCTCAGGGTAACATCAATAACCCTCTTCTTATGAATAATGCTGCATATTACATTTTATATTGTCCCTAAAGTTACATGGATGTCTGAGAAATATATGGTGATATAATATATTTGTTACAAAACTGAATAATAAAATTAACTTATTTTTACTGGATCTGAATTGCTGCTGAAAATTATTGATGTTCAGTTCACAATTACCCTTTTCTGAATTTACAGAATCATTCTTTCATATTTGAAATTAATGCTTTACAGTATATTCGGTGACATTTTTAAAAAATATTTTATATTAATATTCTTGAAAAGTAGAACAAGCAAGATAATTTCTAATATATTTGAAGTTAGGACAATAAAATTAGTATATTTTAAAATAAAAAAAGAACATAAGAAACATGTACAAAACCATAATATTAGTTGAGCATGTAAATATTTGCAACACACTAATTTTGTAGTAATTTCAATTCTCATTTTTAATCCTTAATAATTCTGACTCAATTAAGAATATGTAACATTCTCCAACACAGTTAATATTTTTAGTATATGTTTTTAGTATACTTTCTAGGTATTATATATGTCTGCAAATAAAGCTATTTTTATTTGATTTTTATCAAGCTCTACATTTTTTTCTGCTCTCCTTCCTGTCTCTTCCAAGGTCCCCATGTTCCCAATTTACTCAGGAGATCTTGTCTTTTTCTACTTCCCATGTAGATTAGATCTATGTATGTCTCTTTCTTAGGGTGCTCATTGTTGTCTAGGTTCTCTGGGATTCTGATTTCTTGCTGGTTTTTATTGCTTTATGTTTAAAAACCACTTATGAATGAGTACACGTAATATAAGTCTTTCTCTGTCTGGGTTACCTCACTCAAAATGATGTTTTCTAGCTCCATCCATTTGCCTGCAAAATTCAAGATGTCATTTTTTTCTTTTGTGTAGTACTCCATTGTGTAAATGTACCACATTTTCCTTATGCATTCTTCAGTGAGGAGGCATTTAGGTTGTTTCGTTCTGGCTATGAAAAACAATGCTGCTATGAACATAGTTGAGCATATGTCCTTGGGGCTCCATTGAGAATCCTTTGGATATATACACAGAAATGGTATTACTGTGTCTTGAGGAAGGTTGTTTCTTAATTTTCTAAGAAATCACCATACTGACATACAAAGGGGCTGTACCAATTTGCACTCCAATCATCAATGCAGGAGTGTTCCCTTTACCCTACAAACTCTCCAGCATAAGTTGTCATCAGTGTTTTTGATCTTGGTCATTTTTACAGTTGTAAAATGGAATCTCAGAGTTGTTTTGATTTGCATTTCTCTGAAAACTAAGGATGTTGAACATTTTCTTGAGTGTCTTTCAGACATTTTGGATTCCTCTGTTGAGAGTTCTCTGTTTAGGTCTGAACTCCATTTTTTTATTGGATTATTTGTTCTTTTGAGTTCTTTGTATATTTGAATACAAGACCTCTGTCTGAAGTGGTGTTAGTGAAGATCTTTTTTCCCATTCTGTAGGCTGTTGTTTTGTCTTGTTGACCGTGTTCTTTGCTTTACAGAAGCTTTTCAGTTTCAGGAGGTCCCATTTATTAATTGTGTCTCTCAGTATCGGTGCTACTGGGGTTATATTTAGAAAGTAGTCTCCTGTCCCAATGCATTTTAGTGTACTTCCCACTTTCTCTTATATAAGGTTCAGTGTTGCTGGCTTTATGTTGAGGTCTTTGTGCATGGTGATAGATACGGATCTATTTTGATTCTTCTACATGTTGATATCTAGTTATGCCAGAACCATTTGCTAAAAATGCTTTCTTTTTTCCACTTGATATGTTTTGATTCTTTGTCAAAAATCATATTTTCAAAAGTGTGTGAATCCAGGTTTTCGATTCAGTTCCATTAGTCTTCCTGTCTGTTTTTGTGCCAATACCAGGCTGTTTTCATTACTGCAGCTTTGTAGCAGACTTTGAAGTCAGGGATTGTGATGCCTCCAGAAGTTCTTTTATTGTACAGGATTGTTTTTGCTATCCTGGGTTTTTTACTTTTTCATATGAAGTTGAGTACCATTCTTTTAGGTTCTGTGAAAGAATTTTGCTGGGATTTTGCTGGGCATTGCATTGAATCTGTAGATTGCTTTCAGTAAGATTGCCATCTTTACTATGTTAAATCTACTTACCCAAGAGCATGGGATATCTTTCCACTTTTGGTGTCTTCTTCAATTTATTTATTCAAAGATTTAAATTTCTTGTATTACAAGTCTTCCACTTGTTTAGTTAGAGTTACTCCAAGATATTTTATGCTGCTTGAGGCTATTGTGAAGGGTGATGTTTCTCTGATTTTTTCTCAGCCCATTTATCATCTGTGTACAGGAGGGCTACTGAATTTTTTGAGTTAATCTTGTATCCTGCTAAATGACTGAATGTTTATGAGTTGTAGAAATTCCTTGGTAGAATTTTTGGAGTCACTTATGTAAACTATCATATCATCAGCTAATAGTGAGAGTTTGACTTCTTCTTTTCCAATTTGTATTCCCTTCATCTCCTTCTGGTGTCTTATTGCTCTAACTCAAGAACTATATTAAATAGATATGGAGAGAGTGGACAACCATGTCTTGTTCCTGATTTTGGTGGGATCACTGAGAATTTCTCTCCATTTAGTTTGATGTTAGCTCTTGGCTTGCTGTATATATAACCTTTATTATGTTTAGGTATGTTTCTTGTATCCCTGCTCTCTGCAAGACTTTTATCATGAAGGGATGTTGTATTTTGTTGAAAGCTTTTTTTGGCATCTAATGAAATAATCAGGCATTTTATATTTTTCAGTTTGTTTATATGGTGGATTACTCTGACAGATTTTCATATGTTGAACCATGCCTGCATCTCTGGAATGAAGCTGACTTGATCATGGTGGATAATGGTTCTGACATGTTCTTGGATTTGATTTGCCAGTATCTTATTGAGTATTTTAGCACTCACATAATTAACAAGCCCAAATCAAATTGAACACCTAATCCTGAAGGGTTTAAACTTTCCTACTTGTACAACTTAATTTGATTTTTAGTTCTTTGAGAGGGGCAAATTGTCTATCCAAAAAAGGGCCATTTTTCAACATATTCAGGGATAGGGAAGAGATCACAGGCCTGAGTCAGCACCATAATGTCTCAAGGACAGTACCTGCAACTCTCTTGAAACTTACCCAAGTATGTCCAAAGATATAATCTCAATCATTTCAAAATACATTAATTCAACTGCTGCTTGTTTAACCAAACCAATTATGTTTTAGATGATTAAACCATCACTTAAATTCCTCTATGTGTGTTTAAAAGGAGCCAGTACACTCCATTCAGGATCATCACCATTTTGTATAGGTGATGCATGTTGAAATATCAACAAATGCTCTTTGTTCTTGCGTACTATTTGAGTCTGGAGTCTTCTTTCAATGTAATCTCAGACCCTACAATCCTAACATGAGGTACCCTTGTATTTTTATAAACCACCATTTTCCTATGTGCCTTGTTTATCTTCTTTCTATCCAGAGGTTGTCCTTTGTCCTGAACCAATTCCTTTTCCTTTCACTTTCAATTTTTTTCTCTTCCAAGTTGTCCATCTCTTTTCTTTCCACTCTTTAAATTTGTATGACATTGTTTCATACCTCAAATCATAAATTTTACAATGGAGTGTAAAAGAAGCAGCGGGCCATTTCCCACTGCCCAGCTCCTGGCCGTCAGTTAGCTTTATTCAATATAATTACATGGAAACTGTATTCATTTAAACACTGCCTGGTCCATTATATCTAGCTTTTTATTGGCTATTTCTCACATCTTGGTTAACCAATTTCCAATAATCTGTGTAGCACCATGAGGTGATGGCTTAATGGGAAAGATTCTAACCTATGTCCATCTTGGGCCGGAGCTTCATGGCATCTGCCTGACTCTGCTTTCTTCCTCCCAGAATTCTGTTCTTTCTACTCTGCCTATATAAGCTGCTGTTCTATCAAAAGGCCAAGGCAGTTTCTTTATTAACCAATGAAAGTAAGACATAGACAGAAGACCCTCCCACATCAATAGAGACCTACTTTAAATAACTAAGAATTTATGATGATTAAGTAATTATACTTTAATCAGAGATAATTGATATACACATCATAAAAGACATAATTAATTTATTTTATTTGTTTGTTTATGGAAACAGGGACTCAACACATAACTCAACATGTCCTCAAACTTAAAATCTCTTTTTTAGGGTCATAAGAATCACAGGAAATGCTATCTAAATCTGATGAATACATTAATTTAAATACAGATTATCATGACACTGAGTACACTCAGTCAGTGAGAGAGCTTGCCTCCAAGCTTAGTGACAGGAGTTAAATCCCGGGGACTCACATGATGAAAAGAAAAAGCTGACAAACAAGTTCTCTGACATCTTCATGTGTAACGTGGTGTGCACACCTCCTTAGATATGCACATGCACTCATTGTGTACATACAGGATAAATAAATGAATGTAATGAAATAATAAAATCAAATATGATCATATTTAGTCCTGAAAAATGTCCTTTCTCTCAGTTTACATTAAATCAAAATAAAGATTCTAGAAAGTTCACATTTTAAGTAATACATAAATATTTATATTTTTGTAAAAAAATCAGGGGAAATAGTACTTACCATAACATGAGGGCCTATCAGACCATCCATCAGAATTACATATTATGGAGCCTTTGGTATCTTTATGTCTGTTTTCATATCCAACATGGCATTCATAGTCTAATTTGTCCTTGAGTTTAAACCATGTGCTATTGTTTTTAGTCACAGCATTCACAAATAGAGGCCTATCACAAGACTCTAATGCAAAATAAAATGAAAGATTTCATTTGTCAGTGTCAATGGTCAAACTGAGAAGTTGCCACAAGAGCAAAATTAGTCCCAGGTTAATGTATAAAAACAAGTAAATATTGTATAAAAACTCCCTTAGAAGACCAACAAGCAATCATTTTCCTGAAAGAGTTATTGAATGAAGAATAGATCCCTATTAGCATTTATCTCCTCAGTTAAGTTTTATAACAATTTATTTTAAAAATCATTTCTCAGCTCATTTTTCCCTATATTTATCATATACTGCAAATAAATAGACAAGTGTAGATGTATTTAGTTTTAGGAAAGTGCAGTAGCATTTTGTGAATTAAAGTCCTATATTTAGTAGTTTATAGTAACATAAAATTTTATAAAAGTAGATTAGTTAAATTTGAAACAGGTATTTACTGTATCATACCAAAGTTGTTTTTTATTATTTTACAG